>CM065118.1:33577500-34815000 GCA_033026305.1 Cirrhinus molitorella | reverse complement strand
TGAGAGGAAGGGATATAGAAAAATTACAGTCAATGTTACAGAAAGCAATGAGAGGAACCTGATGAATATTTTTATTGGTCCTAAACCTCTCTTGTAGTAGAAGATGGGAGCACAAAGCCTTCTATTGAAAGTCCATGACACTGTGGGAAAAAAACAAAGACAGTAAATTAATACAGTCCACTATTTTGCATTAAAATTCTTTTTCTATGTGCTTTACAATTTAATCTTCTAACCTTCTGCAGAATCTTCCAGACTTTTTGATAAAAGCCTACAGGAACTCTGTTGAGAGCACCATCAAGCCGCCTTCTGCGCAGCCACTGGCCCTGCCGACTATCCCGGGACACACCAACACTGATTGAGCCGTCAAATGAATCAATTGAGGGCATCCGGTACCTCTGTACGTCAAATATTAGCACATGTCAACAATCTGTGAAATTGCTTGGTTAGTGGTATGGCATACTAGTGGTGCACCTTTAAACAAAAGCGATCAACACAGTAGACTGATAGACCAATTCGGTGTTTGCAGTGATGACATGTTTTTTCTGATGGCAGAAAATTACAGTTTTAAAGTAGCACTCTATGGAAGCCATGGAAAAAAATAATAAAAAAGGTCAATTTGAATTTATATTTTAAAATTCAGACTTTATTCTCACAATTCTGATATTATATCTCAAAATTCTGATAAGAAAAATCAACTCGTCATTCTCTCTTTTCTCCTCGGCTCAAAATAATGAGATAATATCCCACACTTCTGGCTTTTTCCCCCCCACAGAATTGACAAACTCGTTATGGTTGAGTTAAATCGAGTTATAAAGTGTAAAATATGAGATATAAACTTGCATTTGTGAGATAAAATAGATAAATATAAAACGTTATAGGTTTAAATAATATTTCATGCTGTAACGGTAGGGCTAATATAAGTTCCCTAGACCTATTATGCTTTTAAAAGTAATCATAGCAGGTTTCATTCATAGTCTGTTTGTTTAAATGTCTGCATTTAGCTTCAAATGGCGTCTTTGATGACAGTATTCTATAAAAATGATTTTTTGATTCCTAATCATGTGCTAATTAGCAAGTTAGCAAGTTCTGCAGTCTCATAAAACTGCTTGTCACTCCATGGAAGAGAAGGGCGGGGTGAGCAGAGATCATTAGCATTTAAATGGACATGCACCAAAACGGGCTGCTGTGAATAGAGCTGTTTTTGACAAGGTAAAAAGTGTGTTGTTTACACTACCATTGAGAAATTTTAACCAAAGTATGTTGTAGACTATTAATTAAAGGGGTCATCAGATGCCCATTTTCCACAAGTTGATATGATTCATTAGCACCTTAATGAGAAGTCTATAACATACCTTGGTTAAAATTTCTCAATGGTAGTGTAAAAAAACACCCTTTTACCTTCAAAATCAGGCCTTTTCACAGCAAGCTGTTTTGTTGCATTTGCCTTTAAATGCTAATGAGCTCGGCTCACCTGCCCCTCTTTTGTGGGGTGACGAGCTGTAATGTTTACTTTAGCCACGTTTAGCTGTAAAACTTGCTAACTAGCATATTATTAAGAAAGGTGACCCAAGATCTGCAAAATGCATCTGCTGTAGGTGAAGCTGCATCACAAATGATTTGCGCAAACACAGACGCATTTGTGTAGATCGCCAGCTGCATTTCCTTCAAAAACTAAAGTAATATTAATCCTCTGCTTCTTTAGAGGCTCAGATGTTGGGAGTAAATGATGACGGCTATGTTCATTATTACATCCAACAACAGAACACCTCAATCGCTCAGAGACATTCTCATACAATGGGGGACTGTTCTCAGCTCATTCAGGACGGGTCTAAGGTAAGACGGCCGTGTCAATCGGTCTATCATAGAAGCAGCCTTGGTCGTTATGATGTCACACAGACAAGATGCTGAGAATGGCTTGATTTGAAAAAGGGGATATTACTTATAAAGATCAAAAAAATACCACTGGGTGGATTTTTATCATTATATAGTAGTTAAGTATAGTAGCCAACACACATTTGTGTGCAAACAACATGTAAAAGTGAGTTTTTCATCCAATGACCCCTTTAAGACCCTAAATCATATCAACTTGTGGAAAATGGGCATCCAATGACTCCTTTACATCGATCAGCTTTTGGACTACTGAGGAAAATAAGATCTGTGTCCAACGAAAGTTTATGATGATGACATTTTGTGCATCAAAGCAATCTCCACAGAGGAATACAACATATATTTTTTGAAGCCTAAAAGCGTTAAAATTACTTTGAAGAACTGAGAGCTTACCCCTGACTCCATGTGCTCAGTGTCGAAAGATTGACTTGAAAATGTCTACAAAGGGAAAAAAGACAGACAGCCATTGGGGGTGGTCAGTTTTCCAGACGTCCTACATGACAAACATCCTTTGAGCCTCCTTCAACAATTATGTTCACGTCACCCGTGGTATTAACACCTTTCCATGCACCTTCAGACCCCATGAAATCTGTAAATTCTTGTTGATGTGACACACAGATTCAAACCTTGGATGTACATATGTATTTAGCATTACATTCATTCATAGATAATTGACCCAACAAATTAAGCAACTGTCAGTTTGTATCTTGACTTCTTGAGGTGACACACAGATTTAGATGTAGAAATTTTAGATGTACCATAGATTTCCTCCCCACAGCATTAAATTCATAAGATAATTAACCCAACAAATTAAGCAACTGATGTCAGTTTATATCTTGACTTTTTTGAGTTTCTGAACTTAATGTGAGATTAGACCAGTACAAGAGACAATGAGTTACAGGGCATTAGACACATCACCTTACTTTGGATCGACCATGAAAGTCGTTCTTCCAGCTGAAAACATTTACAAATATGAAACACATAGAGATATGGCATACAGTATGTCTGTTTACACAACTTAATTTTTTCTTTTGTAATAACTGGCCTATGTATGTTTTTGTTTATTCAGTCTGGATGTGCAGACACCTACTATTTTCATGTCGCTCTTCAGTTTGCTGATGCCTGCACGCTCACTCTTGGTAGCACCAACATTACCGACCTCATGGATGGAGATGACAGGACTGGCGCCGGGCTCAACTGAACGAACTGAATAACCAGCATGCACACATACAGACAACCAAACCAATCATACAATATTAGGCATCAATGCTATAATTACTGACACATATATTTGTAATTTTTTCCAAATATTGCTCAAAGCTACACAACACAGTAGCTCTCATGAAGTCACTCACCACTTCTTTGAACACCAAATTCTTTGCCACTCAAAATATGAAGAAGAAGACTCTTCAGCTCAGAGGGATTCAGTTTCATCAGACTCTCAGTGGCCTCCTCACCTTCAATATACATAAAATATATATACATTTACATGGAAATGGAAAACACATCCTCAAATCTTTCAAAATGCACTATGAACACATGATGAATGCAGTACCTGAGCAGTTTAGAGATTGGGCCAGCTCAGTTGCCATAACCTGAATGATGAGGCCAATCCTCAGCCGAAACATCTCACTGAACAAACTGGGCTGCGTTCTGATGATCATTGCTAGGTACACTATGATCTCCTAACACACACAAAAACAAATACATTGCAAACAAAAATGATCTCACACAAATTAAAAGATCAAAGAATATTTTTTTAAGCAAAGCCTGAATAGAATCAGTATGCACAGATTTTCACAGAAAGCTTAAAGGGATTTGAGAACCTTGTGAAAGATTTTGGCTAATTTGATATATAAAGATATTATGCTCATAAAATGTACAAATTCTATGTTTGCTTGGTCAAAGAATTTATATACACTACTGTTCAAAAGTTTTTGAAAAGTATATTTTTGAAAGAAGTCTCTTACACTCACCCAGGCTGATCAAAAATACAGTAAAAACAGTAATATTGTGAAATATTGTATCGATTTAAAGTAATTGTTTTCAGTTTATATATATTTTAAGAAGTAATTTATTCCTGTGATAGCAAAGCTGAATTTTCATCATTATTACTCCAGTCTTCAGTGTCACATGATTATTCAGAAATTATTCTAATTAGCTGATTTGCACAAGAAACATTTATTATTATGTTAAAAAAGGTAATATTTTTGTGGAAACCATTACGTATTTCTATGAAATAGAAATCTTTGTAAGAACATAAAAATGTCTTTATTGTCACTTTTGATCAAAATAATGCGTCCACGCTAAATAAAACTATTTATTTGTTAAAAGAATTTACTGACCCCAAACTTTTGAACTATAGTGAAAAATCTGTGTATGTCTGCATGTAACCTGTGTGAGGATGGCAATAGTGATGTTGTTTTCGCTGGCTTGATCAATAAGTAAGGCCAGTTGGTCAGGAGGCAAAGGCCTGCAGAGAAACATCCAATCACCCACGTGCTAACAATATGCAGCATTTTGGTGTCATCTGAACTGTGAATGACTATGAAAACTCACGCAGTAATGGTCTTCTCTCTGGGCTCTGGCGGTAAACCGACTGTCAAGTGCTTTTGATGGGCCAGCAAATCTGAGCAGGCCTACAAACATGACCATCAAGCAAAATACAGAACAATTCATGAAGCACATTCAATATAAACAAAGTGACGATCTAACAGAAAGAGCATATGTAACATTTCTTGGATTAGAGGAATGTAAATAGCAGCTTTCTTTCCCACAAGCTTGCATTTAGATCTTTACCCAATCCAGCTCCTCCACTTTCTTGCGAAGCATGCCTGAAATCATACGGATGAGATCCCAGCAACGCAGATCTCCTGCCTTGTCATAGAGCTCCACCAGCAAACTCTTGACAGTGGTGCCTTTCCCATGCAGCTGAGTATCCCAGTCCATTCCCCTGTGAGAACACACATCATATAAAATAACTGTATAGACAACTCTTGTAACTTTGATTCAAACATGGCATTGGACTTACTTGTCTTTGAATAGGATGTAGAGGATGTCAGCCTGGTCATGAAGGCTCTGAGTATTTTCAAGCACCTGGACTAGGCCACTGTAGT
The DNA here is from genome assembly GCA_033026305.1 of Cirrhinus molitorella. Lineage (NCBI taxonomy): Eukaryota > Metazoa > Chordata > Actinopteri > Cypriniformes > Cyprinidae > Cirrhinus > Cirrhinus molitorella. The sequence goes on along the minus strand of CM065118.1, from coordinate 34,809,997 downwards.
CAATGCCACCATGAGTGTCCCGAGGCAGGTTACACTCAGAGGATACGAGCACATCTGGACTCTATAGAGATCAATGAAACATATTAGTGTTTTCTGTTGTCTCAGTTTTGTATTATTAAAAGATCTTTTGTGTGTGTGTATACATACGTGACTTGTACGTTGTCCTGGGAAATCTTTCAGATTAAGCGCAGGCTGAGGGGAGTGGAAGAGCTTATTGGGAAGATACATGTGCACATCTGAAAAACAGACAAGGAACAGAAAAAGACAAGACTAAAATAAATGGAAATGGCTTACTCTTTGCTTTGTTAGACAGATGATTTTGTATTGCTATTGATCAAACTACAGTTTCTTTGTAATTTATTATGCCTCCATTGTTGAGGCTGAAAGGGATAGTTCACCCAAAATGATTATTCTGTCATCATTTACTCACCCTCAAGTCGTAAACATAAGAAGATACTGTGGAACAGAACACAAGACGACATTGAGATATATGTTCTTTTTCTTATATAATGGAAGTCAATGGTAACCATTTTTTTTGGTTGAACTATCCCTTTAGAGCTAAGGGGTTACTCCACCCCAAAATTAATATTGTGTCATTAATCACATACCCCCATGTCATTCCAAACCTGTAAAAGCTTTGTTCATCTTTGGAACAGAATTTAAGATATTTTGGATGAAAACCGGGAGCTTTTTGACTGTCCCATTGACTGCCAAGTAAATAACACTGTCAAGGCCCAGAAAAGTGAAAGACGTTGTCATAATAGTCCATATGCCATCAGTGATTCAACCATAATTTTAGGAAGCTACGAGAATACTTTTTGTACACAAAGAAAACAAAAACAACAACTTTATTCAACAAATCGTCTTCTCCGCATCACTGTAGCGCCATTTTGGAGAGTATCCCCTGGACACAAACAGCATACGCTGTTCTCTGTCAGCTACATCACGTGGATATGCTGTTTTCGTTCGAATCAAAGTGTGAATAAACATAAAAATGTATCCGTGTGCTGCGGCTGACAGAGAACAGCAAACGCTGTTTGCATCCAGGGAATGCTCTCCAAAATGGTGCTATAGTGACGCGGAAGAGGCGAATTGTTGAATAAAGTCATTATTTTTGTTTTCTTTGCGTATACACTGATGGCAGATGGACTATTTTGACGACATATTTCATACTTTTTTGGGTCTTGACACTGTTATTTACCTGGCAGTCAATGGGACAGTCACAAAGCTCCCGGATATTCATTCAGAATATCTTAAATTGTGTTCCAAAGATGAACAAAGTTTTTACGGGTTTGGAACGACATGGGGGTAAGTGATTAATGACAAAAAATTTGGGATGGAGTAACCCTGGAGTAACTTAGTTTATCAAGCACTTGATTTAGCAACCTGGCCACATAACACTATACACTTACACTTTTTAATGCTTTAATGTAATATCCTCCCATGCTTGCATTCTACCCGTCATGTCCACTGCTTCTATTTTTACTACTGCAATGATATTCTACGAGCAAAAAGCCCAAGCAAATCAATTTTGTAATTCATTGTTGATCATTTACATTAAAGGGATAGTTAACTCAAAAATTAAAATTCTGTCATTAATTACTTACCCTCACTTCGTTCCAAACCGGTTAGACCTTTGTTCATCTTCGAAACACAAATTAAGATATTTGTGATGAATTTTTGACTATTTTGTCAATGTTCTTGGTACTTTTCTGGACCTTGAACATGGTAGGACCCTTGCTGTCTATGAAGGGTCAGAGAGCACTCGGATTTCATCAAAAGACCAAATAAGATCTTACAGGTTTGGAACGACATGAGGGTGGGTAAATAATAACAGGATTTTCATTTTTGGGTGAACTATCCCTTTAAGACTAGTTGTTGCATCCCTAAAAATTACCTTTCAACAAGAAAAATTTCAGTTTGTGCATAGTTGCGGTTAATATTGGTTCAGCTCACTGTGGATTTGGAGCTCCTTGGCTTTGTTAATGAGAGATACCATCTCACGTGTCTTAGTGGCTGCAGCCTTGAAGCGACTCAGTCCTTTAGCCTGTGCCTCGACTCTGAGCCCTTGCTGAGGCACCGCTGCAGTCAACAGCTGATCCAGGTATTGTGCTAGATTATCTGTATCTGAAAAAGAAATGGTTAGGAGATAGGATTAGAAAAGAAGAGACAAGAAAAAAGAGAGGTTGTTGAGTTGGAGGCGACGATGAGCAGCAAGACATTCAAGGAAAACAGAAATGCACTAAACTAAAGTGCTTTTGTGACACTACAGACTACAGTGCAAGTGTAACTGCATTCCTTGGAGAATATTTCAGGCTTGATAAACCAGATTGTTCATTTCTAATCAATCCTCTATTTCATTTCTCACCAGAAATGCCACATAACTTAATAAATGAAATGCAAAACATACACATACATACACATACATAAAAAATGCATAAATCTTGAGCAACATAATGCTGTTTTCACACATGTGCTTATTGCAAATGATCAACATAAAAATCATCACAACTTGCAATGATGGCAGAGAAAAAGGCTGAGAAAAGGCTGTCAAAGTAAACCAAAAGGGTAAAAGGTCAGAGATGTGTAAATGTTTCCTCCAGCAAATTCTTCATTATACAAACACATTGCACAATCTCTTCCTAAAGACTGGAAGATCAAAATAAATAAAGTGTGGGAACTTTGTAAAATGTACAATGAACAATGTAAAATGAAGGAAAAGGAAAATGCAACTGATTCCAAATGAACTAACGCAATAGAAAACACGAAGAACAAAAAGCTTTTCAATCTGCGCTATTTAAATCTATTTAACTCTACATCAAGGACTTCACCTCTAGCTTTACCAACATCAGTGTTTGACCATTCCAGAATTCATCAAACAAAACTTTATCAGGATATTGTTTTCCCTTACCATCATTGAAGCTCAGGTCATGCACAGCACCTCTAAAGTAGCCGTCCTCAACATCATCATCTTCATCCCAGCCCCTATTGGAGCGTGTCTTACCACTATCGAGGAAGCTCAGATGAGCACAACAAGACGTAGTCAAGAACTCAGATAACTTGCCGGTCTGGATCCTAGCAAAAATTGAAAGCAGCAAGCAAGTAAGTTGAGACTGCCCTTAAATATGTATTTTTATTTTATTTTTATTGGTATATGTGATATTTATTTATTTATAGCCTCATTGTCTGACCTTGCCCCTCCAAAGTAGCCATCCTGTAGTTTTTTAAGGGTAGCTAGCACAGCAGGGTCCAAATCTGTGTGTTCATTGTCTAAAAATTAACAAGCCAAAAATTATGTGGGACAAAAACTACCTCAAATTTAAAATTTGTTAAGACGACGCCACATTATCAAAGGTGCAAGTTTCACTCACTAAGCATGGTCTGGGAAACGGGAAAGGTGACTGTAGGGCGGCCAGTCATCCTCCAGCGAGAGGACAGGTAAGACAGGTCAGTGCGCAACATTTCCACAATCATCTTGTTGTCGAGAGCCAGATAGAACTGCTGATGGTCTATGAACTACAGGGAAACCCAGAGAAATGAAGACAAATATTATGATAAGACAAAGAAAATCCACTATAGAGGGTTTGTACTTGCGTCAAGATTTGGTCAGTTACTCGGATATGTGGCCATATTGGCGATACTAAACAACAGCATGAATTGCACGGTTAATGTACTACTGAATTGTACTAAAAAACGTGGAAGCTGCTAAATCATATAGAGAAGGACTTAGTAAGCTGGAAAGGGCCAAATATTTTGACAAACTAAAGTTAATAGGTGGTAAAGATATTTACGAGCAGTACTAATTAAGATATTAGCCTTATATTTCACCTACCTGACCAGAAATTATACAGTAAAAACAATGAATGAATGATTTTGGTTTTGCCAATCACAAACGATTTTTGTTCCTCAGACAGTTTTTGCACTCTTCTACCTGATTTGTTATAACTTTTGGCTGTCCATAGTACTTCAAATGTTTTTCCCAGGCTGAACGATTAGTAGAGCTCAAAACATGAAAATGTGAAAACACTATATATTTTAAAAGCTGTGGCCACCTTTCTGTGGCTTTCTGCCTCACCAACTTATTTTATTTAACTTCTGCTGGATGAAATCAGTGGCTGTCTAAGTCAGCATAAGGCTCAAACATGCCTATTTCAGCACATTATGAAGAACCTGAGGTGTGAAGCTAAAGATGGTGTTGCGGATGATGTACAGCTTGGAGGTTCCCAACACGCCAATCCGACGGTAAGGTCTGCCGGTCAGCCCCAATCTCTCATTACGCCCTAAGAGAAAGATTTAGACACACATACACTCTAATTGAGCACTGAACTTAAAAAAATAATAGCATGTTTTGTAGGGGTCAACTGATATGTGTTTTTCAGGGCGGATGCCAATACCGATTATAACAGATCAAGAACACCGATTAACCAATATTTTGAACCATTATACATGTCTGGTGTAAAAAAAATTAAGAATAATAACGGCTCTGACAAAAACTCTCTTTAAATGCTTTTAAATTATTTGATCGGCAAATCGGTTTTGAAAATGACCAATACCGATAACCATTAAAAATGTTTAATATTGGTGCAGATAATTTGGTCAACCCCTAATGTTTTGTATTTCTTCATACTAGCGTCAAGTAAAACCCTAAAGGGATAGTTCGCCCAAAAATGAAAATTCTGTTATTAATTATTCACCCTCATGTCATTCCAACCTTGTAATACCCTTGTTCATCTTTGAAAGACAAATTATGTTATTACCTTGAACGTGGTAGGACCCTTGCTATCTATGGAGGGTCAGAAAGCTCTCGGATTTCATCAAAAATATCTTCATTTGTGTTCCAAAGACTAAATGAATGTCTTATGAGTTAGGTAAAGTAATTAAATGACATAACTTTCATTTCTGAGTGAACTATCCCTTTAAGGTGTGCCACTTCCTACCTAGTCTAGCGTAAATATGGCTGAGAACTCGAGATGGTTGCACTCTGATGGGGTGGATGTCTGCCACTGTCTCCACATCAATCCCATTCTTCTGCAGGAGAGCCTTAATATCCTCATTCTCAGCAAGGATGGACACTTGTCAGAACAAAATACAAACAGCGTAAATTTCAACCATGCATTACATCACATTTGCCATTAATGCAAGCGGTTAAAAAAAAAAAAATGTTAAAATATACCTTGAACAACAACATCTGGTTTAGGAATGGTAGAGAACCTCCGGTTTAAGGGGTCTATCTCTCCAGGAGCCAAAAAACCCTGAAATGGGAAGTAAAGGAACATTTTATGGTGTTTATTATACTTTCCCAAATATAACTTTGTACAAAGCTTTTAAAGGAGCATAGCAAGACATGACCTATAACTTCTCACCTCTGCCAAAAGATTGCCCAGGACATAAAGGGACTGTCCCCACTTCAGAGGGCATTTTCCCATTGGGATCCTCTCCACCGTGTGTGGATTAACATACTCTTCATCCACCTGAAATAATTAAACATATGTTGAATTCACATTATTCACATCATCCAGTGATGTTTCATTGCTATTCAGGTTACCTATCGCTATTCTGGTTGCTTAGGAATCTCACCTTATCTGGAGGAACACTATAGAGTTCAGGCAGCAGCCGTATCCCGTCTTTCTGTTTGATCAAGATACCTTCCAGAGCTTCTCGATACTCCTGAACCTGGGAGGACAGAAATGTGGAAATACAGCACAACCTATTTTTAACCTCTAGAAAGTCACTTTCAAGCTTTGTAGCCAGAAGAAAAAAAATCTGATTGATTTTACCTGCTCTGGACTGTTGATAAAGATGCCATCCAAGATCAGGTAGGTCCAGAAAAGTGGCCACTCACATTCAATATTTTCAAAAAGCTTCAGCTCAGCAGATTCATAGTACAGCCTGTTGGGGTCCTATTTGAAAAAAAAAAAAAAAGAGTTAATGTGTTTTAAAAAGTATAATTTATTTAGTTTATTAGAGACATAGTTAGAGGCATTTAACAGTTACAGTACACATCCACATATTTCCGAAAATAAATCTTGAAGGATAGTTCACCCAAAAATGAAAATTACACCATGATTTACTCACCCTAAAGCCATCCTAAGTGTATATGACCTTTTTTTTGGATTCGTCAATCAGAGTTATGGGTCAATATCACTGTAGGGTGCTTTTTCTTGTCCTGTGCATAAATAACTAATTTGTGATGATAACTTAACATAAAAATGACTATGAAAGAGTGTGTTATTTAGGCTAAGTTTTTATATTCATTAAAGAATTACTTAGCTCTTTAGATACATTTTTTAGATTTTTTTTTGTTTTGTATAAGAGGATATATGTTATTTTGCTGTGTTCCATGCACTGCTCAATAAATGAATATAGAATATAGCAAATTGACGCATTTGTGTAAGGAAAATATCCATTTTAAAACTTTAATCTGTAATCTCTAGCTTCCACTAACTGTCGTACATGCGTTCATTCCATATTCCAACCAATCTCTCATGAAAAAACACAATTTACTGCCATAAAGCTTAAAAGAGCCAGGACACTTTTCAATACAACTTTGATTGTATTAGTCCGAAAGAAGAGAGTCATATACACCTAGGATGTCTTGAGGGTGAATAATTATAGGGTAATTTTCATTTTTTGGTGAACTATCCCTTTAATATTGGATGTAAAACCACATGTATTTGTTTCAACATATTCTACATTAGAAAATTACCCAACACAATTACTGCATGGCCCAATTTGTCTGTGTATTTTATGCTGTATGACATACTGACCTCTTTAGGAGTTTTGTGGCCATCTCTAAGGAAACGACAACAGCCATATCTTCCCTACAAAACAAAAGGAGATGCAAATAACAAATACAGTGAGAATCAGACAGCTGTTCAACAAGTTCCTCATAACTGAGATCAAGTTCTGACCTGGAGCTTGGAGATGATTTCCTCCTTAGTGACATTGACTAATTCCATGTCTTCCACAGCAAAAGCTGGATATGAAATGATGGACAGGAGGCCAGCATCTACCTCTTTAGATGTAGAAGCTCTGGGCAACATGGAGCTCAGAATGGACTTAAGAGAAATATGTGGCAGTAAGAACATTTTAATAATTTGAATTTTTTTTTTATCAAGTCAGTTGATGCATAGAAAAGAATCAGAGCACTACAACCTTTATAGCCTCACCTGACAGTGCTGGATATCATCTGCTAAGACATGAACCACAGAGTCAGGGCCCCCTTTGGCCCCAAACAGATTCAAGTCATCTAGGGCTTCAAGTGCTGCCTGCAGTTACAAAGGGTCCATTCAGGGGCTGTTACAGTATTTTGTCCTAGCAAGAATCTCAATTCAATGGTCACAACAAAGCCAACATTCATTCAGTCTGCACTCAAATTCAGGGCCACAGACAACAAATTAGGCTCTGCTTCTGCTCTGCCAGAGATGACCTTTACTCTTACGTTTAGTGTTAATATCATTGAGGCTTCCACAATTGAATATTTACAGATTTTCTTAATTCAAACCAGTACATTGTATTAAATCAAAGTTAATGGCCATTTCCCTGACCTTAGAAGGGTACTTTGTCTTCTCGGACAGAGAAAGAACAACCAGAACCTTTCTGCTCTAAGCAAAGTGTCACAATAGGAACAAACAGAAATGACACAAGCTGGCAGAGAAAGCTGAGAAGGAACATTAATACCAGAGAGGCCATGTTGAGGTTACATTGAGTCATGTTATTATGCTGTGCTCACGAGTGCACAGAGTGAACACCCCCTCCTCATCATGCCAGTCTGAGAATTCTCAGCTGCTCTGACAACATTACGCGGAAGTGTGTGAGTGTGTCAGAAGGAGAGTGACCAAAAAGGACACTTCTTTTGTCTATTTTGTTTCAGCAGACTCACTTTAGCCATTCCGATTGAGCTGGCATTAAGCTCAGGAATCCCCTGATTGGTTTTGTCTCCTCTCTCCCACATCCCATAGTCCTGAACAATCATAAAAGAAAATGCCAGTAAGAGACACACAGTGGCTTTTAAACAAACATACAAACTTATGACATGTGATCATTACTGAGTGACTTACAGCCACTTTGTATGCAGATTCAATGTAAAACAGCAGATTTTGGACCACATCCACCTCATCCTGAGTGTACACAATGTGCAGCCCTAAAAAACACAAGACATGGCAAAGGATATGTGGAAGAAGATCTAATAATGCTAGGCTCAGTAAACAATCAGTATCCAATCAGATTCCAGCATTTCTCCCCTCACATTGCTGTTTTTCTATGAGTAGTTAGACTAGTTTAGGGCTGTATAACCACAGGAAAAGTTGTAACTGGTTGCTTATTTCTCTTTCATTTTAAATCACAGAATTAAAGGAATAGGTCACTCTAAAATTCTATCAGTCTGTCAAAATCATGTCATGTCATTCCAAACTTTTTGGAGATTTCTACATTTTGGAGATTCCCTACATTTAAAACATCCATTACACCACAATAAAAAAAAAATAATAGAAACATCATAGAAGTAATCTGTATGCAGATTACATAATCAGATTCCAAAAATCAAGTACTCGTAATTAGAGTATATTAAATTTTAGAATGCTCATAATCAGATTACAGTTACTTTTTAAAATATTCTTAATTTATTGATTCTCTGTAGTTCTTTTTTCTACTTTAAACTTTCTACTTTCCTTTCTTAAAATCCTACTGTGCATCATACCATTTAGCTTTGACTGTATTCATAATACAGAATGGTCAATTTGTGTACAATAAGCACCTCTCAAGCAATTAGACTATGTATGAAACAAATAATTATGCAAGTTACTAAACACTGGATGTATGTTTTAATGCATTTAATGATGTTGATATGAATTTTTTTTATATATTTTCTGTCTCTTTGCTTTTTTATATTAATATGGTCTTTTACTGCTAGATTTAGAACAAACTAGATTAAAAGTGATCTATAAGTAATCTAAAAAGTAGTCAGAATGCAGTACCTAAAATAAGTAATCTAGATTACATTACTAAACACTTCATGTTTTCATCATGCAATCTGTAATCAACTACAATTTGTAAGTAATCTACCCAGCTCTCTAGATATGAATCGATTGGATTAAGTCGAAAGCAATGTGCTTACTTGGGGTTATTATGTATCGAGCAAGCAAGTTTAAAGGCCATTTAATAAACAGGCAAATTAGCATTAGAACACAATTCCATAAAAGCACTGATGGGAAGGAAAAATTCTGCGTGTGATTTACTGACAATGCACTCATTAAAGAAGAACACATAATTTCAGTGTTGCCAAGTCCGCTATTTTCCCGCGGAACTGTGCTACTTTCATACTGCTGCCATGGGTTGTCGTGACCCCAATAACGTAATATTTAGCAACTGGAATGCAAATTTTACCAGAGGAACCCCACCACAAAACGTGTATTTCTATGAAACCTGGCAACCCTGGATCATTTCCATAATAACCAGCGCAATCTACCAAGATCAGCGCAAATTACCACTAAGCAAATACCAGTAATTTGACAAATACAAACGTTAGTAAATCACATTGCATGATTAATTTTCATACTCTCCTCCCATAAATTTTGCTCTGAAAGGGAAGCTTCTACAAATGCATATTCAATAAGGTCAGGTGCCAAAAAAAAAAAAAAAAGTGTCCACACCTTTCTAACCAAAAAGAGGATTCTTACTGTTTTAGGAAAAAAGAAAACATTAACATTTTTAGAAGAAGATTTAGAGCAAGTTAATTACCGTGCAATATAAATTTCCTCGATAAACGATAACAAGAGTTTGATAAATGTTTGATAAAATGTTTATGCAGCAAAGGTGGAATAAAATAGCGCAAATCATTTAAAGCACGGCACTTGGACCGTTTAGTGCTCGGATCAAAGTTCAAACGGCAGCACGGTGCACTAGAGCACATGTGTTCGATGAGTCTCGAAGTGAAGATCACAAATGACTGTTTAAAGCCAGATGAAACAGCACTGACAAACAGGAGAAACACTGTGCGTAACCATACAGTCAAGCGGCTTTTTATTCTACAAATCGCCATCATTTAGCCTACCATAGATTTACTGTAGTAGCGCTAACTGCACAGTGGTATTGTGTCAGAAATGTGGGTATATTTGTGTCAAATTTGTATTTTACTTTATTAATTTAGACATGTATTAAATGTATTGAAGGAGGAGTACTGGAATATAATTACAGAATATATATATATTTTTGTGATTAAGCTATAGCGTTTATGCATTTATACTAAATGTATTTAGGCTACCGTTTCTCATACAAATACCTAAGAACCATATTACATTTTTACCATGGTACTGAGGTACTATATTTGTGGTTTTAACTGTTATTATCATGATCTATGGATAATACTTTGGAAGAGCAATGGTTAATTAAAAAAAATAAATAAATAAATTTCACCATATAAAAATGAGGTTGCTACAGTTTTTACAGATATTACTGATTTTGATAATGAACATAAATTTACATCTGCATCCTAACTCAAGCTACAATCAAATGTGTTTTTCTAAGAGACAAAAAATATATATATTATTATTAATATTATCAGGGAACACAAACCTGCAAACATGCAGAACTAAGATTTTTTTTTTCTATTAAGATATTTATTTTGTGAAGGAAAATGACTGGAAAAAGAGTAAAGAATAAAAAAAAAATGCCATGTTCTGACTACAAAGAATAATTTCAAGCCACAATTAATTGTCTGCTTTTTACAACTTTCACACTATAGCAAAATTCTGCCTTTAAACTTGAAAGAAATAAAAATTTGACATTTATTGTGATAATTACCAATATCAACTGATATGAACAAATGTATTCATTTCATGAAATTTTTTTGGCCATATTGCTCAGCCCTACTCTCAGGTGTCTTAAGTCTTGTTAAGCAAGCTCTAAGTTGAGATCTTCAGTACCTGAGGCAGTCATCTGAGCCAGGAAGAGCAGGTAGAGCGAGGTGGCATCTAGCTGGAGATGCCCCCATTCCCTGTCACCCACCACAGAGGCACAGGTCTCAGTGTTGTACTTGGCGTGAAGGCTATCCAAAGCGCTCTTACTGTATTTGAACTTCTCCACTTTGTCCAGCTGTAGTGAAAACAATAAGGGGACAAGAGGGAGCACAAAAATGCACTTCAGACAAATGGTTAATAGGTGCTGTTCACAACTGAAGTGGACTTGAAGTGGGTGCGTATGAGACTGACAGACTGCATAACTATGCATTTACATTTGTATATTTGTTCAGTTCATTAGTTTGGGGTATGTACGTTTTTTTTGTTTCTGAAAGTCTCTTATGCACCAAGGCTGCATTTATTTAATCAAAAAAGACAGCAACAAACAGTAATATTGTGAAGTATTATTATAATTTTAAATAACCATTTTATATTTTAGTATAATTTCAAATATAATTTATTATATGCTGCCAAAGCTGATTTTTCAGCATCATTATTCCACTCTTCAGTGTCACGTGATTCTTCAGAAATCATTCCAGTATGCTGATTTGGTGCTCAAGAAACATTTGTTATTATGCATGTTAAAAATAGCGTAACAGCTTAATCTTTTTGTGGAGAGTAAAATACATATTTCAGGATTCTTTTATAACAGGGGTGTCCAAACTACGGCCCACGGGATATATGCGGCCTGATATCAGTCCTGCGGTACGGTATATAACCCCTGATTTACACCGTTGCGCACGTTACAGAAGGGGGTCTCCTCGCACTTCGCTAAAGATAGGTGACTAGTCTATATTTGACAGATGCCGTATCCAAGCCACACAGTAATTAGCCTACAAAATAAAAAGTAAAAATATACACCCTACAAAACTCACACAATTGTAAATAAGTTACTTGTTTTAAAAAAAAATTGAAAGTCTTCATTTGTTTTGAAAAATGCCTTGGATTGGCATGTTTTAAAAATGCTTAAAATGCTCTGTAGACTTTCCAGTAGGAGAACAAATGCCAGTGTTATCCTCCTGCTCATGGGCACTGTAAATTAAACTGTAACTGTAATTTCCACTGTTAATTTAGAATAACAAAAAAGCTTAATTTGTCATAAACATATTATGCAGCCCCTAACTTAAAGTTTTCCCCACCCCTGTTTTATAAAGTTCAAAAGAACAGCATAAATAGAATAAAATATTTGAATGAAAGTAAAAAAGTAAAAAAAATAATACTGACCCCAAACTTGGTAGTGTATGAATGCATCTTCATAACATACAGCCTAATTTACAGGCAGATACATAGAATGGTAATGTAAATAGAAAGGGAAGGTGCCACAAATGCATGTTTTGGAATGTACAGACAGGCCTAACTGTTGTACTGTATATCTTACTACCATCTCTTTTTTATATGTTAAGCATGTAGTGTGATTGCTGAGGGTTAATGGCAGGTATTACCTGTCGCATGATGCACTGAAGGAGTCCCCTCATTAACTTCACCACACTCTGAAAAAAGAAAAGCAGAGATCAAGAGACACAGACTGCCTCCAAAAACAACACTTGGAACACAAGCTCAACTGTGACCTTTTCGGCTCTTCATTTAATAGCACAGGCAAGAGTAACATGATACTTCTGAGCCACTGTAAAAAGACAGCCTAGATATTCTGATAAATACACACACAGTCATGAAAAGACAACTGACCTTTCTTTAAAAAAAACAAAAAACAAATAATAAAATAATACACTCCACCTCACATGTGCTCATATGATCACAAATATTCACCCTGAAGAGCATATTGAGTCTGTGGGTTCTAATTTATTAGGACAGTCAGTTTACATTTCCAAACTTTCAAGATAGAAATAACTGACTTAAAACCATTTTTGGCCACCACTGAACTGGATTATTAAAAGTACTACTCAATAAGTTCATCCTGTGAACATGCATTAAAAAACAAAAAAAATCCCATCCTATCCCAATTTGTACCTGCTCAAGCTCATAGGCTTTAGCCTTGTCTTCATCACGGTCTGCATTCTTCCTGTAAGCCAAACTGAGAGCCCAGACAGACAGAATGCTGTAGACATTGTCCCTCACCCAGGCATCAGGCTGCTCTTTACTTGCTGGTAACAGACCTGTCACTGGGTTCTACAAGTTATCAATACAGATAGTTAAAATGATTCAGTGCTTAAGGTATTACACTATATGATAAACAATATGCAAGTACTACTATGCAAGTTACTTTTAATGTAATCTACAATTCAAAGGTTTGAGGTCAGCAAGAAATAAATTACAGATTAATTTCATATTTGAATGATTTTGGAAAGATCATGTGACACTGAAGACTGGAGTAATGATGCACTGTATGATGAAGTACTGTATGTACTAATACTACCAGTCAAAAGTTTTTGAAAGGTAAGATTTGTAATGTTTTTAAAATTAGCCCCTTCCGCTCACCAAAATACAGCAAAAACAGTACAATTTTGAAATATTTTTATTATTTAAAATAACTGTTTTCTATTTGAATATATTTTAAAATGTAATTTATGCCTGTGATTTCAAAGCTGAATTTTTAGAATCATTACTCTAGTCACATAATCCTTAAGAAATCATTTTAATATTCTGATTTGCTGCTCAAAAAATATTTTTTATTATTATTATGTTGAAAACAGCTCAGAATTTTTTTTCTGATTTCTTTGATGAATAGAAACAGCATTTATCTGATTTAGAAATCTTTTGTAACATTATAAATGTCTTTATCATCACTTTTGATCAATTAAAGGCACCCTTGCTTAAAAAAAACATTAAGTGTATTAATTTCTATAATTTCTTTCCCAAAAAATAAATAAATAAATAAAATAAAAATTATACTGACCCCAGGCTTTTGAATGGTACAGTGTATAATGTTACAAAAACTTTTTATTTCAGATAAATGCTGATCTTCAGATCTTTCTATTCATCAAATAATTCCTAAAAAGTACTGTTTTAAATATTGATAATAATAATAATAATAATAACAATAATGTTTCTTGAACAGCAAATCAGCATATTAGAATGATTTCTGAAGGACCATATGACACTGAAGACTGGAGTAATGATGCTGAAAAGTTAGCTTTGATCACAAGAACAAATTAATTTTAAAATATATTTAAACAGAAAGCAGTTTTCTTTAAAATACATTAAAAACCTTACTGTTAAAAAAAAAATTTGACTGGTAGTGTACGCCTGTGTCAGAAATTACATTTGAATTACGGTTTTTATTTTGTGAAGGTATATTATTTTATCCACATAAAAACACTCAACATCTTTTACTTAAGTTAAATACTTCAAATGAATTCAGAATCAAATAGTTAATAATTAAATACACTAACACAGATAAAGTATTCATTTATTTTTTTTTTATATTATTATTATTATTATTTATTTATTTTTTACTGTTAGTGGCAAAACCCCTGGTCAAATTCTGCCCCTGATATAGCATATGACTTTATTTTTTTGTGTTTATTTTTTATAAACACAACACTAAACTGCAATACTCTTCTCTCTACATGAATAAAGATCGAAAAACTATGGCAGATCGACAATATCTAGGAACATGTTTCGTTAAAACAAACTAAACCGTGAAGCATCAACAGTTGTAAAAATGCAGACACTCACTTGGTGACGCAGAATAGTCTGATTAACTATCCGCGCGTAGTTGTCTAGCTTAACTCCAGAATTGCTGCGACTCCTCATTTTAGCTTCTAGCAAGTTTGCGAAAAACCCTTATGCTTCAAAAACCGCCAACATCCTCCTGCAATAAACCAACACGGACATTAAGAAGAGAAGGAGAGCTGAACGAACTTGAAACCAACTTGTCAAAAGGCTGCATGTTGTTTAGAAACGCTGCCGCTGCATGGCCAACACTGTGACCGACAGTCACCACTGTTTACAACACTTGTTTTTTTCCGACAAAGCTTGCGTACATTCAGTGAATATAAACAAACCTGATCACGTAAAGGCAAAATCCGGAAGGAAAGTAATTTACTCGTGCACACTAGCGATTATACTGAAGCCAGTTACAGTCAGCTGGGAGGACCTTCCGACTTTTCAAAATAACACCAGTGAGTTCAACTTATAATATAATGTAACGTTTGAATTAATAGCGACAAACTTTTTAAGGGAAAATTAGTTTATGAACTACTCTGTATAACTTGGGGTGATGGAGTAAAGTCTTAAAAACTTTCACCTCAAGGTTTACACACTTGTCCAAATAGAGAGGACATCACGTTCCTGACGTCATGAAGGACCTGAGCTCCGTGTACCCATATTCCATCTGCATTGATGCGATTTTTAAAATAAATTAAATAAATAAATAAAAATTGAACTTAAAATTTAACTGATGCAAGGAATAAAGCAAACTGAATGTATTTAAAATGTTTGTTAATTGTAATTAATCACCCCCCTGATAATTTGTTTGTCTTAATTTATTTTACTTATTTGTGGTAATTGATTATTTTCTTGCCATTATGATTGTAACAGTAACTCATCAGTATGCATAGTTTTTTTTGTTTTTTTTTTTGAAAGAAAAAAACACTTATGAATTATAAACATTTAGACCAATACTCTGGTTATTTGTTTTATGCACAAGTCACCAAAAGCGCTGTATATTTAGTTTTCTTTTTACATCAGTAATGTGTCTAGCACATGTCCACTTAGTGGCAGCATAGTCACATCCTAACATGTGTCTAAGAGAGATTTCCAATCATTAAATTTACTTGAAGGAATAGTTTATTTGTACATTTCTTTGTTTTTATTTTATTTTTATTATTTTTATTTATTTTATTTTTTTTATCTATTATTCTCTGAGTTTCAAGTATAATTATATGATTTTGTTCTGTCTGCCCCCTTCATCATCTCAGAATTCCACCCCTCCTTCCTCTCATCTTCACCTAGTTGTGAATGGTGATTTGTATCCAAATTGTGAACATTTGGACATTTTTGGCTTTGCACTATCCCAGCTGATCTTGACTTACCTAATATATTCTTATTTAACAGGTACCTTATTACTGGAAAGTAATAATTATTGGATGTTTAAGATAGTTGTCTTCATTTTTAAAAATGAAAATGAACTGTCTTTTTTAGAAAAACAGTTGCAGTTGTGGTTGCCAGAGTAATGTGATTTGCTGTGAAAACAAAAAACTATAGGCTATTTACAGAACAAGATTTACAGAAATCTGCTAAATGTGAATTATTTTACCAAAATAAGAGGGATAATACAAAATGCATGTTTATTTTTATTCAGTGCTGACCTGAATAAGATATTTCACATTAAAAACATTTACATATAGTCCACAAAAATGTTTTGTTGAATTTATAAAAATGACCCTGTTCGAAAGTTTACATACACTTGATTCTTAATACTGTATTGTTACCTAAATAATAAACAGCTGTGTTTTTTTGTTGTTGTATTTTTTAGTGATAGTTGTTCATGAGTCCCTTGTTTGTCCTGAACAGTTAAACTGATTCAGGTCCCTCAAATTCTTTGGTTGTTCAGCATTTTTGTGTATTTGAACCCTTTCCAACAATGACTGTATGATTTTGAGATCCATCTTTTCACACTGAGGATAACTGAGGGACTTCATCAGGTTCATCAGGTAACAACACAGTGTTAAGAATCAAGTGTATGTAAACTTTTGAACGGGGTCATTTTTATAAATTCAACTATTATTTTCTCTTGTGAATATGTAAATGTCTTTTATGTGAAATGTTTTATTCAGTTCAGAACTAAATAAAAAAAATAACATGCATTTTGTATGATCCCTCTTATTTTGGTAAAATAATTAACATTTTGCAGATTACCTTTGACTTAAACTCTATGACTGATAACAAAAACTAGTAAGGGAACCTACCATTAACCATTTAACAGTAGCATTTGTACAGTCTTTAACCTGTACTTAACTACAGTTCTGTGAATTCCAGAGTTCTTTGTCACTCAGAATGTGCGTGAACAGCAGTGCTGAGCTGCTGCTCAAAATCCTTAGTATGTCACCATGTTGTGATCTTTATATCTCTAAATCTATGTCTAGCAGTGTCAGTTCTAGCCATTTGAAAACTGTCTTTTTTACTTTTGTTCTGTTTATTATCATCTCAGAATCACTGATTTATATGTCTCTAAACATTAGTCCCCAATATGCACTGCACATGCTTGGCTAACCTCTTTGAGTTCTGCCATATCAGCCAAATGGCTGCTGTGTGCTGCGTGATCTCTGGTCTCAGCTCAGAAACCCTTATCACACCACAGAGGCTCGCATGACAAATCGGTAACAGTGATTGACGTCCGGCTGTTCAGTCCAAATTCATGAATGTTGATTCGTGAATTCATTTTTGAATGCTCTAGAATGAAGTTTTTCCAAGAACTGCTGCTGAGAGATATGCTGGCAAACTGCATTGAACTTTGCAACTGACATAAAAAGACATTTTCTCAGAACATGTTTTTATTTCAGAACCCCAAAGTTCACTCATATGAGACATGCACATATAGAGTAACAGTACAGTAAACATAACATATAAATCTTATAGTGATATGTAGTCAGATATATAAAAAATGAGCTTTAAATGAACTGTTGAGTCATACAAACAAATAAATAAGTAATCCCATATTGAAACAATGCTTAGAAGTTCTGATCTGTGAGATGAGGTGGAGACACTTGTATATAACAACATAAATAGTGACAGGTAAATGAGTCTTAAATTAAACAAAACAAACGTGAGCACACAGATAAAGGCAAAGAATAGAGGCAAATGGTTAATAATATCTAGGCACAATCAATAATGGCAAACTTTGCACTTTCTCTGTCCCTTTTTCTCCAGGCTAGCTTTGGTTCAACGACATTTGGGTTGAGCTAAGGCACTAGTAGACACGTTTGCCTACACTTGCATAGATAGCTTACAAGTAACATGATCTAATACTACAGACCAGTTTCCATGTTTGGACTAAGTTTAGTCCTGAGATGAGCTGTACTCTATACTATGGACATCCAGCACAGGGACTGGACTTAATCTGGTTTAGGGAAACTGGCCCAAAACAGATACTGTATTACCTTCCCCGCACCACCTGAAATATGTCGATCATGCAAATCCCACTAATAATGCTTCTTGTATATAGCAATACCACTGTGCAGGTAGATTATGAGGTTTATGTCTCAAAAGACTCCACATGTTATGTACCTTATGATAAGCACAATCTTCAGAACTTTACCTATTGCCTCATTTGTGGCTTACTATACTGTATGTCTAACTGATGATTAACTGCATTGCACATTCGGTTGCCTCCTGTTGCTCACTGAATCAAGCTCTCGTCATGCATGAAGGTGTAGAAATGTCAGATCAAAGACGGAAGGAGTCTTCATTTTAGGAATTAATCGGCTGGCTGTAAGAACAGTGGCCTTTCCTGTGAAACAAAATCAAAACTGAGAATTAGTTCTTACATTTCTTGTTTCAAAAGATATCTTTGACTTGTCAGCAGGACAAAAAACCACATGCATTCACCTGCATATTCCTGTCGAGCACTCATAGTTGTTCTGACAGTACGCGCCAAGAGGTTTAGTACCCATGATTCTCCATAATGGGGTCATTCGAGCTGTTCTCTTGAGGGACCTTTGAACTTCCTGCACAGAAGTTGAAGGTGTGTCTGATTTTGGCACAGGATTGCAGGTCACCTGAAATGCACAATGTGTAAATCAGCTTATGTAATATTAAATAAGTAATATCTATTTAATGAAATCGATTACATTATACAACTATTTCTGCATAGTTTATGTGGTTATGTTTCACAAGTTTGACTATTAGGTTCATAATATTTGCAAAGAAATAATACACCTCAAAACAATATTTGACAACATTGTGGCTCCTTTAAAATGGTTCCACCTTTAAACTATTTTTTTTAAATAAACAATAATGTAAACCACATAAGTGACCCTGGACCAGAAAAGCAGTCATAAGTACACTCTTAAAAATAAAGAGGTGAAAAGAAATGAAAATGAAAAGATGCCACGATGCCATAGACAAACCTTTTTTGTCTAAATGGTTGCATAAAGAACCTTTAACATCTGAAGAAACTTTCTGTTTCACAAAAGGTAATTTGTGGCAAAAGAAGGTTCTTCAGATTATTAAAAAGGTAAGAAAGGGATGGTTCTTTGTGGAACCAAAAATGTTTTTTCTATGGCATTGCTTAAAGAACCTTTTAAAGCACCATTATTTTTATTGTAGCATATTTGTAGCAATAGCCAAAAATACATTGCAAAAATACATACGATTAAAATCATTAGAATTATAAGGTAAGATCATGTTCCATGAATATATTTCGCAAATTTCCTACAATAAATTTGTTAAAACTTAATTTTTGATTAGAAATATGCATTGCTAAGAACTATATCTGGACAAATTTAAAGGTGATATTCTCAATATTTCCAGATTTTCAAATAGTAAATATTGTCCTATCCTAACAAACCATACATCAGTTAAAAGCTTATTCAGATTTCAGGTATAAATCTAAAAAAAATTACCCTTATGACTGGTTTTGTGGTCCAGTGTCACATATATAATTCATTACTTTATTAGTGTTGGTTATTTTATATTAAAAATATTAAGCTGATAGTTTAGTGATCTGTATTATTAAAAAAAAAAAAAAAAAAAAACTGGAGTTACAAGTTAACACTAGCAAAAATATAAAAAGTCAACAGTTAAGGAAGCTGGAAACAAATTTCTTTTAAAAATATTATTAATTATAATTACCTGCTGGACGAGTACCAAAAACAACAGGCACCAGGCTAGAAGAGCCCCTCTGTGATTGTGATCCTGCATGCTGAATGAGAAATGCTTCAGTTGCTGTATCAGTGAGCTCACAGCGATACTGACGACAGAGACGATGTACTGTCTTATATACCCTCCAGTCAGCAGAACAGAGACTCTCCCTGATCCCTGTCACTTTCCTCTCTCTCTCTTTCTTTGCTTCTGTCTCTCTGCTTTTTCATTACCAGATGTGACACATGTTTGCCTAATGTTTGTGACTTGGATAAGCTGTCCTCTGGGGCTCTGAGAGAGAATGCAGCCAGAGTTGAGAGAAGCACAGGCTAAGAAAGAACGAGAGGAATGGGGGATAAGAACACAAAATCAGTCCTTTTTTTCGACATAGGGTTGTCAGCATTTTAGAGTTCAGTGATGTTTTACCACAGTTTGTTGAACTGTACGTTTTAGACAGCTATGCAGTGGATTTTGAATCAATATTTTCCATTTTGTTTCTTTAAGGTTCCTTTGACACAGTTCTTCTGTCTCCCTTTTATCACATACACATGCGCATCAGCCTTGACAAAGAACAATGGCTGATTACAGGATCTGATGTGTTTTGGAATGGACAAAAAACAAAAAGACTATGACTAACTCGAAGAAAAAATGTCAGCGGGTCAGACGTAAGTCAAACCTCTGATCCAGCTCATCACAAAGGTTTCACACTGACTCATGGTGTTTACTGAATATGATGCAGCTTATCGTCTTGGGATTGTCAGTTCACGTAAATAATACCCAGTACTATTTCATAAGCTGGTGGCCTTGTGTTAAACATTTCTAGCATGCTCACTGTGTTGGTCAGAGTATCGTGAGCTCAAGGTTAGATTCATCAAGGTTCTGCAAGTTTCTTCTTGAGTGAGAGGCAAACATGTTTTTGTCAGATCAATGTTGTATTGAGGTCAAGCTTACTTACTGGTCATCCATCCAACCATCCATCTATCTATCTATCTTTTAAAGGGGGGTACAATGGTGTTTCGTATATTCAGAGTTTACAGTGTTGAAGAGTTGGATTCTCATGCTAAACATGGCCAAAGTTAAAAAAAATAATTTGGATAAATGACAGAGAATTTGTTTGCCGAAAATCTTACTTCCAGGTTGGTACAAGTTTCGGCTGTTTTTTTCGATCGTGGCATTAATGACGTAATCGGTGGTGGAACTCCTTATATGAGCATTTCTTCCGGAAAAGCGCGCCCGCTGTGCCAGCGATCACGTCGGCTAGATCGTGAGAAAGAGTGCGCCATCAACGTGCTTCATTCCGCTGCACTCTGCAAGGGATTCACTCGGGAAGAATGTCTCTAAAGAAGTGTGGTTTTGGTTGTAAGGCAAAGATAACTTTGCTCAGCTTCCCGAAGAACTCAGCGTTACGTGAACAGTGGATGCAGTTTCCGGGGCAGCAATGGAGTTTAGCAAGTGTGTGTTTGTTGATGAACGTTTCATATACGAGGCCCAGTTCGACGTTGGATTTGCACATTGTTTGATACTGAAAGACGGAGCGGTCCCAGCTATAAAAGATCCCGGTATTGATTCAGAACTGCAGATGGTAAGTGAAACGCCATCAAATGTCTGTTTTATTGGCAATCCTAACGCAAGTGATCGCTGAACTTAGCTCCGCCCACGGCGCGCCTCCAGAAGTTCGGCTTTTTCCGGAGAAAATCGGAAAGCTGTATTTTTCTTTTAAAATTATAAGAAAAATAAAGACTTTTTGGAGATATTAAGGATACAAAGGATATTAAGGATAGGATACTACTCTATAGGTACTCAGGATTAACATGAGATTAGGTGAAACTGTGTATGTTAGGTACCCTTTAAAGTAATTAATGCTTTTATTTAGAAAGGACATATCAAATTGATAAAAAATGACAATAAATAATGTATTTATAATGTTACAAGTGTTTTCTATTTCAGTGCAACTATTTTCTTCATAGAAAATAATACAAAATGTGTCTTGATTTATTTTATATTGTTTATCATTCATTTTCAATGATTTATTTATAATTTTTATGATAGAGAATAACAACAAAAACTGACAAAAGGGTAGTAATGCTGAAAAATAAATAAATATATACTCATAATAATACATAAATGTAAGATACTGAAATGTATAAGAAATGTTTCTTGAGCATCGTATATAATAGTTATACCTATAGAACTTTAAATTTACTGTAAAAAAATATACTGTACTAAAATAAAATATATATTTTACTTTTTTAATTTAGAATTGCAATTAAAAAGGCATGTCTAAATAAATTGTGTTCCAAATTGTGTTCCAAAAAAGTTGATATAAAAAAATGTAGTTTAGGTGTTAGTTTTCTGCATTTTTTTCTGTCACAAATGTATAAATTTCTCTCTTGATAACTTCTATCACAAAATATGGAATCTTGAGACTCAGAGTATTGTAAAATACCATAATACATTTTGTAATATGATACCTGACACCCTCCACTAAGAAGGAGGTTGCTTAAAGGAACACCACTTTTTTTGAAATTGGCTCATTTTCCAACTCCCCTAGAGTTAAACAGATGAGTTTTACCATTTTTTAATCTATTCAGCCAATCTCCGGGTCTGCCATTATCACTTTTAGCATAGCTTAGCATAAATCACTGAATCAGATTAGACCATTAGCATCTCATTCAAAAATGACCAAAGCTTGACTCTTCTGTAGTTACATCGTGTACAAAGACCGACAGAAAATGAAAAGTTGCGATTTTCCAAGCTGATATAGATAGGAACTATACTCTCATTCCGGCGTAATAATCAAGGAACTTTGCTGCTGTACCATGGGTGCAGTAGTGCAATGATATTACACAGCGCCAGGGGACTCTATTGTCAGGCGCTACATAATATCATTGCACCTGCTGCACCCATATATAGTCAAACTTGATATCGTCGCTGTCGGGCGGAAACCTCGTATGTCCAAATTTTGTAAATTTCATATTTTTTCACAAATCGATGCTATTGGTCAGTGCCCACGTGGATCTGTAATTTTTACAAATTATTAACCAATCTAAAGTGTTGAAAATAGCTTGAGAGCAAATCTCTTAACTCATTGGAACACTTAAACTGTCTGAGAAGAGCTCGTATCTCCACCTTTTCTTCACTCCGCTGGAGCGTCGGGGCATATGTCCCCTTCCATCTTCTTGTCACAAAGCACCGGCAAAAATAATTAGCATTGAATGTGTCGGTGGAAACAGTAAGGAGATATTTGAATGATCCATTAATAAACTAGTGTATTCTGAGATAATGTCGCAAAGACCCTGACTCGCAATCTCTTCTTTGGACGCAACTTTTGAAGGAAAGCATCTTTCCGGATTACATAATGAAAGCGTTTTTTTCTGATTTGTTTTATTTCGTTAAGTAATAATTTAAAGCTTTATATTTATTTATTTATTTATTTGTCATGTTTGTGAGGCATGTAGCCTATTCGCTGAAAAATGTGATCGCGCTGACACATCATGTCCTGCAAAGCGATTTCAGCTTCTCCTCTTCAAAAACAATATTCACATAATAGCGCACATTTATCTAGGTTTAATGTTTAAACTAACATTGTTCTATAGCTACTTTAACTGTTTTAGATCTATAGATTTTATTTTATGCAAGTCGTAATGATTTAGGCTAAAAGGCAAACGTCTTCCGCTGGCCGCTGTTCGTAAAAAAAAAAAAAAAAAAAAAAAGCTGATATTTAACGAACAAAAAAATGCTCCAAAAGTTTTTCTAAATTAACTTAATAAGAAAACGAAACGAAATATAACCACTTTGGCATTACATACAAAACGTAACTATGTTAATAGCTGAAACAGTAGTATAAGCTGTTCTGGAAGAATTAAGGGGGAAAAAGACGGACTCAGTTTTTTTGTATTGCATCATAGCTCTTAAACCTTTAAAATAGAGTTTAGGAAGATGTATGTAACCACAGTCGTTAGCTTTGCTTAACTATTGCAGCCTTTTCTCTTGTCAAAAGGCTCAATGCGACCGCAGACTTTGTTTGCCTGCAGATTAATTTCCGCCTATTAGACAGTTTATCGCTTTATTTTGGTATTGCATCACTCATAGCTCTAACGTTTAAAATAGAGTTTAGGAAAATGTATGTAACCACAGTCGTTAGCTTTGGTTAACTATTGAAGCCTTTTCTCTTGTCAAAAGGCTCAACGCGACCGCAGACTTTGATGAACACTGCTGGCAGCAGCGAAGTCTGTGTCTGTACCATTCTTATCAATGACGGCGTAAGCTCGTATCTCCCGGCTCCCAAGTCATAAAACCTCGTATGTCCGATAAAACATGATTTTGGGGAAATGTTGTCTTAATGTTGGTACACAACAGTGTATGATAGCAATATATGGTATAATACCAACTTTAACGATAAAATATTTAATAACTCAAAAAATCTGCAGTTTTTTTCATTTCCTGAAAAATGACGGTTTTGGAGATACGAGGATTCCGCCCGACAGCGACGATATATGAAGTGTGTGATTTAGGCCAATGAAAACATATACGTTGCTGTATTTGAAATGTAAATGTAGCTTGATGAAAAACAAGCTTTAAGACATTTAGCAGGGTTGGGTAAGCAGTACCACCAATCATGTGTTTACAATGATCAGGAAGCCTTTTAGTACAATTCTACTAGGAAATGTGCGCAGACGTGACTCCTCTCAGGTCACTGTTAGTATCACTGGAAAAAAAAATACTGTTCAGTGGATTTACATGAACTAGCAGTTTAAAATACAACTAAAATCACTTTACATAGATTTAATGAACAAACCCTGAGCTTTTTTGGAGATAATTCTGTGTGCTGAACAACAGATTATGGAGCAACACTGGAACATTCTATCATTTGGAAAAGATAAGAAACTAAATTCCTTCCAGTAGCCTTAGGAAAACTTAGGAGTTCAGCTGCAGGGGAAGAACTACTGCATATATATATATTAATAAGCATTCTATATGAATAATATGATGCCAATTCATCAGGGTGTTCCTTCAGCGCTTCAGGGTCAAGGACAGCAATTGCTGTCCCCGTTTGGCATGTTTGTCAGTTTTGGCACTCAGTCAAAAGATTGCAGACAAAGTACACCGTCCCACCGGGAAGTGAAACAATTATCAGTTGCCAAAGAGGAGAAAAGGGCCTGGACAGATTCGTCCAGTGCTATTCCATCCAGTTTATAGCATATAGTCCACCTGCATTTGGCAAAACGTCTGTGGATCCTTAGATATTATGACTCATGTAGTTTAGTTCTAACTCTGTTCCTCGGTGACAGCGAAATGAATAAAACTGTGATATAATTGGAGGTCAATCACATCATAAACTGAGAACCTTAATTGATATGGTTCTCTAATTGATAACGTCAAGTTTTAAATAGGTAAGCCAGACTTTTGACTTTTCTGCTTATCCAAGAACTGTGCACTTCTTGGAAGGGGCTCTTTGATGTAAAATTACCAATACAAATTGTTTCTGCATTTTAGGAACGGATAAATCTTAAATTAGCATTACATAAGACTTTATATATATATATATATATATATATATATACAGACTTTTTGTGCCAAAAAGGAACTGACTGCTTTGTATACATTTGTGTCTATGTCTACAATCATTTTGTAAAGTAATCTATGGTGATGTGTATGTTTTTTGTTTATGCCATCTTGTTCAGTCATTTATGGAAAGCTGTTGCCAAAAATTATGTTGTTTTGTTTGTGCACAATCCGTTTGTTTAGGACTATAGATTTATTTAACTTTATAGAACAGAGAACTCTTTCTCTCTTTATTTGTTTACCAGTAAAATGTGATAAAGAAAATTTACTGAGAGCAGTAATTTATAAAGCATAAAACTGAGCTGAATGCACAACAGAATGACACAAGCAAACAAAAACAGATGACAAATATATATTGTAAAAAGAAGTCTTTTGGCACAAACCTTCTCTGTTCTTATGGTTTTTGTGTTGGAAATAAATGCAAGTGATGTTTTGTTGGAAGACACTTTATGGTTTGAGATCCCAGACCTTCTCTACAATGTCCTTGGACAATAATCCATATTTATGAACAAGCTGCACAAAGTGTTGCCAGGTGTGCTGTATTTCATAGTTGTTAAGGGATAATAATAAACAAAATCGATTACACAGACTGTACATGCTGAGACATTTTTCAAAATACCGTCTTTTATGGTCCACTGAAGAAAGAAAATCATACAGGTTTAGAACAACATGAGGATAAGTAAATGATGACAGAATTTTCATTTTTGTGTGAACTATCCTTATAGTTCACCCAAAATAGTATAAATATTAAATAGTATAGGTGTTTTAACGACGCGTAAACAATGACACTGAACCGAATGAAACTAGCATATTTAGCTGATTATTGCTGCTAAAAAT
The DNA here is from genome assembly GCA_033026305.1 of Cirrhinus molitorella. Classification (NCBI taxonomy): domain Eukaryota; kingdom Metazoa; phylum Chordata; class Actinopteri; order Cypriniformes; family Cyprinidae; genus Cirrhinus; species Cirrhinus molitorella. The sequence continues at coordinate 34,783,877 of CM065118.1, read as the reverse complement.
GGTCAGTTATTGTCATGTTTTGGGCTGTACTAATCGGTCAAACCAGGAAAAGTACTACAGACTGCCAAAAGTTATAAAAAATCAAGAGAAGAGTGCAAAGAACTGTCTGAGGAACAAAAGGCATTTGTCGTTGGCCAAACTGAACCAGGATTTCCAGAGCAAGAATCTTGACAACGTTCGTGTTTGTTCTTATCATTTCCAGTCAGCTAGGTGAAATGTTAGGCTAAAATCTTAATTAGTACATGCTTGTATGTATCTTTAATACATCTGTTGAAATACTGTGCCTTTTCCTGCTTACCAAGTTCCTCTCTATACGATTTAGCAGCTTCCATGTTTTTTTTTTCAGTTTAGCCAGCATAAATTAGCAGAACAACATATTTAGTAGTACATTAACTAGACAATCCATGCTGTTGTTTACATCTGAGTATCCCCAATATGGCTGTGTATTTGGGTAACTGATCAAATCGTGATGCAATTGCAAACCCTATAAGAAGAGTTGTTCTATAAGGTACAGTCTCTGTGGTTGCTTACCTGCTCAAAATGGTTCAGAACAGTCCACACCCTTTTAGGTTTCCATCAAGTATTCAAGTTTGGTGTATCTTCTTTCATCTGATTGGCCACCTTTGGACAGAGATGTTCTAATTGGTCTTCTGACTGCTATTGTTTTCGATGGTTGTGATCAATTCTACCACTTGGATACTGTGTGGCGCTGTGGAACTGCTAAATTTAGTTCTCCTGTCATTCTCAGGTTACCTGAGCTCACAGATCACAGTTCAGATCATTTTACTGACTCGGATCTTTGAATCTCATATATCAAAATGAACAAATCTTTTTTTTCAAGTCATTTCATTCATTTCAGCAGAATACAATTAAAATGTATGTTAACAGCCAAATTCCTCAATGTGACGTTTTTGACCTTTTAAAAAACAAGACTGTTAATGCAATAAAACTGTAATGCAGCCAAATTATCAGAAACAGAAATTATTAATTTATTGTTTCAGGTTAGTCTGTTAGTTTCCCTCACCTCCCGATCTGTGCATTACATGTATCATTCTTCTTTTGTCAAGTCACATCCCTAATGCATTCTGTACCAGAAACAGAACTGATTAGTTTACCTGGTTCAAGTGAGTCTTCTGGTTCAAGTCGTTCATTCATCCATCCCCATATGCTATAACGCTACTTGTCCCGGAAACAGTGATGAATTAGTTAATCTCTCGAGTCTTCGGGTTCAAGTTTGTTCCCAGTCCCATAGGCTACAACATTATGCAGTCCCGGAACCAGTGTTGATTAGTTCATCTTTTGAGTCTTCGGGTTTGAGTCGTTCGTTCTCATGTGCCCGCTTCCCGGTTCAGTATGTTGCAGCAAACACAAACATTGCAGATTATTAAGTGTGTGCTATTATCATATGTAGTTTGCTTTATCAAAGAGATTTTCCTCATCATACAGATAAAGTTTTTTGTCAGTGTTAAACATAATAACATAAATTTACAAATGTATAAATTGTGATAAATAAACAGATACAATTTGAGACATAAAGCAACACAGTAAATAAATAAGTAAGAAAGGTTGGTATTATAAATAAATTATAATTTCTGTATACAAAACTGCTTTCACGTCATGTGACAAAGAACAAACGATTCAGACCCCGAGACTCAGGGATGAAATAATAATTTCTGTTTCCTGTAAAGAACCACATATTGCACGTGCGGTCAACATGAAATAAACGAATCCCTCGCTGATACGACTCAACATTCCGGAGTCATATAAAAGAATTGTTCAAATTGAAATGCCATTTTCACCATTCTGTGGTGCACTGTTGTCACCCCCTTCTTCCAGGTCAGCTTTTCTCATTTGACATTTGCTAGAGTAAAGTATAGGGTAACGTTCTTTAGTTTATTGTTTTTTTTTTTTTTACTGTGGGCAAGTTATGCTTTTTCTGTGAATTGTGGTACCTTGTTCCACTTTTCGGAACAAGATAACACAGGCCACTGACTGTGCTCCTGACAACATTTAACAGGTACAATTTTAAATACACTTTTCTAGGTTAATGCAGTTAGGGAATCTTTTTACCAGTTTTTGGTAAAAAATTGTTTTTTTTACCATGTATGTACATGATTGTGTTTTTGAAAAAGCAACGTTTATGCATGGTTTTTGAAAAACTAAACTTTTGAAGTATATTTTGAAGAATATTCAAGGAGGCGTGAATGATCATGAATAATGCTGTGATTCACACATCAGAGAACAAAGACCTGCATAATGACCTCCATAATGAGCCATTCAGTCAGTTGTGTGACTGAGAGGGAATTGCTACATTAATGTGAGGACAAAAGAAATGTATATGTTTTGCAGTAGTTTATTGAGAATATATTTAACTATCACTCAAAATAAGTTGAGATTCACGTATGTCCGCTAGTCTGGACAAGTGGATTTTGTAAAAGAATTTTACTTGCACGACCAGACAAGAAACCTGATTAAAACATCAATAACAAACAATAACTAGGACAGCACTGAAATTTTGGTGAGAATGATTCTGATTTTATTAGTTTCAGTGTAAACGGTCATAACGGACAGTATCAAGGTTGCGTCAGCTGAGGCTGAGGCAGCCATATCTGACTTACTGAAAAACAAACTAATAGGCGCAACAGCACACACAAAGAAACAAGTAGTTAATATTAACTGACTTACATTTTAGACACATTTATTGACTGTTTTTGTTACTAGTTCTAAGCAAAGCCACAGCAGAACAGTCGCGAATCTCCGAGCAACACACAGCAGTGTTTCAATACTGAATGATTCAGCATTTTTGAACGAATCTGGTTGTCGAGTGATTCAGTGAGCCATTCCTAATACCCTACTGGTGGTTTGGTTTCATATTTAAAAGTATCATTGCCTTTTTTCAACATTTTAGATTTATATATAAACAAAAAAGTAAAACATTAATCTTATAACATGATTTTTACTGTGTAAATGCATTTATGGAACCTCTTATCTTCAGTCTGAGTAAATGCATCTAAATGGCACTTTCGATGCAGCTTCAGTGTGTCCTCTGCAGTCGAGTTTGTTGATACTGATTTAATTTGAATGGTAACAACCATACAGAGTCTAATTATTCTAACTGAATGTATTGATAAAATGTAGGAATTTGACGTAAATAATGACACGTAGGCCTACATTTAGGACAGTTAGAAAAATACTGCCCCTCATAAAGTTAAAAAGTGTCCTAGAAAACAGTTTACGGCAAACAGCACAAATATGCTGAACTGATTAAAGTAAGACCTCATAGAGCAGTAATTGCTTCAGAATTGAACATTAATGCCAAACAAAAAAAAAAGCATAGCAAAGCATATGTCAAGGCTTAATATCAAGCCCTGCTAATATTTTATATGTTTGAGGACCTAACTGACCCTAGTTTTGATACAATTTACCAAAAATCATCCTATAAAAGATAGTAACTATTTCTAAAAAAAAACCAAAAACATAAAAACATTACAAACACATTAGCCTATGGAAATAAAACAGTAAATATGAGGATAAATTATAAACCATTTTGAGCATACAGCAATTAAACTTTTTAATTTACTGCAATCGCAAAAGCTGTTTTGAATCACTTTTATACTTTTCTGAGGTCAAATATTCTTGTGTGGGGTAGATTTCCTTATGGAGGGACCTTGGGGACAAAAAACTTGAGAACCATGTTATCTTCAGGAAATACACTGTATTTTAATTTTCTATTTTTAATTATCTCCCTAACTAAACTAAGAGACTAAGAGAGAGAACCTTTAAAGAACAATACAGGGGCTTAATGGGTTCTATGTTTGGCAGTGATGCTATATAGCACCTCAGCCACCCCAAAGAACTGCTTAAGAACCATATTGGGATTAAAAGAGTTTTTTACAGTAGCGGTGCTATATATGTGGGCCATTCTACAGAAATGGTTTTGAGTTGGAAACGGCTTGAAAAAGAAAAAAGTATTTTTCCAAAAAAAAAAAAATTGAATGTATGCAAACTGTATAATATCTAAGGTACACATTATAGTAATTGTGCAGTTAATTCTCATATTGTATTTCAGAAAGTTTTGGAATATTTGCCCTCTCCCCCACAGAAGCACATTAATAATTATTTAATTAGTAGGGTTATATTGACCTATTAACATTTTGCTTACACCTACATTGTATATATATATATATATATATATATATATATATATATATATATATATATATATATATATATATATATATATATAGTGTGTATTTTTATTTTTGCTTTTTTTTTCCAGAGGTAAATCAATAACAATTAGATTTTTAACAATAGTTCAAGTGTATGAGTTAAATAATTCAAGATTTAACAACTTTTCTTTGTAAAAAGGCAAAAAAATTATCATACTAATTTCAGAGTTAAGAATTTATTAGTTTGAATATACATTGAACATCTTAGTTGATATTTCAGTATACTTCTGACAAAACATCCCATGTTTTGGTTGTGACAGCACATTTTCAGTAGTAATACTAGTGACCACATCACATTACAGAATTTTAACCCACATACTAAAACACTATTAAAACATTGAATTACAAAAAATGCAGTTTATTTCCCTCAAATAAAGGATTATGTGTTCTTTTTGTCACTACCAAAACAGTGATTACATGTTTTGGTTGTGACTGTTTCGCTAGTGACAACACCCAAAAAAAACAAAAAACAAAGATGTCACTACAGAAACATTTGGTGGAGTTTCAGTAGTGACATCTTTTTTAGGATGTTATCCCATAAAATTGTCACTATGGAAACTATTTTAGATACTTTTAAACCTAGTTCAAAGATGCTAATCAGCACATGGTTACCTAGCATTGTTCAGAACAATGATACACACAAAAACTCCCTAAAAAGTGTGCTTAATTGCAGAAAAAGGTAGTGATATTCCTTAGGGTTACACACAGATTTTTGAACAAATTTACCTCAAAATGATGGGACCTATCTACTCACACCATGTAGCAATGGGAGAGAGCGAAAGCTGTTCTGTTGCTATGATATATATATATATATATATATATATATATATTTTTTTTTTTTTTTTTTTAACGTCATTTTTTAAATAAATTAAAAAGATACTTTTAAAAACAACAATGGAAAAAAAAAAAAAAAAAACAGTTCAATATTTTCATAAATTGAAATTTAGGGGTTAGGGTTCAGGACAGCCACCTCCTAATTGAAAGCATCCACTAAGCTTACTGATAATTTAATTATTATTGTGGGTTTCAGTAGATTGGTTGTGGGACAGTAGTTTGCACCAATTCTATAGAATGGCCCATATACACTGTTGTGTTTTTCTAGTACACAATTTTACAGGCATTACAATTAAGATGGACACAAGGATGTTCAAAACTTTCTTCTAGTATGTCAACATCTTGTCCTGATATTGCATAGAGGCCAAACACTTGCATAATGTTCTGAATGAACTCTCACCCACATTTACGCCAGCTCTATAACATCAAAGAAGCCAGTTCAGACCAGCATTCCTGCAGATTCCTGATATTAACTAAACTTGAAGCACAGCTGGGAAAGAGCGTCCTCTACTGACCAAACCTAACCAAAACCAAACAAGAGACAAATGATCAGGACAACAAGCATATGTAAATTTGCTTTCTTTTTTTATACAAAATAACTACTTTATTTCATCATCTTTCATCATGACATTAAAATGTTCATTCAGGTGCATGGATTTTCATTTCTCCTCTAAGAAATACATCTACGAAAGTCTCTTTCATACACTTACTGGATGTCTTCTTTGAGGTAGTGCAAAATTGGCAAATTTTTTCTCCACTTGCCCTTTGTCAAAGATGGGCAAAATGTGTACTTTCAGAAATAGAATATACAAGAGAAATAGCAACAGGGCTCTTTCATGCTTATTTTTTTTCCCCTTCTCCATTTTCCTATTTTCTTTAGACAGACTTTTCAGTACAGTGTCTTCAATAAAGTGCCAACTCCATTCCCCTCCATAAATACATTATGAAAGATGTCACATTAATACACACTAGACAAACAAAAGAACATACACAGACAAAGAGTAAATAGAAAAGAAAAATAGTAGCTAATTCATTTAACAATCAGAATCCACTTTTTCATACCTACATCCCCAAAAAGTCAGGTACTGCGAGCGATGAGACTGAATTGATCACTCTCCACAATTCAAGTCTCGCTATTAGTACTGCACAAGAAATGGCAACAGGCAAATCAAACCCAATGTAGCCATTCCTTTTAGTTTAGATCTCCAACTCACATCGTTCTTTAGGACCATTCAGTTCTTGTCCTTTTGAGCACTAAGTCATCTGCAGGTGCAGGAGTCTGCAATCATGTCTTCATATTCTTTATAAACTATGTTTCCGTTCCTCTCCATCATCAGCACACTGACAGGTTTGTATTTATAAGGAACGCAAGAGGGCAACGGGATATCTGCCACACCAAGCTCGCTGATGAACGTCTGCATGATGGCGTGGTTGGGTGAATTGTAGCCATAATGCAGGATACGAGGACAGTCTCCCATACAGTAACGAGGATTGTACTTGTGGGGTGCAATGATCCAGTGGTCCCATCCCAAATCTTTAAAGGCCACACGGTAGGAGTGCAGCTTGCACTGGTTTTTGGCCACGCTGTTCGGCCTATGCTTGTAGTTGGGGATGTCAGAGACGATGCTCCCGGGTTCCCTAGAACGACGGGTCCTGGGGCGGGAAAGGGGCGTGAAGTACTTCCCCCATTCCACAGGCTGCTTGTTCTCCTCCAAGAAGAGCAGCAAAACTGGAGCTTGAAGATGGTGTTGAGGTGGGAAGTGTTTTCGATGTGTAATGGACCTAGCATGTTCTTGTTGTGTGCATCGATAATGGGCAAAGAGAAATACATGGCCATCTTTGGATTCGGACACATGGTTTGTGACATCGGATTCGGTCCACAGGCTTCGAGGACCCATAATTACATGGTCACCCGCAGGAAGATCTTGAAGAGATGTGACTCTTGCCTCACAGATAAAAGGAAGACGGGATGACACAGGGGACCTTAGGTGCATAAAAGATGCCCTCACCAATTTGTCCAACAAGAGGTTTTTCAGTTCATATTTCACTGTGTAGGTATACTGAAGATCTAATCCAGTAGGTTTTACAGATAGGAGAAAGACAAAGAAAAAAAAATAATAATCAGATGACAAACCTAAATATTTAAAAATACACTTCTAATAGTTCTTTCAATAACTTAAGGGCTGCACTGCACAACACATCTTAATGCCATTTTGAACCATTCAGTGAACAGTTTTTATAAGAGCATACACTACCAGTCAAAAGTTTTCGAAGAGTATGATTTTTAAGGCTTTTTTCTAAAGAATTCTCTTCTGCTCACCAAGCCTGCATTTATTTGTTCTAAAATACAGCAAAAGTAATGTGAAATATTTTTATTATTTTATAATAACTGGTTTATATTTGAATACATTTTAAAATGTAATTTATTACTGTGACCAAGCCTCTTTATTAGCCTCTTTAAACCATTCTTTTGTGTCGCATGATCCTTCAGAAATCATTCTAACATGCTGATTTGCTGTTTAAGAATGTTTATTATTATCAATATTTAAAACAGTTGAGTACATTTTTCAGGATTCTTTGATGAATAGAAAGATCCAAAGATCAGCATTTATCTGAAATAAAAGCGTTTGTAACAGTATACACTATACCATTCTAAAGCTTGGAGTCAGTATTTTTATTTATTTATTTATTTTCAGGAAAGATATTATAGAAGTGAATACTTTTATTTAGCAAGGATGCTTTAAAATGATCAAAAGTGATGATAAAGACGTTTATAACATTACAAAAGATCTCTAATTCAGATAAATGCTGTTCTTCTGAATTTTCTATTCATCAAAGAACCCTTGAAAATCTACTCAGCTGTTTTCCACATAATAATACTAATACATGTTTTTAAAGCAGCAAATCAGAATATTAGTTTTCGGAAGGTTCATTTGAATGGAGAAATTCTGCTAAAAATTTAGCTTTGAAATCACAGGAATAAATTACATTTTTAAATATATTAAAATAGTAAAAATGTTATTTCGAAATGTTACTGTTTTTGCTGTACTTTGTGAAATGAAACGGTTACATAGATATTACAAGGTTCTTCATAGAACAATAGAATTTTTAAAGAGTTCAGACAAGGACTCTAAGCATCTCTTCTCTAACATAATGTGCTCTAGGTGTACTTGTAAAGGAAGACAGAGTGATTTACCACTTGAGGTTGGGAGGAAGTGCTTTTCAGTAGTGGACGCTTGAAGCAGCCTTACAGTGTTGGACCCAAATAACTTGTGCTGTTTTGGTCGTCCATCTGCATCCGCCGCTATCCTGTATAGACTTATCATGAGTCGCATAGCTTCATCTTCAGTCTGGCTTTCTAGGACAGGTCTAAAATAGGAGTTCCTCTGTTTGGGGTGTCGATTTCGGCGAACTTCTGTACTGGCGACGCCAAAATGTGACAAAGAGGCCATGTTTCCGGCCACGCGCGTAGATATTTGCAGCACAAACAAACACGACAGTACGCAGAGTCTCAGACAGTTGTGACTGCTGGTAGCCTTCATGTTCAGCCCCTCGTACGGACGAGTGCCACCTGAAAGGCTACCATCGTCTAAGACAATCAGCGGGCGGAATTCGACCTAAACATCACCTGAAGTTGACAACCCTTTTGCTGCACCGCTAATCGTGTGACGTCATGTCCAATTACCTGTCCAGCCTCAAGGGTGGTTTCGTTTTATTTATCTCCTGCGTGCAAAACACTTAAAACGCCCACATTTAAATCACGTAAGCGCATGCATAAACACACCAGTAGACTTTTTAAATATTTGTACAATTTAAAACAACTGTTTTCTATTTAAAATAGCTTTGTATTTCAAAGCTGAAGGTTTAGCATCATTACTCCAGTTACATGGTACTTCAGAAATCATTCTAATATTCTGATTTGCTGCTCAAAAAACAAGGCTATTGTTATCATTATGTCGAAAAAAAATATATACATTTTCAGGTTTCTTCAGAAGAACAGCATTTATTGGTTTTGAATGGTATATTGTTTAATGTTAATGTTTAACAAATAAAAAAAGTTGTGACACTGAAGAATATTTAGCAGTGATCACAGGAATAAATTACATTTTAAAATATATTCAGATAAAAAACGTATTAAAATATTTCACAATATTACTGCTTTTGCTGTACTTGGATCAAATAAATTCATGCTTGGTGAGCAGAAGAGACTGTTTAAAAAAAATGGTTATGTGTGTGTGTGTGTGTGTGTGTGTGTGTGTGTGTGTGTGTGTGTGTGTGTGTGTGTCAGATATTGTCGCTATTAAAACAGGTTTTGTTCAAAACAAATGATTTAACAAGCTAATTAAATGAAATCATTCGATTATAATTACAATTATAAGACCAAATGTGTCCCCACCACAAGGATAGTAATATCAGTCAATTTGACCTTTTCACATTTTTTGGTCACCATGAGGAAACAGCTTATAAATCTTTTTTCTTTCTTTCTTTTTTTTTTTTGAAAATCTGAACATGCAGAAAACTTTGTGTGAGCTGTAGGTTTAGGGTTAGCGTTGGAGCAAAAGGACAGAAAATACACCCTGCTGAAAAAAACAACAGAAACCATCACAGAATTTGTAATGGTTTTACTAGGAATAATAGGAACTGTACTGGTTTCAATGGAAACTGTAATGGTGCCTGTTGGTCTCTACTGTTGGTAATTTGTCACCTTCTATTGGTGACTTGTTAAAATCACTAAATTCTAATGTCCCAAAACACATTGCAGGAATTTTAAAATGGTTTTAATGGTTAAAAGTTAATGGTATTTGGAATGTAAACCATTCGAATTTGTGTGATTGTTTCTATTCAAATAATAGTTTACCTACAGTATAAAAAACATTAATAAAACATGTAAACCCAACATATGTGTAAGTGTGCAAATTGTGCTTTGACTGATGCATCGTCCTGTACCTTCATTATCTACCTTCCTCTAGATGGAGCTGTACTCGGCATTTTTCTTCATTAAGCCGCGTGCCCGGCTACTCGTTTCCACTCTGTGCTTCAGCCGACAGCAGCAGTAGCAATGGCTCTCCTCAAAACGTCCAAGTTCATATCCTCTGTTGGGAGTTTGACACCGTCTTTGGCTACCCTTCCCATCCGAGCCAGGTAAGGGAACCTAAAAATAATTTGTATTTAGTATTCTATGACCAGTACGTTACAGTTTAGAAGACTGAATTACTTTAAATTAAAGTTTAATATATGCGGAATGAAAAATTGTATTGACCCTCTTTAGTCTATCAGAATAATATGAATAGAATAAATTCATACACTTCACGCCATCAGATTTGTGCTCACGATCACGCACGCACACATACAGTCACATCCGTTCACATAGAGCTCATGCTGTGAAATGATACACTGTATCTTATGATATGAGACCATGTGGGTGTAGAAAGATATCTGTTACATGCTTCTTTTATTATCATCTTCAAGCAAATTTCAAGCAGGTAATGGATCAGTAGTTAAATAAGGCACAGCGCATATCTACCATGGTTACTAAACGAATCATCCAGCATCTTTTGTCCTTCATCTAGCAGAAGCCACGAAATTCAACATTGCTTTTCGTATTCTGCATTCATTCTTTATAAGAACTCTCCGTTACTCTATGCTAACGGATAAAGGTTAATACCTGGTATCTTGTATGCAGAATAAATAACTCGCATATGAACGCTTTAGCGTCCTTTTTGGTCTCACTAGGAGACCGTACGTACAGGTTTCCTCTGCGCTCATTGGATGAAACAAGCAGGTTGAGCTTTCTTATTGGCCCTGCTGCTTCCGGGTTCTTCCGTCAAGAAATCATGGTAGTATGTGTCCTTTTGTACCACGTTTGGAGGGCAAAGCAGAGCTGATGATGAATAGAAGATCAGCAACTTTTGTTTGGTACATTACGAAGATTTCCTGAAGTAACACAGCCTCTTATGCTACACCTAAAGCCCTCATCTCTACGTATTCGATAGTTAATGCACAAAGGTATATAGAGTCACAAGGCCCACTTCCGTTATTTAACACTGAGATTAAATTACTCAGTCACCACTGCTACTTGCTCATATAAACTGAACTTTTGTACAGTTTGAAATTTTTATTGTCTTCTAGAGTCTGTATTATATGCAGCAATCAAAGCTACTAAGTAATGTCAGCTAGTAAGTCAAAATGTTTTATTAAAAAACACTAACGCATAGACTAAATAACTACATAACCACGGTGACACACAAGCTATGCAGTAGGAGTTTTTGCAACTTGATTCCAGAACTGACCTTTGACTCCACGTGACTGTTTAGGGCCTCAAATGCATACTTTACTAAACATGCAACAATATAGAAGAGCATACTGATAGTATCATGAATGGCATCAGTAGTTTTTATTAGTAGTGAGTTTTGTTAGGTAGTGAATTAATTGTAGTTGTTTGTCTGGAGTATACAGTAAATATGCAGAAACCCACTTGTACTTTAATGTGAATGTTTATTGCAAGACCATAACCATGTCTTGAACACTGATGGAGAACCAACCCATTTTTTTATGGGTTGGAAGATTGATAGTAATGGTCTCTTTTTTTGTATGAGAATTAAATAAAGGATTTAATGGAATAAAGGAAAAGAAAGAAAAACGGTAAAGAACCATAATTAATTTCTGGTCAACATTGTGGATTGTTAGCTGATTTACCATACTTGATAATTTTCTGGAAGCTGGGTGATTAGTATATTTTCAGCGAAGGCTGAACATTTGAATTTGATTTGTTTTCTTGTCTTTGGTCTAATGTGCTTTTTTGTAATTTTAGCTCATGGTGGACTGAGGTGCAGATGGGACCACCTGATCCCATCCTGGGGGTGACAGAGGCCTACAAACGGGACACAAACTCTAAGAAAATGAACTTGGGTGTGGGGGCATACAGGGACGACAACGGCAAGCCATATGTTCTCAGCTGTGTCCGCAAGGTTTGTACCTTTTCTGTGCCACCACCAGACATCTGAGTCTTTGCAGAAAAGTTTTAATATGAGTTTAAACATGTAACAGTTTTTCAAACTGGTATGATTTGAGGGGAAAAATAAAACCACAGTGGTGCTCTGTGTAACTTGGTTTATTAAGGTTTTAAGGGGGCTTGTCAGTGATTGACCAATAGTTTTTAAGGGTAGAGATGTTTTTGCTTTAAGGTTAGTGTTCTCCAATGGTATTAGCAAAATTTGGGGGGTGGTGTGTCAGGGTTAACATGTGCTTTTGCTTTTCTCCATTTCTGCAAAGTCACCCTGAGTTGAGTGATTTGAGAGGCTGTCTCTGTTTAAGCAGTATTCACCAATTACATTCATGACCCTCATGATCCTTTGTAACTCTGCCATTTTGTGGAAATGTTTTATTCAGTAAAAATGTACTGAGAGTTTATTTTTTAAATAAAACATGTTTTTTAGGCTGAGGCTTTGATTGCCTCTAAGGCGATGGATAAAGAGTATCTGACCATTGGGGGTCTGGGTGAGTTTAATAAGGCTTGTGCTGAGCTTGCACTGGGGCTAGACAGTGAGGTTCTCAAAAGCAAGAGGGTGAGTATGTCTCTCTAATATCCATTGAGTCTTTGAACTTTTACACATTTGATCTGTTTTGATGTTAGTGTTTATTTAGTCACAAACAGTTAATGTTTTTTTTTTTTTTTTCACTTTTAGAGTGTAACTGTCCAGACAATCTCGGGCACTGGTTCTCTGAGGGTTGGAGCCAACTTCCTGGTGTGTATTTCATTCATTCTGTTCCCACAACCAACAAGATTTTCAGCTGTTTATCTTTTCCACCTTGAAAAGAAGGACTTTTTTTATTGCCTCATCCAGTAGTATATTAGAATATCTTAAAGGGATAGTTCACCCAAAAATGAAAATTGTCATTAATTACTCACCGTCATGTCATTCCAGACCTGTAAGACCTTCATTCATCTTCAGAACACAAATTAAGTTATTTTTGATGAAATCTGAGAGCTCTTGTCACGGACAAGGCACAGAAACTTAGTAAGGACCAGTGTTGGGGGTAACGCATTACAAGTAGCACGAGTACTCAGTAATCAGATTACTTTAAGTAACTAATAAAGTAACGCATTACTTTTTAACTTACAAGAAAATATCTGAGTTACTTTTTTAAATAAGTAACATCAGTTGCTTTTTTCCCCTCATTTATTAATTCAGAGGTCAATTATTGAAGAGCTCAAAGCTCTTTATTGAATAGTGTTGAACTTTCTTCTTTTGCATTCTAGTGTTAAGATATGAATTTGCATTTCCTTCAGCCTGAGACTGTTGATGTGAAAGGGCTTTTACATTTGCCAAAAATATAACTTTTTTTGTTAAAACAAACAAGCAAGCCCTGCCCAGAAAAGTAACGCAAAAGTAAAGTAACGCATTACTTTCCATCAAAAATAAATACATTTTAAGGAGTAAAGCAATATTGCAATGCATTACTTTTAAAAGTAACTTTTCCCAACACTGGTAAAGACATCGTTAAAATAGTCCATGTATTCTAATAGCTTTGTAAAATTACAGTTGACCCACTGATGTCACATAGACCATTTTAACCATGTCCTTAACTACATTTCTGTGGCTTGACTGGGGTAATACCCTTGCTGTCTGTGAGGGTCAGAGAGCTCTCGGATTTCATGAAAAATATCTTTGAAGATGAACGAATGTCTTGCGTGTTTGGAACAACATGAGGGTGAGTAATTAATGACATTGACCTTTAAAGGGAGCAAACACCAATATGGCACTTCTGTGTCATATGGTAATAGTTTACAGTGTTTGACACCTCTTTCTCAACTTTTCCCCATTAGTCACGGTTCCACACAGTGGCAAAGGACGTATATTTGCCAAAGCCATCCTGGGGAAATCACACTCCTATTTTCCGTGATGCTGGTATGCAGCTGAAAGCGTACCGTTACTATGATCCTGCTACCTGCGGCTTTGACTTTACTGGAGCACTCGATGACATCTCGGTGAGTCAACATCACAGTACACTTCCATATACAGTCTTATAAGTCAGTAAAGACTTCTGTAACATTACAAATTCAGTTTAAAATAAATGCTGTTCTTTTGAATTCATTAAAGAATGGAAAAAATGTATCACAGTTTCCACAAAAACAATAAGCAGCACATCTATTTTAAATATTGATAGTAATAAGAAATGTTTTTTGAGAACAAAAGCAGCATATTACAATGATTTTTGAAGGATCATGTGACACTCAACTGTAGTCTGAGATACACTGAATGTTTATCATCTTTTCTTTACCTACAGAAAATTCCAGAGCATAGTGTAATCATGCTCCATGCTTGTGCTCACAACCCCACTGGTGTCGACCCACGACAAGAGCAGTGGAAGGAGCTCTCGGATGTCATCAAGGTGCGTGTGTCTGTTGTTGTAAATTTGTTTTTTATTTTTCATTCCTCCTCCTTTTCACATAGGCATTATTTTTAAAGTACAGCAAAATAATGTTTGTTTTAATTCCTTGAATGATAAGATACTTCAGACTGTCGGCCTGATGTTGCCTCACAATTTTGTTATCTGTTCTCTTTGTAGAAGAGGAATCTTCTAGTCTTTTTCGACATGGCCTACCAGGGCTTTGCTAGTGGAGATATTGATCGTGATGCCTGGGCTGTGAGGTACTTCATTGAGCAGGGCCACAATGTCCTCCTGTCTCAGTCCTTTGCTAAGAACATGGGTCTCTATGGTAAGTGTATTGTGTATAGGAGGCTGCATTTACAGTGCCTTGCGAAAGTATTCATACTCGTTCATTTTTTGTCATCGTTTAATGTTGCTGCCTTATAATAAACTGCTATAAATTACTTTTTTCCACATCAATCTATACTCCATGCACTATAATGACAAAGCAAAAACAGAATGATCACAGCTTCATAAATTTATATATATATAAAAAAAACCTGAAATAAGTGCATTGCGTAAGTGTTCATTCCCGTAACTCCAAACTTAGCCGAAGCACCTTTCCAGTCTTTTTGGGTATGATGCAACAAGATTTGCACATCAACATTTGGCAATTATCAGCCATTCTTTGCCTCACCTCTTCACCTCTCAAGCTCTGTCAGCTTGGATGGCGTCTGGCATTTTCAGGTTTCTCCAAAAATGTTTGATTGGGTTCAAACCCAGGCTGTGGCTGGGCCGCTGAAGGACATTCACTGAGTTGTCTATAAGCCACTCCTCTGCCCAGATTCTCCCATCTGTGTATATGATCATGAAGCTCAATAGAGTGACCATCAGGTTTTTGGTCACCATTCTAGCCAAGGTCCTTCTCCACTTCTCCATCAGTTGCTCAGTGTAGCCAGGAGGCCAGCTCTAGGAGGAGTCTTTTTTTTTTTTTTCCCTTCAAATTTTATTCCTTAAGGGTAACAGAGACTACAAGCTTCTGTGAACCTTAAATGCAGCAGCATTTTTTTTTTCCCCAGATGTGTGGCTTGATGCAGTCCTCTCTCTTGAGCTCTACAGGCAGTTTTTGTTTTACCTCAGGGTTTGGTTTTTGTTCTTATATGCATTTTTAACTGTTACACCTTTTAAGAAGATGTGTGTGCGCATTTCCAAATCATACCCATTCAATTGAATTTGCCTCAGGTTAACTTCACTCAGAGTGTAGTAACATATACAAGCTATATGAATGCACCATAGCTGTTCCAAATAAGGGAATGAATACTTATGCAATGGAATAATTTAAGTTTTTTATTTTTAATAAATATTATTATTTTACAATAATATTGTAAAATATTGCAATTGTAGTAAAAAAAAATATATATATATATATATATAATATAATATAATATAATATATATATATATATATATATATATATATATATATATATATATATATATATATATATATATATATATATATATATATATATATATATATATATATATATATAGATCCCAAACTGGGATAATTCACCCAAAAGTTTTAATTCTGTGATTATTTACTCACCCTCGTGTTGTTCATCTTTGGAACACAAATTAAGATATTTTTGATGAAATCCAAGAGCTTTCTGACCCTGCATAGACAGCAATGCAACTCACATATTTAAGGCCCAGGAAGGTACCAAGAACATTGGCAAAATAGTCCATGTGACATCAGTGGTTCAATCTTAAATTTATGAAGCTATGAGAATACTTTTTGTTGTGCAAAAAAAAAAAAAAAAAATGTAACAACTTTATTCAACAATTCCTCCGCATTACCCTAGTGCCATTTTGGAGAGTATTACAGAATTTTTGAACTGTCCCTTTAACTGTCAAATAGTATTACATAAAACCATAATATGACTGTGTTTGTTGTAGGTGAGCGTGTTGGAGGGTTCACAGTGGTGTGCGCTGATGCTGAGGAGGCAAAGAGGGTGGAGTCTCAGCTGAAGATTCTGATTCGCCCCATTTACTCCAACCCACCCATGAATGGAGCACGCATCGCCTCCACAATCCTCAACACACCAGATCTGCGTTCAACATGGTGAGTCTTGCTTGTATACTCCTTAAGAACTTACTTTCATAAAAGTTGCCTTTTTTGACATAAATGTATTTCTGTAGGTTAGAGGAGGTAAAGGGTATGGCCGACCGCATCATTAAAATGAGAGAAATGCTGGTCGCTAATCTGAAGAAGGAGGGATCTACTCACAACTGGCAACATGTTATTGACCAAATCGGCATGTTCTGCTTCACTGGACTCAAACCTGAGCAGGTACAACTGTTTTCATACTCAAAAAATTTTGAATATTTATGCATATGTATAGTTAAATGTTGTAAATTGGTGCAAGTTCTAATAGCAGGAGATGCTATTGTGTTTCAGGTGGAGCGTCTGACAAAGGAGTTTTCTGTGTACATGACTAAAGATGGCCGTATCAGCGTTGCCGGTGTGACCTCTGGAAATGTGGGATACCTTGCACATGCCATTCATCAGGTCACTAAGTAGATCAAACTTTTGTTGAGACAGGAGGTCTTCTGATCCTGTTTCTGTTAGTCTGCCCCACTGTTACTCTTCGGACTCAGATCTTGGCTTCACTTCATTTGGCTGTTTTGTTAGGTCAACATGGAACCTGAACATGTTATCAGGGTGTCTAACTGTAACCTTAAGTCATCTTGCAGGATATCTTGTTGTTCTTTGACTAATAAGCACATTTGAGAACATTTTTCATCCCGTTCAAATTCTGTATGAACTTTTATTTATTGTGTGAGTGAAGTAAAATGAACAACAATAATAAAGGGTATTGTGTCCATTTAATGATGTTGTTATCTTCATTGTTAGGGGACAGGACAAAGTGCACACACTGTAAACCGCATTGATACTTGGCAAAATTACAGTCCCTTTTTTCTTTAATGAAAATTAATTTAGTTTTACCCTTTGTACATCTACACTACCAGTCAAAAGTTTTTGCACGGTAAGGTTTTTGTTTTCAAAGAAGTCTCTTCTGCTCACCAAGCCTGCATTCAAGTAATCCAAATACAGTAAAAGCAGTGATACTGTGAAATGATTTTGCTAATTAAAATAACTGCTTTCTATTTGAACATATTTTAAAATGTAATTTATTCCTGTGATCAAAGCTACATTTTTGCCATCATTACTCCAGTCTTTAGTGTCACATGATTCTTCAAAAATCATTCTAATATGCTTGCTGTTCAAAAGCTGACAACATTTAAAAGCTTGGTGTCAGTATAATGTTTTTTAAAATTATTATTAAGGAAAGAAACTATAAAAATTAACAATTTTATTTTGCGAAGATGCTTTAAATTGATAAAGTGCTGATAAAGACATTTATAAGTTTACAAAATATTTATATTTCAAATAAATGCTGTTCTTCTGAACTTTCTATTCATCAAAGAAACCTGAAAAATACTCAGCTGTTCTCAACATGATTTTGAGCAGAAAATCGGAATATTAGAATGATTTCTAAAGGATGATGTGACTGGAGTAACGATGCTTTGAAATCACAGGAATAAATGACATTTTAAAATACAATCCAATTCCAATTTTGTTGTTTTTGCTGTACTTTTGATCAAATAAATGCAGGCTTGGTTAGCAGAAGAGACTTCTTTTAAAAAAAACATAAATCGTTTAAAAAAAAAACAACTTTTAGTAGTGTAAAAAAAATCTGTCAAAGTGTGTGATCAGATCATGGATTATATCAGCAGTATTTGTGCTTAGTTTTTATTGTAGACTGGAATTTGTTTAGTGTTTTTTATCTATAACAACTGCTGATATGTTCATTAAACCTATAAATAACCTTTTAAGGTTTTTAAAATGTAAAAGATGCTGCACTGTTTAGGTTACTAATTAAAATCATATTTTGCAAGCTAATTGATAAACTTACATTTCCCCTAAATTAAAGATATATATATATATATATAAATATATATAATTTGTATTGCATTCAAATAAATAAAATAAAACACCTTATAACAACATGGACAAAAATATGACCCTGTACCACAAAACCATGGGTATATTTGTAGCAAATAGCCAAAATGTTTGTTTTTCTTTTATGCCAAAAATCATTGGATATTAAGTAAAGATCATGTTCCATGAAGATATTTTGTACAAACTATCAAAAGAAAAAAAATGATTAGTAATATTAATTGGTAAAAACTTCATTTCTAACAACTTTAAGAAAGGAAAGGACGTGACCTGTGGCCATTAAAGTATGGTTATTTGATTTTTTTGCAGCCTCAGATTCGAGATTTTCAAACAGTTGTATCTCGACCAAATATTGTCCTATCCTAACCGACCACACATCAATAGAAAGTGATGTATAAAGCTCAGTTTAAAAAATTGTTTTGTGGTCCAGAGTTCATTCCCAAAAAGGTGAAAGCAGATTTATTCACAATAGAGACGCAAAGCGTAGCCTTATCTGAGATGCTAAATTAGATGTTACATCGGTGAATACAGTAGGACTACACTACCCATAAGCTGAAAGTCATATGATGTGACTGTAGCGTCAAATGACGTACCAGGTGTTCGGCTTGAAGTAGCACTGCACAGACCGATTGGCGTATGACATCAAAGTACCGCGAGAGCGAAGATGGCTCCGTATGCATTTAAATCGCTCTCGCGGTATTTTGATGTCATACACTGCTTCAAGTTGAACAAACCTATTGCTGCTCCCTGTATTTTTGCTGTGTAAGCAGAACAGTACCTCCCAAGATCTCAGTGGGGGGTGTAGGCGCATCTTTATTTCTGTTCCTCATTGAAAAATATCACACCTATTCTCTTCAGCACAATCAGCGAAGAATATACACATGAGGTGAGACATCTGCTTTATCACATCTCGCTCGTACCGGGAGAGTTTATTAGCTAAACAAATGCAGTGTTGCTATGTGAGTCGTGTGACTTCGGGCTTCGCCATGGCATGTTTTGTTACCTTTCAGATTTGTTTACGCTCCCAGAGCAGGGAAAATAAAGCATATGATGGTTAGAATGAAAGAAGCCTAGTAACGTTAGTGTTTAATCATGACGGTGTCAGTTGCCTAGACTTGGCCTGATGTCGTGATTGAATCTGGAGTTAATTCATTGTTAGTGAGGATGATAGTTAAGGATAATCCCATTACATTGTGGTAATGTCACTGCTATAATGTTAACATAAACTTCTACCACTATCTTGTGTGCGTCCTAGGACATTTTATGATAAAGATTTCAAGAAATATTCGATACTCAATGCACTATTGATCAGCTTTTTTTTTCATTTCCTCATCACTTCTCTGAAATTTCTGTTTACTGATCAGCTGAGAAATACAATCATGTCCCGTGACTTTCAGATCTGTTCTAAAGTACAAACCACACTGACTGTCGTTTTATAATGCTGATCAACCGTTTTAGTCAATTTGCGAACTAATGCATTAAACCGAGTGACAGTAACGACATTTATATTCACACAATAGATTTATATTTCAAATAAAAGCTGTCCTTTTGAATTTTATTCTCAGTAGAGAACAAAAATGTATCATGGTTTTCATAAAAATATGCAGCACAACTTTTTTTTTTAACAGTCATAATGTTTTTCCACATTGAAATGTTACTTGAGCAGCAAATCAGCATATTATAATGATTTTTGAAGAATTATGTGACACTGAAGGCTGGAATAAAATGACATTTTAAAATGCACTACCAGTCAAAAGTTTCTGAACAGTATTTATTTATTTATTTATTTATTTATTTTAAAGATGTTTCTTCTGCTCACCAAGCCTGCATTTATTTGATCCAAAATACAGCAAAAACAGTAAAATTGTGAAATATTTTTACTATTTAAAATAACAGTTTTCTGTTTGAAAAGTTTTTTGTAAATAAAGCTGATTTATTTGCATTATTACTCCAGTCACATGATCCTTCATGAATCATTCTAATATTCTGATTTGATGCTCAAAGAAAAAAACATTTATTATTGTTATTCAGGTTTCTTTGATGAATAGAAAAACAGCATTTAGAAAAAAAAATAGAAAAAAATAAAATAAAAATAAAATTACATTTACATAAAATTACGTAAAATAAAATAAAAAATACACAGATACCAAGCTTTTGAATAGTGTAGTCTATATTGTTACAAAAGGTTCTTATTTAAGATAAATGCTGATCTTTGGATCTTTCTATTCTTCAAAGAACCCCGAAAATAATTTACTCAACTGTTTAAAATCTTACTGTCCAAAAACCTTTGACTGGTAGCGTATATTAAAATTAAAAAACAATAAAACAATCATGTTCTGTGAATTCAAATTTGTCCAATGTCATTTTTATTATGCTGATAAACTGTTTGTCAGTTTACAGACTAGCATGTTCCCTTTTTTTCCGCAGGTGACATTGAGCACAAAACACGACAGCCTCTCTGTAACACTAACTCTGTAACATCCACACCCCGTGGATGTGCTTTAGTCTAGGTGTGTGTTTGCACTATTGCCCCTAATGGTGGCAGCTCTGCCCTATGGTGTGTCCTTGTAAGTTAATCTGAGTGTGTGTGAGAAAAGCAAGCATCATGTCAAGGGCGGACAGGGCGGTTAACAGTGAAGCGGGTGACTGGGGCTACAGTGAGGATGCTGGTGAAAGAGCATGGCTCTTGCAGAGCCCTAGTGTGGACTCCATCCAACTGCCTAATCAACCAGACGACAGACGGGGAGGGACTTCATTACTTGGGGCTGTGTTTATTGTGGTGAATGCTGCTCTGGGAGCTGGACTTCTCAATTTTCCTGCTGCTTTCAACATGGCTGGAGGCGTCACAGCCGGAGTGACCCTTCAAATGGTGAGATGCACTTATAAACTGTTGTAAACAGAGCCATACAGTTCACTTGAAATAGAGTTGTCTATTATTTGAAGTTGCGGTGAAATTCTAAATTAACCGTATTTAACTTTAATCTTTCACAGTGTATGATGGTCTTTATCATTACTGGCTTGGTGATCTTGGCTTATTGTTCTCAGGTAAGCAAATGTCTGTGTGTTTTATTTGATGAATCAAGCAGTTTAATCCAACTCTTGTAAAGGGACACCATCTTTTTAAATGATGAACAGATTTCATTTAGGCTTTTATTCACTTATAAATGTGCGCACATACATGCAGCACATCAAATCTGGTAAACATGGAAGTTCAAAGATACAGTGCCTTGCGAAAGTATTCATTCCCCTTCATTTTTTTTCATGTTTTGTTATGTTGCTGCCTTATGTTAAACTGCTCTAAATTACTTTTTTTCTCCACATCAGTCTACACTCTATACACCATAATGACAAAGCACCAAACAAGTTTGTAACAACTTTGCAAATGTATTAGAAATAAAAACCTGAAATGACTCCATTGCATAGATATTCATACCATTTTCTGGGACACTTGAAATTTAGCTTAGGAGCATTCATATTGCTTGTAGATGTTAGTACACTTTGAGTAGAGTTAACCTGTGGCAAATTCAATTGAATGGGAAGGATTTGGAAAGGCATACACGTCTTAATAAAAGGTCTAACAGCTAAAAATGCATATCAAAGCAAAAGACAAGCCCTAAGTTCAAAGGACCTGCCTGTAGAGCTCAGAAACAGAAATTCTGCTGCAGGTTCACAGAAGCATGTAGCCTCCATTATCCATGATGGAAGATACTTGGAATAACTGGAATATCTTCCTAGAGCTGGCCTCCTGGCCAAACTGAGCAATTGATGGAGAAGGGGCTTGGTTATACTGGTGACCAAGAAACTGATGGTCACTCTAGATGAGCACCATGATCTATATGCAGATGGGAGAAACTTCACTGCAACACCACCAATCCGGTTTTTATGGCAGTGTGGCCAAACTCATCCTTTTCCTCAGTGAAGACACATGAAAACCCACTTGGAATTTGCAACAAAGCACCTAAAGGTCCCTCAGGCTGTGGGAAACAAGATTCTCTGATCTGATGAACTTCAATTCCAAGCATCATGTATGGAGGAAACCAGGCTCTGCTCATCACCTGCAGACTACCATCCCAAAAGTAAAGTGTAGCAGGGGCTGTTTTTCAGTGGCAATGACTGAGGGACTTGTTAGAGGAAAGCTTAGTACACCAAAATGTTGAAATAGCTTTATTGAAAACCCAGTCTAGAGCATTCAGAACCTCAGACTGGGTAGAAGGTTCGCCTTCCACCAGGACAATGACCCTAAGCACACACAGCAAGAGTGGCTTTAGACAACTCTGTGAATGTCCTTGAGTGATCCAGCCAGAGCCTTAGCTTGAATGCAATCAAATATTTCTTGAGAAACCTGAAAATGTCTGCCAGCCCCCATCTAAGCTAAACAGAGCTTGAGAGGTGAAGAGGTGCGGAGAAGAATGACAGATAAATCATACCCATTGTCCCATCTTGCCCAAAAAGACTTGAGGCTGTAAAAGTGCTTCAACTAAGTACTGCGTTTAGGGGTATGAATACTTATGCAATGTACTTATTTCAGTTTTTGTAAGCTGTCACAAATCTGTTTTTTGCTTGTTCATTATGGTGTATGGAGTGTAAATTGATGTGGGAAAAAAGTAATTTAAAGCAGTTTAACATAAGGCCACAACATAACAGAATGTGAAAAAATAAAGAAGTGTGAATACTTTCGCAAGGCACTGTACTTACATACTTACTTGATGTTTGAGCTTTTGTTCAATATTTGATTTTATATATTTTGTTCAATGTTTGTAGTTTGTTCACTACAATGCTAGTTTGTTCACTCCACATTTTTTTAGGTGAGCAATGAAACAACTTATCAGGAGGTGATTCGTGCGGTGTGTGGGAAGGTTCCCGGTGTCCTGTGTGAGCTGGCCATTGCTGTTTACACATTTGGCACCTGCATAGCCTTCCTTATTATTATTGGAGATCAGTTAGACAAGCGTGAGTATTTTCTCTCTCTCACACACACACACACACACACACACACACACACACACACACACACACACACACACACACACACACACACACACACACACACACGGATGGATATAGATAGATGGATGAGAGATGGATATAGATAAATAGATGTAGATATAGATGCATCAGAATAGCCTGAATAAAGTAGTCTAATTTTCCGTCTTTTTTCCTACAGTGATTGGCGCAATAAATAATGAGTCAGAGAAAGCGGTTAGTTTGCACTGGTACACGGATCGCAAGTTCACCATCTCTTTGACCTCAGTGCTGATCATACTTCCTCTGTCCATACCTAAAGAGATTGGCTTCCAGAAGTATGCCAGGTAGAAACGTCTTGTGATTTTTTCCATATTGTTTAACTAAGTTATTGTTGTAATGCAGTGCAGTGTTATGTCACAGCTGTGATTAGTGCTAATATTTTTGCTTATATTGCACTTTTGATTACCCAAGATGTTCCTCAGTATTTGCTGGTTAAATAACACGTGCTAAACCATGATTAATCTTTAGCACCCTGAGTGTTATCGGCACCTGGTATGTGACAATCATAATCATCGTCAAATACATCTGGCCTGACAAAAACGTTTCTCCAGGAATTGTTCCAGTCAGGTCAGAAGTACATTTTAAATAGTTATTTGAGTTACATATTATAGAAGAGACTGTGATCACTGCTATAATGTGATGCTTGTTATGTTTCAGCCCTGCATCATGGACTGATGTGTTCAATGCCATGCCCACAATCTGCTTTGGTTTCCAGGTGTGTGAACTTTACTGTTCAATTTTTTTGAAAGTCTAAATTTTGAAATTCTCAAGGCTGTATTTATTTGTTCAGAAATGCAGTAAATATATATTTAAAATATAAAATAAAAATGTTCCACTTAAATATATTTTTAAAATACAATTTATTCCATTGATGGCAGAGCTGAATTTTAAGAAGCCATTACTTCAGTGTCACGATGCTCTTTATAAATCATTCTAATATGCTAATTTGCTGCTCAAGAATTGTATAAGTATTGTTACCAATGTTGATTTTCTTTTTCATGATTCTTTCATGAATAGAAAGTTTAAAAGAACAGCATTTCTGTGAAATAGAAATCTTTTAACATACTAAAGGTCTTAAATGTCACATTTGATCAATTTGAGGCATCCTTGCTGTATGAAAGTCTTCATTTATTTGATAAAAAATTATAATATTGACCCTAATCTTAAAACTAGCATATCTTTTTGAGCCAAATACATGTCTGAATTCACTACTTTTTGAAGTTTAGCAACTCAATTTATTTTCATTTCATTTTCCTAGTGTCATGTCAGCAGCGTTCCTGTTTTCAACAGCATGAAAAAGCCAGAAATCCGGCCTTGGTGGGGAGTTGTTACAATCAGCATGATCATCTGCCTCTTTGTGTATACAGGCACAGGTATGGGAGCGTGAATTTGCTGAAATATTCTAATGATGAACCAGGCAGGTAAGAGATCATTCTGACATTAACTTGTTTGTCTAACGTTTGGGCTTGTTTTTCTCTCCGCAGGTGTCTGTGGCTTCCTGTCATTTGGCGCAAGCGTAAGCCAGGATGTTTTGATGTCATATCCATCTAATGATGTTGCGGTGGCCATTGCTCGAGCCTTCATCATCATCTGTGTTGTTACCTCGTATCCAATCCTGCACTTCTGTGGAAGGTAACATCCTTTTGTGGTCTAAAGCTGTTAATGAAACATTACCTCTTCATCACGGCACCTGTCAGTGGATGGGATATACGTATTAGGCAGCAAATTAATATTTTATCCTCAAAGTTGATGTGTTAGAAGCAGGAAAAATGTGCAAGCGTACGGATTTGAGCAACTTTGACAAGGGCCAAATTGTGATGGCTAGACGACTGGGTTAGGGCATCTTCAAAACTGCAGCTCTTGTGGGGTGTTCCCCATCTGCAGTGGTCAATATCTATCAAAAGTGGTCCAAGGAAGGAACAGTGGTGAACGAGCGACAGGGTCATTGGCGGCCAAGGCTCATTGATACACATGAGGAGCAAAGGCTAGTCATTGTGGTCCAATCCAACAGAAGAGCTACTGTAGCTCAGATTGCTCAAGAAGTTATTGCTGGTTCTGATGGAAAGGTGTCAGATTACATAGTGCACTGCAGTTTGTTGCCTATGGGGCTGCATAGCCGGAGATTAGTCAGCGTGCCCAAGCTAACCCCTGTTCACCTCCAAAAGTGCCAACAGTGGACGTGTGAGCATCAGAACTGGACCACAGAGCAATGGAAGAAGGTTGGTTTGGTCATCTGAATCAGGTGAATCACATGGATGGCTGGGTGCGCTTGCATCACTTACCTGGGCACCAGGATGCACTATGGAAAGAAGGCAAGCTGGTGGAGGTAGTGTGATGCTTTGGCCAGTGTTCTGCTGGGAAACCTTGGGTCTAGCCATTTATGTGGATGTTACCCTGACACATACCACCTTCCTAAGCATTGGTGCAGACCATGTACACCCTTTCATGGAAACAGTATTCCCTAGTGGCTGTGATCAAGATGATGTGCCCTGCCACAAAGCAAAAATAGTTCAGGAATGGTTTGAGAAGCACAACAACGAGTTTGAGGTGAAGACTTGGCCTCCAGATTCCCTAGATCTCAATCCAATCGAGCATCTGTGGGATGTGCTGAACCAACAAGTTTAATACACGAGTTTCACAATTAGAGTTGAATTACTGAAATAAACTAACATTTCCACAACATTTTAATTGATTGAGATGCACCTGTATATATTGTGTGTATTATAAATAAGTTTTGAAACTCGTGTATTACATTTCTTCAGCTCATCTGCATTTTTGGTCTCTTGTTTCTCATTTTCCTCTTGACAATACCCCATAGATTCTCTATGGGGTTCAGGTCTGGTGAGTTTACTGGCCAGTCAAGCACATCAACACCATGGTCACCATGGTCATTTGCTTTTAGCAGTGTGGGCAGTTGCCAAATCCTGCTGGAAAATGAAATTAGCTTTTTTAAAAAGCTGGTCAGCAGAAGGAATCATAACGTGCTCTAAAATATCTTGGTAAACGGGTGCAGTGACTTTGGTTTTTAAAAAACACAGTGGAAAAACACCAGCAGATAACATTGCACACCAAATAATCACAGATTGTGGAAAATAATTCACAGACTGGAAACAACACTGGACTTTAAAGGGATACTCCACCCCAAAATGAAAATTTGTTGAGTAAACCCTTACGCCCATGTTGTTCCAAACCCCTAAAAGCTTTGTTGTCCCATTGACTGCCTGGTAAATTACAGGTATCTGCCAAAAAAAATTGAATATCGAGGGAAAGTCCATTTATTTCAATAATTTGTTTCAAAAAGTGAAACTTGTGTGTTATATTAGTTCACTACACACAAAGTGAAATATTTCAAGCCATTATTTGTTTCAGTTTTGATGATTATGGATTAAAGACAAAAAAAACCCAAATCCAGTATTTCACAAAATTAGAATATTTCATGTGACCATCTTAAACACATGTTGGCCTTCTGAAAAGTGTGTTGATGTACTGTATTATGTCCTCGGTTCTTCTTTGGGCCTCCTTTTGCACTAATTACAGCATCAAGGTGGCATGGCATGGAGGCGATCAGCCTTTGACACAGTTGAGGTGTTATGGTAGATTCCCTGTTCCCTCATTTTCCTCTTGACAATACCCCATAGATTTTCAATGGGGTTTAAGTCAGCGAGTTTGAGCTTTGTGGGCAGGTGCCAAATCCTGCTGGAAAATAAAATCATCATCTCCAAAAAGCTTTTTGGCAGCGGGAAGCATGAAGTGCTCTAAAATGTCCTGGTAGACAGCTGCGTTGACTGTTGACTTGATAAAAGACAATGGACCCACACCAGCAGATGACATGGCTCCCCAAACCATCACTGACTGTGGAAACTTCACACTGGACTTTAAGCAGCTTGACTTTTGTGCCTCTCCGGTCTTCCGCCAGACTCTGGGACCTTGATTTCCAAATGAAATGCAAAATTTGCTTTCATCTGAAAACAGGACTTGGGACCCCTGGGCAACAGACCAGTACTATTTCTCCTTAGCCCAGCACAGACGCTTCTGACATTGTTTTTGGTTCAGGAGTGGCTTGACGCATGGGATTCTACAGCTGTAGCCCATGTCATGCAGATGTCTGTATGTGGTGGTTCTTGATGCACTAACACCAGCCTCAGTCCACTCCTTATGAAGCTCCCCCAGATTTCTGAATCGCCCCCCAATCCTCTCAAGGCAGCGGTCATCCCTGTCACTTGTGCACCTTTCCGTCCACATATTTTTCCTTCCTCTTAACACTCTGTTAATATGCTTTGATACTGCGCTCTGTGAGCATCCAGCTTCTTTTGCAATTGCCTTCTGAAACTTTTCCTCCTTATGGAGGGTGTCAGTGATGGTCTTCTGCACAGCCGTCAAGTCAGCAGTCTTCCCCATGATTCCGAAGCCTACTAAGCCAGACTGACACAATTTCAAGACTGAGGAAACCTTTGCAGGTGTTTTGCGTTAATTAGCTGACTAGATTGGGACACAGGGAGCCTACAATGTTGAACTTTGTCATGATATTCTAATTTTGTGAAATACTGGATTGTTTTTTTTTTATCTTTAATCCATAATCATTAAAATTTAAACAAATAAATGATTGAAATATTTCGCTTTGTGTGTAGTGAACTAATATAACATACAAGTTTCACTTTTTGAAATAAATTATTGAAATAAATGAACTTTCCCTCGATATTCAAATTTTTTGGCAGATACTTGTACACTGTCAAGGTCCATAAAAGTATGAAAGACGTTGTCAAAATACTCCATCTAACATCAGACGTGCAATTGGGGTTATATGAAGCAACGAGAACCGTTTTTGTGCGGAAAAAACAAAACAAAATGTTGACTTTATTCAACTTTTCCTTCTCCTCCGTGACACTTCCTGCAAGCGTGTTTACGAGTTCACTAGCAGAGCATGACGCAAGCACGCCTCAGATGACGCACAACGCAAACGATGTGACATCGCCTCTCCGTCTGAACTGTCCAAACTTTCAAGCAGTGGCATGGCCATATCCCAGTTGACACAGCAGAAGCTCTCAACTTCTGTAGGCATCGCTTGACAATGTTGACATTTACACCACCATATCTCTGTAGCTCTCTGTCTTTCAGACGCTTGTGGCTGTATTTGTGGCTGTGTTGTAGCCGCTTCCATCTCTACAAGTTCTTCATCAGTATATTCAGGTTCAAATAAGTAAGGCTGTGCAAAAAATTCCAAGTCATCGTCGAGATTGAAATCTTCCGACATGAAGACTGTACTATGAACAGCGTGCGTGTTCTCTGTTTGTAAACACAGTGCGTTCCCGGATCTCTTGTCTGTACGCTGGCGCCGACGTAGGCACGTCACGTCATTTGCTTTGTGCATGATCTGAGGCGTGCTTGCACTGTGCTTTGCTAGTGAACTTGTGAACGTGCTTGCAGGAAGTGTCACAGAGGAGATGGAGTATTTTGATGACGTCTTTCATACTTCTATGGACCTTGACAGTGTAATTTACCAGGCAGTCAATGGGACAGTTAGAAGGGTCCCGGTTTTCATCTAAAATATCTTAAATTGTGTTCCGAGGACCAACAAAGCTTTTAGGGGTTTGGAACAACATAGGGGTAAGTGTTTGCTCAACAAATTTTCATTTTGGGGTGGAGTATCCCTTTAAGCAACTTGGGCAATGAGCTTCTCCACCCTTCCTCCAGACTCTAGGACCTTGGTTTCCAAATAAAATACAAAACTTGCTCTCATCTGAAAAGAGGACTTTGGACCACTGGGCAACAGTCCAGTTCTTCTTCTCCTTAGCCCAGGTAAGACACCTTTGATGTTGTCTGTGGTTCAGGAGTGGCTTAACAAGAGGAATACGACAACTGTACCCAAATTTCTTGAGACATCTGTGTGTGTGGTGGCTCTTGATGCCTTGACCACAGCCTTAGTCCACCCAAAGGGTGTCGATGATTTTCTTCTGGACAACTGTCAGATCAGCAGTATTCCCCATGATTGTGTAGCCTATTAAACCAAACTAAGAGACCATTTTAAAGGTTTAGGAAACATTTGCAGGTGTTTTCAATTGATTAGCTGATTGGCATGTCACCATATTCTAATTTGTTGAGATAGTGAATTGGTCGGTCTTTGTTAAATGTGAGTCAAAATCATCACAATTAAAAGAACCAAAGACTTAAACTATTTCAGTCTGTGTGCATTGAATTTATTTAATACACAAGTTTCACAATTTGAGTTGAATTACTGAATAAATGAACTTTTCCATGACATTTTAATTGAAATCTGTGTATTTGTTTGTGCTTCAGGGCAGTGCTGGAAGGTTTGTGGTTGCGTTTTAAAGGAGAAGAGGTGGAGACAGATGTGGCCAAGGAACGGAGACGGAGAATACTGCAGACACTTGTCTGGTTTTGTCTGACACTAATTCTCGCTCTCTTCATTCCTGATATCGGACGAGTCATTTCACTAATTGGTGGTTTGGCTGCATGCTTCATTTTTGTTTTTCCAGGTATTACAAAAAATTGCTCAGACTTTTTTTTTGTTGTATCGCATCAGTGTTTTTCCAAACAGTGACTGCATTTATTTTTGTAATGTTTGTCTGTAGGGTTGTGCTTGATTCATGCAAAGCTTTCAGAGCATGATGTCAGAACAACCAGGTAAGCTCATTTATTACTTATTAAAGAAAAAGTTCTAAAAATAATCATTAATGAATTACCCTACTTGTGTTTATGTTCGAAACACAAGTGAAGAGATTTTTAATGAAACTTGATGTCTTTCAAACCATTCTTAAAAGAAAATTCTTAAAAAGACATTGTTAAAAAGTAATCCACATTAAAGGGATAGTTCTATCATTGATTACTCATCCTCATGCCATTCCCAACCTGTAAGACTTTGGTTCATCTTTGAAGCACAAATTACGATATTTTTGATGAAATCCGAGAGCCTGCATTTTCTCGTAGCTTCAAAAAATTGTGGTTTGAACCACTGATGTCACATGGACTATTTAATCAATGTCCTTACTACCATTCTGGGCCTCAAACGTGGTAGTTGCATTCCTGTCTATGCAGAGACAGAAAGCTGTCGGATTTCATCAGAAATATCTTAATTTGTGTTCTGAAGATGAATGAATGAATGGGTGAACTATCCCTACAAACAATTTTCAGCAATGCCTAAAGTCTTGTGTATTCAGTGATAAAACTGCTAATCTAATTATTTCTCTATAGTTGGAAGGGAATGGTGGCCTATGGGGTCATTATGGTTACAGTTGGTGCTTTCATCTTTGGCCAGACGACTACAAATGCTATCTACCAAGACATCATCAATCATCCCAGCAGCCCATAGGAAGGGCTGTTGTGACCTCACGAATATTGGGCATGAATATGAACCAATAGAGACTAAAAACATGGGAATGAAAACTGTACAAATCATGTCTACCACTGACCTCTGTCACATCTTCAGGAGACTGTTTTAAATATCTCATATTGTAAAGCGCAGCAGTCCCACAGAAGTCTGTACCTCTTGATGTAGTGGATCACCCCACCAGCATGCAGCATCAAACTCTCTGCTCTGGCTGTTTGTGAGTTGAGGACCCTTGTGAAGGACATTGTTCTTCATGATTTTCTGAATGGATATGGACATTGTGTCAAATCCTCCAATGTTAGATCTTCCAAATCTAGTCTTTCTTTTGAAATGTAATTTTTTTTTTTTGGTCCATTTGCTTTTTTAATTTTTATATATTTTTTTTAAGAAACTGATTTTATGAAGGCCTTATATACTTGACATTGCAAATGTGGTCAGTGTTCTTGATGTTTACCCTTAGAATCTTATAGCAAACTTTTTTTTGATGACTTGCACTGCCAAACATGTAATTCTACAGTTCCATAAGATCTGAGAATACTGAACGCGTGCGTGCGTGCGTGCGTGCGTGCGTGCGTGCGTGCGTGCGTGCGTGCGTGCGTGCGTGCGTGCGTGCGTGCGTGCGTGCGTGCGTGCGTGCGTGCGTGCGTGCGTGCGTGCGTGCGTGCGTGTATATATATATATATATATATATATATATATATACCACTTTAGCCTGAAGTGACAATTATTTAAACTGTATTTCAGAAAATTCTTAATGAATGGTTTTTAGTTTAATTTGATGCATTGTTGCTATTGTTTTAGGTACATTTTCTGAATGTGTTTTTCATGAAGTTGTTGCTTAGGCCAAGGGTGCAATAAGTTTGCTGATACTTGAGTGAGTATAATGAACTAGATGATTCACTGAGAACATAAGAATTATTTTGTTTTTGGGGAAATCTGCTACTGAAGTTGTGTGTGAATGAGAATTACTCTAGTAGTAGAATCTTACTCTTTCTTTGAACCATTCTCCAAACAAAATTCAAAGTCACATTGGTGTGCTGGTGACCCCTTTTGTACCACATGTTCTCAATTCTCAATTGTGCATACATATAATGACAATTCCTCATGGATCTCATGGATTTAATCAGTAACACTAGATGCATGTCTGCTTTTCCCACGATCATGTATATTGTATGTTTTATTGTTTCAGTGCAATCTCTAAAGGGATGTTTCACGATAAATCAACAAGCTGCTTCTGTGCTCCAGTGTGATCTTTTTTGTTCTTCAACTGCAAGATAAACATGCATGCAACTTAAAAAGTACTTTTTTTCTTTTTTTTTTTTTTTTTTTAATAAACAGAAAAGGTAAATGGTTGGATACATAATGAATGCTCAGTTTAAGCTAGTAACATGTAGTAGTTAATAATTCACAAATTGTAAAATAAAAAAAATTGTACTGCACTTTATTATACAATTTATTTAGAAACGCATTGGAATTTTAAAGGGAAGGGAGGGGGGGGGGGGGGGTTCAACAAAAACAGCAAAAAAGAAACTACATTTGTATAGTAACATATTTTTTAGATGTTTCAGGTTTTACTTTAAATAAAACAGTAAATATTTGATAAAAATAGAAGTAAGCACATACGCTGTGAAACCATTGTGCAGATTCATTTGTATAGTGTGCTGTTTTGGAGAACCACAATAACATATCTGCAGTAAAAGTACTGTTTTAAGCTATGTGTACCAGGGTCGTGAATAAATGAAGGCTTATGGCAAAAATAAAGAATAAAAAATAAGAAGAAAAGTGCCATAATAATAATTTATTAATAAGAAAAATGCCACCTAAGTGAACAAAAATGAGCGTAGACAAGACAATGTCAAAGTGTAAATAAACATACAAAACGTTTCAGTGTACTGCGGCATGACATGGGGGTAAGTGATTAATGGCAAAATGTTAATTTTGGGGTGGAGGAACCATTTAAGAGTACATATGGACCAAATAAGAATATACAGTATTTCACAGACTATACCCCTCTCATATTTATGTAAATATTTTATTATATGTTTTCATGTGACCACACTGAAGTAATGACACTTTGCTACAATGTAAAGTAGTAAGTGTACAGCTTGTATAACAGTGTAAATTTATTGCCCCCCCAAAATAACTCAACACACAGCCATTATTGTCTGAACCACTGGCCACAAAAGTGCATAAAAAGTGTCAATATTTTGTGTGGCCACCATTATTTTCCAGCACTGCCTTAACCCTCTTGGGTGTGGAGTTCACCATAGCTTCACAGGTTGCCACTGGAGTCCTCTACCACTCCTCCATGACGACATCACAGAGCTGGTGGATGTTAGAGACCTTACACTCCTCTACCTTCTGTTTGAGGATGCTCCACAGATGCACAATAGGGTTAAGCTTGGCCAGTCCATCACCAAATGGTTAAAACGCTTTACAATTGCTGTTCAGCACTGGTTCTTAGAGGCTCTTTAGCAACCTCTACACCCAGGGGTGTAGCCATCATTTCAGAAGTGAGGGGGACAGAAATTAAATTCTGAACTTTCTGTTTATCAAAGAAACTTCTATTCAGCTGTTTTCAATAATAATAATAATTATAATAATAGATGTTTTTTGAGCAGCAATCAGAATATTAGAATGATTTCTACACTCAAGACTGGAGTAATGACGCTAAAAATTAAGCTTTGAAATCAAATTACATATTTATAATAGGAAATTTAAACAGAAAACACTTATTTTAAATAGTAAATACATTTCACAATATTACTGCTTTTGCTGTATTTTGGATCACATAAATGCTGGCTTGGTGAGCAGAAGATACTTCTATAAAAAAATAAATAACACACTGCATATAGTGTTTAGCGCTCATTGATGTTCATATCGCGTCATTCTGGGTACGAATAAAACAACAGGTCATGCACAGACTAACCTGTCTTTTTCAATTAAAAAAAATATTTATTCACACCGACCCTTGAAAGCCTCTATATCAGGGATCCTCAAATCTGGCCCATGAGATCCACTTTCCTGAAAAGTTTAGATCTAACCCTAATCAAACACACCTGAGCATGCGAGTGTATACAGGATCATTAGAAAATTACAGGTAGGTGAGTTTGATCAGGGTTGGAGCTAAACTCTGAAGCACATTGGTCCTCCAGGGCAATATTTGAGGAACCGTGCTCTGTATGAACACACTTGATGATATTCTGCTGTTTCTAATATTTTTGTGTTCGTTCCTGAGTGCTTAAAACATTCCAATATACTTAATATCTAATTCAGGTTACAAAATAAATTGGAATAAATCTGTTTTATAGATAAATATATTCCTTTTGCTATTTTCTACGTATAAAGATATCCAATCCACCATATCATATAAAATCATTTCAAACCCTTGACTTACGTTATGAAGTGAGTTTGGAGTAGAAACATTTTATTAAATGTGGCATTTTCACATGCTTTAGATGTAGCACGATTTGCTACACAGAGCCGTAGTTCACTGACAAGCTACACAAAGAGCATGTCATTATCCCAAACGATTTCTTTCGATTTCCTAATTGTGCGATTACATCGTCTGCAATAATGAATGCAATATAGCTAAATGTTACATGTAATAAATGCTGCTCCATCTGAAAGCAGGTGCTGGAGATTTACGACTGATTACAGAACCGGCTTTACACACAAAATGCGCATGACAATCGCATTCGATTAATCGTGCAGCCCGACTGCACGCTATCCATTTTCGCTCAGTCTGCTCAGTCTGCTCAGTGGGAACGTGCCGTTATTTGCATATATTGCCACTCCCAGTTTGTATGATCTTTTTTTTTTTTTTTTTAAGCAATTGGCAGCTTTCTTTTTTCTTTCTTTTTTCTCATCACAGAGAAGTCCCAAATATATTCTGAGGGTCTTTGGAAAAAATTACACTGCTGGTAGTTACACTACCACTAATAAATAAATGATGATAAAAAATGATAAAGAATCAAGACAACACACAGGTTTACATTGGAATTTAAATGAATAAGAGTACTTTTATTTTACAGCAGAATTATGAAATGTTTTTTAAAAAAGCACTTTTTTACATTGAAATTACGAAATATTTTTATAAATCACTTTTTTTAACAGAGGAATTATTTAAATATTTTTAAAAAGGACACCAAAATATTTTTTAAAAAGAGCACTTTCTTTTACAGCAGCATTATTAATTGTTTTTTTTTTTTAAAGAGCACTTTTTTACATTTAAATTATGAAATATATAAAAAAAAACACTTTTTCTTTTTTACAGAAGAATTATTGAAATATTTTTAAAAAGAGCACGAAAAAACATTTAAAAGCACTTTTTTTTTACAAAGGAATTATGAATTCTTTTTTCAAAAAAACACCTTTTTTACATTGGTATGATGTTTTTTACAGCGAAATTATAAATTATTTTTAAAAGAGCACCTTTTTTATTTTGGAATTACAAAATATTTTTACAAAAAAACATTTACAGCAGAAAAAAAGAGCACTATTAAATATATATATATATATATATATATATATATATATATAAACACTTTTTTACATTGAAATTATGAAATATTATTAAAAAGCACTTTTTTTACAGAGAAATTATTGCAATCTTTTTTAAAAGAGCACCTTTTACATTGGAATTATGAAATATTTTTTAAAAATAGCACATTCTTTTACATCAGCATTATTTTTTTTTTTTAAAAGCACTTTTTTTTACAAAGGAATTATTAATTATTTTTTTCAAAAGAACACCTTTTTTACATTGGTATTATGAATAAAAAAACACTTTTACATTGAAATTATAAAATATTTTTAAAAATCACTTTTTTAAACAGGAATTATTTAAATATCTTTAAAAAGGACACTGAAATTTTTTAAAAGAGCACTTTCTTTTACAGCAGCATTATTAAATATATTTTTAAAAAAGAGCACTTTTTACATTGAAATTATGAAATATATTTAAAAAAAAAAATCATTTTTTTTTTACAGAGGAATTAAAATATTTTTAAAAACAGCACTTTCTTTTACAGCAGCATTATCAATCTTATCAAGAAAAAAAACACTTTTTTTTTACAAAGGAATTATGAATTCTTTTTTCAAAAGAACACCTTTTTTACATTGGTATTATGATTTTTTTTACAGCGAAATTATAAATTATTTTTAAAAGAGCACCTTTTCATATAGGAATTACAAAATATTTTTACATAAAAACGTTTACAGCAGAATTACGAAATTAAATATTTTTTTTTAAAAAGGAGCACTTTTTTACATTTAAATTATGAAATATTTTTAAAAAGCACTTTTTTTACACCAGCATTATAAAAAAAATTTTTTCTGTTTTCAAAAGAACACCTTTTTTACATTGGTATTATGAATTTTTTTTTTTTCTTTCTTTCTTTTTTATATCGGAATTACAAAATATTTTTATAGAAATTTTGAACATTTTGGAATTATGAAATATTTGTAAAAAGCACTTTTTTTACAGTGGAATTATGAAATGACATAAAAAAACGGCACCTTTTTTACAGCAGAATTTTGAAATGTTTTTAAAAAGAGCACTATTTTAAAGCGAAATTATGAAATATTTTTTTAAAAATCGGGATGAATGAAAAAAAATTGGGTTGGGGGGGGGATTTTTTGCGTTCCCTCGAGAAACTTTGCGTCACCTCGCAAAGATATTTGCATTCTCTCTCAAAATTTTGAGTTCTCTCGCAAAGATATTTGCGTTGTCTCACAAAACCAGTTGAGTTTGTACAAACACTTTCTGTATACTTACAGTTGCAGTGGTTCATACAGCTCCGTACGTTTACAATGGAGCGGTTCATAGAGCGTTAATTTGAATGTGGACTCAAGTATAAAGAAATACAGTCAGTGCTTCGCTCAAGGCATGGTATCGCTCGGTACTACTGATGTTTCCTTGGACCGTTGGGTCCGTATCACATCACCGTATCACATCACCTGGGACATCTGGTCCTTCTATTCAGGTAACCTACTCTGTGGCGTTGCTCTGAGGAGCTGCCTGTTAGAACAGCTTTGCCTGCTATTTCCACTCAGTGAATCCATCACTCTGAGGAGTAGACTGGATTTCGCTGTCCTTCCAGAGCTTTGAGTGAGAAGCGTTTTTACGGAAACCCACTCTAAACTGGCTCTGAGGATCAGTAGCTCTTTAGGTTGGACCTGTGGATCTAGCGCCACTGTTGGTTACCCTGAGGCCCCCCTCCCTCGAGGGTGCTTGCCTCAGTTGGAAGAATGTAGGCACTGGTGCACATCACACCATATGAGTTATTTCAGCTCATTTCTTAGAACGATTCAATCCCCCTCAAAGCTGGATCTCGTTCTGATATCCCCTCTCGATGCTCATCTTGGGACTTGGCAGTGCTCCCTCGCCAAGGCAGGGTTTGTACGGAGGTTGCTTTACCCTTTTTTAGGGATCTAAGGCCCTTGGCCTTCTGGAGCTCTTTACAATCAGCAGCCTCTTCTCAGCCCTTGTAATGTATTTTCTGACATTAGATGAGCATGGCAGTGCTCCCCTCATCAAGGCAGGGTCACTTAAGCATGACATCTTCAGGCAGAAGGGGCAGGCCCTCCTATTTTTACAAGTTATGTCCCTATACTATGGCTGCTGAATGCTTCATGACACCTCATTGGATTAGTTGGCTTCTTGTTGCCGCCCGATGTGTTCTTTCTATGCAGAACTCGCATTGCCCTATTTAATATTTAGGGCCCTTGCCCTTCTAGAGCTCCAAAAATCATTTAAAACTGCAGTGATAGCACCCACTTTGAAGAAAGCGGGGACAGACTCAAATAATTGATAATTATGGTCCTATTTCGTATTCCTATTTTGCCGTTTTCTGCAAAAATTCCTTTTGTCTGTGATAATAGACAATTCCCCTGATACTTTAATCAGATAAAAAAAAATTGCGTGTCATATTCAATAAAACTTTGTCATGTCTTTGTGGCCTGTGCAGGGCCAGCAATAAAGGGCCAACGTTTTGCCAATGAGCATAATCTCAGAGGCCCTGCACTGGCTGCCTGCTGGGGGCCCGTAGGCTAGCCCTAAGTGGGCCCGTGCAGACTTGTTTACAAGGGCAGGAAGCGTTTGTCCGAACTCAACTGTTTTTGCGAGAGAATGCAAAAGTTTTGCGAGGGAACGCAGAAATATTTGCAAGAGAATGCAAAAGTACAAGGGATCTCACAGTTTTGCAAGGGAACGCAAAAGTTTTGAGAGAGAACGCAATTTTTTTTCTCCCAACCTGAAGAAAAGAGTACCTTTTTTACATAGGAATTAGGGCTTGGCAAAAAAAAAAAGACGTGTTTTTTCGATTAATCGTTTTTAAAATGACGTCGATTGGATATAGATTCTCAAAAGCCACGAATCGATTATTTCAGCAAACATTTTAAAACAAGATCTGAATAATGTGAACCTTATTGGTCTTCTACACTAGATTTTACCTTCTTATTTACCTATATGCGTGATTTGCAACGCTCAGGTGAAATGCAATAGTAATACTACAAATCCGCAGAACAATTTGACATCACACTTAAGGGGCTATGATTTCTGCAATGAATGAATGAATGAATGTCGGGTGGCGCAACACACCGCTTTGTTTACTTACACATAAAGCACGTTTGCTGTGTTTTCAGCTTTTATCGTCTCTTTATATGATGATATGAACACACAATATCATCTCTAGCTGCTCTGAGAGTCACTTCATTACCATTTTACCATTAAATTTGAAAAAACTACCGTCATATCACATTCACAGCAGCTGCCATTTCTTCACGGCAACCCGTTAAAATAAAAGTTTGTTTAACATTAAACTGTGTCAGGAATATATTACATAAATATATATTTAGCATTTTATTTTATATTAAGTCTTAAGACTTAAATGTAACAACAATGCTAATACTACAACTACTACTACTACTACTAATAATAATAAATATGAATAAATCTTTATTTGTAAATAAGTAATCACATTTGTTTTCTTTGTAATTTTTACAGTAAACCTCTACTGTGCAGCACTTTGTTTGCCAAAAAGTAATAGGGTTTAATTTTCATTTGATCAGGATAAATTAAATTAATGTTTTATGCCTTCATCAGATTAGCAGAAAAATTAAGATTATATTTTATAGGGCCCCATTATTGTTTTAAAAAAGGACCCTATACAAATATAAAGAAAAGGTTTAAAATATAAGCCTGCGGCTCTTAATTTCCGATGTTAACCGTTACATTTTTTGAAATATCAATAGCATTTGTATTAAAACTATATTCACTGAATAAAAAAAAACGAGAATCGAATCGAGAGCTTGTGAATCGAAAATCGAATCGGGACATCTGAATCGAGCCCTAAGCCCCAGCCCTAATAGGAATTATTCCTATTACCACTCATAGACTCGTATGTCTATGAGTGGTACATTGCTCTAGTCTATTGGTCTGATGTTAATATGATTATTGTCTTTGCAGGACACTTGATGCTGGACAAGAACAGCCTGAGCAAAGGCAATCCACTGAATAATTAGAATCAGAGCTACCTGTGCTTTGGTCAGGAGCTGTTCTGGACCCTCCAGGTATACTGTTCCATGGTCCAGGCTGTTCTTCATCTTTGCTGGTCTAATTTGATCATTTTCCGTTCTCTGTTCTCTGAATCTGAACTGTCAGAATTCCCCCTTTTCCTTTTAATGCCCCATCTCATCTCATATTGACAACCTGCACACAGATTAGAGCTGAAGGAATCCACTGAATAGTCAGAATCATAGCAGGTCTCTAATTTTATCCTTTTCTGTTCTCTGAATCTGAACTGCTAGAATTCCCTCTTTTTCTTTTAACACCCCGTCTCATCTCAGTTTGAAGAACTGCAATTAGATTAAAACTGGATGGTTCTCCAGGTGATGGTGGAGAACAGTAGCCTCAGTTAAAGGAATCCATTGAATAGTCAGAATTAGGTCTGCCTAAGCTTTGGTCAGGAGCTGTTCTGGACCCTCTAGATCTGACTATATTACTGTAGACCATATGAGATGGTCCAGACTGGTCATCATCTTCGCTGGAAATTTCCATAGGAGTCTCCTCACATGCTGCTGGTGGAGTACTAATATACATGCGAGAAAACGCATAGCAGAGTGAATCAATAACAGAATCAGATTGGTCATCATCTTCGCTGGAGATTTCCATAGGAGTCTCCTCACATGCTGTTGGTGGAGTACTAATGTACATGCGAGAAAACGCATAGCAGAGTGAATCAATAACAGAATCAGATTGGTCATCAACTTCGCTGGAGATTTCCATGCTGGAGAATAACAGCCTGAGTTGCGGGAATCCATTGAATAGTCAGAATCAGAGCAGAGGTCTAATTTGATCCTTTTCCGTTCTCTGGTCTCTGAAACTGAACTGTCAGAATTCCCCCTTTTCCTTTTAATGCCCCTTCTCATCTCAGTTTGACAACCTACATATAGATTAGAGCTGAGGGAATCCACTGAATAGTGAGAATCAGAGCAGATCCTTTTCCGTTCTCTGTTGTCTGAAACTGAACTGCCAAAATTCCACCTTTTCCTTTTAACACCCCATTTCATGTCGGTTTGACGACCTACATATAGATTAGAGCTGAAGGAATCCACTGAATAGTCAGAATCACAGCAGATCCTTTTCTGTTCTCTGTTCTCTGAAACTGAACTGCCAGAATTCCCCTTTTTCCTTTTAATGCCCCATTTCATGTCGGTTTGACGACCTACATATAGATTAGAGCTGAAGGAATCCACTGAATAGTCAGAATCACAGCAGATCCTTTTCCGTTCTCTGTTCTCTGAAACTGAACTGCCAGAATTCCCCTTTTTCCTTTTAATGCCCCATTTCATGTCGGTTTGACGACCTACATATAGATTAGAGCCGAAGGAATCCACTGAATAGTGAGAATCAGAACAGAGGTCTAATTTGAACCTTTTCCGTTCTCTGTTCTCTGGAACTGAACTGCCAGAATTCCCCTTTTTCCTTTTAATGCCCCGTCTCATCTCAGTTTGACAACCTACATATAGATTAGAGCTGAGGGAATCGACTGAACAGTCAGAATCACAGCAGATCCTTTTCCGTTCTCTGTTCTCTGAAACTGAACTGCCAGAATTCCCCTTTTTCCTTTTAATGCCCCATTTCATGTCGGTTTGACGACCTACATATAGATTAGAGCTGAAGGAATCCACTGAATAGTGAGAATCAGAACAGAGGTCTAATTTGAACCTTTTCCGTTCTCTGTTCTCTGAAACTGAACTGCCAGTATTCCCCCTTTTCCTTTTAATGCCCCGTTTCATCTCAGTTTGACGACCTACATATAGATTAGAGCTGAAGGAATCCACTGAATAGTCAGAATCACAGCAGATCCTTTTCCGTTCTCTGTTCTCTGAAACTGAACTGCCAGAATTCCCCCTTTTCCTTTTAACACCCCGTCTCATCTCAGTTTGACGACCTACATATAGATTAGAGCTGAAGGAATCCACTGAATAGTCAGAATCACAGCAGATCCTTTTCCGTTCTCTGTTCTCTGAAACTGAACTGCCAGAATTCCCCTTTTTCCTTTTAATGCCCCATTTCATGTTGGTTTGACGACCTACATATAGATTAGAGCTGAAGGAATCCACTGAATAGTCCGAATCACAGCAGATCCTTTTCCGTTCTCTGTTGTCTGAAACTGAACTGCCAGAATTCCCCCTTTTCTTTTTAATGCCCCATTTCATGTCGGTTTGACGACCTACATATAAATTAGAGCTGAGGGAATCCATTGAATAGTCAGAATCAAAGCAGAGGTCTAATTTGAACCTTTTCCGTTCTCTGTTCTCTGAAACTGAACTGCCAGAATTCCCTACTGAAGTGATTCAAAAGCAGTGAGTGTTTTTTTCCTTTTCTTTGCTTGTTTGATAAACATTAAGCACACAGATAGCAGCAGGATTTTTAGGCTAAGACATATTCTATGTCCTTATTATTGGACAAACACACACTCAGACCAAAATAAAATAGATCACATTATCATCAACAAAGCTGCAACTTAAACACTTGATGATTGAAACTGGGAGTCAGCTTTCTCGTTTATTAATCCATCTGCATATTTCAAACACCAATTGTCAACTGAAGGAATTATGAATTTTTACAGAAAGTGTTAGTAGCATTTGAAAGTGACATTATTTTGCAGACACACAGATTTTGCATCAGTGGGTCAGTTTTCCTCGTCCCATTTTTGTCTATAATACTATTTACAAGGAGGCACCAACAGATTTTTCTACTTATACACAGCATTGTGCTCCTTTGCATTGTGTAGTTTACATGTTGATATTGCTCTAAATTACTTTTAATAATGTAATTCACAATGCCCTTTCAAATCTGTTTGTCCAACTATCCCTGTTTGTTTGATCCTTCTGTAATAGAGATAAATTATATTTTACAGACCTATACAAGTGGTTTTGTAGAAAGCATATTAGACCCTTGACTAAAAAGATGTAAGTGTTCTTTAATGATTAAATGTATATATATATAATTACATATTTAATGTCGGGCAAGTTAGAAAACTAACAACTATTTTATAATCAATTATACCCAACACGGTAACACTTTATAATAACTTTCATTAAGAAATCATTAACTAATCATTGCTTAATATATATATTCACATATCCAGAAATATATGATAATGTGCTTGTTAATGTTG
The DNA here is from genome assembly GCA_033026305.1 of Cirrhinus molitorella. Lineage (NCBI taxonomy): Eukaryota > Metazoa > Chordata > Actinopteri > Cypriniformes > Cyprinidae > Cirrhinus > Cirrhinus molitorella. The sequence continues at coordinate 34,741,359 of CM065118.1, read as the reverse complement.
ACTAATGAACGTATTAAACATTACCTAATGATTAACAGATCATTATTTAACAAAATGAAGTGCTTACAAATGTCATCAAACTTTCAGTTCATATGATCATGCATTTTGATTAAAAGCTTCATAAATAAATTATTAACAAACATTATATAATGCCTAAAACAGATTATTAGTTAATGCTTACAAATGTCATTAAACTTTCAATGCATTTTAAAAATCTACAAATGATTTTAACAGAAATTATACAATGATTACAAGCTTATTTGTTCATGTACTTTGAATGCTTACAAATGCTATTAAACTTCAGTTTACATATTAGCTAATGCTCATTCTTACTTTACAAATGTTGTGAAAATATAGCTTAATTAGTCATTTTAAGCACTTCACAAACTATTCATGTTAATATATTCATTAACTATTTATAAACATTTACTAATCATTAGTACCTTCATTAGTACCTTTTTGATGGCAAAAAGTGTCACAGACTGCTGGAATTCACCCTATGTTCATATATCTACAAATCATTTATTTATCATTTGTTCATGTTTTTGCAGAACCCAATCTAAAGTTGACTATTCATCATTTCTTTATAAACAATCATTTATTAACACTGTACTTTTAGCTACTGTAACAACATTTGTGTAAAAGGTGGTTAGTTATAGCTAAATGCTTGCTAAAGACAACATATTGCAATTTGGGTGCAAAACATTTTTATTACTGCACACTTACATTAGTATACTATTGTGAATCATTAAACAATAGTCCCTGAATCATACGTCAACAAGGGAAGAAAACTCAAAGAAAAGACTTAATTTATCAAAACAATGCAATATACACAGATCAAATTGTGTTGCCTTATTGTAATCAAACTGTCCACCAAACCTGTCCCTAACCCTACCCGCATCAACCCTCAATAACAGCAGAAACGCATTAACAAAAGCTTTTAAGCGTTGTATAACATCTGTTAAAATTTGTAGTTTTGTCGGGCCCTGATGTTTTGCCAAAAGCCCCTGATCTTTTTGAAGATGGACCATTCACTTCACAAATAAAATCTTTTATAATTTTTTTTCATTTGCTCTCCAAGTATTAGAAATTCAACTGTCCATGATGAAAAGCAGTCTTTAGTAGGTAGTTTACAGCTTACCTTACGTAGCACTAAAACAGAGCTTTGAAAGCCCTCGTTTGATGTTTTTCGATATTTAAATAAATAGCCAGATTGCAAACAGATTCAATCACCCATGCAATTTTGTTCCTAAATGATAGGATTCAGCTGTCTATTAAAGCCTTGAATCACAATGTGAAATTCAAATCTGCGTTCACGCTGCCCAGAGAGAACAGTTTAATGCATATTAAACATCTTTACACAGGCTTTTGTATCACTGTTTCTGTGATACGAACATTCAAATAATCAAAGAAGTACTGGAATAAATGTTTATAGTTCAGATAAAAACAGTTGTCTACAGTAGCGAACAAAATAAAATAAATCACCCTTTTAAAAGTGAGGACACTTCAAATAAAAACACTGTATCAATTACAACGTAACGCCAGCAGATGGCGACAAGTGATGAAAAAAGATTCGTTCAAAAAAACCGATTCATTCAGGAATGAAACCAGTCCTCTTAATGAGCCAGTCCTTAAATCATTTGTTCAACTTAATTTAATAATTCATTGAATATTGAATACATTTTATAAATAGACTCTAGCAATTTTAATAGAAACGCTAGTAAATTGCATGTTATTTTGTTTAGTTGTCTTTCGTTTTAATCAGAATCATGGTAGGAGAATAGTGATATCTATTTTTTATTATTATTATTTTTTTAAATTGTTATTCTCCATTTATCCAGAATCGCGCAGCTCCAGTTGGTCATTTATCCACGTGTAATGGAAACAAATAAATTACTTTAATTTAAGATAAAACATTAAAGATCTGGTCAGTGATGTTCAACATCTAGAACATTTAATATACATTTATTTTGTGCTAAGTATTCTACAAATACATGTACATATTTAAATGTTATTAATAATAAATCTGATTAAAATCTGATTTTGGATAATAAAGTGTTTGATCACCACATTTGCTAAAAATGTGTTTCAATATTTATAATCTGTTTATGTATATACTGTATTCTAGCCTATATACAGTACCAGTCAAAAGTTTGGACACGCAAATGGGAAGTATTGGTACTGTACCATAAAATAACCTGCACAAAAGTATCGGCCAATATATCAATATCTGCCTTTTTTTTACTCCCTTATATCTGTATCGGCATCAGCCTCAGAAACCCCATATCGATCAGGCTCCAATTTTAACTAAGAATCTGTTTAGCATTACATAATGTTAATTGTTTATTAATGAAAGTTATTATAAAGTGCTACAAATTCACATTTTGAAAAAATGTGGAAAATATTGACTCAACAGGTTGCTTCCCAAGCAGAATTAATAGATAAATTAAGAATCTAGCCCAAGGGAGAAGTATCTGCAGTTGGCGTATGGCTTGAATTGTTTTTGCACTAATTAGTTCGTCTACAAGGTGGCAACACTGGCCCGGGCCATCCGAAAAAGATACAAGAACAACTACTACCGGAGACCACAATATCAATAGATGTCAGAGTTGAAAAGCGCTTATATGAGGGAATTATGAGATATCCACAACTGTAGTTTAACAGAGTATAAAGAAGCTCAGTGTTATCGGTCATAACTTCTGATGAGAAATTGTGCAAACACTGGTCAAATAAAGCTGAAAGGCTGCATGTTCGGCTGTACGTATACACCGAGTAGCATTTCAATGGACAAAAACACAATTATGACAAATTGTATGGTTCTGGTCAGTTGGTTACCTCATAAACGTATTCTTAAATGAGTCATAAAGTCTTAAATCATCACTCAACTACTCTAGTCTTGGATTAACTTTTGTAGCTGGAATAAAGAATAATCTAGTTTATGCATATACAATTTATAGTTTATGTGAAAATTGTTTTAAAATAAATATAATTTAAAGTTTTTATATATTTCAGAGCCTATTAAAAATAATGGCTTTCAATTATAATCTGATGTTGAATGACTATAATTAATAGGTAAAATGCATTTAAAAGAGACACCAGTAGCAATATTTGTATCAGTACTTCAATAATAACAGGCTACTTGGTAAAAAAAAAAAAATATATATATATATGCCATTAAACAAAATATACTATCTTTATGTAGTTTCTACATTAATTTGGAGGTTCAATTTGAACATGACAACATAAATATGTGATTAGTCATGGTTAATTACAGAATTTTTGTTTGTGGGGTTTTTTTTTTTTTTTTTTGATTGATTGACTGACAGACAGCACTAATGTTAACCTTTCATAGATGTTAGTGTTGGTAGTATTAGTTTATTTTACTGCTAAATATGCATTTCAATTTACTTTGTAATTTTATAGCACATATTCAAAGACCACAAGAAACAGTCCTCCACACAGATCCCTACAGCCAGCAATGAACATGTCAGGAGCTGCTAGGACCACAGTGCAGTTTAATCAGGCTTACAGTCACTGTTAACCACTACTGCCTAAACAGCAGCCCTGCTGGACAGAATACAATTTCTCTTTTACAGTCTGTAATTGCTCATTTTTTATAGAGTGTTTCATTGTTATTGGTCAAGGAAAGTTTAGGTTATTTTCAAGTTTTAAATGCTTTTATGGTTTTAACATAAATAAAGGGAGACATGTGCTTGTCCTTCAGACAAGTAAATTAGTCATTCTTATCCGAGTAAAAAAATGTACTTTCATTTAAATGCTTTTTTTTCTTTGGCATAAATGTAATCCATTCTGAAGCAATAGCCTCATCACTACTCTACGAGGTCTTACTTTAATCAGCATATTTGATGATATTTGCCATGAACTGACACTTTTTAACTTTATGAAGGGCAATATTTTTATCAATACAATCATTTATAATAATTAGACTCTGTATAATTGTTGCCATTCAAATTTAATCAGTATTAAACTTCATCCTTCCACTGCAGAGGAAAAATAAAACCTGCATCGAAAGTGCCATTTAAATGCATTTAATGTTTAATTAAGATAAGAGGTTCCAAAAATGCATAAATAATATTAGAAGATTCATGTTCCGCTTTTTTTTAACATAAATCTGAAATGTTGGAAAAATGCAATTCATTTTTCAAATATGAAACCGAACCACCAATAGGTGGCGGTAAGTCACTGTTTTAATGATTGAGTCACGGATTCAACGAATGGGGTATATAAAGATATGCATTATTCTGTACAATAGTAATACAAGAGCAATATATTTTTTGTTACACGTTAAAACATACTTTTATTTTGACATGCTGCCGTAAAGTTTCTGTGTATACAGTATGATGCTATACTACACTCTAAAAAATGCTGGGTCATTTTAACCCAACACTGGGTCAAATATGGACTAACCCAACTGTTGGGTTGTTAAATTGCATTTAAAAATGTAACCCAACAGTTGGGTTAGTCCATGTAAAAAATGTAGTGTGAGTAGAGTAAAAGTACTTATTCAAAAAACTACTTGAGTAGGAGTAAAAGAGTAGCCTATTTAAAAGTACTCATGAGTATTGAGTAGTGAGTACTGAACTGTGGATTCTACCCCCTTATTAAAAAAAAGCCATACACTGCAATTAAAACATTTAGCAAACGTTGTACATACTGATTCACATTATCTTGTTTGTCAGAAAGAATTAGGAATATCTATCATGCAGCAGTTTTAAAATACATCAAAACAACACAGAACAACTATTAAAGTGATGAACAGATGAAAGTTATTCTCAGTAGCCTACAATCATCACCATTTAAATTATATAGTTTTAAACAGATTTAAAATCAAGTGTAAGGCCACTGAGACAGCATTCTGTTGTTGCGCACAACATATTAATGTTTAGAACAATGCAAAGAATACAAACACCATTAGAAACTCATACCAGAGTTCAGCATATATACTGAACATATAAATAAAAACAGTATAAAAATAAATTCTTTCTTAGTTGTATTAAATGCAGCCATAATCAAAATAGGCAAATTTTTCAAGAATGACACAGAGAGACCTGCTATAAAGCCTAGATATGTTATATAGCCTAATTTGTGCGCACTGGGGAGCCGCTCTCTAAATGCAGGGTATTAAAATTGCTTTTGAATGTGCGTGCTCGTTTTACTTTTGGTTTTGTTTTAACGATCGGGTGAAACTCTTGGCGGTACTACAGGTGCGTCTACAGGCTTTGTTATAATAAGAGGATTAATTAGCTTGCAGAACTCAGGACTGAACAAAAAGTCCAGCGTTTTGAATGGTGAGTGGATTCTAACTGATAAACGCAAACGTCTTGGTTACGTATGTTAACCCTCATTCCCTGATGGAGGGAACGGAGAAGTTGTGTCGACGTGAAGGACACTAGGGGTCGCTCTAGGGAGCCCGAACACCTCTGACAGCTTTGAGAAAAGGCCAATGAGAATTGGTGTGCAGTATTTGCGTAGCCAGCTCCGCCCCGGACATCCGGGCATAAGAAGAGGTGGCTAGGCGCTGCTCATTGTTCTGATCTGAGGAGCCGAATAGCAACTTGGCTACACTCAGAGGCAGTCCGAAGTTGTGGCAGGGGGGACACAACGTCTCCGTTCCCTCCATCAGGGAACGAGGGTTACCATACGTAACCAAGACGTTCCCCGTCTGTCATTCACATTCAACGTTGTGTCGACGTGAAGGACACTAGGGGTCCCAGTTGAAAACGCCACAACCAGCAGACTGCGTCACGAGTGTATGGAGTGCAAATAATAACAGGTCTACGTGTTAAATAAATGCAACTCACCTCTGCATGAACTTCCAATGCCCAAGAGCTTCAGCCAGCCTTTCCTCACCTTTGGTTAAACATCTTGGAAACACTGGGCCAGTGTCACCTGAGGGCTCGCAAAGGTGAGGAAAGGTTTAGGTTTCTGAAGAGCGTTTTTGAAGCAAAAGTTGGGCGGGGCCTGTCATCGCTATTTTGGAAGCAGGTCACCGCGAGTCACTCCAGGAAAATAGAAAATGGACAAAGAGGCGGGACGTGGGTGGAGCTAAGATGTCTGGTTTTTAAATTTATTAAAATAATCCTGATAAAGTAACACGGCTGAGATGCCAAGTTCAATTGCTGGAATAAGATGAGGAAATGTGATGGCTGCCTGACACCTGTCACTCAAGTGGCCACGCCCTTAAGTATGCAGAATTTTAATGCTTAATATAATTTAAACGGGTGAGTTAGAAAAAAAATCACCCCCCTCAGGGTTGTCATGAAGGGCAAAACTAGCTGTAAAAACCAAAACCACTTTTTGTACCAGGCTGTAAACACGTTTTTATCTGTTATAAAGTTGAACATTTTAACATGAGAGTCTATGGGGATTTGCTCCCTTTTGGAGCCAGCCTCAAGCGGCCAGCCGATGAACTGCAGGTTCAGTCACTTCCGTATTGTTTCAAGAGGGAGAGCGGGAGGTTGCCGCTTAATTCCGCCACGTGCTTTCTCATCCATGCTTGTTTACATCACGGGTCTCCTATACAATTTACAGCGGTGTTGTGCATTTAGTTAATGGGAAAAGTATTCTTAAAATACATTCAAAATTCTGAATAATTTTTAATAAATAATAATTTTTGGTATTTTCAAATGCTCACGATAATACCGTGCATATTCATTATCTTGAAATATGGCATTACCGAATACCGGCACATGTTTACATTTTACGGTCGTCACGATCGCAGATGACAACATCCAGGATCAACACTTTATGTACCGCAGTATTAGATTTATTATTTTACATTTAACCAATTTAAAACGGAGAGGCACTGAAATGTAGACCTGTTTATGTGCTTTTGACCAACACTGTACATGTCGTGAGAATAGTTAGCCGAGGCTGGCTGAGGTTTGTACGTTAGTATGGACTCACTAACTTTAACGTTAGCTAGTTTTAGCCAAGCGGCAACCTCTCGCTCTCGCTCTAACTATATTTGCGTCCACACCAGAGAACGTTAACTGTCTGTTTTGTTGCATTTACACGACGTCAACCAGTAGATCTCCTCAGCACGCATATGAGTTCTATTAGGAGTTATTATAGCACAATTCTTATGCTGATGATACACTGGGCAACTTTTTTTTAGCAATGTTGTTTGAGCAATTTCCCATTGAGAATGGGTTACAGATTTCCATCTGGATAATTTAGATCAGTCGTGGGCCCTGTATTTTATCTGGCTGCCCACTGATGGCAACATTTGCCAAAGTTGCCTGGCAACATTGCTCAAAAAGTTGCCCAGTGTATCATCAGCATTAAGCTGACTTCACAAATTTTCAAACCCCGGTATGGCCACACTTGCTAACATCCATGACTCATTAGCTACCGTATAATAACTTCGCTCAAGTTTAGCTAAGGCATCAAGGCCATAGGCTAACTTAATGTAGACACGACAGCTGAATACAGTAAAATTAATAACGTAATCAGATCGCTGCATCTAAATATATACTTGAAACTAGTAGCATAGAAAACATGCACATTGTGGCTTCTAGATTCATTTGTTGTTGCCGTTCTTGTGATAAAATTTGTGAAAGCTAAAGAAGACCATGGTCTCTATTTGAACAGATTTTTGTAAACATCTGTTGAAAACTAAATTGGTAAGTTAGAGCTGTGTTAATATATTTAACGTTTTGTTTAGAAAAAAAATAGATATGAGAAGTGGCCTTTTTCCACTTGAGCCCCTGCCCCTCAAAATGTCTATGCACGCCCCTGTGTGCAAGTAAATTGTTTTTATTTAAGATGTTATCTGGAATCTGGATAAGGGATCTTTTGAAATCGTTTAGGTGGGTATGTCAGCTGCGCATTTGCTGACGATCCAACACAAAATATATTTCTTTATGTACCTAATTATACAGGAAATAATAAATATGACCATATATCTGGTATTAGTATCTGAAATTGATTTGAATATACAATAAATAATACAATACAGGCCTCTATTATTATATTTATCGTTGTATTTAAATTTAAATATTTGAAATAAAGCTTCATGTATTTAAATCCATATTGTATGTAGTCCGCGTTATTTAATTTAATGATGTGCATATTTTTAATGTGCCCGATTGAGCAACATTTATTTCGGACGCTTGCAGATCACGCAAATTCTGTAATGATTTACTAACATTACCGTTTCCATGTGAGTAAAATGTTGTTTATGTGTTGAACTAATGATTAATTTAACCAACACATCATTGCCTGCTTCAAAATTAATACTGTTAACGAAACTATATGCAGTAGCCATCTGTACGAATAAAACATAACAGTGAATAACTGTACAAGTCGAATTAAGTTATACAAAGCATTAATCTTTATTCAGATTTCTAAATTAGCACTTTGTTATTTGTCCGCTGTTTATCATGTTCATCTGCTAACGAAGGAGAGTCTGGTTATTTGGGCGGAGTCTAGTTTGTCAGAATCACCTGACGACTGTAAAAGTCATATGACAGTCAAAGGAAACGCAAACCGTAGGGTTGCAGAGACTTCGAGTAGTCAATGTCTACCAGACTGTGAAATGTTTTCTCTGCGTGTCTTTCTCTGTCTTCTGTCCGTGTCTGTGCATGTCGCGAACGGCATGTATGATCCAGATGAGGTGCTGGATCTACCGGGCATGTCTTTTAAACCCAATTACCGCCAGTGGTCAGGATATCTAAAGGCGAGTTCTGGCAAGTTTTTGCATTATTGGTGAGTTTTATTAGTATTTTGTCTTAAAGTTATCAGCATGAGAATGTGTAGCATGTTTTGTTTTTGAGGAGGATACTAAGGCGAAAGTCGTTTCCGCGTTTACACCAAGTTGTAAATGCGACAAGCGACATTTTAATCTTTTTTAAATTGTTATTTCAAGTTAGCATAGTATGGTTCCTGTGTATTAGATTTTGTTTATGTGTAGTTGTAAAACTATAATTTTTCGTACTGAATTGTTATTGTGAGTACTAGTTGTAGGCTACTAGACTTTCCTCTGGTGTGAATGTACTGTTTGAACCTCTTCAGTAACACACTGTCATTGTTTTGTGTATTCATTATTGTATTAAAGAGAGTGTATATATGTTACAGGTTTGTGACATCTCAGAGGGACCCACTCAAGGACCCAGTCGTGTTGTGGCTGAACGGAGGGCCAGGCTGCAGCTCTTTGGATGGGTTTCTATCAGAGAATGGCCCCTTTCATGTATGTTGATGCATACATGTTTACATATTTACGTATTTACAATGCATTGCTCAACCTGATTTGTGACCCTGGACCACTAACCCAGTAATAATAACCAGTCAATTTTCATCTGAAAGTGAAATAAATAGGCTTTCCATTGATGTATGGTTTGTTAGGATATGACAATATTTGGCTGAGATACAATTTGAAAATCTAAAATCTGAGGGTGCAAAAAAATCTAAATATATATAAAAAAAAAAAGAAAACGCCTTTAAAGTTGTCCATTGCTGTTACAAATAAAACAAATACAATTTGATATATTACAGTTTTAAATTTACAAAATATCCTAATGGTTTTTTGCATTAAAATTTGTTTTTAATTTTGACCTATACAATGTATTTTTGGCTATTGCTACAAATATACTCGTGCTACTTGTGACTGGTTTTGTGGTCCAGGGTCACATTTAGTCTTAAAGTGATAAGAACTAAAAAGCTATAAAATTTAGAGAGGAAATAAAATGTATAATTTCAGCCATTCTAAATTGCTTTTCTGTACAACACAAAACCATAAATGCCTCAATGAAAATTGTCTTGGGTCTGTGTGTCCTTAGGTCAGTGATAATGGAGCCACACTTTATGAGAACGAATTCAGCTGGAATAAAATCGCCAATGTCCTTTATCTTGAGTCGCCTGCTGGAGTAGGTTATTCCTACTCCGATGACCAAAAATATCAAACCAATGATGATGAGGTAATTGTCTACACATACAGACATTCATAGCCTTTAAATTCAGAGTTTATAAAGCCGTAATGTTTGTTTTTTCCTTAGGTGGCAGATAACAACTACCTAGCTTTGCAAAGCTTCTTCATCAAATTCCCAAATTTCACTCAGAATGAGTTTTTCATTTTTGGTGAGAGTTATGGAGGCATCTACGCACCCACACTCAGTCTGAGAGTTGCCACTGGAGGAAAACTTAAAGTGAACTTTAAGGTAGGTTTAATATGATTATTTCATTTTTACTTGTCTTTTTATGTATAATGTCTTTTCATTTTTATAATTTTTATGGTTGCTTTTGCAGGGCTTTGCTGTGGGAAATGGCATTAGTAGCTTTGCACTAAATGATCAATCACTAATCTACTTTGGCAACTATCATGGCCTGTTTGGAGAACAGTAAGCTCAATCTGTTCTATATGTGACACTCAAGTTTATATTTATATTGCAATACTGTCAGTGAATATTTTGATGTGTGTATGTGTGTATATATAGGCTGTGGAAGGATCTGAATGACAACTGCTGTCAAAATGGAGTCTGTAATTTCTACAACAATTCTAAAGAGTCCTGCTCTATTGTGGTAACATTTTGTGAATGCATTTCACATGCTTTACTTATACAACCTCGCCAGTGGTTATTTAAGGTGACTAGTCTTCTGTCTTTTGCAGGTGTTGCATGCGTTTAGTATAGTCTATAACTCTGGGTTGAATACATATGCGCTGTATCTTGACTGTGCTGGTGGTGTCGCATCTCAGAGAGCTATGAAGCATCTTTTCAGAAACTTCAGGAACCATTGGGAAGCTAAAAAGGTGATTCTTGTTCGATCTAACCATGCTGCCGTCCAATTTGCATAAAAATATAGATATAACAAAAGAGAAATTTGCTTTCATTTGTTTAGTTAGTAGGAAGTACTCCAAATGTTCAGGCAGTGCCTCCATGCATCAACAGTACTGCTCAGATGAACTGGCTCAACCGAGGCGATGTGAGGAAGGCACTGCACATTCCTGATGTACTACCACGTTGGGACATCTGCAGGTAAACTGACATCTTTTCTCACTTATGGTTTTGGTGTGTCTATGCATGAGTGCATATGTACATACAGAGTTCTTCCTTTCAGTGATGCTGTGGGAAACCAGTATCACACCATTTATGAAACTGTGAAGGATGTCTACGAGAAGCTGCTGGCTTCGGGTCTGAGAGCTTTGGTCTATAATGGAGATACCGATATGGCTTGTAATTTCCTTGGGGACCAGTGGTTTGTTGAGCAGCTTGGACAGAAGGTAAGTTTTATGTTCTCTGAGACCTGATACTCTGCAGAATTTATAGCACCTTCTAGGTTCAATGTTTTTTTTTTTATATTCTTCAAGGCAAGCACACCGTACAAACCCTGGATTCATGATAACCAGATTGCTGGATTCTACCAGCAATTTGGCAACATCACTTTCCTCACAGTCAAGGTAAGTTTCAGGTGTAGTAAGGTGTAGTTTTATATATATACAGATGAAGTCAAAAGTTTACATACACCTTGCAGAATCAGCAAAATGTTAATTATTTTACCAAAATAAGAGTATGATTTTGAGATCCCTATTTTCACACTGAGGACAACTGAGGGACTCATATGCAGCTATTACAGAGAGTTCAAATGCTCACTGATGCTTCAAAAGGGAACGCAATGCATTAAAAACTTTCGAACAATGCAGATGTGTACATTTTTTCTTGTTTTGCCTAAATATCATATTTTTTTAATTTAGTACTGCCCTTCAGAAGCAACAAAAGATACAAAGATGTTTCCCAGAAGACAAAATAAGTTACATTTTACCTGATCTTTAAATTCAAAAAGTTTACCTTCTGTAATAGTTGCATGTGAATCTCTCAGTTGTCCTCCGTGTGAAAAGATGGGTCTCAAACATCATACAGTCATTGTTGGAATGGGTTAAAATACACAAAAATGCTGAAAAACCAAATAATTTGTGGGAACTGAAGGATTTTTCTGAAGTGCAGCAGGTAGTTTAACTGTTCAGGACAAACAAGGGACTCATGAACAACTATCACTAATCAAGGGGATTTTATAAATTCAGTGTTTTATGTGAAATATTATTATTTCACATAATATTATTCAGGTCAGTACTACATAATAAATAACATGCATTTTGCATGATCGCTCTTTAATTTAATAATTGCCATTTTGCAGATTCTGAAAGGTGTATGTAAACTTTTGAATTAAATTGTCTATGTAGTAGTAATATTTCACAGTGTTACTGTTTCTACTGTAAAAATGTACCACATAACAAAAAAATCTTACTGACTTCAAACTTTTAAACAGTTTTTTTAGTGTGTACTAAAACATGACACAACTATACTCTTCCAGGGTGCAGGTCATATGGTTCCTCAGTGGGCTCCTGGTCCATCTCTCCAGATGCTACAGAGTTTCCTGTCTAATAAGCCTTATTAAACTTCCCCCGGACCATGTCTGTCTTGATTTTTACAAGTGATGTTTTTTTAAGAAAGTGTGGTTTTAAAGAAACTGTTGAAATGTGACTTGAAGTTGCAGATTCATTTTCTCAGGGACTGTTGGGTGTATGTGAGTTAGGATACATTTGGGAATTTTGAAATGCTTTTTATTTTGCTAAATGTTTGAATCTTTTTTTTTTTCCCCTTCCCTCTAACACTAGGGAATGGTTTTCATAGTCATGTTGATCATAGCCAATCACATAATTCCAATTATAGGTGCACTTTTTAAAACAGTATTAATGGATATCACATGGTTTTAAATTATGTCTTTAAATCATGGGTTACTGTTCTGGGATCTGTTCATTGTGGTGAGATGTTATTTTCTTGCAAAATAAAGTACTGAGGACAAATCTGTTTACAGTCTTTTTGTTCCTACTCTTGATGCACTCAAAAATGAAATGTTGAATGAAAGTTATACTTTTCTTAATTATCTATGGTTATAAATGGCTAGCAAAACCTGATTGTCAGATCCTCTAAGAAGGAATATATGGATGAGCATTTAATGCTACATTTGACCAAAGATAATTCTTCAGGAATGTGGAAATTCAAACCAAATAAAGTAGAATTTTAAAGTTTTTATGCATGGAATCACTATAAACCGAGAAATAAAAAAGCTGTTTTAGTGTAATTTGTATTCCGTAAGCTAATGATATGGCAAATGTTTAAACCACAATAGCATCTAGAATAGGGGTGCCCAACCCTGTTCCTGGAGATCTACCTACTTACAGCCTCTGGTTCCAACACAGCTGTCTTGATTGGGGTTGTAACTGAACTCTACGATGGTAGAGATCCAGGAACAGGGTTGGGCACCCCGATTTAGAACTGTTAACATAACAAATGAAAGAAAATGAGCTGATGTAAGTCGGTTTCCCTATTGTGTGTAAAACCTAAATGAGGGCATGAATATACATAGGCTACAGCAACGTGGGGTAGAACAGAAATTATAAATATCAAAGGTGGTGCTAAATATGGAGCTGTTAATAGAGGAGCCAATGCTAACATGTTCTCAGTTTCAAATGTACAATTGACCTTATGCACAGAGCGTTTTTTAGAACTTCCGCATAATGATAAGCCAGCTCGTAAACTTCCGGTCAGACTCATTTTATATGTGCTATATATAGATAGAGACTCTTGAGACTGCTCTCCTGCCTCGTTTTTATCAGAAACTGAGAAAAATAATAATTGCAACATCGTAAATAATGATAGGGGCATGAGCATTCAGTTTCACATTATTTAACAACATATCATTTAAATGCGGAGCCTGGTAATCCCAGGAGAGTAATAGTTGTACATTTAAATGCTGACAGCTAAACACCATCATAAGGTGTTTAGGCTTACGTTATGCTTCTTTTTAACGACATCTTAATAGTATTCTTGATCATCAATAACTTGCCTTCATAGTCATGAACACAAATATTACATTATTTTAAAGCTTTTATTGATTTTCAACTCTACAGCTGTGCGCTGTGCAATAAAATTCACATCAAAGATTCACTTTTCATTCATAAACACGACATGGAAAAAGGTAGTTTGACGGAAAACAACGAATTTTTAAGATTGATATGAAATTACCCTTATAACCAAAAGATGGCAGCAGAGGATTAGTTATTGGCTGCAGCTGCCATTTAAACTCCCCATTCTTGCTTTTCGATTCATTATTGGTTTAACAAATGTTTTACCGCACTACAAATTGAAAAACTTAAATATTAATCATATAATAAATTAAATAATGCATTTAATATGAATCAATATGAATTTGAAATATTTTAGATAAAATTTTATCTTTTATCTACATCGTTTTCTCTTGAATTGTAAAAGCTATTAAATAGCCTATATTCAACCAACACAAATTTGTTACTGCTGTAGTTTTGTTACTCTGAATTTAGTCTGAATCATTGAATGCACAGCTCTGTTTTTGACATCGGCTTGTCAGATGTTTTGCTCCGTTAGCCTATTATTGTCAATTACAACAACGGCTCGCGCATATTTAGCGGATTTAATCATGTAATTTTTTAAAACTAGTGTTTGTCATTCTTGAAATTGTATACATGGACGTTTGGTCCTCTTAGACAAAAAAAAATTTCTTTGATTGTGAATGGATTATGTAGAGAAAACATAGAGAGCAAAGGACAGTCCTATTACGGCTCAGTACAGCTGACCGGAAATGACTGAGCTGGCTTATCTAAACAAGGAAGTAATCCGGGCATATGGTCAATAGGTGGCGGTATACTGCACTTGGCCGTATTCATCAAAGCAAAAGAAGAAGAAAAAGCATAAAGTCAGCAGTCATTCGCGTGTGGTTCGCACACGTGGTGAAACAGCGAAAGGACAATTTTGAGGTAAAGGAAAAGTTGTCGGTTTAGATATAGATTTACTTTTGCAGTACATGCTTTACTTCTCTCTATAGAGTGTATCGATTGTTATTTAGTTTTCTAGTTGAATTGCACCGTATTTTGGTTTCCTTGTCTGTGTGTGACAGTGGTAGCTACGCTGCGGTGCAACATTACCTCTCTTTTTCTATCGTTTGGGCTTTATCTTACTGCAGGTTCTGCCCTTGTGAAAAGAGAAACAAAATATTGCCTGTTCTTAATATGAGCTTTAGAAATAAGCTTCTGTGTCGCTCAAATTTCAGACCTTTCACTCATCATGTTTCTTTGTTTAACAGGAGTTTGAAGAACACGATGTAGAAGAACAGGAACCGGATGCCTTTGGATGTTTTGTGCTAGAGACGTTTTTGTTTCATTCCTTTTTTTCAATATTATTCATGTTAATTCTTACTACGTTTATTTATTTTATAGTCAAACTGTATAGCATACTCTGTATGAATGTTGAACTTTCTAGCTGTTTGCAGTGTTGTAAGTGGTATTAAAATGTGAGTGTATTGTACGTTCTTAAATGTATTCAAAAATTATTGCCCAATAATTCTGCTGAACAGTTGTAAATTATTAAACGCTAAATGCATTAAGGCTTCCAATTGTTGTGATTCAGATTTCACAATTAACATTCAAGAGACTGGGGCTTATTGGTTCTGTGATTTTTGTGTTTTGGTTTTAATCTGTGGAAAGTTTATTTTGCTGTAGGTTAAGTAAATAAGCAGAGACTCTAAAACCACACCGAGTAACATTTTTCATAATTGTCTGTGCAAGTTTTCACAAATTAATTTACTTCCATATTTGATGTCTTGTCACAATTGTTTCACTTTTGCTAAAAAAGCTAACAATAGTTTAGTAACTATTTAATAGCAAATGTCATAGTTATTCTGCGTGAAATATGAGGGTTTGCACTTCAGGATTTGGTCATTAACTCGGATGTGCGGCCATATTTGTGATACTTTGATGCATGGGCGTCGCTAGACTCAGGTTACTGGGGCACGTGCCCCAGTAAAATCTCAAGTTTTAATTTCATTTACATTATTTGTAAGTGTATTATTGTTGATGAAGAAATTCATCTATATGTAACAACCGAATCACCGCTTGTAAACGCAACGCAGTTTAACCGAAGACAAACTGGCCCATGCACGCAAAAATCCATGCCCGCGCTCGTCTGTGTATTTAACAGCAACGCGCGCACGTCGCACAGCCTTTCACGCAGAAGTGTCAGCATACAGTTAAGGGTTTTTTTTTTTTTTTTTGCGGATGATGGGCCATCAGATGCGGAACTCAGACATCAAATGAAAAGCATAAAATCCCAGGAAAACCTCTGTCAAATATATGCCTATTGCAGCGAAAATAAACATTTTTGTGTTCTGTAGAACTGTACTGAAATATTTATTTATATGCAAGGATTTCTTTGGATTAGAATTAGACAACCTGAGCATATCACAGCAGCCCAGATCTTTACATTGGCTTCCGTTAATTATTATTTTTTTCAATCATTATTGTCATATTCAAATCATTAGGCCTAAAAAGAAAACACGTAATGTAATTTAACAAAGACAACAAAAGAGCTGTAGAGATTATTTTATATGGGAAAACGTGAATAAACACCATGTTGCGTTTATTCTGGGCTCACCTAGGCTTGTCCGTGCATATGTTTTAATAATAAAGAACATTTTGAATTTAGTCTATTATCTTTTGTCAAATTATGCCATGTTTTGCAGTGTAAAACACTATATACAGATACATTATATTAACAAACTGTATATCGAATTTGATCTTTTAATATCACTTTAATCTTAATTCATTAAGCCATAGGCTATTAAGTGTTAATGGATTTCTACAGCAGGAAAATGCTTTCAACTACAGACAAGTTGCAGGACCCTGTATTTTATGGTAATTATTTTTAATCGTTTAACCACCACAGTGTCTTTGTCTCCATTGGCAACATGCATGTTTTGTGTGACTGCAAAATCTGTCCTCAAATGTGACATGTTCATGACCAATTTCCCACTGACATTGTTCTAAAAATAGACATTAAAACGTTTTCGTGCATGTCTCTTTAAATGCAATTTTTTTTTTTATTTGTCTTGATGTTTCAGATGACTCTCTTGTGTGATTTTCCTTGGTGCACCAGCACGAACTGCCATGCACTTGTTAAAATGCATTTATAAAGGCACTGAAAGGAGATTTTCAGTTAATAATAGATTTGTTTCTAAGCAAACCCTACCATATTCTATCAAAACACTTATAATATGGAACAAGTTTCAGGGGATAATTTCATATTTGTAAAAAGATTTTAAAAAGTGTAACATTTGTTAAGTGCAAGCATTTTTTTTAATCTTCTTTTGTGATCAAAAAAAGCCAGCCTAATAAGGGCTTTAGAACAGCATTAGGTTGACTAATTACTAGTTGTGAAGGGATCAATAAATTATAAACTATGAGAGCGAGCGAGCAAAATAAATGTTTAGCGTAAAAGAGCACATAGTTTTTTTTGGGGGGGCTCTATACCTGGAATTTGCTTATAGGGTCCCCAAATCACCAAGTCCACCCCTGCAGAGCACACACACAGCAGTCAAATACACACAAGTTTATGTTAAAATTTCATATTTCATTTCATATTTCATTCAGGAGTTTTCAGACTTTCTTTCTTCTATTGTGTCAGGGACTTTAACATCCATGTATGTTGCCCATCAAAACCATTAGTAAAGCAGCTTGTTGACCTTGTGGACTCTTTTAACCTAACTCAGGCTGTGTGTGATGCTACCCATAGTCATATTCCATGTTACACATGGTCATATTCTTAATTTAGTTTTATCTATGGATCTGTCTATCAGTAATGTGATCATAGCAGATAATTGTATAATCGGACCATAGCTCTGTTATGTTTAATATTGATCTGCCAGCTGCTATCTCGAAGAATAGATCTGTTGACTGTTATGTCCGTCCTGTAAACGAGGTGTTACATTACTTTTGCGTTACTTTTTAAATCTAGACAGGGCTTGCTTGTTTGTTTTTAATATAAAAAGTTAGATTTTAAGCAAATGTAAAAGCCGTTCACAACAAAAAGTGAAATAAATTAGCCTAAAGCTGAAGGAAAAGTAAATTCACATCTGTACAGCAAAAATGTAGGAGAAGGAAGTTCAACACTCAGCAATGAGAAAAATGAAGCAAAAATGTTAGTTAATCTAAAGTAAGTTTTGCTTATTAGTATGGTTGAATTGGATCAACAAAGGTCAGCAGCAAAGACATTGGGTAATAAAATGGCATTAAATGGCGTTACGTTTTTGAAAAAGTAATTCATATATTTTCTTCTAAATGAAAAAGTAATGCGTTACTTTACTAGTTACTTGAAAAAAGTAATTTGATTAT
Source organism: Cirrhinus molitorella (assembly GCA_033026305.1). Taxonomy (NCBI): domain Eukaryota; kingdom Metazoa; phylum Chordata; class Actinopteri; order Cypriniformes; family Cyprinidae; genus Cirrhinus; species Cirrhinus molitorella. The sequence continues at coordinate 34,723,142 of CM065118.1, read as the reverse complement.
GTAACTTGCGTTACTTGTAATGCGTTACACCCAACACTGAACTACCCGATTCAGATTTTCATGATATGTCACTTTTAAACTATGTTTCTCATGCTTCATGAATCTCATCTCATGAATCATGAACAATTATTTCACATGCACCTGTGGGACAGTCCTTAAAACACTAATAGTCTACAGGCAGTAGGCAATTAAGATCACTGTTATAACTTGGGCCAGTTAAGAGATCTTTCTACTGACTTTAAAAGAAAAAAAGAGATGCACATGGCTATAGTTTAGATGCCATTAGCACATAGTGTGACATCATAACCCACTATTGGAGGTTTACAGGTTTACGTAGTCGTACATTCAAACGGTAAGGTTTCACTGACTGTGTCCCACCAAATATATACTTGAAGTCCGGTTCTCCTGCATCCTCTGGCCAGACCAGACAGAATCGCCGCAGCACAGTGACCAGGATGAGAAAGAGCTCCATGCGAGCTAGATTTTCTCCTAAACACATACGAGATCCTAGAAGATAAGGTAAATTTACATTACAAACACTCCATTCACATTCTACCACACAAATGTACTTTCCAAGTATATCCAAGTATTGTTTACTCTGGCTGTGTAGTATGTGAAATAAAACAGCTCAGAGACATTCACTTCTGGACTGGATATAGTATTACAGATGAATAAGCAAAATGAGTGCTATTGATAAATGTGGATATTTGTGACCCTGGACCACAAAATCAGTCATAAGGATACATTTTTTTAAATTGAGACTTGTACATCAGCTGAAAGCTGAATAAATATGGTTTGTTAGGATAGGACAATATTTGGCAGAGATACAACTATTTGAAAATCTGGAATCTGAGGGTGAATAAAATCTAAACACTGAGAAAATTGCCTTTAAAGTTGTATAAAGAAAGTTCTTATTACTGATCAGAAATTAAGTTTTAATATATTTATGGTAGGTCATTTACAAAATATCTTCATGGAACATGACCTTTACTTAATATCCTAATGATTTTTGGCATAAAAGAATAATCAATAATTTTGACCCATACAATTTATTTTTGGATATATAGCTATAAATATACCTGCGCTACATAAGACTGGTTTTGTGGTCTAGGGTCACAAATATCCACTGTCTTTAATCATTTAAAGGCCTTATTACACATCGTAATAAAAGATGTGCAGAACATACCTACAGAGAAAGGCATGAATGCATCAGGTTTCACAAATTCACCCTTTTCATTCAGAAAGTTTTGAGGATTGAATTCATGGGGAAACTTCCACTGACTTTTCTCTCTGAGAGCAGATGACAGATAGGGGATGATAATTGTCCCCTGTAAGAGCAAATGTTTAAAATTAGCCATCCTCCCTTTACAATAAAGATGCCGTTTAGGAATTCGTAACAGTTTAGGCAATTACATTGTTTTGATCAGATTAAATGAACAAAGTTCTTACTCTTTCTTTTATGTCATTTTTTATGTGCCATAATAACTCTGATGTAAAGAAACAGTTTTTGCCATACAGAAATTATAGTAAATGTCACCTTTGGGATTTTGTAGCCCAGGAGCTGAGTGTCAGTTGTTGCGGTATGAAACAAACTAAGAGGAACAATGTCACCAACACGCTGACCCTCATGAATCACTGCTTGAATGTAAGGCATGGCGTTTCTGTCGTCAAATGTGACATGTTCACGATCACCAAGGACTTCATCAATCTCTCGCTGACATTGTTCTGAAAATGCATAAATAGACGTTAAAAGAAAGAGTAGACATTGAAAGAATATGAATATTATGAACAATTAACAAAAGTAAAATATGTACAAAAACAGTTAGTAATAATGCACTATCCCACTCCAGAACCTTATTTTGCTGCACATTATTAATTAATGCATTAACAACCCATAGAGAAATCTATAACCTAGCCAGGAAACATTTTGTTATTTTTTATGGGTTTCAAGCACTGAAGGTGCCAGATCGCTATTGATTGCTAGCAGCCCAAATGCTATTTGTACAGATTTTCTTCCCAAATCTCCCCCACTACTCACATCCCCAATATCCACCACCTTTAAAAAAGCTTGGAAGAGCCAGGATAAATTTTAAAATAACTCCGACTGTGTTCGTCTGGAAGAAGAAAGTCATATACACCTAGGATGGCTTAAGGGTGAGTAAATAATGAGGTAATTTTCATTTTTGAGTGAACTATTACTTTAAAGCAACTGGTGGCCACAAAGGATACTGACTGCTACTTTTGATATTAACCCCCTCTTTGTTCCAGAAATTGACTAATTTTGACTCATTATTCCATTTCTGTTTGTCAAATGCAAACTTGTACAGTTTATGTGTCAGGTGTTTATCTCTTATTTATGTTCATACAAATACTTAAACTTTAAGAAATTAGCTGGAAACAAAAGCAGGATTGTTTTTTTTTTTAATCTTTGACCTGGATGAACTTTTTTTCCCCCATGGAAATAATTTACTTTGACACCAAAAAAGTTTTGAGTTTAAAAACTTAGAGGGAGGAAGCTAAAGGGGGTCGACACATCTTACCCACATTCCTTACCCTGTATATGAGTGTGAGTCATCAAATATAGCGTTAAAGTGCGGAGTGTGTTAGAGGTTGTTTCAGTTCCAGCCGCAAACAGGTCAAACAGCAAAGTGACCATCTGTGAGTCATTAAATGTGGTGCGTTGATCTGCTCTCTGAAAACAAAATGATCCAATAACAAATCAAAGTAATCAAAGAAGATTAAACTCATACTGTGCTGATAAACTGAATAAAAAAACATAACACACACAAACACTTCTGAGTATATCTTACTTTCTCCATCTCCTCCAGGTAACAGTCAATCAGGTCTCTGGGCTCCCCAGTAACGCGTGTCTTTTTGTGCTCATCCACAACTTTGAGAATGTGATTTTGAATTCTCCCATAATACTGAAAAGCCTTGCGGAATGGCAGTGGGAAAAACCTTAACACTGGGGCTATTTCGTAGAGCTGCAATTCAAAATAAGATATTTTTAAAAATGAATAATTAAATGTGTGTCTGTTAGTATTCTATCCATTTGTCTGGAAACTTTTAACTTTTGGCAGCAGCAAGACTAAGTGTAAACAAAAAGAGTATAAATAGTAGAATAGTATGTAGATGACCAATCTGACCAATGGTGAGCAGCAAGGCTGGCTAATAAATAGACAGTGGCTTTACTTTTTTATTGTATTTACCATTGCCCATGGCCCAATGCTAATCTTAGTCAGTCTTTCAAGGTTTGTGATCAGTGTCTGAAAATATTCATCCTGATAACTGAAACGAGAGCCAAAAATGATTGAGGCAATGATGTTTGAAGTAGCTGGGTGGTACAGATGTTGAGGGTCTGTTGACTTTCCTGGAAGAGATGTAGAGATAAAAGAGATGTTTTCCATTCTTAAAGTTTTTAAGATCATAAAAATGTCAATATTCAACCATTGGACACCAACATGTGATTGCATAAATTAACTAAAAATGTCACAGGTGAGGAGATTCTATATACCAGCAGATTCTTCCAAATGTGAGCAGATGTATTTGACCTCCTCCAGAATCCTCTGCTCCATACTTTTCTTTCCAAGGCCAAAGTTCCTCAGTGTGGTCAGAGCAAAGCGTCGATGTTCACGCCAACTTTCTCCATAATTTGCCATGATCACCCCTAAATACAAAGAAATCAGCTCCCAAGCAGCAGAGAGATTTTTGATCTAAAATTTGGATCTTATTCTATACATTTATCTGTGTTTATGTGAGTAGTACAGTGAGAGACACAATTATTTGATCCCCTGCTGATGTTATATGTTTGTCATCATTTTAATGGTAGGTTTCTTGTTACAGTGATATATCCAGAAAAACCCATAACCTATTTGGTAACCTTTCCACAGAAGCAATCAATCAATCAGATTCCAAACTCTCCACCATGACCAAGACCAAAGAGCTGTCCAAGGATGGCAGGGACAAGATTGTAGACCTACACAAGGCTGTAATGGGCTACAAGACCATTGCCAAGCAGCTTGGTGAGAAGGTGACAACAGTTGGTGTGATTAATAATAATAATAATAATAATAATAATAATAAATAACTCCCTCAGTCTGGGGCTCCATGCAAGATCTCACCTCACAAAGTTATAATGATCATGAGAACAGTTAGGAATCAGTCCAGAACTACACGTGAGGATCTTGTCAATGATCTCAAGGCAGCTGGGATTATAGTCACCAAGAAAACAATTGGTAACACATTACGCCATGAAGGACTGAAATACTGCAGTGCCCGCAAGGTCCCCCTGCTCAAGAAAGCACTTGAACAGGCCCCTCTGAAATTTGCCACTGAACATCTGAATGATTCAGAGGAGAACTAGGTGAAAGTGTTGTGGTCACACCAGACCAAAGCTCTTTGAAATCAACTCAACTTGCCGTGTTTGGAGGAGGAGGAATGCTGCCTTATGACCCCAGGAACACCATCAAACATGAGGTGGAATCATTATGCTTTGGGGGTGTTTTTCTGCTAAAAAGGGACAGGACAACTGCACCGCATCAAAGGGACGATAGAGGGACATGTACTGTCAAATCTTGGGTGAGAACCTCCCTTACTCAACCAGGGCATTGAAAATGGGTTGTGGATAGGTATTCCAGCATGACAATGACCCAAAACACACGGCCAAGGCAACAAAGGAGTAAGCTCAAGAATAAGCACATTAAGGTCTTGGAGTGGCCTAGCAAGTCTCCAGACCTCAATCCCATAGAAAATCTGTGGAGCGAGCTAAATGTTTGAGTTGCCAAATGTCAGCCTCAAAACCTTAATGGCTTGGAGAGGATCTGCAAAGAGGAGTGGGACAAAATCCTAGTGGCAAACTACAAGAAACGTCTGATCTCTGTGATTGCCAGTAAGTGTTTTTCCCACAAAGTACTAAGTCATGTTTTGCAAAGGAGTGAAATACTTATTTTTTTGTATTATTTTTTCTGTTTTTTTTTTTTTTTTTTTTTTTTTTTTTTTGTTATTCTGTCTGTTACTGTTCAAATAAACCTACCATTAAAATTATAGACTGATCATTTCTTTGTCAGTGGGCAAACGTACAAAATCAGCTGAGGATCAAATAATTTTTTACTTCACTGTATGTTTGCTTCACAAATTATCTTTAAGTATTTTGTGTATTCTGCATTACCTTTGCTCTTTGATATATGACTGATCATCATGTTGTCTGATCTGCCAGCAAACTCCACTGCTTGTGTTATGAGTGCCTCTCTGATCATTTTCTGACCTGTCAAAACCACTGCTGGCTGCCTACCAATGAACAGCCCATAGATTGATCCATACTGTTGAGCAAACTGTTCAAAAACATTTATGATGAAGACTGCCGACTCACAGCAGCATGTTTTTGCTGTTATAATCAAGACTGATGTGCTCACCTTGTCAAAGTCCTTTAATGGGTTTATGCGGTCCAGTTGAAGCAAATTCCCAAAAAATGGAACAGGAGTCGGTCCAGGGGGGAAGTTTTTGGGTTGCCGAATTCTGAACTGCAAGAACAGAAGAAAAGCTCCGAGACACAACAGAGCAAGCAGAGTCAACATGGTTACTGATCTATTGGACAGCCCATCTGAAACCTGCTATTTAATGCAGGCAAAGAATTGATACGCATGCACACAAAACCCCTTCTTTAAACTCTGATGAACTTTTTAAACTTTGTTGAACTGGAGTCGGGAAACACACACTATACCGGTGAAAAGTTAAGCTATAATTAACAATATGGGCGATGAGGATACATCCACCAGAGGTCAATGTCAGTATTCTTGATAAGGTTGTTCCTAAAGGTTTATTATGTAAACATGCACTATATGACACTGTCGAAGTTTGTGCAGCATTAACGTTTTTGTTATGTTTTTGTTAGGAAAAAAAAATCTAGTGACCAAAACTAAGTTGTATTCTCAGTCTAGTGTAGTTTCTTATGATATATTAAGTAAACACTAAATGTGTGTTTGACTTGTTTCCAGCAAGGCATAAACTCTTTTCTATTCTATCCATATTTTTTGTTTTTATTATATCATTTAAAAAACTTTGCTAAGTTTTACATAGTGCATTAAGCTAATCTAAGACTTGCACTTACTTTCTTTTGTTGATTTTAACTGCTTCCATTGTCCTCATTTGTAAGTCGCTTTGGATAAAAGTGTCTGCAAAATGGCTAAATTTAAATGTGAGATGGAATTAAGCCAAAGTTTAGTCTTCAGCATCATGTATTCAGAAAATTTCAAAATGAACTGACAAAATATTTCAGAGTAAGCATATTTCACTAATGAACAGTGCAACTGAACACTACTCAACTGTGATTGGTGCCGTCAATGTAGGCCCACTTTGAACATTGTTCACAACAAATTATTAGACTTTGCTCTTGGCTTATCATGTGGAGATGTTATGTCCTTCAGCATGGGTTTACCTAAAAAACCCTTTTACTTACTGGGCAGTGACTTGAAAAAATATTGATTTAATCATATCATATGATTATAAGCTACACCTTAAATCAGCTTACTTAAATTCACGCAATTGACACTGTTTTCTTGCCACATGTCTGCACCCTCAAACAAAAGCAAGAAAATGCTTACTTTAAGCTGTAATAATTGTCTAAACAGATTTGGTAACCTTTCCACTGCATATTATAGTTTGCATTCTGGAAAGTGTCAGGTTTCTATTAACAATGCCTTTTTGTAGCGGTGAGCAATGTAGCCAATCAGACATATCTGTGGATTTTTTAAACACTTCTGATTGGCCATTGCGTTCAATTTAGTTAAAATTCACTCACTGCTTAAAACATTATTATGTGCCTCGCGTTTTACGTGTTGGTGTGCACACTCTCAATGGCCCCATTTGTTTAGTCACGAGCCGTTAAACGTCAGCGTTAAACGCATGTGTTATTCGTCCTGGTGTGTACAGGCCTTAACACTCCTGCAATCTGGCAAATCTATGTGGAATGGATGAAAATATCACTTAAGACTGGGACACACTAAGCTGTCTTCACCACTTTGAGTATCAGTTATGTTGGTAAGTCATGGCCTAATGGTTAGAGAGTCGGACTTTAGAGAATGTTGCATAGTTCCTGGACTCACACGCATCCACTCTGAGAGGAGGACCCGACTGCTCTCAGTGGTGAAGGGGACGAACAAACGCCTGGTCACCTTCCATCGAGGAGGCTGTCGCAGCTCACCTGTGTCTATCTTGTGGATAGATGTCTGCATTTCCACCTTCTAAGCCAGGAGTCACCAAACTTGATCCTGGAGGGCCAGTGTTCTCCAGAGTTTAGCTCCAACTTGCCTCAACACGCCTGCCTGGAAGTTTCAAATATACCTATTGATTAGCTAGTTCAGGTGTGTTTGATTAAAGGGATAGTTCACCCAAAAATGAAAATTTGATGTTTATCTGCTTACGTCCAGGGCATCCAAGATGTAGGTGACTTTGTTTCTTCAGTAGAACACAATCAAATATTTTTAACTCAAACCGTTGCAGTCTGTCAGTCATATAATGGCAGTCAGATATTACGTATGCGCGAATAAGTACTTATTGTAAACAGATATGAGATACGGTGTTGAGCACCCACCGGCAGAAACATAGATCGGCCCATGCGTCAGACAACGTGGATTTTTCAACGTGGATACTACGCCAGAGCTCGTACACATATCACCCACCGGACGCTGTGCATGCACTCAGGACATATGGATGTTGTGGCGAATCAGAGGTAAAAAAAATATATAAATACTGTTCAGTTTCTCGCACAAACCGATCGTTCTGTGTCTTAGGACATCAGTGTAAAGTCACGAGTCTTAGAGTTTAATTTGGTTTTGTTTATGTATGTTTTTTTTATTCTCAAAGATTTAGTAGCCATTGAGTGCCATTATATGACTGACAGACTGCAACGGTTTGAGTTAAAAATCTTTGTTTGCATTCTACTGAAGAAACAAAGTCACCTACATCTTGGATGGCCTGGGGGTAAGCAGATAAACATCAAATTTTCATTTTTGGTGAACTATCCCTTTAAGGTTGGAGCTAAACTCTGTAGGACACCGGTCCTCCAGGACTGAGTGTGGTGACCCCTGTTCTTAGCAATGTAGGACCACAGCCCACATCGCTGAAAAGGCATACATCGGGGTTGGATATGCAGCATCTCTACTTCATACAATGGCGATCCTGCAGGTTTTCCAGACGAGGTTCTTGAAGTCCCTGCACGAGGAGGGGTCAGTCTTTCTGTAAACTGCCCTGGCGAACCTTCAAGGCCTCTAAGGTGATGCGATGGAGGCGTTTTCGGAGAAATTTGCAAAGGTGCCGAAGCAGTAAGTCCTCTTTTAGCATGAAGCAAGCCCCTTCCCTGCAAGCATGTCATTGCGGGGCCCATGCTGGCTTTTTGCAAGCACAGTAGGCTAGAGCTAGCCCACACCAAACCTTAACAGGCCCAGTGCGGGCTTGCCCAGGTGAGGCCCACAGCTTTGGGCTCACTGCGGGCTCTCTGTGAGCAGCCCACACTACAGAACTGTCCACATTAACCCCATAATGACCCAGTGTGGGCCAGCCCGTTCGGGCCCAGAGCAACCTTTGTATCCTTTGAATCCAGGCCTGTAATGCAACTAATGCCGAGTTCACACTGCATGATTTTCAAAGTCATCGGATCGCTGTTGTTTTCACACTCAATGCACACGAGAAGTGATAACGAAATAATGCAAGATCACGCTGATATATTGTGATCTAAGGTCCTTCCCGGACACAAAATCATTAACAAAAATTACTTCAGTGTTAACAACATATTCTGCTGTGAAAATTTTATGTAGGCTACACAATAAGCACTTGAAAATGAAACCAACGTTTTGTGCATTTTATTATGAGTTTAGACTATTTCTTATAGCCTACAAAAGTTCTCACATTGATGAAAAGGAAGATGCTATAAATCTTCTGTCTTTTATAGAAGATTATTTACCGGAAAAACCCTAGCCCCCTCTTATGTTTAATTACTTTTTATAGCATACATTTTTTCGTATTGAACTGTTTGGTGCGAGGTTTAATCTTTTTTTTTTTCTTCTATGCAGTACAAACCAAAGGATTCTTTGGACTAATCATATAGGCTACATTTGAAAAATAAAAGAGCTTAAAGTGTGTGAAATATAATGTTTACCAGGATGTGACGGTGAGTTTGTTAGAGTGTTTCCCTCTTTTCCTTGCTTTTATTAGCTTTTAAATTACTTAAATTCATCAAATCACATTTTACTTTAACTTTTGATTTAGTGTCATTTCGGTCTCTATTGATTTAATATATTTAGCCGTTGATTATCCCACTTATTCCATGGTTATTTGCAAACATACTAATGTTTAAAAAAAAGTCCAAAATCATCTTCAACAAACAAAAATCTCCCCGAACTTCCTGCTGCCCTGTATCTTGCTCTCTCATTGGCTGTAGGTCATCGCCGATGAATGTTTCAGTCAGAGCTCATTTCACACAGCAAGATTTTGAATTGCTGACAGGTCTAGATATATCAGTTACAAATCTCGGATTTCATAAAAAATATCTTGTGTTCTGAAGATAAACTTTTAAGGTTTTACAGGTTTTGTAACGACAGTAATTAATTTTCATTTTTGGGTAAACCATGCCTTTTATTTGCATCTCTTTTCATTCAGTTTAAAACATTTATCTATGATTTAATCAAATTGCTCTTGATACTTAATCTACATGTGAATCTATACTTTTCTATAAATATAAATTCTATAGATATTGTTAAAAATAACCAATAGTGTCATAAGGTACACCCTGTTGAAAAAAAAAAAACAGCATATGCTGGTTAAGTAGGTTTTGATGCTGGTATGCTGGTTTTAGCTGGTTTAAGATGGTCTTAAACTTATTTATGCTGGTCCTACGTTGGTTTATGCTGGTCCTAAAATGGAGGGACCAGTTTAGGACCAGCACATGACCAGCTTAGGACCAACATAAACCAATTTAGGACCAGCATAAACCAGCTAAGGAACCTACCAGCAACAAAACCTACCTAACCAGAATATGCTGGGGTTTTTTTTTCAACAGGATAGTGACAAAATATTTACTGTATTGGCAGCAAACTCTGTTTGTCATACTTCGTCACAACTTTTGATGACATGTTAAAGAGATACCATGAATGCTGACCTTTCTAGCTGCTTGCAATTGTAATAAAGTGATTAAAAAAGACAAACACTACCACTGGAGATCTCATGATTGCACAATATTTCTGCTGAACAGTGTAAATAATTGTTAAAAGATAAATGCAGTAACACTTCCAACTGTTGTTAGTTTCACCATTAACACATGTAATGCATATAAGAGATAATCAGGCATACACAAACACAATGTCTTGTGTGTCATAATTGTTTTACTTTTGCTGAAAAGCTAAAAACAGTTTAGCATCTGTTTAGCAATCTGTCTAATTAAGCAGATTGTCATAGTATACCCTGCGTGAGTGTGACTTCATAACCCACTATACGGGCATGTTGTCACTGCCCAGGTGTACGTAATTGGACAGTCAGACAGTAAGGTTTCACTGACTGTGTCCCACCATATATAAGTTCAAAGTCCGGTTCTCCTGCATCCTCAGGCCAGACCAGACGGAATCGCCGCAGCACAGTGACCAGGATGAGAAAGAGCTCCATGCGAGCTAGATTTTCTCCTAAACACAAACGAGATCCTAGAAAATAAAGTAAATTTACATTATATAAATGCACCGTTTGCTTTTATTCTACCACTTGGATGGGCTTTCTACTGATCTTATTCATGCATTGTTATAGTCATTCTAATGTCTGTGTTATATTTGAAATTAAAGAGATCAGGAACTTTCACCACTGGCACTATTAGGCTAAATGAGTGCTATTGATGAATATCCACTGTTTTTTTCAACCCCTGGTTTCACAGACAAGGCTTAAGCCTAGTCCCAGACTAAAATGCAAGTCTGAGCTGTTTCAACTGAAAGAACCTTGCACTAACTCATCTTGAAATATATCAGTGCCTTCGTTTTGTTTCAAGATGCACACCAGTAATGTTTTTTCTGAGGCATGTTTATAAAAATTACTTACATGTCCTAATTGAACTATGGCCTAATCCTGGCTTACTCTAAACCCTGTCTGTGAAACCAGGTCAAAGACCTCATTACACTGTGTACTAAAGATGTGCAGAGCGTACCTGCAGAGAAAGGCATGAATGCATCGGGCTTCACAAATTCACCCTTATCATTCAAGAAGTTTTGAGGGTTGAATTCATGGGGAAACTTCCACTGACTTTCCTCTCTGAGAGCAGATGATAGAAAGGGGATGACAATTGTCCCCTGTAAGAGCAAACAATTTTAAACAAAATTAGCAATCCTCCCTGTCCCTTTACAGTAAAGATGCCGTTTAGGGCTGGCAATAATATTTTGGTAATGGATAAATGGAGTTGATAAGACTGAAGGGGTGGATTCTGGAACCTACTGCCGCTTCAGTATCTATCCTTTTGAGTGGTTTATTAAGTTGTTAATTAATATTATATATTTTTTTGTTTGAATGATTTGAATTCTTCTCTTGTTTGAATGATTTGAATTCTTGAATTCTTTTTTGTTTGAATGATTTGAATTCTTAATGATTTGAATTCTTCTTTAAATTTGTGAGTGGAATTTAAAGTGGAAGAGAGCGCTGATCATTAAGTCCAAAAGACTCCGGGTCTTTGTTCATCATATGTGGTTTTTGGGTTTTAACTATAAATTCCCCTACAAGATTAAATAATGGATAATTGTTCTTAGTTACTCTTTTTTTTTTTACGCATTTATTTTTTGTGTGCCATAGTAACTGTACAACTGTGTAAAGACTCCTGATGCCATACAGTAATTATAGTAAATGTCACCTTTGGGATGTTGTAGCCCCGGAGCTGAGTGTCAGTTGTTGCGGTGTGAAACATGCTAAGAGGAGCAATGTCACCAACACGCTGACCCTCATGAATTACTGCTTGAACGTAAGGCATGGCGTTTCTGTCCTCAAATGTGACATGTTCACGATCACCAAGGACTTCATCAATCTCTCGCTGACATTGTTCTGAAAATGCATAAATAGACGTTTAAAGACACAAATATACATTGAAAGACTGAATGCAATCAACAATTTGCAAAAATTAAAATATGAACAACAATCATATTATTAATAATGCACTATCCCATTCCAGAACCTTATTTTGCTGCACATTTTTCATTAGTGTATAATCCAAAAAGAAATCCATAACCCAGCACTTGTTTTTTTATTTTTAGAAACATAAATTCAAAAACAAAACAAACGCACACACACGCACACACACACACACACACACACACACATTACTCCGCAGATAGAATTTTGGGAAAATGTTAATAAAATTATTATTCAGATAATTCATAACTAATCTTTAGACAAAAATTGTACATGGTTTATACATGGCAATTCATCAATATCAATCATATAAACTTAGAAGAAACATACAAACAAGCATATTGTATTTTAAGTGGTGTCAAAATGAGTGTGTTAACGCAGGCGATAAATTTTAAATTTTAATGCGTTAAAAATATTTATCTCCGGGTCTGCCGGTAGCACTTTTAGCGTAGCTTAGCATAAATAATTGAATCTGATTACACCATTAGCTACATTGTGTACTAAGACCGACAAAATGAAAAGTTGTGATTTTCCAGGCTGATATGAATAGGAACTTTACTAATAAAATATGCATAAATACGACGTTATTGGGGTCAATTCAAACCGCGGACATCAAAAACAACCCGCTGCAACAGTGTTTAAGTAGGCTTCCGCGGGAAAACCACAGACTTGGCAACACTGCTACTAAGGTAATAGTAAAATAGCTGGGGACTATATTCAGGCGCTGCGTAACATCATTGCGCCTGCTGCACCCATGGTACGGCAGCAAAGTTCCTTGATTATTACGCCAGAATGAGAGTATGGTTTCTATCAAAGTCCCTTTAAGGCAAGTCATTTCACTCGGCGGCCATCTTTGAAACACCTCTCGGGCATGCAAGTGCAGCTCCTATCTGAATGGGGAAACATCAAATTCGCCAAAACTATTTACCAAGTTTATGATTAAATTTCATATTTGAAATCACCAATGAAATCTGACAAGAACCGCCTCATAAATATGGTTCCTTGTGCTTTATTATCATTAAAAAACACTTATTTTTCAGGCTAGATCAGACAGTGCGCATGCGCAGTACAGAGCGCATGTCTTAGAATGCTGATTGTTTCTATAGCAACAGAGACATCTAACGGCAGCTGCAGTGACGCGCTGACTTTACTAATCAACGATAGGCTCTTTCATTAAGAAGGCGGGGCTTTACGACCATAATGAGCGTTGCATTTTTCCTCATTCAAAACTATACGAGTGACACGTCTTGGGTATTCTATAGTCTTTGTTCCTATCCATATCTGTTGCATCAGCCAGTTCATGTATGTAAGGCCAGCGGTAAGTTGTGTGCTTGGTAGCTCCGTAAAACTGTCTGTTAATGTCAATGAAATGTGTGATGTATCATGAGCAACAACAACAGCATATATTCGATATCAAGGAAAGTGCTAGACAATGGTATAGAGTGTAAAAGACGTGTGTTTTATTGTAGTGTGCCAGCACGAGGATATGCTGGAAGTGATCAACTCACTCTCTGTTACGCTGTCTTCTCAGGTACATGTTATGTTGTGATTTTATGACAATACATTTATTCAACTATGTTTTATATTTTGGAATTTGTTCAACTTTATGTCGCCAGTTGTAAGGTCAGAGTGTGCCAGCATGAGGAGTGTCGAATATGCTGGAAGTTATCAACAGTAAAGTAAATGGCTGGCTCGCAGTAAATAAATGGAAGAATAAATGGGAGAAGAATAAAGATGCATAACACAACGCAAGGAAGATAAAGACCAGTTACATTGGTGCCATGACCCGGATGGGAGTGAGGTTTAGGGGGTTGAGTGTAACAGAGGCCAGCGGTAGGTGCTGTGCAGGTAAAACCTCACTTCTTGATCTCAATAGGTGCACTATCGACTGATGCTAGAGGATGCAGTGTTTAGCCCTACTTGCCTCCTGCCTCCCATGCCAGAGACCCGGGTTCGATACCCGCTCGGAGCGGGTGCGAGTAGGACCTGTGTGGAGGGGTTACACATGCTCTTTAAATACATGCTCAAATGTGCCGGCGTGCGCTGTGTCATATTCAAACCCAAATGAAACTGCGAGTATGCAATGACGTTGTTATGCCGTGTCATCTGTTAAGACATTAAGTTACAAAAGAACAAAATTAAGAAGAGGAAATTAATAACTTCTGTAGTTTTAAGCTTTATCTTTATAGAATTTAGAATTGTATATAATTTAGTGTTTGATAGCTTTAGGCTATATTTTCTTGCTGAAGGGCACATGTATTAGCCTAGCTATATGACATTTATTATAATGGGCTTATGTGAAGATTGTTTCAAGTTCAAGTTTCAAAATGTGCGATTAATTAGTTAATTTTTTTTAATCGATTGACACCACTAATTTTAACTTAATTTTGTAAAATACAAATTTCAATAAGAGGGAAGAAGATAAAAGGGGTTGACACATCTTACCCACATTCCTTACCCTGTATATGAGTGTGAGTCATCAAATATAGCGTTAAAGTGCGGAGTGTGTTAGAGGTTGTTTCCGTTCCAGCCACAAACAGGTCAAACAGCAAAGTGACCATCTGTGAGTCGTCAAATGTGGTCCGTTGGTCTGCTCTCTGAAAACAAAATGATCCACTGACAAATCAAAGAAATCTAAACTCATATTGTGCTGATAAATTCAAATTCAAAAAATCATAACACACAAACATTTCTGAGTATATCTTACTTTCTCCATCTCCTCCAGGTAACAGTCAATCAGGTCTCTGGGCTCCCCAGTAACACGTGTCTTCTTGTGCTCATCCACAACTTTAAGAATGTGATTTTTGATTCCCCCAAAATACTGAAAAGCCTTGTGGAATGGCAGTGGGAAAAACCTTAACACTGGGGCTATTTCGTAGAGCTGCAATTCAAAATAAGATTTGTATTTATTATTTTTGGCACCAGCAAGACTGTAAGTGTAAACAATAAAAAAATAATAAATAGCAGTGGAGTATAAATAGCATCTTGTTTACACAAAATGCAAATAGAAGTAATACAGTGGGTACAGTTTGTGTAAATAGCCTTTAGCAACAAGGCTGGCTATTTGCATTTAGTGTAAATAAACAGTGCCTTAACTTTTCATTGCATTTACCATTGCCCATTGTCCAATGACAATCTTAGTAAGTTTTTCAATGTTTATGATCAACGTCTGGAAATATGCATCCTGATAATTGAAACGTGAGCCAAAAATAATTGAGGCAATGATGTTTGAAGAAGCTTGGTGGTACAGATGTTGAGGGTCAATTGACTTTCCTGAAAGAGATAAAAGAGATGCTTTCCATTCTTGAACTTGAATGTTTTCTGCCAATTTTAAGATCATAAAATGCATATATACGAGCATTAGAAACTGAACAGTGATTGCATAAATGAGCTATGTTAATATAAAGATTGAAGGTGTCACAGATGAGGAGATTGTATATACCAGCAGATTCCTCCAAATGTGAGCAGATGTATTTGACCTCCTCCAGAATCCTTTGCTCCATACTTTTCTTTCCAAGGCCAAAGTTCCTCAGTGTAGTCAGAGCAAAGCGTCGATGTTCTCGCCAACTTTCTCCATAATTTGCCATGATCACCCCTAAACATAGAAAGAAATCAGGAAGCCTTTAAGCCCACCAGGAAGAGTTTTGATCACAATTTTTGATTCTATACTGAGTGCAATGCATTTGTCTGTGTTATACGAGAGTTGTATGCTGGCTGCTATTTTGTTTATACTGCATTACCTTTTGCATTTGTTACATGACTGATCATCATGTTGTCTGATCTGCCAGCAAACTCCACCGCTTGTGTGATCAGTGCCTCCCTGATCATTTTCTGACCTGTCAACACCACTGCTGGCTGCCTACCAATGAACAGCCCGTAGATTGATCCATACTGCTGAGCAAACTACAAAAAATATATATATATTGTTGAAGACCATTGACTCACAGCAGCATGTTTTTGCTGTCATACTGCATGAACGAAGTCTGATTTCCTTTGGTCACTTATAACATTCAGCTACTATCAATAATAATGTATTTTAATGCAGCAGTCTCCAATTTGTGTTTGAGACTGATGTGCTTACTGTACCTTGTCAAAGTCCTTTAACGGGTTTATGCGGTCCAGTTGAAGCAAATTTCCAAAAAATGGAACAGGAGTGGGTCCGGGGGGGAAGTTTTTGGGTCGGCGAGCGCTGAACTGCAAGAACAGAAGAAAGGCTCCGAGACACAACAGAGCAAGCAGAGTCAACATGGTTACTGATCTATTGGACAGCCCGTCTGAAACCTGCTATTTAATGCAGATAGGGAACTGATACGCATGCACACAAAACTCCTTCTTTAAACTCTGCTGAACTTTTTAAACTTTGTTGAACTGGAGTTGGGGAACACAGACTATATAGGTGAAAAGGTAAGCTATAATTAACAATATGTGTGATGAGTAATGAGATCAATGTCAACATGTACTCTTGATAAGGTTGTTCCTGAAAGTTCTTTAGTATGTAAACATGCACAGTGATACTGTCAAAGTTTGTGAGGCATTAACAGCATTTTATGTTTTTGTTTTGCAGCAAAATATTCTAGTGATCAAAACTAAGCTGTATTTTCAATCTTCAGTCTAGTGTTTTTTTCTTATTATATATGAAGTAAACACTAAATGTGTGTTTGACTTGTTGTAGTGTCTTATCAGGTTGTGGATAAAGCCTCAATCAAGCTTTGATTAGTGTTCAGTCTTCAGCATCAGGTATTCTGAAAATGAAATGAACTGACAAAATGTATTTTACATATTTTACAGGAACACGGCAACACGGCAACACTACTCAATTGTGATTGGTGCAATCAATGTAGGCCCCTTCTTTGCACATTGTTCACAACAAATTTTTAGACTTTGCTCTTGGTGTTTGGCTTATCATGGGGAGATGCTATGTCCTTCAGCATGTACTGCCCTCAAAAACCCTTTTACTTACTGTGCAATGACTTAAAAAAATATTGATTTAATCATATCAAGTCTTTTGTGTTAAAATATATGCAGTTATTTCAAAAATTCTTGTTTGATTTTAAGCAACACATATTTGGCAATACTATTGCTTGCCCTCTGAAGAGTGTCAAAAGTTTATATTTACAACACCTTTTTGTGGTGTTGAGCAATGTGGTCTTTTGTAGCATTGAACAATCACAGACATCTTTTTTGAACACTTTGGATTGGCTATAACATTCAAGTTAGTAGGAATTTACTTACTGCTCAAAACGCTTTTGTTTTTGCATGCTCGTGAATCCTCTCATTGTAATGAAATGCAGTCATGATGTACATAAGAGAATCATTGTGTAGTGTAAAGAGCCTAATTGATTTTAATGGAACCTGTTGAGATTGTGATGAGCTAAAGCCAGATTGAGTTCCCAGACTCACACAAAGCCTGCATGCTGTGCCTGCCAAGGCCATGCCTATGCTGATAGGATTACCACTCCTGCGTAGATTAAGATCCTCCACGTGAGACTCGCCATTGTGTTCAACGACAACCCTTCAGCTCCCGCCCCTCCCTCTTGTGTCACCGTTAAGCATTGGTAGATGGGCGAGCGTATACCCCAGGAATCTCTACTTATGAGCTGCATTCAACGCCCACATTCTCATATTACACCAGAGCCGCTGGTCTCTCGCTGCTAAGTGGGCAATCTGGAGTGGTCAGCCCCGCCGGTCAGCAGCCAACCAGGAAATGGATGGACAGGTCCTATCTCAAGGCAGGCCTCTAGTAAGATGCCCTGGAAAGACCAGCTCCCTTCTTTGCCGAGCTTCACAAAGAGCTCACAAGTTCATGGCACTCCCCTCACTCAGCCTGAGTGCAATCCCAGAGGACCCACCTGCTCTCAGTGGTGGAGGGAGTGGACAAACTGGATTACGCTTGTTGGCCCCCCCTCAAAGAGGCCGTTGCGCCTACCTGTGTCCATCTTGTGGATGGAAGTTCACATCTCTGCCTTTAAAGCCATGTAGGACTGCATCAGTACTTCATACAATGGCAATTCTGGTTTTCCAGACGAGGCTCCTGAAGTCCCTGGATGAGGAGGGCCTGGACCAGAGTCTTGTGTAAACTGTGCACTGCAGCAGACCTCATCCCCAGGGCTCAGAAAAGAAGGTGGTGCAAGGTGTTGTCCGACAGCATGGGCAGCCTTGTAATGATACAGTGTCATCTGGGGCTTACTCTCACAGAGATGTGTGACTCAGATAAGGCACTGCAGCTTGATGCCCCCAAAGACTCGTAGGTGATACGGTAGGGGAGTTTATGGAGATGTTTGCAGAGGAGCGGAAGCTGTAAGTCTTGTTTCAGCATGAAGCAAGCCCCGTGCTAGTCCGGGCACCCAGCAGAGCAGAAACAGGGTTCTGGATGCATCTGCTTAGGAAGAATAGAGGGATTTGCACAGACAGAGATGTGACACAGTTCAAGAGAGTGCGTTCTTGCTCGGAGTTCCTGCAAGTTCAAGCAGAGTCACATGCATGTATGAATGTTGTGTTACCACAATGCACAGTTGTAATAAACAAAAAAATTAAACATACATCAAAATCAGAGCTCTTTTTCTCTTCAAATGCATGTCCACAGTATCAGTAAAACCCCGGCCCAAAGTGAAGTTTCACTGAGCAAAAACTCCTCTTCAGTGGCATTATCACAGCAGAGGTGCTGGAGTACCTAGTGGTTTTGTAGGCGAAAATGAACACCTTGAATTTTATGCAAGTAGCCATTGGTAGCCAGTGCAAATTGATGAAGAGAGGTGTGATGTGTGTTCTTTTCAGCTCATTGAAAATTAATCTTGCAGCCACATTTTAGATTGGTTGTAAAGGTTTGATAGAACTGGCTGGAATTCCTGCAAAGAGAGCATTGCAATAGCCCAGCCTGGACAGAACAAGAGCTTGAACAAGGAGTTATGAAGTATGTTCTGAAAGAAAGGGCCTGATTTTCCTGATGTCGAATAAAGCAAATCTGCAGGACTGGGCAGTTTTAGCAATGTGGTCTGAGAAAGTCAGCTGATCATCAGTCACAACTCCAAGGCTTCTGGCTGTTTTTGAAGGAGTTATGGTTGATATGCCTAACTGAATGATAAAATTGTGATGAAATGATGGGTTTGAAGCAGTTCTGTCTTGGCAAGGTTTAGTTGAAGGTGACAGTCCTTCATCCAGCAAGAAATGTCTATTAGAGAAGCTGAGATTCGAGCAGCTATCGTCGGATCATCAGGATGGAATGAGAGGTAGAGTTGAGTGTCATCAGCATAGCAGTGATATGAAAAGCCATGTTTCTGAATGACAGAACCTAGTGATGCCATGTAGACAGAGAAGAGAAGTGGACCAAGAACTGAGCCCTGGGGCACTCCAGAAGTTAGATGTTGCAACTTGGACACCTCACCTCTATAAGATACCTTGAAGGACCTATCTGACAGGAAAGACTCAAACCACTGGAGTGAGATGCCCTTTGCCAATAGTGTTGACAGGAGGATCTGGTGGTTAACCAGCAGGACGGATATATGGTTTCCCCCATCAAATTAATGCCGTTAGTGCTGCAGAAGATCAGGGAGGAAAAGAATACGCTCTTGTTGATAGTGCCAAAGTGGCAAATATATCCTCTGTGGCTGATTCCAGGGATCACAAAGGATCTATCTCATTTGAAGGGCACCTCTGGCACCCCAGAACTGAGTTATGAGATCTACGTTTAGCAGATCGCTGCATGATAAGTCAAGTCACCTTTATTTAAATATGAAAACAGTGTGTCAAAAATGCCAAAGGACAACAGTAAACACTAAATTTTCAGTTAAAGGCAGTTTATCATTGAATTCAGTGATGTCATCATCCAGCTCTGTTCAGTTCAGTTCAAATAGTATACAATATTGCTGGAAATGAAGTGTCCCCAACTAAGCAAGCAGCAAGCAAGGAACCAAAACTCTATCATGTTGGAATACTGCCCTGTGGCCCAGCCTCCGAAGGGAAGGGATCATGCTCTGCTTCAGTATGTCACAGTACATGTTGGCATTCATGGTTCCCTCAATGAACTGTAGCTCCCCAGTGATGATAGCACTCATGCAGCCCCATACCATGACACTCCTACCACCATGCTTGACTGTAAGCAAGACACACTTGTCTTTGTACTCGTCACCTGGTTGCCGCCACACATGCTTGACACCATCTGAACCAAATAAGTTTATTTTGGTCTCATCAGACCACAAGACATGGTTCCAGTAATCCATGTCCATAGTCTGCTTGTCTTCAGCAAACTGTTTGCGGGCTTTCTTGTGTATCATCTTTAGAAGAGGCTTCCTTTTGGGACAACAGCCATGCAGACCAATTTGATGCAGTGTGCGGCATATGGTCTGAGCACTGACAGACTGATCCCCCACCCCTTTAACCTCTGCAGCAATGCTGGCAGCACTCATACATCTATTTCCTGAACACAACCTCTGGATATGACACTGAGCATGTGCACTCAACTTCTTTGGTCGACCATGGCCTGTTCTGAGTGGAACCTGTCCTGTATGGTCTTGGCCACTGTGCTGCAGCTGAGTTTTAGGGTCTTGGCAGTCTTCTTATAGCTTACACCATCTTTATGTAGAGCAACAATTCTTTTTTTTAGATCCTCAGAGAGTTCTTTGCCATGAGGCGCCATCTTGAACTTTCAGTGACCAGTATGAGAGACTGAGAGCCATAACACTAAATTTAACACACCTGCTCCCTATTTACTAACGAATCACATGACACCGGGGAAAGAAAATGGCTAATTGGGCCATAGGCCATAGGTTTACTCACTTTTGCGGTTTAGACATTAATGGCTGTGTGGACAGCAAATTTACACTGTTATACAAGCTGTAGACTCACTTCCTTTCATTGTAGCAAAGTGTCATTTCTTCAGTGTTGTCACATGAAAAGATATAAAAAAATATTTAAAAATACATATTTTTTCTCATTTCTGTGAGATACTGTATGTTAATATAAAGATTAAAGGTGTCACAGGTGAGGAGATTGTATATACCAGTAGATTCCTCCAAATGTGTGCAGATGTTTTTGACCTCCTGCAGAATCCTCTGCTCCATACTTCTCTTTCCAAGGCCAAAGTTCCTCAGTGTGGTCAGAGCAAAGCATTGCTGTTTCAATGGATGTTCTTGATAACAATTTTTGATTTTATTCTCTATTGAGTGCACTACTCTGTGTTATACAAGTAGTATGCTGGCTGCTATTTTGTTTGTACTGTATTACCTTTGCTATGTGTTACATGACATGACCATCTGATCTGCCAACAAACTCCACTGCTTGTGTGATCAGTGCTTTCCTGATCATTTTCTGATCACTGCTGGCTGCTTACTAATGAACAGCCCTTAGATCGATCCAAACTGCTGAGTAAACTGCAAAAACTATTATGCTGAAGACCACAAAATCACAGCGGCATGTTTTTTGTGTCATACTGTATGAACAAAGTCTGATTTCCTTTGGTCACTTGTTTCCAGTAACTTATTCAATTATTTCAGTGCGAGTTTCCTACCAATAATAATGTATTTTAATGTAGCAGTGTTTGAGACTGATGTGCTGAATGTTCATTATGTAAACATGACATGATTGCGCAATGACATTGTGAAGTTTGTGCAGCATTAACAACTTTTTTGTTATGTTTTTTTTAGACAAAATATTCTAGTGACCAAACCTAAGTTGTATTTTCAGCTTAGTTTTTATAATACATGAAATTAAGTGATTACGTTGATCTTTTATATATGCATTCAGCCATATCTCTACTTAAACTTAGATTCTGTTTATCATGCAGTATTATGTTTTGTTTGTGGTGCTAAGTCATGCACACACCACTTTATTTTTGCTTGGTCATTCCTGCATCATAGAAGAAAACTGCATATGCATATGTTTACTACAATATATATTTGCCTTTTAGGCAAACTACCTTCTTATATTTCTATCCTTTTAACCCATTGTTCAAATAGCTACTGGATCAATATTTAAATTTCAGCTGAAAGTCCCAGGAGTATATTCAGAACTGAGTAAATGATTTTCTTATTTTATGCTCCTTGAGTTTGGAATTAATTGCAAAATGTATTGAAACCGGATGTACTTTCACCCTTGAATACTTTAAAATGTCATTTGCAACCTGTTTTATTGGGGACATGTAACTGTTTTTCGTGACATTTCTTTATTTAGTGACCTGATTTGTGATTTTGTTTTATGAGTTGTGTTGTGTGAAACTTTATGTGCTGCTGTCTTGACCCGGTTTCTCTGGAAGAAGAGAATTTAATTATCTCAATGAGAATTTTCTGGCTAAATAAAGAAAATAATAAACACTAAATGTGTGTTTGACTTGTTTTAGTGTTTTATCAGGGGTGTATAAGGCCTCACGTGTGCTTTTTAAATGCACAAGAGAGCTTAAAATGAATTGTATTTTCACATTACTGGAAATGAGTAATATTTCATAACTGAAAACTGCAACTGAACACTGCTCAATTGTGATTGGTTCAGTCAATGTAGGCCCACTTTGTCCACAATTAATTTTTAGACACTGCTCTTGAAATTATTTTTAAAACCTTAAAAAAGTTACCTCTTGGTAAATGACCTCATGTATCAGAACAATTATATAATATATAGCGATAAACAACTGTTTTTGTGTTTTAGGAGAAACAAAATATATATTTTTTTCTTCACTCTGAGGGGCCTTTAGTCCTTTTGTACCCTATAAAATATTTGGTATACCCATTTAAGGTATAATAGTGTAAAGTGCATAGACTCGGTTGCTATGAGCTATTGTTACTTTTTTATTGCTCTCAAAAATCTAAATGTTGAATATTGTACAGACAAGCTCATGTTTTTGTAGTAGGCCTGTACATACATTAAGTTAGCACGAGGTGGCGTCAAGTCCAGTTTTTTTTTGCATCTGTGACGCATTTTCCAAGCGCCGGAAACGTGCTTTCGAGCGCTGATGTGTTATTTAGCTTGTTAGATCTTTCTTTAAAAAAAAAAAATCACCGTTAGTTTTTTAGATGCCTAAAATCATTATTAGGTGAAAGTCGCACGAGAAGGAAAACTCTGGGGAGATGGCGGTATGAGACAAGCTTGCTTAGCTATTAAAACAGAAACACTGAGATTGTAGATTTTCTGTAAGTCAATGCACTCCTGTTAAATAACTAACGTGTCTCTCTTTAGCCGAAAGGAAAAGTTGGAACCAAAGGCAAAAAACAAATCCATGAGGAAAACCAGGACACTCTGAAGTTTTACTGCAGAATCATCCTGGGAGCAAACGTAAGGCATGCATCTGTGCATTTTTAAATGTTAGGTATATTTTTAATTTATTGATTGGTGTTGTATTC
Organism: Cirrhinus molitorella; assembly: GCA_033026305.1. Taxonomy (NCBI): domain Eukaryota; kingdom Metazoa; phylum Chordata; class Actinopteri; order Cypriniformes; family Cyprinidae; genus Cirrhinus; species Cirrhinus molitorella. The sequence goes on along the minus strand of CM065118.1, from coordinate 34,699,674 downwards.
TTTTCAGGCTATTTATGCAGCAGTCAATCTCTTGCTCTTTTACAGTTCATCTACATTTTGGACATGGGTAAGTCAAAGTAATGTGTGAATACAAGCATATGTATTTTTGTTCTTTTGCGTTAAGTGGTGTGTATGAGCAAATCTCCATTGTTGCATGTATATCTATCTACTGGTAGCCACTGGCCCCCATAATTATCTCTATGTGAGGGGCCTAAGCTGTAAATATTTTTATGTATAAAGACCCAATTTATACTGGGAAAAATGTATATTTAGTTTGTATTATGTTACACTATTAAAAATGTTTTTACTTAATGTAGTACAGTACTGTAAGGTGTATTAATTATTTAAGCAAACAGTAAAATGATAAACATTACATTTGGTGGTTTCCAATATTTATTCACTTATTTATTTGTCTCCTTTGTACCAGTTCTTTCTACTGTTTGCAGTGGCGGTCTACATTGGCAGCTACAGATCAATGTCAGCAATGGCCAAAGCTGCATTTGCTGAAGATGGGAGCTTGCTGGATGGAGGGATCGACCTTAATATGGAACAGGGCATGGCAGAGTGAGTTGGATGTTTAATCTGTACATTTATTTCCTCTTTATATGCATATTTCCAGACAGTGACAAATACTCCTCATGACTATAACTGATTTTTTTTTTTTTTTATGTTGATATGCAGACACCTGAAGGATGTGATACTTCTTACTGCTATTGTTCAGGTCCTAAGCACTCTGTCATCCTACTTCTGGTACTTCTGGCTCTTGGTGAGACTGCATAATTGCTTTGATTGTGATATCTTTGAGGTTCCACAATTCTATTTTTACTAAAACCGTATTATTAACTATCTTTTCACACCAGGCACCTGCAAGGGCTTTGCATTTATTGTGGGCGAACTTCCTGGGCCCCTGGTTTTCTGCTGAATCACAGGCAGCCCCAGAAGACAACGAAAAGAATGACAAGAAACAGAGGCGTCAGGAAAGACGACAGATGAAGAGATTCTAGACTTGTCCATGTTTAATTTTTACATTTATTGTACAATTACAAAGAACATGCAATCTAAATTATTCTGAGATATTTGATATGACAGGTTAGTCCAGACAATAGATGGGCATTGTGAAGTGTCTTTGAGTTTCTCTCATTTGTCTTCAACTGCTCCGTCCTTTTCAGTCCTTTGGTTCCCTTCTCTCACTTTATGTCTGTCTTAAAATCTCTAGCTCAGGTGTGCCTCTGAGTGGGGCTCCACAGTTTTTTTTTAATCATAAAGTGAGGTAACCTCACACAAAATGCCTTTGCTTACTATAGTGAGCTTTCATATCATTAGTTTCAGTTGTTAATGAGTATTGCTCAACAGTTGCAGCTACATAACCCCCAGAAATTTAAACCTGAGGCTGTATGAGCTTCACCAACCGCATGACATTTCACAGCACTTGTGTTCTGCTTGTAGAATTCCCTTTTCTGTCTTTCAGATATTGTTTTGATTGCTCATTATGGGGAAATCATGTGCTAATTTTGTATTATTGACATGTGGCGTTCTGGTGAAGCTATATATGCAGCCTGGTGCTGCCTTGAGGGAACGCAAAGTAGATAAAGATAAAAAACAATTGACCTTGTGTGGCAATAAAGGATGGTCTAGTTGCATATTTTTAACTGTTCAAATGGAACTATATGACTTCATGAAAAGTTGGATGGGTTAGTATCAAGAATAACTTTTAAATAAGAATAATTTTACAAGACCTCACAGTATTGTCTGGTAAAAACATAAGTGTAACATTTCTATGGACTAAAGGAGATATAAACTGCGTCTTGACAACCTGGTTAAAAAAGTTGCTTCAGTTGAAATTTATGGAGACCCAATGATTACAAATAAACTGTTATAAAATGATGAGTTGATGTGAATTTTCTTTTAAATTGATATAACCTTGTTCATAGAGGCCATCCCAATACATATTTTGGATGTCAAACACACCTGACTCAAGCTTTTTAGTAGTTTATTTAAAGACCTAAAATAGATTAGATAATTACTATTGAGTGGCCTTCAGAATTAGGTTGTTTTCAGACCTGATAGCCTCTAGTCCTGCACAGTTTGGGTGTTTCCCTTGTTAGACCCTCTACTAAATGACTTATCAGATGTGTTAAATTAAGTTTGCTGCTGCAGAACCAGGATTGAGAACAACCAATGCAGACACAGTTCTACTGCGCATGCTCGCGCTGAAATGCGCGCACTTGGGATCTTTTCTCGTCCTAAACTAATCTTTTTCTCATTAGTGCTGATCTGGTCTGTCTAGCGACATACTACAGCCATGAGAGTCCTCATTTAACCCAGACTGACCGTCACCAGCTCAAGAAAGGTAAGGAGAACTGTTGCTAAGCTACCGCTAGTTAGCAACCAATCGGAAACAACATGACAACAGCAAAATTCAAGTGTGTAAAGTGGGTCGATGTTTATCGGTCGAGTGTTTTATCGTCAGCTTTAATATCATAAATATACGTCATCGGTTACTGGACTTTAACAGCATCACACGGCTAAAACAATCAGGTAAATGCAGGATATTTGTTTACAATCATATGAGTTCGTTAGCCACCTTGTGAAGCTAAGTTAGTGGAAAGTAGCCAACAAGAACCAGTTTAAGTATCTAACCTGTTACTATGTTTATCAGTATGGCTTGTTAGAAGGGCTTTTAACGGAGTTTGAAAGAAGTAAGGATGGAAAGTAGATTGATTGCTCACAAATTGGTTATTTCACAAAACAACTGCTAGCTTTATTGCAGGCTCTCGTGGCAAAGTAATACCTCGCACCAGTTTCGGACTTTATGTAAGTTGTACAATATCTGTGTGCGCTTAAGTGTTTTGTTAGACTAATAAGGTTAGTTTTCAGAAGCATGTGAACGATCACAGTTTTGAAACCGCGATACCTGGTTGTTCTTTGTCCATAAAATGCCTCGCCTTTGACCTCGGTCTCACAGTAAACCCGATTAGATATCGAAAAAAAACAACTAACTAAAAAAAAAAAATAGTTCTGTTTACTCTAAGTGTCCTGTGTTCTCAAATAAAACATTTGAGCTGTATTGTTAGACCACATCTGACTTTATTTTAAAAGCCAGTCATGAAAGATCAAGGATGTAGTATCTTTTTTTTTTTTTTAAGCTGTATCTTTTTTCATAAATTTTGCCTGCATTTATTTGATCTAAAGTCAAAATATCAAAAATCGTACAATTTTCGAAATATTTTTTACTATTTAAATTTTTCTATTTGAATGTTTTAAAATGTTAATTATTTCTGTGATTTCTTTATCACTATTGATCAATTTAAAGCTTCCTTGTTAAATAAGTGTTACTATAGGTAGGTGTATAATATTACAAATGTTACAAAACCTTTTTATTTCCAATAAATCATCAAAAAAACAAAAAAACAATCATGAATAAATGTACTCTGCTGTTTTAAATATTACTGTTATTCATAATAATGTTTCTTGAACAGCAAATCAGCATATTAGAATGATTTATGAAGGATCATGTGACACTGAAGACTGGAGTAATGATGCTGAAAATTCTGCTTTGATCACAGGAATATATTACATTTTAAAATGTATTCAAATAGAAAGCAGTATTATTTACAGTATTACTGCTGCTAAAAAAAAAAGGGCAGACTTGGTGAACAGAAGAGAAGTCTTTCAAAAAACATTTAAAATCTTACTGTTCAAAAACATCTGAGTGTCTAAAAGTGATGAAACTTAAGGACACACCACAAGTTGTCCCTAATCATAGAGATTGTTATGCTCTGCATGTTTACTCTGCTGTTTGTCTGTCTTTGAATGAACTTTTCTTTTTAACAGATGGACAGAAAAGTAAATGTAATACCGGCGCATCCCTAACATTAATGTGTTGGTGAAATGAGCAGAGTGAGTTGATTCAATCACACAACCATCACAATGGCTCTCACCAACACCACTATAACATCATGGAAACTGCGTGAGTATAAACTCCCCTGGTCATGACACATGAATGTTTTAAATGGTCAAGATCTGTTTGAAGTTGTGTCTGACTATAATTTTGTCATATGTGTTCAGAGGAGATTGTGGCTCACTCCAGCAATGTGTCTTCACTGGTGTTGGGGAAATCGTCTGGTCGTTTGCTGGCCACTGGCGGCGAGGACTGCAGAGTCAATATCTGGGCTGTCAGCAAACCAAACTGCATTATGGTAAAATCCTCTGTCATTTGTGCATTTGAATTAAATTAGTGTTTTACCACTATTTGCAGTGTTTGTCTGTGTTCTGTAGAGTCTGACGGGCCACACCAGCCCTGTGGAGTGTATCCAGTTCAACAGTTCTGAAGAACGTGTGGTGGCTGGTTCTCAGTCTGGCTCTCTTCGGCTTTGGGATTTGGAGGCTGCTAAAAGTTAGTGGTTTGTGCTGCAGGTTTTGCACTTTGGCTAACATAACATCTACAATAAGAAACAAGGCGATTGATAATGAGTACTGCTCAACAGTGAAGAAAATGTGCCACAGTTCTGTCAATAGTTACTCACTCTTGTGGTGTTCCAAACCTGTGACCTTTCATCTTCGGAACACAAATTAAGATATTTTTTTGAGGAAATCCTAGAGTTTTCTGACCCTGCATAGACAGCAGCTGTACTCTCAAGTAAAAAAGTCTGTAACAACAGAGGTTCAGCCAAAATTGTATGAAGCTACGAGCTACTTTTTATTTATTTTTTTTCTGATTTTCTGCTCAAAAATACATGTAGTGAAGTGGCATCGCTTTCTGGGATGATTAAATGAACCTGTTTGGTGGAAGAGGTCCCGTCGTGGTCCTTCCACTCTGATCTTTGAAGAAATAACAGGGGCCATCTGACCAGAAAAAAATAAAATTAAAATTAACATTGTCCAGAGTATGTTTATCTATAGCTGAATTAAGCATCTTTTTGTTTTGTTTTTTAAGTTCTGCGCACTTTGATGGGGCACAAAGCCAGTATCTGCAGTCTGGATTTTCACCCCATGGGAGAATACCTGGCATCTGGCTCTGTGGATAGCAATATTAAGGTGTGTTGAGTGCATATGCCTTGGAAGTTGTATAGAAAGTCTTGAAACTCTTTTGTTGTTGTTGTTGTAATAGTTTAGTACTGACCTGAATGAGTTGTCACAAAAGACATTTTACATGCACGTAATTTTTAATACTGTTGTTACCTGAATGATCCACAGCAGTCCTTTGTTTGTCCTGAACAGTCATCAGGTCCCCCAGTTCGCATCGTCATTCTTTTCTAAAGTTTACACCCCTGGCTCTTAATGCATCATTATGTCCTGTAGTAGATCATTCAGGTAACACCATATTAAGAATCAAGTGTGTGTCAATTTTTGAACGGGGTCATTTTTATGAATTCAACTATTTTCTCTTGTGGACTATATGTAAAAAATTATATGTAAAAAATCTGTGAAATCTCATTCAGGTCAGTACTAAATAAATAAATAAAAAAATGCACTTTGTATGATTCCTCTTATTTTGGTAAAATCAACATTTTGCAGATTCTGCAAGTTGTGTGTAAAATTTTACTTCAACTGTATATACATTTTATTGAGATTGTGTGAAAAGCTTAATTTTCTTTTTTTTTTTTTTTTCTTTTTTTTCCTGGTCTAGTTGTGGGATGTGAGAAGGAAAGGATGTGTGTTCAGATATAAGGCAAGTACAAGACGGATGTTGTTTGTATGTCTGTACAATCATAAGCCAGGTTAATCACCCTTAACACTCGGTTGTGTCTGAGCACATGATTATTCTGTGGATTAGTGAGATGCTCTCAATCTATGTTACTCTACTGTTTTGTGCAATGGTGTGTCCTATTGCAAGATTCAGCCGTAGGTTTATCCACTTTTGTTTTAAAACTCTGGATATTAATTTTGTGTATAAAAAGCACTAAATGCCAAATTTAAATGCAATTTAAAGCACCTTTAGTTTGGGAAGTGTCTAATTTGTCTGGTACATATGCTGAAGTTCATAATGAATATTACAGTGGCCTTGTTTGAGTGGTTAAAGTGAGTGTTTCTTCACAGGGTCACACTCAAGCTGTGCGCTGTCTAGCCTTCAGTCCTGATGGGAAATGGCTGGCTTCAGCCAGTGATGATAGCACAGTAAAGGTAAGAGCCATACTGTATATCTCACTTTTAGAAATGGTTTCCTTGTTCATTTTACAACATGGCAAGGCAGTTTTTAATGTTTACACTCATTCTGCTCTTCATCTAGCTGTGGGATCTGATAGCAGGCAAGATGATCACTGAATTCACATCCCACACATCAGCAGTCAGTGTTGTGCAGTTCCACCCCAATGAGTACCTGCTTGCCTCTGGGAGTGCAGATCGGTATGGAGTGTTTCTGTGTGTGAGGTTGTGTTTGTCTGTCTATAAATAATGTGGATGAATTAAATGTGTTCAGTGCTGCTTTGTTGCCTCTGGCACCCTCTTTATGTGTTTTGTATATTCGCTGCAGGACTGTTAAGCTGTGGGACCTGGAGAAATTCAACATGATTGGGTCGTCAGAGGGTGAGACAGGAGTTGTGAGGTAGTTATTCGTTTTTCAGTCTGGATATGTTTGTTTTTCTTTGTTTGACCCCTAGCTGAATTCTGTCCCTTTTCCTTTTTTGCAGGAGTGTATTGTTTAACCCTGATGGTAGCTGCTTGTACAGCGGCTCGGAGAACACACTACGAGTGTACGGCTGGGAGCCTGACCGCTGCTTTGATGTAGTGCATGTAGGCTGGGGCAAAGTGTCTGACCTGGCTATCAGCAACAACCAAATGGTTTGTACTTTTATACATAGTCGTTCTTTTTCATTTTACATACAGGTGTACATTTTATGAACTAGTGTTCCTCTTGCTTTCTGGGATGATTAAATGAACCTGTTAGGTGGGAGAGGTCCCGTCGTGGTCCTTCCACTCTGATCTCTGAAGAAATGTTCAGGGGCCATCTGACCAGAAACGCTTTCTGAGGAACTCTTTTGCTGGAAAGTGCTAAGAAGCATTTTAATAGTTTTTATCCATCTCTTGAATAGATTGCGGTGTCCTACAGTCAAAATAATGTGAGCTGGTACGTTGTGGATCTCAACAGAGTGAAAAAGTCAGGATCTGTGATCCAAGGGCTAATTCAGGACAAGCCAATCCCAGCTCCCACATCTGCTCTGGGAACAACACTAAGACGAAATTACGAGAGACCCACTACATCCTGCACTGGACAAGAGTGAGATTCTCTTTTTGGCTTTCTCTTGCACATACACTGCATATAAAATGTCTCCATGATCTGCTTTTAAAGAAATATAGCACGCATTCTATTAGTTGCAGTTCTGCCGCCTCCATCTCAATATACTGTACAACACTACATACATTCACTTCAAATGCTTTAAAGCCTTGCTGGTTAACATTCGCATGCTGTTCTTACATGTTTTTCCTGAGGGTGTACAGCTGAAGCGCACGCACACTAAAAAAACATGTCAAACAGCACCCGATTATTGGGTGAAATTATCTTTTGTCTAATGGTGCTAATAAGGTCAAAAACACATAAGGTTTACATATAAACACAGTTGGCTATGTCTAAAATGAAACTAAACCATTGCGAGAAAAAGGATGCATGCCTAAATATTAGGTGTGTGCAGCTTTTAAAGTGACAGCAGACTATTGTAGGCTACCCAGATGGCACACGTATGTCTGTGATCACCTGATCTGGAAAGCATTTGCTGTGTAGAAATGCCTGACAGGCATCTTAAAGATGTCAGTTTTGCGTGCGTTCTAAATCACAAACATCTTAAAGGCATCTAATATATGCCTATTTGACATCTGGGAAACGTCCAATAGATGTATTGCAGATGAGCAAACGCTCTAAAATATGTAAATACAGGGTTGCCAGATTTTCACACCAAAACCCGCCCAATTGCTACTCCAAACTAGCCCAAAAGTACCCCAATCCCGTTTTGATGGGGGGGTCCGCCGTTAAAAATTATTCTGTGGGATAAAATGCACGTTTTCGTATTTTAGGGGCTAAATATGACGTTACTGGGGTCGCTTCAACCCGCGGGCATCAAAAACTATCCGCAGCAACAGTGTAAAAGTAGTCCAATTCCGCGGTAAATTTGTGAGGTAAATCATGTATGCAAACAAAGAATACATCCGTATCTTCCCTAATATGCCAACTGTTCATCGGAATTTTAAAATGTTTAAACCCTCAAAAGTGGACAGTCAATATTAAACAAGAATTAGATACACACAGTAAAGTACAAAAACAATCGTCAGGTCATCTGGCCTTTGGCACCAATGTAGTCTTTTGATATAATGCAAAATGCACGTTCTGTTATTTTCTACGTTGTTTTGTTCATTAAAACCATATGATAACTTGCTTTAGATTTGCACTAATTATGATTGCCTCATTGCTATTATATGTACTTTAAGTAATTTTAAAGGCAATTGTTCGTTAATTATCCGATTGCTCAATTAATCCGAATAATAGACAGATTACCAAAATAATCGTAACAGCCCTACCCTACCTACTTCTGTTACCTTGTTTTTAAAATGGGAAAATTAGTTTGGCTGTACTGCTCTGACAACTTGCAGAAAAAAAAACCAACATAATAATCGTGATATAATCATAAATGTGACATTTACATTTTTCCTGGAAAAATCTTTACATTGACTTTGTATGTAATCTATTGGCACAAATTATTACATTCGCTTTTGTTGTGCACACCATTAGAATGTAACTTCTTCATAAGAACGTCAACATAATGGTTTTCCACTCCCTGTAGCTTAAACGGGGCATGGCGGTAAAGGGATGGTTCATCCAAAAATTAAACTTTATTTAAAAGTCATTAATTACTCACCCTCATATCGTGCCAAACCTGTAATGCTTTCCTTTATCATCGGAACACAAATTAAGATATTTTTGATGAAATCCGAGAGCCTTCTGACCCTGCATAGATGGCAGTGCAACTGGCACATTCAAGGCCCAGAAAGCTAGTAAGCTTTTTCTGAAGCTATATATACTTTTTTTTTTTTTTTTTTTATTATTATTATTTTTTTTTTTGTTGTGTGTGTGCAAAGAAAACAAAAGCAACTTCTCTTCAGTGTTGGCTTTTGTGAACATAAGATGCCTCTTTTTAAATAAAATCTTACCAACCGCAAGCTTTTGGATGGTATATCTGTCTTAACATATAATGGCACAAAAAACGCTTATGTGAAGGTTTGTCTCTAATATATTTTCAAATGCATTTAAGGATGATATTCTGTGCCTTGTGTAGGATGAAGCAGAGTTCAGAGGCAGATCGCCGGAGTCCAGAAGGAGAGAGGAGAAGTCCCAGCAGTGAGGATGAGAAAGAAGATAAGGAGAGCAGTGCAGAAATCACCAACCCAGAAGATTATAAAGAAATCTTTCAGCCACGCAGTGTCATCTGTAAGTTCGAGTTGCACAAAATAGCCAGTTTTCACATGCTGCTTCACATGTGCCATGGTATACTATGGGGGAAAAAAATTATTTGATCCCCTGCTGATTTTTGTATGATTGCCCAATGACAAAGAAATGATCAGTCTATAATTTTAATGGTAGGTTTATTTAAACAGTGAGAGTCAGAACACACAAAACCCCCAGAAAAATGCATTTCAAAAAAGTAATCCATTGATTTTGCACTTTAATGAGTGAAATAAGTATTTGACCCTTCACAAAACATGACTTGGTACTTGGTAGCAAAGCCCTTGTTGGCAATCACAGAGGTCAGCTGTTTCTTGTAGTTGGCCACCAGGTTTGCACACATCTCAGGAGGGATTTTGTCCCACTCCTCTTTGCAGATCCTCTCCAAGTCATTAAGGTTTCCAGGCTGATGTTTGGAAACTCGAATCTTCAGCTCCCTCCACAGATTTTCTATCGAATTAAGTTCTGGAGACTTGCTAGGCCACTCCAGGAGCTTGATGTGCTGCTTCTTGAGCCACTCCTTTGTTGCTTTGGCTGTGTGTTTTGGTTCATTGTCATGCTGGAATACCCATCCACGCCCCATTTTCAATGCCCTGGCTGAAGGAAGGAGGTTCTGACCCAAAATTTATGGTACATGGCCCCGTCCATCGTCCCTTTGATGTGCAGTTGTCCTGTCCCCTTAACAGAAAAACACCCCCTAAAAAGTTTTGACCTCCAAGTTTGGTGGTGGGGATGGTGTTCTTGGGGTCATAGGTAGCATTCCTCTGACTCCAAACACGTCCAGTTGAGTTGATGCCAAAGAGCTTGATTTTTGGTCCGATCTGACCACAACACTTTCACCCAGTTCTCCTCTAAATCATTCAGATGGCAAACTTCAGACAGGCCTGTTCATGTGCTTTCTTGAGCAGGGGGAACTTGCAGGCGCAAAGTAGTGTCACCAAGTGTTTTCTTGGTGACTATGGTCCCAGCTGCCTTAAGATCATTGACAAGATCCTCCCATGTAGTTCTGGACTGATTCCTCGCCATTCTCATTATCATTGAAACTCCGCGAGGTGAGATCTTGCATGTAGCCCCAGACCGAGGGAGATTGAGTGTTATTGTTTCTTCCATTTGCGAATAATCACACCTGTTGTAACATTCTCACCAAACTGCTTGGTGATGGTCTTGTAGGCCATTACAGCCTTGTGTAGGTCTACAGTCTTGTCCCTGACATCCTTAGACAGCTTTTTGGTCTTGGCCATGGTGGAGAGTTTAGAATCTGATTGATTGCTTCTGTGGACAGGTGTCTTTTATACAAGTAACAAGCTGAGATTAGGAGCACTCCTCGTTACCTGTATAAAAGAAACCTGGGAGCCAGAAATCTTGCTGATTTTTATGGGGATTAAATGCTTTTCACTCATTACAATGCAAATCAATTTGTAATTATTTTTTGATGCATTTTTCTGGATTTGTTCTGTGTCTCACTGTTCAAATAAACCTACCATTTAAAATTATAGACTGATCATTTCTCTGTCACTGTATAATCTCTCATTTGTTTCCGGGTCTTGTTTTTCCCCCATCCTTTTCCATGCAGCGCGAACGCCACCTAAAAGAACAGAACCTTTCCCAGCACCCCTAGAGCACTCGTTCTCAGAAAGTGTACTAGAGAAACCTGGCCCAGCGGTTAAGATTGTAACACCAGTAATAGACAGGGTAGGTTTTCCACTTTTTAAGTGTCTCTTGATAAAGTCATAAATGGTGGCTGAGTTGTTTGAAAATTGTGTTTTCAGGCAGGACAGTTGAAAGGTCCCATCATCTCCTCTACTCCAGTACAAAGAGTTGAACCAACTGTGATTGCTGCTGCTCCCCGTCCAGTAGCTGTGGTGACCACATCAGTGAGCTCTCCCTCTCGACCTGTGGTTACTACCACCAAACCTAAACCTTCTACAGGAATCATCCTCTCAACACGCAACGAGCCAATTGGCCTCAATGCTGGGGACTTCCTTTCTGTAAGTTCAATGGCTCTTTAATGTTACAGTCTAGCACTATTGTTTCCTTAAAATGACTCACTTTTGTTATGCTGTGTTCATGTCCTGTCTGAATTGCTGTAATTATTAGATAGAGCTTCTTGGAGCTGCTGGAGCTGTTCATGTCCTTTTGATAATTTTCTGTTTCTATGGTAATGTTCATAACCCTAAATGGATCCATGAGTGGCTTTGTTGATAAAGATGGCAAAATGCTTCAATTCATTCCATGCAAAATGCTAAAGAACAAAGTGTGCTAGGTTATACAGTGCATGTTTTTGTTGTTATAGCCAGAGTCAGTGTTCACCAGTCTAGGATGCTGTTCCTTTATGCCTTATTTACCCCTAAATGGTGCTTGTTGGTATCTTAAAGGGTACATATTGCCCTTTCAAACAGTATTGACTGCTGTAAAATGCTGAGTGACTCGTTTGAATGTCTGTTTTAAAAGCATGCACGAAACGCTAAAGCCGGTGTGATGGGAGACGAAGAGGCATTAGCACAGATCAGGAAAGGGCATGACACCATGTGCGTAATGCTGACCAGTCGATATAAAAACCTGGACACTGTACGCTCAGTCTGGGCCAGTGGTGATGTCAAGGTAAGTGCAACAGCACTCAAGCTGATGAGCTTTGATAAATTGTGGGACGGACAGATCGTAATGAGAGATCTGTTACTGGCTGATGGATGCATTTACTGTTACACATCGAAAATGTATTTCTAATGTAATCTAGTAAATGCTGTAATGGGCTATTATTGAAAGAAGCAGTACACTAAAAGCAGCGTTTGCATTTCCCTTCATGTTGCCCAGACTTCCCTGGATTCAGCCGTATCTATGAATGATCTTTCTATTGTGGTGGACATCCTTAACATAATCAACCTCAAACCGTAAGCACCCACACACATTACCTCTCCCTCCTTCTGTTCCGGCATCATTAAAGCAGACGTTATAATAAGTTATTCTCTATCAGATCACTGTGGAAACTGGACCTCTGCACTTCCATTTTGCCACAGATTGAGGAATTGTTACAGAGCAAATATGAAAGGTGACTTTTTAAATCCTCTGTAAAATGTATTCTGATGGACTGTGAGAGGTTTTAACAACTTTAGGATCCTATATTTACAGTTGGGGTCAGAAGTTTACATACACCTTGCAGAATTTGTAATTTTGTTACTCAATTTACCAAAATAAGAGGAATCATACAAAATGCCACAATAGTCCACAGGAGAAATTGATAGTTGAATTTATAAAAAAAATACCCCGTTGAAAAGTTTGTACACTTGATTCTTAATACTGTTACCTGAATGATTCACAGCTGGCTTTTTTTTTTTTTTTTTTTTTTTTTTTTTTTTGGGGTTTAGTGATAGTTGTTCATGAGTCCCTTGTTTGTCCTGAACCATTAAACTGCCTGCTATTCTTTAGAAAAATCCTTCAGGTCCCACAAATTCTTTGGTTTTTCAGCATTTTTGTGTATTTGAACCCTTTCCAACAATGTTATTGTCCTCGGGGTGAAAAAAATAATCTCAAAATCATAGTGATTGTTGGAAAAGGTTCAAGTACACACACATACTGAAAAACCAAAGAATTTGTGGGACCTGAAGGATTTTTTTTTTTTTTTTTTTTTTTTTTTTTCTGAACAGCAGGCAGTTTAATTGTTCAGGACCAAAAAAAAAAAACGAAGACAAAAAAAAAACAGCGGTGGATAATTCAGGTAACAACACGGTATTAAGAATCACGTATATGTAAACATTTGAACAGGGTCCTTTTTTTTTTTTTTTTTTTTTTTTTTTATAAATTTCTACCAATTATCATTTAGCATTTTCTGCAAGGTGTATGTAAACTTTTGACCAACTTTATACATGTACAAGTTATATAATTTTACTAAACACTTTTATTAAGCTTCTTTTTACTATTACAATGTTAAATTTAATTTGTTCTGTCACATAGGGGTAAAATATTGGCCATGTTTTATTTAAATGTTTGATTCATGCTAACATTAGAATCAGGTGAGTATTGTCTCTTGTGCAGCTCATGAGGAGCACTTGACTACTCACTCAATTAATCAATTTCCTACTCATGAAAAGCATTTCAAATCAGTTGCTTGGAGCCTATTTTGATTGCTTAGGCAACAGTACATTTATGGAAGTAAACAAGTTTACAAGGTTTTGAGATGGCCATATTATCAACAAAGTCGTTTACAGACATATTTTCCCTTGCCTTCTACAGTTACGTACAGACTGGTTGTATGTCTTTAAAGCTGATTCTGAAGCGTTTTTGGCCATTAATCTCAGACACACTGACTGCTCCTCCATCTGTAGGAGTGGACATTACTCGAGAGGAGAGGTTAGTACCTAACAAACCTAACTTTCTTTTTTTCTTTTTTAATAAAGTTTAATTTTGTGTTAGTCATGCTTGTCATTGATTTCTTTACATTCCTTGTCTATTGCACATAGCAATAACTATTTATACAACAGCTTAAATCATGTAATAAAGTTTTATTCGGCATTTGCTGTGCTGGCAGATCTACTTCTGATCTTCAGTTTGATCCTGTATGACTAACATATTCATGGCCAACAATGTAACCAGTTAAGTTTCTTTAAAGGATTGGCTTCCAGAATGATAATTTACTCATTCCTATGTTGTCCGAGATATTCATGTCTTTCTTTCTTCAGATGAAAAGAAGTAAAGGTATTTGAGGAAAACATTCAAGGATTTTGTCCATATAGTGGACTTCAATGGGGATCAGCAGGTTGAAGGTCCAAATTGCAGTTTCAGTGCAGCTTCAAAGGGCTCTACACAGTCCAGGCCAAGTAATAAGGGTCTTATCTAACGAAATAGCCATTTTCTGTAAGAAATATGTACATTTTAATTTAACCACAAATGCTCATCTTGCACTAGATCTGTGACACGCATGCAGGTCTTAAAACATTGCGTAATCCGACACGTTCTCACTCCCAACTCGTCACACATTGACGCTTGTTCAGGATCCCCTGGTGTCAATTTTTGACGCTCAGGATACCCCTTTAGTGTCACTTTTGGACATGGGCTCTAAGAGAAGGGCTCTACACAGTCCAGGCCAAGTATTAAGGGTCTTATCTAGCGAAACGGCCATTTGAAAGCCATTGAAATATGTACATCTTTACACTTTTGGACATGCAGTGCAGTGTCACTTTTGTACATGCAGTGTTCTCCATTGCTTTTAGTTGTTTGCATTGTCACATTTACTGGTTTGCATGCATTTGCAAAATAGAAATCATTTTATACTTTTATAGATATTTTGGAGCACCTAACCCATCCCTGCCCTAAACTTACCCAATTTGGAACAATAATCAGGGTGTCCGCGGGGTCTTCAAAAGTATTAAAAGTTGATAAATCAATTTTGGGAAAATTAAGGCCCTTAAGTCTTAATCGCGATTTTACGAGGTCTTAAATTTTGTTCAAGTGTTGTCCAAAGTGTTTGACTCCAAAGCATGAATGTATTTATTTTCCTCCGTGCTCGATCCAAGCGATTGGTTAGGGCGGGGCGCATTCAGGTGATTTCACGTAATTTGCGACAGACGCGGTTAGGTGATGTGACGCATGTGGGCTAAGGGGGCTGAAGCCCCGAATGATTTTACTTGATGTCTTTTGCGCATCAAGAGTTTTAAACCAAGCACTCAAACAGCAAAATGCAGCTGCTTCAGGTATCTTTGTGTATAACTTCATAATACCGATCTCATTATCAAAAATAGCATATTTCTAGGACACACGCACGCTTTTAGAGTGATTATATGCGTGGATATCATTTCGCGTGGCAGAAGTGTCTCGGCAGCCCGGCAGCAATTCATTAAAAAAAAATAAGTGATTTAAATCGTAGAGATGTTGTATTTTTGCTCTAGTTCAAGCAAAGCCCTGTAGTACCTCTCTGCGGTGTTTCGGTAGCTACCGAATAAATTAATTTTTTGAACGCGCTTTTTAATCAGTGAGCCACTGACCCATTCATAAAAAGAATTTCTTACCTCGTTTTTTGACGAATCAGCCGTTTTGAATCAACAGAATAAATGACAGTGACTCAGTCATTAAGACAGTGGCGTACTGCCACCTTCTGGCAATTTTAGTCTTACATTTAAAAGTGTCATTCTGTTTTTCTGTAATTTCATAATTCTGTGTTCTAAATTTAAATCATTAATTTCATAATATTATTTATGAAATTTGTAAATGCAGTGTAATTGCATGCAGGAGCTCCTTAATGTGTGTAGAACCCTGTGTGTTTAATTACATACTTTAAAAAATAGCTACTTAAACAATATAACTTTTAAACATTTTATTTGAAGGACATCTGGGCTAAGCCCCGGATATCCACTCATGCTAGAACCGCCCCTGGGCGGCACATCAAAGATGCGCGCGGAGGTAATCTGGGCTCTTTAACATTGATTTATTTAACTGCAACTGTTTATTAAGTTAAAGGTTTGATGCTGATCAGAACTTGAAGTGACGACGAGGTCTTAAAATACAGGTCCTTCTCAAAAAATTAGCATATTGTGATTAAGTTCATTATTTTCTGTAATGTACTGATAAACATTAGACTTTCATATATTTTAGATTCATTACACACAACTGAAGTAGTTCAAGCCTTTTTTTTGTTTTAATATTGATGATTTTGGCATACAGCTCACGAAAACCCAAAATTCCTATCTCAAAAAATTAGCATATTTCATCCGACCAATAAAAGAAAAGTGTTTTTAATACAAAAAAAGTCAACCTTCAAATAATTATGTTCAGTTATGCACTCAATACTTGGTCGGGAATCCTTTTGCAGAAATGACTGCTTCAATGCGGCGTGGCATGGAGGCAATCAGCCTGTGGCACTGCTGAGGTGTTATGGAGGCCCAGGATGCTTCGATAGCGGCCTTAAGCTCATCCAGAGTGTTGGGTCTTGCGTCTCTCAACTTTCTCTTCACAATATCCCACAGATTCTCTATGGGGTTCAGGTCACGAGAGTTGGCAGGCCAATTGAGCACAGTAATACCATGGTCAGTAAACCATTTACCAGTGGTTTTGGCACTGTGAGCAGGTGCCAGGTCGTGCTGAAAAATGAAATCTTCATCTCCATAAAGCTTTTCAGCAGATGGAAGCATGAAGTGCTCCCAAATCTCCTGATAGCTAGCTGCATTGACCCTGCCCTTGATAAAACACAGTGGACCAACACCAGCAGCTGACATGGCACCCCAGACCATCACTGACTGTGGGTACTTGACACTGGACTTCAGGCATTTTGGCATTTCCCTCTCCCCAGTCTTCCTCCAGACTCTGGCACCTTGATTTCCGAATGACATGCAAAATTTGCTTTCATCCAAAAAAAGTACTTTGGACCACTGAGCAACAGTCCAGTGCTGCTTCTCTGTAGCCCAGGTCAGGCGCTTCTGCCTCTGTTTCTGGTTCAAAAGTGGCTTGACCTGGGGAATGCGGCACCTGTAGCCCATTTCCTGCACACGCCTGTACACGGTGGCTCTGGATGTTTCTACTCCAGACTCAGTCCACTGCTTCCGCAGGTCCCCCTCTCGTTGTGCAGCGTTTTCTGCCACACTTTTTCCTTCCCACAGACTTCCCACTGAGGTACCTTGATACGGCACTCTGGGAACAGCCTATTCGTTCAGAAATTTCTTTCTGTGTCTTACCCTCTTGCTTGAGGGTGTCAATGATGGCCTTCTGGACAGCAGTCAGGTCGGCAGTCTTACCCATGATTGTGGTTTTGAGTAATGAAACAGGCTGGGAGTTTTTAAAAGCCTCAGGAATCTTTTGCAGGTGTTTAGAGTTAATTAGTTGATTCAGATGATTAGGTTAATAGCTCGTTTAGAGAACCTTTTCATGATATGCTAATTTTTTGAGATAGGAATTTTGGGTTTTCATGAGCTGTATGCCAAAATCATCAATATTAAAACAAAAAAAAAAAGGCTTGAACTACTTCAGTTGTGTGTAATGAATCTAAAATATATGAAAGTCTAATGTTTATCAGTACATTACAGAAAATAATGAACTTTATCACAATATGCTAATTTTTTGAGAAGGACCTGTATTCTGAGAAGGTCTTTAAAAAGTCTTAAAAAGGTATTGAAATTAACTTTTAGGATTCCTGTGTATATACCCTGAATATAAAACACACAGCAGTCGAATAAAACTACAATGACGGCTAAATGTATAAACGTATTACAAGTAGCATTGCATTCCATGTCCTTTGATGTCTTTATGCGAAGAGTAAATCATAAGATTTTAATCACTCGCTCCTGCACATCACATTCAAAAAGACACTCCGGAGCTTGTTTAGCATGACACAATCAGTCACGAGACACACAAGAGCCAATGGCATTTTGCACCCAAAGCTGGCGTAACTCTTCTCCTGGTGGCAGTTTTTTAATTTGCACACAGGATGAGCTTTATGGCAGATAGAGAAGGTGATCGTGCCTATTCCTCTCAGAAATCAGTCAGTTTGCATCGGATGACTTGGGTTATTATATAATTTAAAGCAATGGAGGACCCTGCACGTTGAAAAATTATGCTACAGGGGTCCGCTGTGCATCAAAAAGTGATGCCAAGGGGTCCTGACCAAGTATCAGTATGTGTCAAGTTGGGAGTGAGAATGCTGCGCAATCGCGTTGAAAAGGTAACATGTGGTTAGTTCTTTGTCTGTGTACTCGGGTTCAACAAGGTATGGTAGGGTGAAAAACTCAATCTCAACTTCAAAATCACCTACTATCGTGTGTGTGTGTGTGTGTGTGGTTTGTTTGGTTTTTTTTTTTTTTTTTTTTTTTTTTTTTTTTTTTTGAAAGTATGGTAAATACTGGTAAAATGCACCAACAATCACATTAAAAAATATACACTTTTTGATACACCATAAAAATACCAGGTAACCCATCTAAATTATATAACAATTAGACTATCCTTCTCATAGTAGCCTACCAACATTTCATTAACAGTAGAAATGAAATCTTACTGTAGTCTTCAACTCTGGGTACTGTCTTGCGTTTTAAAATGACTTACAAAGGAAGTTTGGTTCCATCAGGCTAACATGACAGTCAAGACTCATGCTGCTGTAAGCTTTTCTTTTTCTTGTTTTAATTTGCATTGTTCTAACATTACAGACAAACATTACATTTATGTATTTCTTGGCATGCTCGTTTTACGCAGATTTGGCGCCACCAATAGTTGTGGCTGTATTATTGACGTGTCAAAGTTGAGACCCTGAATATAAGACGAATGCGTTTTTTCAGATGCATTTCCAAGGAAGGAAAAAAAATAAATACTTATATTTGGATCAATATGGTATGTTTTTGATGACACTGTTTTTCTTTTGTTTTGTTTTTTCAGACATCAGAAATGTAAAGCATGCTATAAACAGCTGAAGAACCTCAGTAATGTAGTGAAGAACCGGGCGGAGCAAGTTGGTCGTCATGGCAGCACTTTCAAAGAGCTACAACTACTTATGGCACCATTGGACTACTGAAACGTGCACACACACTCCTCAATCTCCAAACACAAAGCTCAGTCATAAAGAGTCCTCAATGAGACACATCCTGAGCTTCATGGCTGAACTTGAATGGACTTTTCATCTAGCACTTACACAAGTGTGTGTGCTCTCACACAAGCACACTTTGGAGTAAAGTATTTATATAGACTTCTGGTGGTTACTTTTTCTAGTGGCTAAACTGTTTGATTTCGTTGTCTTTTTTTTTGGGGGGGGGGGGTGTTTTTTTTTTTTTTTGTTGTTTGTTTGTTTTTTTTTTCCTCTTTGGAAATGCACAACTTGTTTTTGTAAACACTGTCAACAATAAAGACGAACTTTCATATGAAAGAAATTCCCAAAAATATTCTTGTGACTGCTTGGTTTGAAAGTGGCCTCTATATAAGATGCTTGATGTATCACTGAACTATTGAAGAATTTAATGTCTAAAGGATTTTAGATGCTGCAGACTTTTAAGGTCATGCTTTTAAAACGAAGCACAGCCAGTTTTAACTTTTACATTGAAGTGTAATTCATGGTTGCAATTGGTGGATAGCTGTACACATGCTTTTGTTGCTGCTGTAAAGCAATTTGCCCTTTTCACAGAATTTCGTACATGCTCCCCAATCTTTCATAATGTTAAAACAGACATTTGAGAGGGAGTGTGGGAAAGACACAGAAGCTGTTTGCCTTCTACACTACCAGTCAAAAAATTCTGCACAGTGAGATTTGTAATGTGTTGTGTGGTTTTTAAAAATGGGGTTCTTTAAAGGAAAGAAAGATCAGATTATACATTATGCCATTCAAAAGCTTTTTTTTTTTTTTTTTTTTTTTTTTTGCCTTAAATTGATCAAAAAGTGATTTTCTAATGTTAAAAAGATAAATGCTGTTCTACTGAACTTTCTTTTCCTCAAAGAAACCTGAAAAAAAAAATACTCTGTTTTCAACATAAATGTTTTTTGAGCAGCAAATCATAGTGTCACACTGAAGACTGGAGTAATAGTGCTAAATTCAGCTTTGAAATCTCTGGAATTAATTACATTTTAAAATGTATTTCAACAGAAAACAGTTATTTTAAATAGTACAAATATATTATTTTTAAATAAACGGTAAAATATGATTTTTTTTACTGTTTTTGCTGTACTTTAGATCAAATAAAATCAGGCTTGGTGAGCAGAAGAGATTTCTTTAAAAATAACACAATAAACACATTAATAATCTTACTGTTCAAAAACTTTTGAATGGTAGTGTAAGTCAATGTACCGCAGGGCTCGCAAAATCGCTAGCCCGACGTCCCGGGGCTATTGTGTTTTCCATTCGAGCTACCAAAAGATTCACCGCCCTGCCCGGTGGGCTATCTTAAACTAGAGGGCTCCTGCAGGTCCTTAAACACTCCTCAATTTAGGTATCAAATTTAAGGCCATAAATACTTTAAATAGTATAAGAAACGTCTTAATTATAAATTTAAGAGGTTTTACAGTTGCGGACGGAAAGACAAGAATCGCGATAGGGCTGGATTAAAATTCAGAAGGCAATGATGTCACTGGATAAATATGAGCGCTGCACTTTGCAAAGTCAAAACGCGTCACGGATGTCTTTATATGACTGTAGGCTATCTGAAGCGAAGCGAACCGATTGTCCTCAGAAACGTGTCGTTGGCATTTTCTTACCTATGATAAAACAGCGTTAATGAGCACAGTGCTGCTTTGTGTACAGCTGTTACTAAGGAAACCGCAATATTTCAGCTCTCTTAAAGCGTTGCACGTGGCAGAGAATGATTTTGCATTTCCAATAAATTTTTCTGCGGTTTATGGTCAGATTATTGCAAATATCGACCCATGTTTTTTGCAGCAAATACATAGAGTTGTAAATGTGAAAGAAATTAATGTGCCTTCTAAAAGTCCAAACAATTAAGACAGTAATATTTATGTTTTAATACATTATATACTTGATTTATCCATTTTAATGTTCTAAAGGCTAAAATGCCGTTGTATACAATTTTTTGTTTTTGTGAAAACCTGTATGTGAACTGTAAATCATGTCATTTTATGGCTTAATACATTACCGTACATTGTCCAACCCCACTTATACTGTTCATTTTGCTTGTGCAGCTGTTAAAAATTGCCTTAAATAGATTTTTAAAAATTTGGCAGATACCCTGTAAATAGTGACATAAAATTCCTTCCTTGATATTTGTGTACTGAAATATTTTTGATTGACATTTAGACTATCTGATTTTTTATTTTTTTTAAAATGTCTTTTTTATTTGGGTTAGTTAAATTAATTTTCAGGCTACCAAAATCTGAAGAGTACCAGCCCGAAGGCCCACCAGAGATTTTGAAATTTTGCGAGTCCTGTCCCGTCACAGTATGGTTAAAAATAAAATTTAATTTAATGTTTTCAATCTATTATGTACTATTTATTTATTATTAGGAGGCTAACACATTCAGCTGCGTAAATGTGAACAGCCTAGAGATTTGTGTGGTATGATATTAGTAAAAAAAAATAATGTAAACATGTTGTGAGGCTTATTAAACAATCTGAAGACAGCCTTCTGATTCACCAAATTAATAAGAGCGCTTGTAAATAATTCTGTTTCATATTCCTCTATTATCATCCTGTTCTGTGATGAATGCTTTATGTGCAGAGAGCTTTGCTTAGTCAACAGAGAACATTTTTGGGCTTCATAATAAAAATGCAAGGACAACGTTTTAGTGCAGATAGTTGATCTTGTAATTCTTTTTTTTTTTTCTTCTTTTTTTTAACTCTTACACCTTTTATGGTCATTACACGTAAGCTTCATAATACAGACATGGGTAGAAAAATATACCACAACATTCCTCTGTAAGCATAACATAATCTCCATCTGCATTTAACAATAATATATATATATATATATTTTGTCCAAAGGTAAGACTTGTAACATCACCTGTAAAAGCCTAAAGCATCGCTATGTACTACATTCTGGAGAGAATAGACTTAAATGTCACTATGTACAAGGTGTAATGGGCGCTTAAGATATCACATATGTCTACGTATAATACGATAAAGCATCTTGCGGTCATATACAATTCCAGCATTATGAAAAACCGCCTCTCAGAGAGAACTCAGAACACTTAAATGGCATCACTTTGGCACTTTTACGGCAATGAATTATCTATAGAGAGGAATGATTATATAAACAATGACATCATTCTTATATCATCCCATTTTGTATTGACACCGGCCTCAACATTCAAGCAATCAAGCGTTTCGGCGTATATTGCAGTGCATTAAAATAATGTGCTTGGGAAGCCATTTACATGAAGGGTGATAATGGGTTTGGGTTTCGCCCTATGTGGGTCTCTTCAGTGTACTTGCATCCAGTAAACTGTCTTTGAAAAGCAGCAAAACAAATAATCGTCCTCTATAAAGAGCATTTAGCTTTATTACATTACCATGGATCCACCACCTTTCGGTCCATTTCATATATATTTATATAGAGATTTTTTTTTTTTTACATTTTTGTAGTTTTTTTTATTAGAAAAAGCATAGAAAATAATTTATAAGTATATGAAAGAAATTCTTAGGTCCAATGTCATACAAAAATGTTTTCATTTTTGTTCACTGTTATTTTATGTAACTCAGATTGATATTTTAGTAGTTCATAAATCCTTATGTTTATTTACTTGTTTTATATATTGCAACATTAAAGAAAGAAGAGACTGTTTTACAACCTACTGTTGGTAAAGCTTAGCTTTTGGCCTTCCGAGCGAATTTCCTTAAACGTATTGATGACAGATTGGAAGAAAAAAGTACGTAAGGTGCCGTAATACCATTATAAAACACCACTTGAGAAGATGCTGGAGTAATAGAAGGGGAATGTCCACCTTGACCAAAACAATTTATCTCTTAAAATTCCCATGCGCCTGCTCTGATGCATCAGCATGCAATACCTGCATGCATTGAAATAAATCCATCTTTTGTCCTTCAGCGTCCTCTGCTTAAAAACAACTACTGATTAATGTTGCATGTTGCTTTAGTTTAGATCACTGCAGGTGACAAATAACGAGGCATCACAAAACTAATGAACCTTTTGTCTAGTCAAGCTATACGTTTTCACAGACATGGGCCTAAAATGTTGACTATTATGTATTTAGGTTGATTAATAGGTTACATGACGTGTGTGAACTCTGCACTTGTATCTACGCTTTTAATAGTCTAATGCCTGTACAGAGGAGAGATTGAGTAATAACATCAAGCTTTCTAAGACCCTCCATAAAAATAGACAGCCTCACAATATTCAAGTAAACATATTAGCTAATATTCATAGAACTTATATGCTAATATTCTTTACAGTTCTTAAAAAAATACTAAAAAGACCATCCAAAATGAAACCTATATATGTAAGCTGGGGCTAGTTTTGACTGATGGAAGATTAATTGTTCAGTTTTGGAACTGCAACCTAGCACGTCCCCTACTATAATGGATGCGTTTCATCTCCACGTATCGTATATCCAGCATATACAAATCCTGACTACAGTAACAGTCAAATTCATTTGGCTCTGTTTAGTTACAGTTGAGGTCAAAAGTTTACACCCCCGTTTCACAATCTGCAAAATCATACAAAATGCATTTTATTGTTTATTTAGTTCTGACCAGAATAAGATTTTACATAAGAGACAATATAGTCCACTAGAGAAAATAATAGCTGAATTTATGAAAATAAATTCATTTATTTCATTCTTAATACTGTTGTTACCTGAATGAGTTGCACATGAGTCCCTTTTTGAGGGACTGAGGGACTCATATGCAACTATTACAGAAGGTTCAAATGCTCACTAATGCTCCAGAAGGAAAAACGATGCATTAAGAGCTGAGGGTAAAAACTTTTGAACAGAAAGGAGATGTGTACATTTTTCTCATTTTGCTTAAATATCACATTTTATTCATTTAGTACTGCCATTCAGGGGCAACAGAAGATAGTTTCCCAGAAGACAAATTAAGTTTTTCACTGATCTTCAAATTCCAAAAGTTTTCACCCCCGGCTTTTAATGCACCGTGTTTCTTTCTGGAGCATCAGTGAGCATTTGAACCTTCTGTAATAGTTGCATATGAGTCCCTCAGTTATCCTCAGTGTGAAAAGATGGATCTCAAAATCATACAATGATTGTTGGAAAGGGTTCAAATACACAAAAATGTTGGAAAATCAAAGAATTTGTGGGACCTGAAGGACTTTTCCAAAGAACAGCAGGTAGTTAGAGGGACTCATAAACAACTGTCACTAAAAAAAAAATGTGGATCATTCAGGTGACAACACAGTATTAAGAATCAAGTTTATGTAAACTTTTGAATCGAGTCATTTTTATAACTATTATTTTCTCCTGTGGACTATATGTATATATCTTATTCAGGTCAATATTAAATCCACAATAACATGCATTTTGTGTGATTCCTTATATTTTGATAAAATAATTTACATTTAGCAGATTAAAAAGGGGATGTAAACTTTAGACCTCAACTGTAAATCACCCTGGATACGCTAAAAGAGTGCCCATTTCTCCCCAGACAGCGGGAATGTGCAGAAATCGGCTTATATATGGACCTTCTTTTGAATAAAAGCGATATGAGACTAAATTAGCATGTGCATATAGGCCGGCTGGCCCTCTTTGGGGTGGGACTATATGGCTGACTCCATGTTCTCACTCCAGGCGTGGTCATCTAGGTTGTAAATGAACTTGGTGCGGTTGGAAGGGTTCTGCGCAATGTCCTTGCCAAGATTGTCCAGGGTGAGGTTGGAGGCGAACAGCTGGCTTGGGGTAAGGTAGTCCTCACTGTTCTTTATGTACCTGGAGTAGTTCTGACGCAGACACTGCCAGGTGACGGCGTAGAGAATGAAGGCGCTGGATTTGAGAACGATGGCGATGCTGACGTAAAGGTAACGGTAGGTTATGTTGTCGTATAGCATGCAGGCCCCTTTAATGCCGCATACGGAGCTCCATAGTAGGCAGGTGGAGTCAATCCCAATGCCAAAAATCAGAGGTGGAGGAATGAAACCTGAAACATGAAAAACAGAGGTCATTTTGACTATACTGTACTCAGAGCTGGGTAGTAACTGATTACATGTAATCTGGATTACGTAATCAGATTCCAAAAATGAAGTACTTGTAATTAGAGTAAATTACATTTTAAAGTACTCATAATCAGACTACAGTTACTTTTTTTATGGAATATATGATTACATATTATTCACACAATAGCAATAACTTATACATAATTCATTGATTCCCCCTAATTTCTCTTCTTCATTTTTAAATGTTGCTTTTTAAAATAGGCTACCAATTATATAAATTCAGAAAGTCCAGTTTTGTGGACATTCACACATAGACCAGTCATTAGTCAGGCGGCGACACAGCATTTGACCACTGGATTTGCAAAAGGGTTTCAACATTGCATCAGCTACTGATGAACACATTCATTTTTATTTGAATTACCAGCTTTTGCTTTCATACTCATTAATGCAATGTTACATGCAATTCCCAACCTTTTTGTCATCTGAACCTTATTCACCAAATATATTTACTTTAAGTACCCCTGAAATTTTAAATGAAATATTTCAATAATCAAGTATCACATTTGCATGTGCACGGTTTCTTTGATGTTGATTAATTGTCACATGGTATGGAAAACACACGGTTTTCGTGCATGTCTCTTTAAATGCAAATGAGCTGCTACTCTCCGCCCCCTTTTTTAGAACAGTGCTGTCTTTACAGCTCGTACCTTAGATAAAAAAATCTGTTTGGTATTGATTATCATGTCTATCACGCTGAAATCATGCGTTTTAAACCATTTAGGTTTTATGAGCACACACATTCGAAGCATGTGCACAGAAAGCTGCTGTCACACTGCATGTGAGTACAAAAAAAGTTCTCTTTCATGTCTCATTGTGCAAGTTTATGTTAAAAACACGAGTTACAAAGTCAGTTATGTCTGTGATGGTAAACAGCTGGGAAATAAATTGCATGTTTACATTAGATCTGTGTGGCAGCAGAGTAATATACAGAAAATAAATCAATAAATCCACTGCTCTCTTGTCTCCTATAAGACTGGGAATCTAAATAGTGTTCTGTGCTCATCTGTGCAGCCAACGACAGAACAGTTAGCAAAGCTTAGCTCAAAGTTTTGCCATGGCATTAGAACTGGTGCACGGCAGATTAAAGGGGCGGTAATATTATAATAGGATCCCCTCTCTACGTCACAGGGGGAGTGAAATCTGAGCCGCTTGTTTTTTCACAAGCTTGGAAAAAACATTTGGGTTGTTCTTTTTCACATTTCCTGTGTTGGTAGATGCACTGGGAACCAATTTTAGCACTTAAATTTGAAAGTCAGATTTTTATGATATGTCACCTTTAATGTAAAAATTGCCTTTATGAACTTGACAAATTTGTTGAACTACCATTTAAGAATTTGAGATCAGTGAGCTTTGTATTTTTATTTTTTTGAAAGAAATTATTTAGCAGGAATGCATTAAATTAATCAAAAATGACAGTTAAAGACATTTATTTTTAATGTTACAAAAGACATCTTTCAAGATTTCAATTAAATGCTGTTCTTTTAAACTTTCTATTCAAAGAATCCTGATCAAATGGAAAAATATTTTTCACATTGAAAATAAGAGCTGTTTCTTGAGCACCAAACAAGCGAGTGATTATTAGAAAGATCATATGACACGGCAGCTGAAAATTAAAAAGGGATAGTTCACCCAAAAATGAAAATTACTCCATGATTTACTCCATCTTTATTAACACCCCTGGAGCTGTCTGGAGTATTTTTTTTTATGATGGATGGATGCACTTTTTTGGATTTAAAAATCTCAAAAGCCATTTACATCCATTATAAAGCTTAGAAGAGCCAAGGAATTTTAATGTAACTCCGATTCTATTTGTCTGAAGAAAGTCATATACATCTAGGATGGCTCTAGGAAGGGTGAGTAAATCATGGGGTAGTTTTCTTTTTTTGGTGAACTATCCCTTTAAGTTTTGCTATCACAGGAATAAAGTACTTTTAAATAAATAAATAAATAAAATAGAAATGTTACGTTATTTTCACTATTAATTGCAAGTGATCAATTCAGATTTGTGTCCAGACATCTATCTGGCATGCAGAAAGAGGTATGCAGAGGTACTTCATCTCACTCTCCAAATAAGCACCCTGTCACACAAGAATACCCAGCAAAAGAAGAGACTGGTATATACTGTGATGTTCCATGCTGTAGTCACTGTATAAATCCTCCCCAGAATTTCTGTCACTGGTTTTGACCTTATCATTGTGTGTTGCATTTAGAGTGACGCAAAAGACAATTTGAAATCTGATTTGAGCAGCCAAAGCATTCAGATGGAGATGCATCTGTAAATATCTGACTGGAATCGCATTTACAACCACATCCAAATCTGGTTTGAATCAGATTTGAAAAATCACATTTCATTTGTTTTTTGCTGTCCATAGTTTCAAACACCCATCTTGATAAAATATAGATATGCAAAAAATCTAATATTTGCTGGCAGTCTGAACATAGCCTATGAGACTTCTTTCAAAATCATTTAAGAATCTTACAGAAGCAAAAATCATTTTAAATATTATTTTAAATGGTAGTGTATATATTTGACAGGTATATTTGTAGCAATAGCCAAAAATACATTGTATGGGTCAAAATTATAGATTTTTCTAAGTAAAGATATTTTGTAAATTTCCTACCATAAATATATCAAAACTTAATTTTTGATGAGTAATATGCATTGCTAAGAACATTTTGACAACTTTAAAGGTGATTTTTTTTTAATATTTAGATTTTTTGCAACAGGTTTTTAAATAGTTGTATCTTGGTCAAATATTGTCCCATCCTAACAAACCATACAATCAATGGAAAGCTTATTTATCAGCTTTCAGATGATGTATAAATCTCAATTTGAAAAAAAAGATCCTTATGACTTTGATCCTTATGGTTTTGTGGTCCAGGGTCACATACAGGCTCACTGATATGAACCAAACCATAATATTATAAAGATGCATGCTTAAAATAACTAAGCAAATTGTTAAATGATCCTGCAGAGACACTGTAGGTGTTACTTGTTATGCAAATATCTTACCCAGCAGCCGGAGCAACAGGAAGAGAACTCCAAGGGCGTATGACTTCAGCTCTGGGCTCACAGTTCTACAGACAACAACAACTGATAGTTTAGTACATCATAGTTCATTATTATGGAAGCATATGGGTAGTGAAATTCAATTTTAAATGTAATATGCAAAATGGCAATGCAATGTGTAAAATGACAATGCATTTCTGTATTTAAATGTAAATTTTTCCATATGTTTGTGCAACATTTAGTGCAAAATTAAAATGAAAATTAAATTATATATTAATGCTTTATAAGTTGCAAAATGAAAATGTATTACCCAAATTGATTAGATTTTTTACATGTCCAAGCAAAAATCGTAGCAAAATTATCCTTTAAATGGAGTTTTTCCTAAATGCATTTAGACTTAACTATAGGACATGTGGGATTGCATTTTCATCATAATACCACGTGATAATTGTAGCAAAATGCAGTGAGAATTCCAGAATGCATTCTGAGCCAAAGGTGCAGCAAAAGCGTAGCATAATCTGACTTCGCTGCAACAAACTGCTGGTTTGTCTGGTCAGAGGAGAACTGACCCCCGACTGAGCCTGGTTTCTCCCAAGGCTTTTATTCTCCATTTCTGATGGAGTTTTGGTTCCTTGCCGCTGTCGTCTCTGGCTTGCTTAGTTGGGGACACTTCGTTTCCAGCAATATTGTATACTATTTGAACTGAACTGAGCTTGATGAAGACATCACTGAATTCAATAATGAACTGCCTCTAAATCAGTAGTTCTTAAACTTTTTTGGTCACGCCCCCCTTTAAACCTCTAAAAAAAAAAAGTGCCGCACCACAATGCAACAGCTCTACACTGGACGTGGCAAAACGACGGCTGCAAATCATTTTAACTTTGTGTCAGTATGTCATAAATAGAACAAGGCATCAGATTAATGTCGGGAATTTGTTGCTCCGCTCCACATCCATTATAGACAGCATGTTTGCAACGGTAGCCTTGTTGCGTCCCATGTAGAGCTGTTTTCTTCTCTTTTAACCCATAATAGAGTGCAAATCCTGTGGCACTTAAACGTCATGCATGCTTCAAGTTTCTCACTATTTACACTCCGATTGATGCCCATGAACACACAGAAAATGCTGCTACTTTCACTGTGCCTGCCCCAGACGACAGTTCTCCAGTCAGATCTAGGAGCAGCTGCCACGGAACATGCCAAAGGCGAGGTAAAAAATCGGGGCATCAGTCGCGGTGTACCGTGGCTGTCAACAGTGGGAGATGTTGTTGTGGCAGGGTGTGACATTCAGGTGCCATGGAACACGCTATTTTACAGATTAAGAGTTGGTAAATGTGTAGAACTGCACTGTCTGTTTGCTTATTTTGCACAAATCGGAGTGTAAACTGAGAGATGTTGAGGCAGGTAAAACATGTTTGGTTAAGGGGGAATATTGACCTGTTGTGCATCCTGTTCCCGAGCCCGCCTTGATGTAATGACTGACAGGTCAAGGATAATAGATAATCGGGGCGTAATAGGTTGCATGTTCAAATTCATTGCAGAGTTTTTAGTGAAAATGCTATTGAAATGTCATATATGTAAATGTCAATCCATTTAAGACAAATAAAATACATTTAAATCAGCATTTTGCTACCCTTTTGCTGCACCTTTGGCTCAGAATGCATTCATTTTCACTGCAGGTTGCTACAATTAACACGTGGTATTATGATGAAAATGCAATCCCATGTGTACTATCCGTACTAAATGCATTTAGGAAAAAACATTTAAATGATCATTTTGCTACAGTTTTTGCTTAAAACATATCTAATTAATTTGGATAATACATTTTCATTTTATAACTTATAAAGCCTTAAAATGTGGTTTTGATTTGCATATTAAAACTAGTGTAGGAAATGGCAAATGTAAATTATATAATTGAATTTTCATTTTGCACTAAATGTTGCACTTATGTATTGGAAAATGTAAATTTAAATACAGAAATATATTGCTATTTTACAAATTGCATTGCCATTTTGCATCTTACATTTCAAATTGAATTTCGCTACCCATATGCTTCCATATATTATGATGTGTAGATGACAATGTGACTAATTAAGACTCATTAAACCTTTCACACACACACACACATACACACACACACACACACACATATATATATATATATTTTAGGATTCAAAGGATATCAACTTTTACCTGATCAGGATGATGACGGACGGAGTCTGGGCCATGGCTCCGATCATGCTGCATGCACACACGACTGCTAGGAACGTGAGGAAGGCCTGCTGACAGCCTGGGCTGGAACACTTCCCCGGCGTGGCTATACCAGGCCCGTCGCCATAGGCGATGCACTTACAGCCTGTCAGATTCTGAAAAAGAGAAGAGGAGGGCAGATCTGAGTGCATATTTCATGATGGAGCTTAAGTGCTGCTCTGGGGATTTCCAAGTGACCATTCAGTGAAAAAAGAACCAGAAATATGAGACAAAGGGGACTGATGTATCTAAAAGAGGCAAAAATGAGCATGCCCAAATGAAGTCTTACTGCTATGACCCCAGGGATAGTTCACCCAAAAATGAAAATACTGTCATTAATTACTGACCCTCATGTCGTTCCAAATCTGTAAGACCATTGTTCATTTTCAAAACACAAATTAAGATATTTTTAGTAAAATCTGAGATCTTTCTAACCCTATATCAACATAACTGACACGTTCAAGGTCCAGAAAGGTAGTAAGGACATCGATGAAATAGTCCATGTGACAACTGTATTTTTATCATGCTACAAGAATACTTTTTTTGTGCAAAGAAAACAAAAATAATGACTTTATTGCATTGCTACAGTTGAGGTCAAAAGTTTACATCCCCTTTTTAGAATCTGGAAAATGTTAATAATTTTACCAAAATAAGAGAGATCATACAAAATGCATGTTATTGTTTATTTAGTACTGACCTGAATAAGACAATTCACATAAAAAAAAAAACTTTACATATAGTCCACAAGAGAAAACAATAGATGAATTTAGAGCCAGGGTGAAAACTTTTGAACAGAATGGAGATTTTTTTTATTATTATTCAGCCCAAATACTGTATTTTTTTCATTTAGTACTGTCCTTCAAAGGCTACAGAAGATAGTTACATGTTTACTGGAAGACAAAATAAGTTAAATTGATCTTCATAATCCAAAAATTTTCACCCCCTGGCTCTTAATGCATGTTGTTTTCCTTATGGAGCATCAGCGAGCATTTGGACCTTCTGTAATATTTGCATATCCCTCAGTTGTCCTCAGTGTGAAAAGATGGATCTCAAAATCATACAGTCATTGTTGGAAAGGGTTCAAATACACAAAAATGCAGTCAGTTTATCTGTTTAGGACAAACAATACATGCATAAGCAATAACATGCTTTTTGTATGATCCCTCTTATTTTGGTAAAATAATTAACATTTAGCAGATTCTGAAAGGGGGATGTAAACTTTTGACTTCAACTGTATATAGTTAGGTTGCTGTATATGCAGTGTCAGAAAGCTCTCAGAGTAATTAATGACAATTTTTTCATTTTGGGTGAATTATCCCTTTAAGCAGATGTTTATTGATCTGATGGATGTGGGAGAAGACTCACGGTTTTAGTGCAGCCAGCCAGGCAGGCTGAGAGGTAGGTGATGCCATTGGAGCCGCAGACGGGGCTTAGAGAAGATGTGTAACAATTACAGCCTGACAGACATGCGGCCTCCGTCCGCTCCCATGAACCTAGACTCCTAAATGGAAACAATAAATATGGGATGAGGAAAGGACGACATGTTCTCTTCAAGTTGAAGTTGTTTAGTGAGTCAAATTACAAACCTGATCCTCTGTAAAATTAATGCTGCAAACAATTCAGCTTAGTGCATTTGTGGTGTGAACACAGAAGTCTTTATACTCTAAGTGTCTGTATTTATTGCCAATTGTTGTGGATCATTAAAAATTTGTGTGAGGCTTTTATGGTGAAGCGCTCTACTCACTCGTTGCCATAGGCAACAGTAACCCCAGCGACCGGGCCCGTATCACAGCCAAGGAAGAGGAAGGAGACGTAGCAGGCCGTAGAGATGATATTGACTAGCATAGCCAGACGAATCGCCCCTAATGCAGACAGATTCAACTTCTTCACCAGGAGCCCACCCAGAAAAATGCCCAGACAAGCGCAGGGGATTGCTGTCATACCTGAAAACACATAGATTTGATGTTACTTGCAGGGATTTCATATGAAACAGCATTTTATGACTTTTTTGTGCAGATTTTAAAATATTCCGTTTTTGTCTACCTAGGAGCTGATTAGCGGAGGACGTTGAAAGGTTGAACTGCTGTTCGAGATATTTCCCTAGGAAGGCAGCAAATCCAGCCACCACAGCGATTTCCATGCAGGCAGCGAGAATGACACAGGTGAAAACCGGGTTGGACAGCAGATGCTTAGTCACCTTAGGGATAACTGAGAGGAAATTAGACTCATATTAGTGCTTTTTTAAGTTCCCACTGAGAATTAAATAATCAAGGATTTGCAAATGTGATGACCCGAATTGTAAGGACACTCTTTCTAAAATATAAAGACAGCTATTTATTTTTTTATACTGAAAGATACATTTAAACAGTGTAAGCATGATATAATAAAGACAACACTTTCCAGAACCTACATACTGAAATATTATAGATCCTAAATGCAGATGAAGTCAAAAGTTTACAAATGGTAATTACTTTACCAAAATAAGAGGGATCATACAAACTGCATTGACCTGAATAAGATATTTAACATAAAATACGTTTACATATAGTCCACAAGAAAAAAACAACGGTTACAAAAATAGTTAATATAGAAAAATATACAGAAAACATATAGAAAAATGACCCTGTACACAAGTTTACATACGCTTGATTCTTAATACTGTATTGTTACCTGAATGATCCACAGTTTGTTTGTTTAATAATAGTTGTTCATGAGTCACTTGTTTGTCCTGAACAGTTAAACTGCCTGCTGTTCTATAGAAAAATCCTCCAGATCTCACAAATTCATTGTTTTTCAGCATTTTTGTGTATTTGAACCCTTTTCAACAATGACTGTATGATTTTGAGATCCATCTTTTACACTGAGGCAACTATTACAGAAGTTTCAAATGCTCACTGATACTCCAGAAGGAAAAACCATGCATCATATATCATATTTTTTTTTTAATATAGCACTGTCCTTCAGAAGCTACAGAAGATACTTATATGTTTCCCAGAAGACAAAATAAGTTAAATTTACCTTTATCTTCAAATTCAAAAAGTTTTCACCCCCCAGCTATTAAAGAATTGTTTTTCCTTCTGGCGCATCAGTGAGTGTTTTAACCTTTTGTAATAGTTGCATATGAGTCCCTCAGTTGTCCTCAGTGTGAAAAGATGGATCTCAAAATCATACAGTCATTGTTGAAAAGGGTTCAAATACACAAAAATGCTGAAAAAACAAATAATTTGTTGGACCTGACAGATTTTTCTGAAGAACAGTGAGAAGTTTAACTTTTCAGGACAAACAAGGAACTGGTGAACAACTATCACTAAACAAAAAAACACAGCTGTGGATCATTCAGGTAACAACACAGTATTAAGAATCAAGTGTATGTAAACATTTGAACAGGGTCATTTTTATAAATTCAATTATTATTCTCTCTTGTGGACTACATGTAAACGTCTTTTATGTGAAATATCTTATTAGGGTCAATACTAAATAAAAAGTAACATGCATTTTGTGTGATCCCTCTTATTTTGGTAAAATAATTAACATTTTACAGATTCTGCAAGGTGTATGTAAACTTTTGACTTCAACTGTATTACAGCGGGAGTCCGCATCACTCTTGCCTCCTCTGAGCCCATTAAGTTTTAACAGACCCTCTAAAGCGGCTGTCTTGTTCTCCACAAAACTACTATAAATAATGAACGGACAACAATGGCAAATCAAAGAAAATGATTATTTCAGTACGATTGCCTATAAAACCTAATGCGTGACCTCTGTGTATTTAGACTCTTTTTTTCTTGTCCTCTGTCTCACCCTGCAGGTGCTGGCAGCAGGTGAGGCCAGTGTTGATCTCTGGGTCATCTGAGGCTTTGACTCCTTCATACTCCTGCACCAGCTCAGCAGGCAGCATGGCCTGTTCACTCTCACCCCCTGGGCCCTCCCCAGGCTCGTTCAGCGACTGCGGGAACCCAAACATGAAAAACGAGGAGAGGAAGAGGAAAAGGCCACAGATGATAAAGCCGCCCCACCAGGCACCGATCCAGCGTGGATCGTCAGGAGTGATGTCCAGTGTGGCTGTTAGGAGTGAACAGAGATCAGATGAGATATTTACTAAGACAGCGTTTCATTACACATATTGATTTAACAGCATGCATTTACCTCAAGCCACTTACAAATAACAAAAAATAATGAAAGTCATTCATATTTCAAAGTTTCCATTTTTGATGCTGGCACTCACTTGTGTCAATGAAGACTGCATCAACATAAACTTTAGTGCACAGAGAGCCAAGAATGAAACCACAGGCTGGTCCAAACACAAGTGTAGAGAATAAGATACCTGTAATGCAATACAAAAGAGTAGTTGATATTAAATCATGCAAAGTTGGAAAAATTGCTGTCAATTTATTCAAGCCTTTCATTCAAACCCTTCAGTTTTTAACAAGGCAGTTACACTGATGATCAAGATGCTTATGCAAACAGCCTTTTTTAGAGCAAAGTTTTAGTTTATTATTATTAGAACTATTATAGAAGGGCAGTTATAGTATATTCTCTTTTCTTTAGTTATTATGTACATTTGAAACATTCTCTGGTGGAAATAAAGCTAATTTACATAATCTACATTATTGTTTCAATAACCAGCACTTGATGGCTTTATGTGAAAGAGCTACAAGTACACTTATTTCTTTGTTGATTATTATATATTGTGGGAATACTAAAAAAGCAGCCAACATATAGATTGTGCATCTGTTGGTAAAGGTACCATCAGCTGTTTTACCCTTCGGTGAGTAATTATCTGTCCAGACATAGAAGCAGCACAGCATAATCATTAACAGAGAACACTGAAGTACACAAACAGCCATAATACTACTATAAATTAACGTACAAGATACTGAGACACAGCTGATGGGATTATCTTGTTTCATCCTGAAGGGGTTTACTTTGATAATGACCAACTGACTATACATTCTCTTGTGCATTACATGCCTATTTACCAAATAAATAGACTACCATTCAAAAGTTTGGGCTTGGTAAGATTTTATGTGATTTAATGTTTGTTTATATATATATGGAATTTATTCCTGAGATGGCAAATTTAGAATTTTCATTCTAAAATTCTAATTTAGTGCTCAAGAAATTTCTTGCTATATCAATGTTAAAAACAGATGTTCTATTAATATTTCTGTGGAAACTGTGATACATATTTTTAATATATAAATTGTCTTTTTTTTCAATTTAATGAATATTTACTGAATAGAAGTATTAATTTAATACACATCAATAGCATGAACACAGAAAGAGTATGTCACACAGCATTTAAGTACTAAACTATGTTCTCTTTCATGTCTTATTGCGCTTAAGCTGTCAAATGCAACACAAGTTTATGTTAAAAACACAAATGAGTTACAAAAACAGTCGGTTATGTCTGTGAGATAAACAGCTGTGACAGAAATTGCATGTTTATATTACGTCTGTGTGGCAGCGGTGTTATATGCAGTAAATAAATCAATAAATCTACTGCTGTCTTGTCTCCTCTGACGCTGGAACTCTAAATATAGTTTTGTGTTCAACTGTACACCCGAAGACAGAACAGTTAGCATGCTTTGCTTGAACTTTTGCCATGGCGTTAGAACTGGTACACTACTGTCACCTGCAAAAACAAAATGGTGGCGCTGTAGGTGGAAATGTGCAGATTAAGGGGATTAATATTATAATAAGATCCCCTGTCTACGTCATGGGGGAGTGAAATCTGATGCACTAGTTGGAAAAAAAGGCTTGCTAAAACAAAGTGGCTGGGTTGTCCTTTTTCATGTTTTTTGGGTTAGTAGATGCACTGGGGGCCCGATTATAGCACTTAAACACAGAAAAAGTAAGATTTTCATGATATGTCACCTTTAATACTGACATCCTTTAAGGCCTTTTTCACTTTATTCAATAACTGAGATGATGCCAGTTGTGTTTGTATGGAACTATGTAGTGTGACAGAAGAGACATGAACATAGCCCTGGTTTCAGTTACCCGGAAGAACAGTCTGATTTATGCCATCTAGTTATCATCCTTTTTATGAACGGGCCTTTGCTATGGAAAGAATGAACCTTTCCTCCTTGCTGTAAAGTTAAGAGAGCAGAAGGGTCTGTAACATGACCTTTATTGGTATATTTGCTCTGATCTTTAAAACGTGTTTTAGTTTTATCCATTAGCCTGGACGAAATTGTTTAAGCATCTTAGATCATGCATGTCAGTCCTAATGTTTCCCCTCACAAGAGAATGTAATCCAAGATCAGTTCTCTTACTCTGGTATTCTGTATGAACACAGACGCTGGATAATTCACTTAAAACAGATAGGCCTTTCTGCTTATGCCTTTGTGAAAGACACCAAATGCATTTCTGTTGACCAAAGCCTAAACTAAATAACTTGATTCCACTATGCCCACCAGCATTGACTGTCTCCAAAGAGAATGTTTATGTCTGTGCTGGTTTAAATTATGCTTAAATGAGAGATAGGTCCAGTTTAAAGCTTAAAAAGGATTCAAAGATGCACAAGGAAGAGAAGAAGAAGCTTGCATGGGTTGCACAGACATTAATGCTTATAGGCAGACAAGTCAGCTCAATGCAAAGACATTAGACACACTGCAGGAAAGAAGAGCATGGAAACCCACAGATTCTCACATCTGGGTCTTTAATTACCATTGGAACACCACTCAACTATAATAGTCATGCACTGATCAATTTCCATGCTGGGGTTTTATTTCAGGAGATTTTTAAGACATTAGAGTCTGGGGTTGATCTGTTCCTTATTTGTATCAAATGTATGGAGAATCATTGTAGTCATGCGAGAGAAAGCGAATGAGAAGAATAGAGAGAGCTGCCTGAGGGATGACAGAGCAGCCAGCACACATTAGCTTCATAGCAGAAGTAACAGGCACCGAAGGCCATCGTTGCTTCTTGTTTACTCCTTAACAACATAGCAACAGGAGATTAAGACAGTGGTGCACTACCCTAAACCAATGGGTTTAAGCTAGATACTTGGAATTTTCCCAAGTGAGTTCGCCCCTAAACTACTATAGCTCATATTCCAGCCATATACAATATCTATGCTGTTTGTGTATCTTCAAACAACAGCTTTCTGCCTGGGAGTCCTCCAGGAAACAGTGAAGAGCTAATGCACTAAGGATACATCCTTTTGCGGCTTATAAATCATTAATAATAATAAGTGCTGTAATTGCGGCAACGGCAGGATATTGACAGTACTGCTACATGATATGCCCTAAAACAACAACAGTAGTCTGTAGTGTTTCTTAGTGCCTGACCAGCACGTTTACAGAGGGTTCAAGTGCCAAATGAGGGCTTTTAAAACACAGCTTCTAAAACATATCAAAGGAGTCTTTCTCAGGCTGCTGTGGTAACAAAAACTAACTCTAGGTCCAGCCTATTACACCTCTAGTTTGTCTATTTGGTGTAGACACTGGTGAATGTTTAAGCATTGCCATGGTATCTGGT
Organism: Cirrhinus molitorella; assembly: GCA_033026305.1. Taxonomy (NCBI): domain Eukaryota; kingdom Metazoa; phylum Chordata; class Actinopteri; order Cypriniformes; family Cyprinidae; genus Cirrhinus; species Cirrhinus molitorella. The sequence continues at coordinate 34,661,915 of CM065118.1, read as the reverse complement.
TAAAATGCGAAAGGAAAGCATTTTAAGCAGGTGCTGTTGTTCTCTCTTGAAATGGAGTAGAACAGATTAAGGGAAATAAATCCATTCAGAATAATTAATCTGTAACATTTTACAATAATGACCCAACAATGCACAATACTTTTACATCTTTTTGGTAAAACTTTAAAAGGGGTCATGACATGAGCCTTGGTCTTTTGGCATATGAGAGGTCTTTGTACAATTAAAACACCTTGCAAGTTTCATAGCTTAAAACATGCTCCTCATTACAAACCAAACTTTTATTTAATCAAGCTCCAAAAATGGATCTGAGGTGCAAGATGACCTCACTCGGGCACAGTTTGCAAAAAGCAAATAGAAATTACATCACTGCCTCTATCTTGTCTACACTGGATACAGATGCATGTCCGCTTTCTAACACAGTCCACTCGCTTGAGTCTGTCGTTGAGTCTGCTTATATATGAGTCCCTCAGTTGTCCTAAGTGTGAAAAGATGTATTTCAAAATCATACAGTCATTGTTCCCGGATCGTGTCTGAGGATTGATCTGAACATTTTGTTTTGATGAAGTGGTACTAGATCTGACTGCAGCTGCATCACAAACGGTAAGTAAATTATTTCATAATGTTTTGTCTGTGAATGACCGTTTTTCTTTATTATCATGTTGTCAAAACACAGACATGCAATAGCGAGGGGGCATTGCGTTGTTTCCTATAATGATGTTAGCCAATCATAATAGTATCTGATTGCTGACAAGCCTTAAAGGACCTGCCCCTTAAAACAGGTTGTTTCAGACAGAAGGTCAGAATGAGGGTTGAAAATGTACTAATGTTAACAAAGATGTATAAATACTGTAATAAATGTTTTCCCTATTGTCAGTTAAAGTTACTTAATGCATTGACTAATGTTATTTAATCATTTGTAAATTGTTACTAATTTTTTTGGTTAATGTTAATTTCAACATACACTAATACATTTTTATCATTTCAGGTTTCAAGTAAATTATTAACAAACAATAATTAATATTGAACAATATATAAGCAGCAGCATAAAAAGAAGCTGTAAAAAATGTTGTTTGTTGTTAGTAAATGATACCTAATGCAATAAATAATGTGAATAAATATTATTGTAAAGTAATACAATTATTAATCTCTCTCTCTTTCAGCCATTCATTAATCAGTGTTGTTGATCAGTGATCTCCAACTAGGGGAACCTAGATAGATTTTTACTTAATTATAAAGCGGAACAAGTTTAAACAAATCAATAAATAAATATTGTCTAATATATTTTATTCATTTTCTATAAACCTCTAAAATGCAACCGGTTAAAATTAAGTATCCATGTACCCCTGGTCACCAAGCACTTGTCACTCTACTATTAATTCTGTACTTTATTAAGGTAAGAGAAGAAATGTATGGGTATAATGTGTGCATGTTCCATATAAAGCTGAAGTCAAAAGTTTGCAGAATCTGCAAAATGTTAATTATTTTACCAAAGTAAGAGGGATCATAGAAAATGCATGTTATTTTTTATTTAGTGCTGACCTGAATAAGATATTTCACATAAAAGTTGTTTACATATAGTCTACAAGAGAAAATAATAGTTGAATTCACTGAGGACAACTGAGGGACTCATTTGCAACTGTTACAGAAGGTTCAAACACTCACTGATGCTTCAGAAGTAAAAATGATGCATTATGAGCCAGGGGTGTAAACCTTTAAACAGAAAGAAATTGTGTACATTTTTCTTATTTTGCCTAAATATCATGTTTGTTTTCATTTAGTACTGCCCTTCAGAAGCTACAGAAGATACTTACATGTTTCCCAGAAGACAAAATAAGTTACATTTACCCTGATCTTCAAATTCTTAAAGCATTGTGTTTCCTTCTGGAGCATCAGCGAGTGTTTGAACCTTCTGTAATAGTGGCATAAGAGTCCCTCAGTTATCCTAAGTGTGAAAAGATGGATCTCAAAATCATACAGTCATTGTTGGAAAGAGTTCAAATACACAAAAATGCTGAAAAACCAAAGAATTTGTGGGACCTGAAGGATTTTTTTAACTGTTTAACTGGCCAAACAAGGGACTCATGAACAACTGTATGTAAATATATGAACTGGATCATTTAAACTATTATTTTATCTTGTGAACTATATGTAAAGGTATTTTATGTGAAATATCTTATTCAGGTCATTACTAAATAAAAAATAACATGCATCTTGTATGATCCCTTGTATGGTTTTGGTAAAATAATTAACATTTTTCAAACTCTGCAAGGTGTATGTAAACTTTTGACTTCAACTATATATGTAGTCAAACCTAGCAGTAAAATATATACTCTACTTGCTGAGTCTGTCATCTACAATACTGATGATGTCAAGGCACTTTAGCCTTACTGACTGGGCTGGAGGGGTATACATAACTCAAAAACATTTGTAAAGTTCACTCTCACCAATATAAAGGGAAGAGTCTTCTCGTCTGACGTGATCATCGATGTAAGACACGCCCAGTGGCTGCAGGGGTGTGGCTCCAACCCCCAGAAGCATTTGAGCTCCAATCAGCAGCAGGTACATCATGTTGGTATTGGTTCTATTCCCACAGATGTAACTAGGATCAGAGACCCCTGCTCGACTAGTATTGGAGCACACATCCTTTCCCTGTCCCACAGGTCGTGACTCTCCAGTCTGATATTCATACTGGTGGGTCAAGAACTCAGGCAGCGCTGACAGTAACGCCCCAAGTGCCATCACGATGCCTCCACAACCAATCAGTCGCGGCCGATGTGCCCTGGCCCCAAAGTAGCTGACAAATAGGATGAGGGCAAGGTTGCCAATCTCAAAGCTGCTGGCGATCACACCCACGTCAGCGCTCTGCAAGTTGAAACGTCGCTCGAGCGTGGTGAGGACACTGACCTAAAATATAAAGAAACAACACACTGTTACATAGCTCTATGCACTTTCTTTTAATTTAAAAATGAAAACATAAAAATGAGGTTCTGGTGAGAATTATTTAACCATGTGCCATTCAAGCCACCTTTCTTAGACAACATTAACCCCTTAACCCCTTCATTTTTTTGTGTGTGTGTTACAAATTATGTAGGAAAAGTAATTTATGATAAAAGTGCACCTCAAAAATCTACTTCAGAGCTGGAGTTCTGACCCTTGTAACAAAAAGATTTTCTTTGTTGCCTTTACCTCTATCACGCTTTTGAAATCATAAGAAAGCATATATCAGCTGAAAACTTAAAATCTCAAAATTCATCTTTGAAAACCATTTTAAAATCAGACATTGCATTACCATGGAAAATGTGCATCAAAATCATATTACAACATGTTTTTGTTCATGAATTTAATAAATTTAAGTTTGGATTTTCACGTCTATGTTCAAAAATGGAAGTGACAGTTAAGGGGTTAAATAGCTCAGATAAAGCACAAGTTAGTCCAGGCATCATCAGGCATTTTCATAAGCCATCGCAAGGGAAGATGACAAATCAATCATATCACTTTACTCCCAACCCTACAGAGCAGATGCATTCATGTAGTGATGTAACAGTGTGCATCTTTCTCTTGTACTAAAAGCTAACATGAAGTCTAGGAAAGATCATTTTAATGTTTTTTTTCCACCAAACAAACTACTATCTATGTTTATGTTATTAATACTTTTCACATTATTGTTACTGGCAACAAATGACACATTTTTGTCTGCTGTTTGGCACCTTTTTAAACTTTTTGTTTATTGTAATGACTAGTCATAATTACTACTTTATTTCTCTAGTTCAATTTCTATTGTAGTCCAAATAAATTGTTAGTAATAATATACAACCTAGCTACTAAGAAAACTGGAATATATAAATAATGGTTGCTGAATAATTACACTACCTACACTAATTACACAAGCATGCATTTATTTGATCCAAAATAGAACAAAAGCAGTAATATTGTGAAATATTTTTACTATTTAAAATAACTGCTTTCTCTCTAGATTTTAAAATATAATTTATTCCTGTGATCGAAGCAAAATTTTCAGCATTATTACTCCAGTCTTCAGTGTCACATGATCCTTCAGTAATCATCCTAATATGCTGATTTGCTGGTCAATAAACATTTTTTTGTCATTATTATTATTATTATCATCATCAATATTTAAAACAAGTAAGTACATTCAAAAGCTTGGAGTCAGTATAATTTTTTTTTTCTTTCTTTCTTTTTTTTTTTTTTTTTTTTGAAGGGGGGGGGGAGTTATAGAAATTAATACTTTTATTTAGCAAGAATGCTTGAAATTCATCAAAAGTGATAATAAAGACATTTATAATGTTACAAAAGAATTCTATTTCAGATAAATGCTGCTCTTCTGAAACCTGAAGAAAATTCTACTCAGCTGTTTTCAACATTAATAATAATAATAATAATAATAAATGTTTTTAAGTGAAAGTGAAAGTGACGTGTGGCCAAGTATGGTGACCCATACTCGGAATTTGTGCTCTGCATTTAACCCATCCAAGTGCACACACACAGTAGTGAACACACACACACCGTGAACATACACCCGGAGCAGTGGGCAGCCATATTGCTATCGCTGCGGCGCCCGGGGAGCAGTTTGGGGGTTCGGTGCCTTGCTCAAGGGTCTCACCTCAGTCGTGGTATTGAGGGTGGAGAGAGCGCTGATTAATCACTCACCCCACCGACAATCCCTGCCGGACCTGGGACTCGAACCTGCAACCTTTCAGTCACAAGTCCGACTCCCTAACCCTAACCTTGCAAGGGCAGCCGTGCTGCCTGATTTAGCAGCAAATCAGAATTTTAGAATGATTTCTGAAGGATCATGTGACTGAGTAATGATGCTAAAAATTCAGCTTTGAAATTACAGGAATAAATTACATAAAAAATGTTTTATAATAGAAAACAGTTATTTTAAAGAGTAAAACTACTGTTTTACTGTTTTGCTGTACTTTGCATCAACTAAAAGCAGGCTTGGCGAGCAGAAGAGACTTTTTAAAAAAACATTAAAAATCTTACTGTTTAAAAACTTTTGACTGGTAATGTATTTAACTACTTTAGTTAACATAAACTAAGAATGAACAATACTTCTACAGCATTTATTAATCTTAGTTAATGTTACTAATGTTTAACATTTTAACATTTATTAATGCATTATTAAAATGTGCTTGCTAACATTAGTTGCACTGTGCATTAACATTAACTAACAATAAATGACTGCATTTTTATCATCTGCATTAATACATACTGTAATAAATGTTTTGTTCATTGCTTGTTTATTTTAGTTAATAATTCAATAACATTAACTAATGGAACCTTGTAGCAAAGTGTTACCAATTAGGCAACTGAAATGAGTACCAACAACTTAAATATATACTAGTAAATAGATGGAAGACCCACAATCATTTTTTTTTACTATTTATCAGAGATGGTACAAATTAATAAACATTACAAAATCAGCCCTACCAAATTTCACCCTAAAACAAAATTTTAAATTGAAAATGACAAAATTATTAAAAATGTTATAAACATGCTATTTAAATTAAAACAATAATAGTAATTTAAACGGAAATAATAGTCCATATTTACTAGTATTCTACTAGAAAAGAAAAGTTAATTTTGAAATTGAAAAAGCACTAGTGAATTTTAGATTACTTCTAGTAATTAGAAAACTGGTAATACTTTACAATAAAGCTAGTTATGTTAACATTAGTTAACTACTTTAGTTAACATGAACTAAGAAGGAACATAGCCTACTTCTTCATCTTTTATTAATCTTAATGTTTATTTCAGCATTTAATAATGCATTATTAAAAGCACAAGTTCTGTTTGTTAACATTAGTTAATGCACTGTGAACTAACATGAACCATAAATTAACTGTATTTTTATTAGCTGACTAAAATTAATAAATGGTGTAATGAATGTTTTGTTCATTGTTCGTTCATGTTAATACATTGACTAATGTTAACAAACGGCACCTTATTGTAAAGTGTTACCGGAAAATTAGTAAAACAGTACAATAAACAGTACAAATAGCCTAACAGATAATATTTTAAAGAATAAATGTCAAAACAGATTGCCATAAACGATGATCATTCTGACATATTTGTTTCTAACATTATGCGCATAAGTGGCTCAAAGACAAAATAAGGTAATCGCTCGGTGAGATTACCTTATTTCATCTTGGAGCCAGTGATGCATAATGTTGGAAAAGAGAGAGTGCTGTTTGACCACTGGGCCACTCACTGGACTGATGATCATTTTTCATTATAGCGCCTCTAAATTATGTTGAAATAAAGCAGTCGCGATACACACGCAAGAAGCCCTATACCTTAATGATGCTGTTTATTTCTATCGCTTTAGGGAAAAGATACGCGATGCGTACCGGACACCATTCAATGTCATCCACATACAGTACGTATGAGCTTCCTGTGTTAATGGCTCGACTCACCAGATAGGCTCCTACAGTGCCCTGTGCCAACATTAAGGCACATTCTGATATGAGGAATATTTTGATGTTGGAGAAGCATGATGTCTTCTTCTGGCACTCGTCTGGCTCAGTGTCTGGCGTGCTTCCCTCCGCGTACATCCTCTGATGCGGACTGCAGCAAGCAGAAAGACAGGCTCGGACAGAAGGTGACCATTGAGGACGAGTGCAGATGGATCCTCAACAAGACGTGCACGGCTCCATTAACATCGCCTCCGGTTCCGGTCCGCGTTGATATCGAGTCGTATGAAATGAATCTTGAGCGTCCTTAGTATTGTCACCTCAGAAACTGCGCACTCGCATCTGATCCGGTGATCTGAATGGTCCAAAAGAACCGACGGAAGACCACGGCAGCCTATTAATAACCATGAACATCACCGACACAGAAACTGCGATTCGGTATTACGTGAGACGGTTACAGTGACTCTTCCGTGAGGAGAGTTTGCCGGTGTGGAGGACTCAGCTCATGCGTGTCCTCGTCTACACCACAGCCTGCACCAAATGATGACCTCTCTCTCCTTTCCCTTTCTAGTGGCTCTCTTCACTTCCTCCTCCTCCCACAAACACATCTATTAGAGATAGACATATAGATAGATAGATAGATAGATAGATAGATAGATAGATAGATAGATATCAATAATAATAGGCTATGCCTCAATCAAGAGAAAAACAGCTTTAGTGTAAATGAGTGCAGTTTCTGAATTGTCAAAGTGAATATTATCACCAGACTAAAAATAACCCTCAATATGTGTCCCCTGAGAGCAATGTGCCAAACTAGGGATGTATGAGCTGCTGACCAAATGATCACATAGGCCTATATTAAAGGTACAGTTCACCCTGAAATACGTCTGTCAGCATTTACACACCTGATGTTGATCCAAACCCATTTGACTTTGACTTGTCATTCACTTTCAGTGTAAGGAAGGAGGAAAATGTGCAAAAGTGAGATAAATGATAGCTTTTTTTTTGAGTGGATTACATTTACATTTAGTCATTTAGCAGACCCTTTTATCCAAAGTGACTTACAAATGAGGACAATGGAAGCAATCAAAATCAACAAAAGAGCAATGCTATGTAAGTGCTATGACAAGTCTCATATTAGCTTAATGCAGTATACGCAAGGTATATCTGGTTAATTGTATAATAAATAAAAGAAAAAATATAGAAAAGATAGAAGATATAAAAAGAATAGAGAAGTTTTTTTAAGAATAGAAATAGAAATACAACAGAGAGTGCTAGAGTTAAAGGGTCAAATAAAGACAGAAGAGATGTGTTTTTAGACGATTCCTGAAGATGGCTAAGGACTGGCTAAGCTGCTCGGATTGAAATGGGTCATTCAACTAAAAGGGAACATTAAAAGATTACCTCTTCATTTTAGCTTGGGTAATAGTGTGTTGTTATACACTGCCAAAATATGTTCTTTTCAATATTTTTGTCTTCCAGTACAAATCTAAATTTTTTTAAAGCAATATACACTCTAAAAATGCTGGGCTAAAAACTACCCAGCGCTGGGTGAAATATGGACAAACCCAGCGATTGGGTTGTTTTGACCCAGTGGTTGGGTTAAATGTTTAATCCAACCTTCTGGGTAGTGTTATTTAACTAAACAATTGTGTAAAAAATACTATATTTCTTGTTAAAAAGGAACCCAAAATAGGTTGGAAATTAAGTTAAATTAATAATACTTAAATAATAAATCGTTTTTAATTGCTTATTAATAAATGTTCACCTTTTGATTATTGCTGATGCCTCTAGTAATTTTGTCAGATTTTTAAATTTACAACCTATTTTGGGTTCATTTTAAGCCAGCCATATAGTAATTTTAAACAAGAGTTGAGTTAAATAAAACTTCCCAGAAGGCTGGGTCAAAACAACCCAGTCGCAGAGTTTGCCCATATTTTTTCCAGCGCTGGGTTGCATATGATTCAGCTTTTTTCTTTTAACCTATAATAGACCTACAAATGACAAAATATATTAAGGGCCCTATTTTAACTAATTTTATCTAAGCGCATGGTCTGAAGCGTACAGCGCAGGTGCACTTAGGGCGCGTCCGAATCTACTTTTGCCAGTTTAAGGACTAGAAAAATGGTTGGTGTGCCAGGCGCATGGTCTAAAAGGGCTGTCCTAGTTCTCTTATTGAGTCATGGGTGTGTTTTGGGCGTAAAGTGGATTAAACCAATCAGAGTCTCATCTCCCATTCACTTTAAAAGCCAGCTGCACTTGCACCATGAAGAATTTGCTATTAACACGGTGGAATTTGCAAGAGCAAAGACTGAACGCTTCTCTATAGAGCAGAGCAGAGCCGGGTCACACATTTTGCATATGCCTCGTTAAATATGAAGATGATTTACTCAAGATGCCTTCAGATTAGACACTAAAGATGATCATAGCCAATGTCCATCACATATGTGGATTGATATATAACTGTTTTTTATTTTTGTTCTTTTCACTAACATTTATACATAAATATCAAATAAAATTTCCACAATAAAAACAGCTAGCTCGTTTAATGATTACCTTAAAAGTCAATTGATATCGGCATTATTTATTATGGCTATTAACACGTTCTCCGACAAGCGGAAGCGATGAGACCTTTTTTCCGGGTTTGGTCAGATGACGTTCAACATATAACCTATAAGCAGAGTGTATGCGCGTTGTGCTCCTGCCTATAGGTGCATACTACTAACGCACTCTTTAAATAAAAAAATATATATTTATATATTGACTTTAGAACAGGTTTCAGTTGGTCAATGGTATAGTCTATTTCAGTTGTCTCAAAAAAGCAAAGCTGAATAAGTTATTCTATTGATGTATGGTTTGTTAGGATAGGACAATATTTGGCCGAGATACAACTATTTGAAAATCTGGAATCTAAGGGTGCAAAAAATCTAAATACTTAGAAAATTGCCTTTAAAGTTGTTCAAATTAAGTTCTTAGCAGTGCATAATACCAATCAAAAATTAAGTTTTTATATATTTATGGTACATGATCTTTACTTAATATACTATGATTTTGACCCATACAATGTATTTTTGGATACTGCTACAAATATTCTTGTGCTTCTTATGTTATGACTGGTTTTTGTGGTCTAGAGTAAATGCAAATTGATATACAGATTTGTGGGATCTGATGAAAAAAACAGCATATGCTGGTTAGGTAGGTTTTGATGCTGGTATGCTGGTTTTAGCTAAATTTTAAGCTGGTCCTTAGATGGTTTATGCTGGTCCTAAATTGGTTTATGCTGGTCCTTAGTGTAGGACCAGCTAAGGACCAACATAAACCATTTTAGGACCAGAATAAACCAATTTAGGACCAACATAAACCAGCTTAGGACCAGTTTAAACCAGCTAAAACCAGCATACCAGCATCAAAACCTACCTAACCGGCATATGCTGGTTTTTTTTTTTTTTTTCAACAGGGTAATTATTGGACAGAACACATGCAGCTGGTTGGGTTAAATGTTTGTTCAAAATCACTATATTGCTGGCTCAAAATGGCCTGAAAAATCACACACAGAATTACTTGAGGCAACAGCAAATAATTAAAAAAGGAACATTTATTAATAAACAAGAACACCCGTAGTCAAATTTTGAGACAAATTGATTTTTTGGGTGGTGAATACAGCACAATTTTCAATATTACATACATTTAAACTTGTTTAAAAGCAATATAGCAATACAGAAATGAAGCAATACAGAAATAAAAAATAACATTTAAAAGAAGCATTGTAAATTAAGTATAGTCAACCATTCTCTGTAATCACGTTCACCGAAATAGTGCTAATTCTTGTGCCGGCAGACTGCTTAACTCAGATTGCTGCCTCGCATTTCACTTTTCCTTGACTGACTCCTAACCTAAACAAATAGTTCTGAGATTAGAGAACATATGTTAACAGTACAGTTAAATTAATTTCAGTAAAGGAATTAAATCAGTTTATGTTATGCAAGGCAAAAAGAATTTCCATCATGCGAAATGACTGCTACTGATGCATCTCTCAACTGACATCTCCCTCTTTGTATGTTGCATTGTGTAAAATAATATAATTTACACCACAGTAAAGACTTACAAATTAAATAAAATACAAACCATTATTTCGCTAAAGAAGTGTACTCAATCAGCTCCGTTGAGAACCGCTCTCTCCTGTAGAGGATGCAAAAATCCAGCGCTCTGACTGTAACTCAGCAACTGCTGCAGTTGTGTGGTTGGGTAGAAAAAATAACCCAGCAGCTTAGTTACACAAAAACTAGAAAACAGAAAAAAAAAAAAAAAAAAAAAAAAAACAAACAATAAAATGACCCAACAGACAGAACCCAGCATTTAGGTTTTAGGCTAAACATTTGTAATGACTAAATACTCAAAATGCAAACAGAAGTAATTGTTTTAGTCATTCAGATAGAAGACAATAGTGTAGATGGCATCACACAGCAGTCATTTAGTGTGGCTATATTCACAGCAAGTGTGATTGTTGGTAATCACTGGTTTTGCGCGGAAGGTCTCTGTGCTTCAATACTCTGAGGCAAAGACAATTTACTGCTGCCTGGAGAATGGACTCAGCAATAGCATAACAGTATATCTCAGACTGTCTTTGGAGGCAGGGTTGATTTACACACACACACACACACACACACACACACACACACACAGTATTGACTGGTTGTTTTTTCTTTTTTTATCCACCCTACAGAGCAAGACTCACCACTCCTTGTGTTTTCCCATCTGTCTATGGCTCTACTGGGCCCTTCTAGTGATTCATATTGAGCCAAGCAGCGCTGTACTCAATTATAGCATCATAGACCCCTCTTCTTTTTCCAGCACTTGCATCATCCCACCATATTCTTGTCTTTTACAATTGAATTAAACAATTCAGCTAGCACGTAGAAGCACTATTTGAAATGTATCATATCAATTGATATGATGTAATTTATAATTAATTTGCTGTAGTGGGCCGATCCATCAAAATGATGACAAACAGACATCAGGCAGTGGATATGAAAGTGTTGCTGCAGGAACAGCCTGACTCTGAATGTCTATAAAACAGACAGTTTGTACTATTGTACTTAAAGAGACCCAAGGGAACTCCACAGAGGTGTACTTATGGGTATCCAAACATCACCTTTTACACAACAACTAATTTTCTACTTTCTGGAATGAACAATCCAACAAAATAAAAAAGCCAGCATGCTGGTTATAGTTATAGTATACTGTTACTTTAGTAGGAAAGCATCTTTATACATGAGTATTGATCACTGTATAGTAATAAGATAATGGCCATACATTGTTCTTGCTCTTGTTTCCCTATTGAGTCACTGTGGTCTTGACTACAACATTCAGCAACCTCTTATGGTCATCTAGGTGGCTCCAATAATCTTTGGACTCATTAATTTTTTGTAACAGTATAATGAATCAACGATAGGTACATTTTAAAGGCAAAAAAGACAGAGAATGAGTTGAGAGATGGATGATAAATGCTCTGTGTATGGAGAATACAGTGCAAGGGGGCATCTAGTGGTCTAATGGTGTAGTGCACTGCACTGAGTGAAATCACAAAGTTGACGGCAGATGAATCAAATTATTCATCTTTAATCAGTTTCTATAAATGTGACATTACAAGTTCATTCACAGTTTATAACCATTTAGGTTATGTTCACTTAGGTTTTAATTGTTGCTTTCACAATATTTTAAAGTAAATGGATCATATAAAATTGAATCTGTTTATCAGTATCACTTTTGGAGCAAAAAGGGGAGGAGACAAATATAATTTGCTTTCCATTTATTACAAGTGCTCGATTATGGCAAAAATCATAATCACGATTATTTTTGGTCAGTATTGTAATTATTTAACACGATTATGAGTGGGTCCAGAACGTTCTATGATTGGTTAATTTAAAGCTTGCAATACAATAATAATAAAAAAAAAAGATGATGAAAGAATGGAATTAAAGTTTTTTTATGTAATTAACTGAATGGAAAATAAAACAGCAGTCTTCACTGTAAGCATTAAACATGTTTGTTCCTTGTAAAAACTACAAAAGTCCATCCGTCAAGAGCAGTGAGTGATTTTGTCTTTTGTTGTTTGATTAATATTAACCGCAAAGACTGCACAAGGAATATTACTTGTGGCCGCTTTAAGAGCTGCACGGATCCAATTTACTGTTACAGACGTATTTTCATTCTCAACTGTTTACGTTAATTTGAGACAACTGAAAGTGAAAGTGAAAGTGACGAGACGTGAGGCCAAGTATGGTGACCCATACTAGGAATTTGTGCTCTGCATTTAACCCATCCAAGTGCACACACACAGTAGTGAACACACACACACACACACACACACACACACACACACCGTGAACATACACCCGGAGCAGTGGGCAGCCATTGCATTGCTGCGGCGCCCGGGGAGCAGTTGGGGGTTCGGTGCCTTGCTCAAGGGTCTCACCTCAGTCGTGGTATTGACGATGGAGAGAGCGCTGGATATTCACTCCCCGTCAATCCCTGCCGGACCTGGAACTCGCAACCTCTTGGTTACAAGTCAGACTCCCTAACCATTAGGCCACGGCTGCCCCCTGACGAAGGATTACACGAATAATCACCAAACGCCGCATTTTTACATATATTTGCATGTTTGACCGTTTAGGTAACATCTTAAGCTAAACGTTCACTTTATTGTCCGTGTTCTGTTCCGTCTCTGAGCGCATACACAGAACAGCGCACATGCTCGATGTATTGCCGCTTTCATACGGCTTTCTCGTTCTACAGTGCCTACACACTGTAACAGTTTTGTCCACCACCCTTCTTCCATCGTCATTGTATTTTACAGGGAAGCCAAAATGCTCCCATACATGCATACATGACGCGGGAGCCTTCTACTGTTCCTCTGCTAACCACTGTTGACTGATTAACATGCCCTTATTTTCACGTGAACACGACTTCTCTGTGTAATTAATTACTTAAAAAGCAACATCGGCAGAAAAAAAACTGTCTTTTTCTCTGCGATTGTTAAACATTTAGGATTATCTACAAGTTTCAAAAAATAGTTATTAATCCGCGGGTCACGTGCGTGCAGAACCGTGGGTCGTGATCCTCAATCAACTGCAATCGGTTGCACCCCTAATTAACAGTTTAAGAAACAATTAACTATTTATATTAAGTAACTTTTTTTTTTTACACAAAACCGTTCATTTAACAACATTGCGTCTAGTGCAGCACACTCTAACCACATTTCCTTCCTAAATGAACCAGTGTTTTGAATGACATGGTTGAGTGAATGATTGATTAGAGATAGCTCACCCCAACATAAAAAATGGTCATAATTTATTATTTTCATTTTTGGGTAGACTATCCCTTTAGGATGAATCTGTTAAATAAATAATTTTATGACTCAGTCATAGTCACTGTTACACTGATAGCCTTGCGGTTAGTGTTGCCAAGTCTGCGGTTTGAAACGACCCCAATAACGTAATATTTAGTCCCTGGACTGCTAATTTTACCAGAGGAATCCCACCACAAAACATGTATTTTACCCCTCGGAACACGATTTTTACCGGGGGACCCCCCTCAAAACGTGATTGGGCTACTTTTGGCAATAATATCCAACTGCAGACCCGCAGCACCAGCAGTTTCAGAACCACAGCCACAGAACCGGAAGTGACGGGCGAGTTATTTTATTTTATTTATTTATTTTTAATTCAGTTCCATCATCAAAAAACTAAAGCACAAGGAAAATATAGGCAACATTGCACATTTTGAATTATACATAAAGAATAACAACAGGAACAAAAACAAAAACCACACACAAGGGGCGCAGTTATTGACAACGAGATAAGTATGAATAAGTATGAATAAGACGAGATAAGGTTGAATTTGTTGTCATAGAATTCATTTTCAGATTGTGTGTTGTAAATGGGCTTTGCGGTGAAGTTTTGAAGACGTTTATTATTCGTAAATATAAATAGTTTGTTCTACTTTCCTGTGTTTGCATTGTTTGTGAGTTAATGTAACTATATAATTAGTTAAATCCCATTTGTCAATGTTAAAATATTTGCACAATATATTATTCTACATAGTTTTGTAGTATGCTTATTTATTTATCTTAGGCTTTACTATACACCCATGTGGATTAGGAGGTAGACCAGCACTGCATTATTTTAATAATTTTTTATTTATTATTATTATTATTATTATTATTATTATTATTATTATTATTATTGCAACCAATTATTGGTGTAATTTAGTTGTTAAATAAGGAACAAGGAAGTTTATTTATTTATTTGACATTTCACAGAGAGAATTTTGTTGTTGTTTTCCTGTATGCTGTACATCTTGTCTTGGGAGCACACTTTGATTTTACATCTTATAATTGTCAGTTAAGGTAATTGACCTTAATGATGTTGTAGCAGGTGATATTTATCTATGTTTTTGTCTTCCAGTCTGACATCCCAAACATACAGAGATGGTGGACTTATTCTTCTGGAGAACTTTGGGGTTTTCTCTGAAAGGTAGATACTGGACATTTACTCCAGCCCACCATTACAACTCACCAATTTAAATAAAACGTAATTTAAATTCATTTAATTTATTCATTTAAATTAACCAAGTTATGTATATTACAGTGCAGAAACACTACAGGATGCCCTTCGAAGTGGAGAACAAGCTATGCTTAGCAGCAGTGAGGTATGTCTCAAACAACACACACACACACACACACACACACACACACACATACAGGTCCTTCTCAAAAAATTAGCATATTGTGATAAAGTTCATTATTTTCTGTAATGTACTGATAAACATTAGACTTTCATATATTTTAGATTCATTACACACAACTGAAGTAGTTCAAGCCTTTTTTTTGTTTTAATATTGATGATTTTGGCATACAGCTCATGAAAACCCAAAATTCCTATCTCAAAAAATTAGCATATTTCATCCGACCAATAAAAGAAAAGTGTTTTTAATACAAAAAAAGTCAACCTTCAAATAATTATGTTCAGTTATGCACTCAATACTTGGTCGGGAATCCTTTTGCAGAAATGACTGCTTCAATGCGGCGTGGCATGGAGGCAATCAGCCTGTGGCACTGCTGAGGTGTTATGGAGGCCCAGGATGCTTCGATAGCGGCCTTAAGCTCATCCAGAGTGTTGGGTCTTGCGTCTCTCAACTTTCTCTTCACAATATCCCACAGATTCTCTATGGGGTTCAGGTCAGGAGAGTTGGCAGGCCAATTGAGCACAGTAATACCATGGTCAGTAAACCATTTACCAGTGGTTTTGGCACTGTGAGCAGGTGCCAGGTCGTGCTGAAAAATGAAATCTTCATCTCCATAAAGCTTTTCAGCAGATGGAAGCATGAAGTGCTCCAAAATCTCCTGATAGCTGACCCTGCCCTTGATAAAACACAGTGGACTAACACCAGCAGCTGACATGGCACCCCAGACCATCACTGACTGTGGGTACTTGACACTGGACTTCAGGCATTTTGGCATTTCCCTCTCCCCAGTCTTCCTCCAGACTCTGGCACCTTGATTTCCGAATGACATGCAAAATTTGCTTTCATCCGAAAAAAGTACTTTGGACCACTGAGCAACAGTCCAGTGCTGCTTCTTTGTAGCCCAGGTCAGGCGCTTCTGCCGCTGTTTCTGGTTCAAAAGTGGCTTGACCTGGGGAATGCGGCACCTGTAGCCCATTTCCTGCACACGCCTGTACACGGTGGCTCTGGATGTTTCTACTCCAGACTCAGTCCACTGCTTCCGCAGGTCCCCCTCTCGTTGTGCAGCATTTTCTGCCACACTTTTTCCTTCCCACAGACTTCCCACTGAGGTGCCTTGATACAGCACTCTGGGAACAGCCTATTCGTTCAGAAATTTCTTTCTGTGTCTTACCCTCTTGCTTGAGGGTGTCAATGATGGCCTTCTGGACAGCAGTCAGGTCGGCAGTCTTACCCATGATTGCGGTTTTGAGTAATGAACCAGGCTGGGAGTTTTTAAAAGCCTCAGGAATCTTTTGCAGGTGTTTAGAGTTAATTAGTTGATTCAGATGATTAGGTTAATAGCTCGTTTAGAGAACCTTTTCATGATATGCTAATTTTTTGAGATAGGAATTTTGGGTTTTCATGAGCTGTATGCCAAAATCATCAATATTAAAACAAAAAAAGGCTTGAACTACTTCAGTTGTGTGTAATGAATCTAAAATATATGAAAGTCTAATGTTTATCAGTACATTACAGAAAATAATGAACTTTATCACAATATGCTAATTTTTTGAGAAGGACCTGTACATACATCTTAACATATAATACATTTATAAGAAATATTAAAGACACATTTTTCTTTAATATTCTGAAATGAAGGAACTCCCAGTAATGACACAAGATGTGAAATTGCTCCATTCCAACAGACATCTGCTCAGAGGGCCAGTGGAAGAGCCACTTCTCCATATAATGGATCAAGAGGATACGGAAAAGGCCCTCAACAATTTGCTGGAATCAGAAACTTCAGAGTGCCCTTCAGATTTTATTTTGTGTTCAGGAATGATGTGGAGTTATTAATGCATGACTGTCATGGCAAAATTAATTGTTTACTTTATAAACTTCAATTTAATTTAAAAAAATTTTATTTGCCCCTCTAACTCTAGCATTCTCTATTCTAATTATATTCTTTAAAAAACACTCTATTCATTTTGTAAAAAAAAACAAAAAACAAACAAACAAACAAAAAAACTAACACTAGCTTCTCTAACTTATTTCTTCTGTATTCCATCTATTTGTTTTCTTTTTATTTATTATATAATTTAAGCTTGCTCACTTCTTTTTCTATTGTGTCTGTTTTCTATTTATTTTTATATGATTATAATATAAAAAAAAAAATCCTTGCAACGTGTTAGGCTAACTGAAACTTGTAACTGCACTTGCATATCATTGCTCTTTTGTTGATTTTGATTCCTTCCATGAAAACATCTGCTAAATGTTTTATTGTTATTGTTATTATTATTATTATTATTATTGTATACATTTTGATTGTTTCTTTGTGTGTTTAGGTTTTTTATTGAAATGTTTTAGTTCTCATATATAGAAAACTGCATAATGCACATGTTCTTGGCTTTGGAGTAAATATTTATTTTGAATCTTGTGATTAAAACATATTTCATATAAAATTCCCTTAAGTTTCAAGCATTATTTTTAATATCATGAATAGGAAATAATTTGCATAATACAATGCATAAAACGAATTACTATATATCATTATATTACACAAGATTAATGTTTTAACATTTTCAATGTACCATAATGTATCATTATAACATGCATACATACATAAAGTACGACGTTTCTTAGAAGCAAATTGCGCTTCAAACCCGTAGATGGCGCTGCTCTGTTAAGACAGTAAGCTCCGCCCCTCACTTCCGGTTCTGTGGCTGCGGTTTTGAAACTGCGGTTCTAAAACTGCTGCTGCTGCGGGTCTGCAGTTGGATTTTATTGACTTTTGGACTAGTTTTGAGTAGTTTTGTTGTCAAAATCTGGCAACCCTGGGTTAGTGCGGCAACATATACAGCGCAGCTAGGATCATGGCAAACCGAGTTCGATTCCAATCTCGAGATCTTATACCGATCCTGCTCCCCTCTCTCTACTCAAAGCTTTCCTGTCATCTCTCCACTGTCCTGTCTGAATAATAAAGGAACAAAAAGCACAAAAATATAACTAAAAAGAAAAAAAAAAGACTTGTTGGCACCTAGAGTCACTAAAAAATATCCATGTTTATGTTACACAGTGACGTCCTGTTTACAAACAGTGCAAAGTCCCAGCAACAGCATATAGTCCATAGGAACCAAGTAACACATTTTATAAACTCTATAGAATATTTGTGTAAATAGAATCAAGTGCATCACACATACATGCAATATTGAATTATGTTTAGGCCTATTGAAGGATTAGTTCACTTCAAGAATAAACATTTCCTGATAATTTACTCACCCCCATGTCATCCAAGATGTTCGTTCATGTCTTCAGTCAAAAGGAGGAAAACATTCCAGGATATTTTCAGTATAGTGGACTTCAGTGGTGGCACACAGGTTGAAGGTCCAAATTGCAGGTTCAATGCAGCTTCAAAGGGCTCTGCACAATCCCAGCTGATGAATAAAGTTCTTATTTAACGAAACGATCAGTCATTTTCTTAAAAAAAAAATAAATAATAATAATTATATACTTTTTTAACAACAAATGCTCGTCTTGCACTAGCTCTGCGATGTGCATCTTCACACATTCCGTAATTATGTTGGAAAAGTCATGCATGGTTAGTTCTTCGTCTGTGTACTTTGGTTAAAAATGGTAGGATAGGGCAAAAAACTCCTCCAACTTCAAAATCATCTGACATTGTTGTTTTACCTTTTTCTTGTAAAGGCCATTTGACTTTCTTTGCATGTTTGCTTTGTAAACACAGAGTTGGTACTTAAGCATTTGTGGTTAAAAAGTATATACATTTTATTTAAGATAATAATAATAATAATAATAATAATAACCTTTTGTTTCACTAGATATGACCCTTATTTGTCAACTGGGATCGTGTAGAGCCCTTTGAAGCTGCACTGAAACTAAAACGTTTGGACCTTCAACCGGTTGGCCACCATTAAAGGCCACTATATGGAGAAAAATCCTGGAATGTTTTCCTGAAAAACCTTTATTTCTTTTCGACTTAAGAAAGAAAGACACAAACATCTTGGACGACATATAGGGGTGAGTAAATTATCAGGACATTTTTATTATGAAAGTGAACTAATCCTTTAATATTTATGCTGATGAGTGATGTATTCTTACATCCCTCTCAGGTTAAATGAATTTTATGTTTACAATAAATAAATGAATAAAGATCACTAATAGAGACATGATAAACCAGAGCCGGAACATTTGGATAAAAACAAAGGACTCGGATTTCATAAAGATGCTCAATGTTCTTGTCCCTGAAACTAAAACCATTACCGTTTAAGGGCTGCGAGGCTTTCAGAGTGGATTCAGTAGCTCGTCTGAGCTCAGCATTTGTCCTGTTGTGGGACACATTGACCTTCCTGACAACACTCTTTCACATCACATGTGTCTCTATTGCCTCTGACCATGATACTTACTAAGCACATCACAAACCAAAAACAAAATCACACACACACGTTTAACTATATTAGTAAAGACATTTCATAGATTTCCACTGATTTTATATCAGGTTAATGATATAAAACATCAAGAAGTAAAACATCAGTATATTTATTCATTGATACAGAAGTGTTTTTAAAATTATTTTTACTACTGTTTGCTAGCGCTTATCACCTGTACTAATAACATTTAACATTTAATAATCATTTTACACTTAGCCTATATAACATAATCTAGCTTCTTGTTTACAGTCTCCTTAAAGACATTCTCAGTACCAATGAACTGAGGAAGGTCTCCCGTCCCTGATTAGCATCAACTCTGATCTTGGCCTTCACTCACTCCCGAAAAGATTTTCTGTCCACTCCAAACTGTTTTGCTAGAACAGACCATTTTTATTACTGTGCCGTCATGTTAAAGGCGACACGCCTCTAAGATTTTCATATTCTCAAACATCAGCAGACGGCCATTATATAAGTGTACAGTGTGTAAAGGCCTGAATATCTAAATATAGTTGTAAATTAAGGTAGTAAGGTAAGGTAAGGTAAAAGGTTAGTAAGGTAAAAGCACACAAAGAACTTATCATTAAACACTTTCAGCAAAAATTGTAGCAAAATTTGTAATGAGAAGGATTCCTCACTGAAACCCATAAGGTGGGCTTAAATGGTTCCACAGTGAGTAATGTTTTCCTTTAAAAATGCAAGATATCTTTACAAAGACATTTATTAAGATTAAATATATTGTGGACTAAGCATCATAGTTATTTTTTATTGTGCCCACATTAAGAAATATTAATTTTTTATTCAAGGCTTGTGTTGACTGTAGTTTGCATGTGTTTTTGTGGCACTGTACCATTTAGCCCATTTAAAAAAAAAAAGTTAATAATCCGCTCTGTGAAACAATTTATGATGTATTTATTTATTATATATTATTATATTACTTATTTGACATAAAATCAATGTACTTAACAAAGAAATGGGTGTCTTTGGGTGTATTTGCCAAATGTGATTGGTATGCAATCAAAAATGTCAGGAAATGCCAAATCACTGGATTGGTTAAATTAACGATTAGCATAAAATATGATTTTCCCTTTATTAATTTTACTTCAAAGTTGAAAGTGGGCTTAAACATGGGTACATGGGTTTAATGGGTTCACTTCTTTTCTCTAGTTCACTTCCAGAATAAACATTTTCTAAAAAGTATATACTTTTTTATTTTTTTTAAGAAAATGACAGATCATTTCGCTAAATAAGACCCTTATTCCTCTGATCGTTTAGAGCCCTTTGAAGCTGCACTAAAACTGCAATTTGGATCTTCAACCCATTGTCCACCACTTAAGTACACTATATTGAGAAAATATTGGTATGTTTTCCTCAAAAAGAATTTCTTTACAACTGAAAACAGAAAGACATGAACAGCTTGGGCAACACAGGGGTGAGTAAATGATCAGGAAATTTTCATTCTGGAAGTAAATCTCTCCTATACCCCTCACAGAAACTACATTTAAATATAAAGCAAGTTTTTGCCCATTTACAAGCTTTTAAAACTAGCAAGTACCAGTAAAATGTCCTCACTAGTAGTAGGCTGCCATATTATTTCACTAAGTGAGGACAAAGGTTAAAAATACACCGTTTTTTACAGAGAAGCATCAAACTACCAAAACAGCCCGTCTTAATCTCTTTTCTTGCACAGTTTGAAAACCTTTCAATGACATGCTTTTATCTTACCTCAATCCCTTCTTTAAATGCATTAGCAAACTAACCTTAAGCCTCCACTAGCCATGAGAGCAAAGGTCCTTTGATCACATTTGACTATATCCTAATTAACCACGCCTCCGGTGATGCTGCGATTCGTTTAAGACACTAGGACTGATGGTCAGCTTATCCAAACGAACACACATCTCTCAGGCCACCAACGAGCCATGACCATCTAATGAAGAGAAAAACTTTAAGGTATTTTTACGTTTAAGGTTAATTTTTACGTTTTCTGTAGCCTAAGTAAAAAGTACAGAAAATAAATAGTTCATGAACTGTCATTTAAAATAAGTATAAGTTATTAAATTGACCCTCTTGGGGTTCGTTTTCAGCGCCCACGTGTTTACCAACTCCTCACACTAATGCACTACTGAAGCGCTAAAAAAGAAGCACGAAAACATGAACTCAACAGCTTATAACATCAAGGATGTTTTCCAGAAGAACTCCACCTGTAAGTATGACGCCGAACACTTCAACTGGAGCAGCACAGAAGATCTTCCTCATCCTCTTCGTCTTCCCCACTTCACCACCGCGGCTCAGGTCAGAGTGACGCTCACTCTCATCCTGTGCGCGGTGTCCGCCTGCTGCAATATCGCCGTGCTTTACTGGGCCAACCACAACCACAGAAAAAGGTCCCACGTTCGGCTCATCATCAGCAATCTGGCGGTAGCGGATTTACTGATGACGTTCATCGTCATGCCGCTGGACGCGGTGTGGAATATAACGGTGCAATGGCTCGCGGGGGATCTCGCATGCAGGACACTGATGTTCCTCAAACTCGTGGCCATGTACTCATGCGCTTTCGTGACCGTGGTGATAAGCCTGGACCGACAGGCTGCTATTCTCAACCCTCTGTCCATCAACAAAGCGAGGAAGAGAAATAAAGTTTTGTTAAGTGTAGCATGGACCATGAGTGTCGTGTTATCTGTACCACAGGTAAGAGACATTTTGAGGTAATGTCAGATGAGGTAAAATGCCCCCTGTCCTGGGGCAAAATTACCTCTTCCCACCTTGAAAAAAGGAATGCTGCTGCTTGTGTTTTTATTATTATTTTTTATTATTATAATTTTTTTTTATTCAGTGAGTTACTTTAATCTTAGTGCATTCATGAATTACTTGAATATCAATGCATGAAAAGCTGGCACATTTGGGCACATCTTCCATTAAAATATAGACATATATCATACAAATGTATATGTTCATACAAATTTATCCTTCATATGAATCTGTTTTACTACAATTCTGCTTTGTCTGGTGTTGGTTATTCAATTACTTAATTAAATGTGACCAATCATAAGGGTCATCATGGTCTGAAAGCTGAATAAATAAGCACTGATGTATGGTTTGTGAGGATAGGAAAATATTTGGCTGAGATACTGAAAATATGGAATCTGAGGGTGCAAAAATAAGTATACTGACAAAATTGCCTTTAAAGTTGTCCAAATTAAGTTCTTAGCAATGCATATTACTAATCAGAAATTAAGTTTTGATATATTTACAGTAGGAAATTTACAAAATATCTTCATGGATCTTTACTTAATATCCTAATTTGGCATAAAAGAAAAATCTATAATTTTAACCCATCCAATATATTTTTGGCTATCGCTAAACATACATATGTTCCAGGGTAACAAATTACATAATTTTAAATAGAAAAATGTAGTATTTTATATATTTTTTACACTTTAATAACTTTCAATTCTAAGTACATCCTGTACATACTAAACATATCTAAATATGTTACAATTTACAGTTTAGTGTGTGTTTGTGTGTGTGAGTATAAAGCAGTGATTCTCAAAGTGTGGGGTTTAAAGGGTTTATAAGTTTAAAGGGGGGCACAACCAAAAAAGTTTGAGAATCACTGGTATAAAGTAAGTTGTAGCAGTGTTATTTTAGTATCATGAGATACTATTATAGCTTTTATTAATAACTTGAATTTGTTTTTATTTTTTACATTTTCTGTTTTTCTTATTATTGTTAAGGTTATGTAATTTTGTCATATTTTAGTAAATAAAAGGCTAAATTAAAAAAAATATATATATTTTTTAAATAAAATGAATATTTTTAATATTTTATTTCAGTTGACATGTTTTATATTTCTCACACACGCGCACACACACACACACACACACACATTTTTGAACATGAAAGTGCAACATACGTGAAAGTTTAATTTTTATTAGTTTTATTTTTTGTGTGTCTATAGTTGTTATTTATTGTTACTTTAGTTTTAGTTTATTTTAGTAAATAAAAGGCTAAATTAAATTTAATGAAATTATATAATGTAGATTAAAACAAATGTATTTTTATATTTTAAGTGACAATTGTCACCCCCCATTTTTAAACATAAACGTGAAAGTGCGTTATCCAAACTTAAATTGTCATAATTAATAAATGCTTTTAAATACAGACCTAAGGCTGGACTTTTTAAAGAGTCGTCAGATTATTGCAGAAGTTTTAAAATATGAAAGTATCTAAAAGTTTAAGAAGTTTAAATTTACTGTAAAGAAAATGCACTGTACAATTATTTTTTTTTTTTGACAGTTTGTACTCTAAACCTGGTGTTTTACCATTTAAATGGTAACGTAATGTCCGATTACAAAATGGTATCCACAGGATGAATTTTGAAGTTTTAAGCTTTCAAATGATATGTCATTTATGATGATTGATTTGGGGGGAAGAGTGCCATGCGTCCACCGGAAGGGGGTAATTAATCATTCATTCAATTAATTAATTTATTTGTTTATTTATTTGTATAGTTTAAATTGTAGTTAACTACAATAGCCCTGGCCTGTAGATGGGTTGCAATAAAATATCTGTAATATCTATGCTTGTAATATCTTCTTTGTCCAGGTGTTTGTTTTCCATGTTGTGGTGATTGATTCCCCCAAGCGGTTTATCCAGTGTACAACCTACGGCAGCTTTAGCTCACGCTGGCAGGAGACACTTTACAACATGCTTACCTTCACCTTCCTCTTCCTCCTACCACTCTTCATCATGATCTCCTGCTACACTAGAATATTGTGTGAGATCTCCAAGAAAATGACAGAAGACAACTGTAAGTTATTTAAAAAATAATAATAACTTCTTGGTCAGTTTTAAAGTGACATTACCCTGAGGTGTCTTTCCCCTAACTGTCAAGCTAACGTCTTGCTTCTGTTGTGATCTTTGTCACATCCAGTGCTGTCCAACAAAGTGCAGCTGCGCAGGTCTAAAAACAACATCCCTAAGGCACGCATGCGCATGCTAAAGATGACTGTGGTCATTGTGCTGTCATTCATGGTGTGTTGGACACCCTACTACATGCTTGGCCTCTGGTACTGGTTCTGTCCCGCTGGCCTGGAGGAAACAGTGTCCCAGTCCCTTTCACACATCCTTTTTATATTCGGCCTGTTAAATGCTTGTTTGGACCCCATTATCTATGGCCTCTTCACCATTCCACCATGCATGAGGCACCGACGGCGTGAACATAACATTGTAGCCTTTGAGCTGGAGAACACTAATAACTCTTTGATGACTTCCATCAGAACTTCCACCTCTTCGCTCACTTTAAAGAGACTGACAGTTCAGCAGACTTCTAGAGAAAAGCAAGAATGGGACGGAGAGTATGTGCACAGGATAGGAGATGATGGGGCAAAGAATGGTGTTGCCTATGCAAGTCATTCCACCTGTACAGACTAAAAGCCAAAACATGAGTTGTCTATATGCATGATAGCTTTCCATTTCATTACTTTAATCTAATCTGATATGTATAAAGAACCTCTTTCACTCAGTAATACCAGTAAATTGTCGTAAAATTCTCCAGTGTTCGTGATTTCTCCAGATTTTGCAGGTAAATACAAAAATATGCTGTTCACACACGTTCTGTCTTTATACCGGTAAATCAACATTTAAACATCACTTTCAAAATATCGGTAAATTTTGTGACATTAACTAGAAATGTCCTCTAAATAACTGCGCCTTCCAGTGTTGTGTTTGAAAACATGGAGGGGTATACATGGTCAGTGTTTTTGCTCATGTTTTCATTTTTGTGTCGAACGTTCACATTCATGCAGCTCCTTTTGGCCCAGACACATCATATTAGATGACTTTAAACTGAACTACACAGCGCGTAGTAAATGCGTCATCTGCATCAGAATTCATTTAAAATTTCAACGGCTCTGGATTGGCCCAGAGTAGACATCTTACATTGTCGGGTTCTGAACTTGTACATGCTTATACCCGCATCTGTGTTCTGCGTTCACACAGAGCACATTACCGGTAATTTTCCGGTCTCATAACAGTAAATTGCCGGAATAAATTTACCAGTGAAGTCTGTATGTGTGAAAGGGGCTAAGGTTGCACAAATATTTATTTATTGTAATTAGTTCATTCATATTGGCTAACGAGGTCATTTTTTTGCACACTGAGCCTTGAGATGACCACACAATGAAAGTCAGTGGGGACCAGCAATGTTTGGAGTTTTATAATACAGACTAACAGTGCAAATTTTTTAAAGAAATTAAGATTTTTATTTAGCAAGGACATACTAATTAATGTAAATGCCAATAAATGCAAATAAATGCTGTTCTGAATGTTTTATTCATCAAAGAATCCTGAAAAAGTTGCATCATGCATCACAGAAATGACTGGAGTAATGACTGCTGAAAATTCAGCTTTGCCACAGAAATGATTCAAATAGAAAACAGCTAAAATTGTAATATTATTTCACGATGTTACTGTTTTTATTGTATTTTTGATCAAATAATTGCACACTGTGAGCAAAACAGGCTTCTTTTATAATATTCCAAAACTGACCCATAACCTTTGAAAGGTAGTGTATCATTTTGACATTGCTCTTTGAAATGCACTTCATGTACTTTGCGAACTTGGGCTTGACATATACTTTAACACACATCACATGTATTTCTTCTGGTAGCAGCAAAATGAGCAGGGATCTTTTTATGTGTACAGTGATTTAAAAATTATAACTATAAGAGTTGAAATCGAGTATTGTTTTATGCTTATGGTAACCCTGTTTTGTCTTGTGGTTTAAAAGTTGAAACTACAATAAAATGAATTGGAAATTGAAGGCTTTGGGCACAGATCATTAAATTCACACAGCTCATGAATATACTGGCTGTGACTCAGAGGGGCAGTCCAATTAAAGAAGAAAATGTAACTAAAAACTGTATAAAAAATGACATGAGTAACTTGGAATGGTAGAGATTTAACAAGCCTGAGGAAGGAAAAACTAGTTAGACTGATTAATATTGCAGTTCAAGTTCAATTAAATTGATGTTCAGCACAAATGGTACTAATGTACTAATCGTAAAAAGATCTGCTTGCTGGAAAAGACTTAAGTGGAGCAAATCTGAAAACCCGTGCCTTCGGTCTGTCATATGAAATAAATAAGAACAATACAACTAGAAAAATGGTGTTGACATTCAGTATAATGTGTGGGAGACATGATTAGCTGTGATATTATATGAATATTTTCAGACCATGCATAGTAGATATGTGCATAACAGATATGGGCCATTCTACAAATTTTGTCCAAACTGCTGTTCCACAACAAAAAACACATTTAAAAAGCATTTTACAAAGAAGAAATGGATTAAAAATACAACAATTCTCATAAATCACACTTAAAATATTGTTAAACTTATAACTGGTATTGATTTACCTCTGAAAACTTTGTAATAAAATAGTAAAAATATATATTTACAAGGAAGAAGTAAGCTAAATCTTAATAGGTCAATATAACCCTTCTTATTAAATGATATATTACTGTGTTTCGATTTTGACAAGAAGACAAACATTCCAAAACTTTCTGAAAATACAATATGAGAATTAACTGCACAATTACTAGAATGTGCACCTTGGATATTATACAATTTGCATGCATATACATTTGTGGAAAAATATTTTTTTCAAGAATTTTCCAACTCTGACGTTGAACCAGTTCTGTAGAATAGCCCATATACTGAATTAAGTTCACTTGACCATTGTACAAATGCTGTAGATGCTAGAATCAAGTTATAAGCTTAATCAAATGCACAGATTACTCATGCATATATAAACATACATTAGGACTTGTGCATAAACACATTTACACTGGCATAGCTTTATGTAGAGGAGCTTCTTGTGAAACTGACATTTAACCTCCTTATGACCTCAAACTGAAATCAATTTCAAATGTACTGTATTTAATGTTTTCTTTGAAATATGACACCCTAGTTAAAACATACCATTTCTCTGGCTGCATGCATGCATTTGATCCACATTATACAGAAGAAAGAAAATGCACTCTCTGTCTGTCAGCATGACATGTCTGGATCTCTCTGTAGTATGTAAAGCTTCATTTAATATCACGCTTTGAAAGATGCTCCCATTGGAAGGCCAAATTTCTGTTCCTCTCTTTCCAAGTGTCAGCTCTGCACACACAAAGACATTATACATGTAAAGTATACTCAGTGTTTTAAAGGGTTACTCCACCCCAAAATGAAAATTTTGTCATTAATATCACTTATCCCCTTCCCTTTTTTTCTTCAGTCGTCAAGAAATTATGTTTTTTTTTTTTTTAGGAAAATATTTCTGGGAATTTCTTCATATAACTGACTTCAATGGTGCCCCCGAATATGAACCTCCATAATGCGGTTTAAATGCAGCTTCAAAGGGCTGTAAATGATCCCAGCTGACGAAGAAGGGTTTTATCCAGTAAAACGATCAGGCATTTTCGTGTACCCTGGATGTGGAAATCCTTGTAAACCTAAAAAATTACCTCCGCTAGGAAATGATGTGACTGCTCACAAATTTCCTTTAAAAAATCTGGAGCGACTGAAGCTGTGGTTGCTTTGAAGCTGTATTTAAACTGCATTTTTGAGGTTCAAATTCGGGGGCAGCATGGAAGCCCATTGTATGAAGAAAATCCCAGAAATGTTTTCCTCAAAAAAAATAATTTCTTGATGACTGAGGAAAAAAAGACATAAACATCTTGGATAACAAGGGGGTGAGTAAATTATCTGTAAATTGTTGTTTTGAAAGTGAACTAAGAAAGCAACAGGTGATAATTCTCAGAATTCTTCTTTCTATCTTTTTAGAGAACTGCAGTGTGCTAAGTTGTGCCCACCAACCACCTCCATTTTATAGTTCAACTATAAACTAGGTCAAGACCACTAGGTCAAGACCAAATCCAAGAACTCAAACCTTCAAGTCAGGAAGGAACAACCACCTCAAACAGCAGCACTCCACTCAAAATCACCATGCACACTTGGCAGATAATAAAGGTCAGGGTTCCCACTCCAAGCCAAACATCAAATTCCCTGACTTTCACTGACTAATAAGCTGAATTTCCATGACCTATAATAAACAGATCCATCCATTTGCAAGCTTTATTTACTTAATCACAGATGTTTTTTAGTACAAAACACACATATACACTACTTCTTTTGTTTGTTTGTTTGTTTGTCTGTTTACGCTTGAAATGAACTGTATTTTTGTACTATTTCTACAAAAAAAAACTTATTTTAAATGTATTTTTATGTTTTCATAACCATAACAATAGGCAAAATGCGTGAAATAACACGAAACAAAATACAGTATACAAAATTTACATTTTGATAAATGTAAACAAAAATTGAAAGCAACAAACAAAAATCCCTGATATTCCATGACTTGGACAAAATAAATATAAAATTCCCTGACTTTCAATGTCTGGAATAGACTAAAATTCCATGATATTCCAGAAATTCCATGACCCGTGGGGACCCTGAAAGGTGGAGAGGAAAACTGGATGATATGGATAAGGAGAGGCCAAAGGGTTAAGTTGCAAGACCCAACAAATCAATCATGGTGGTCCGTCCATGGTCAGAGAAAGACTTAAAAGAAGCTATGTCTCATCTGCCCCACCCCAAAGACTCTGGAGACAAATTCGCTACTAAATTACTGGTCTTCTGCCAGGACTTCAGCCCCACCATGCAGAAACTCAAACGTCTTCTCATGCTCAAATTGGATGCAAAAGACTGGCAAAAAGTACAAAAAGATTCCTAAAATTTGTTCTTACTTCTACTGTTTTTTACTGAACTATATTTCACCAACCTTTCCTGAAGGTAAAGGTTGAAGGCCTCCTCCAAACCTGTGGCTCTGGTCTCTTTTTCACTTATAGTTGGACTTTTGACACAGTATGAATCCATCAGTGTGTGTTCTGAAAAGCTGAAGATGAAGAGAGAGCTCTCTTCCTCTTTCCAATCAGTCACCTTCACCAAAGGTGTTTTTCTGTCACCTAAAAAATAAATTGTGTCACAATGAACACAATCCTTCTGTAACTGTCACTCAATAAATAACAAATAATAATAAGTGACAAGTGACGAGACGTGAGGCCAAGTATGGTGACCCATACTAGGAATTTGTGCTCTGCATTTAACCCATCCAAGTGCACACACACAGTAGTGAACACACACACACACACACACACACACACCGTGAACATACACCCGGAGCAGTGGGCAGCCATTGCATTGCTGCGGCGCCCGGGGAGCAGTTGGGGGTTCAGTGCCTTGCTCAAGGGTCTCACCTCAGTCGTGGTATTGACGATGGAGAGAGCGCTGGATATTCACTCCCCCCATCGTCAATCCCTGCCGGACCTGGGACTCGAACTCGCAACCTCTTGGTTACAAGTCAGACTCCCTAACCATTAGGCACGGCTGCCCTAATAATAAAATCATGTCACCTTTGATGCATTGCATCACAACTTAAACAGCATAAGACATCATTTAGAAAATGCTGTGTAAAGCATGAGTCATTGCAAAATATGCTAGACACAGGTGCAACAGTCAAACATGTCTGTCTGCATGTTTACATCAAAAAGCAATGGAAAAGCAGTGAAATGAAAATAAGGTGTATTTGTCTGAAGTTTACCTGTAATATACAGTTTTTTTTGTACTGGCTCAAGCAGGCACACAGGTTCCCTGAGTGAGCCCAGCACATGAGTTGGAGGCAGGTTTAAGATAAATACTGGTGCTCCATCTTCTGTTTCCCATATGGATACTTCCCCATTTCTCTGCATCAGCAAAACCTATAAACAACTTCAGGAATGAGTACTGATACATTTACATGTATGGTCTTGGCAGATACTTTCTTAATAAAGTGACTTCAGATCTTGGACTAAAGCTAACTACAACTGCAAACAAAGCTATTAAAAGTATATGTCACAATCATATGCATAGAGTATATATATATATATATATATATATATATATAAACAAGAAATCTGAAAGCATTTAATCCAGAATACAGAATTATGTTGCAAAATTGTACTATACCAGGCACTCCAGGAAGGGCACGGGTTCAGCAACAGTGACAGAACTGCCTGGGCCTGCAGGTCTGATTTGAGACAGTCATTGTATTTATTTCAGTCACATCAGGGTTTGGCATGTTAATGGATATGACAATGTTAACATATTTGGTCTTGGTTGGCGAGATCTGATATACAGTTGAAGTCAAAAGCTTACGCACACCTTGTGTTATTATTTTACCAAAATGCATTTTTTATTTAGTACTGACCTGAATAAGATATTTCACATAAAAGATGTTTACATATAGTCTACAAGAGAAAATATTAGTTGAATTTATAAAAATGACCCATATTCAAGAGTTTGCAAACATTTACTTCTTCTTAATACTGTGTTGTTACCTGAATGATCCACAGCTGTTTTTTCTTGTTTAGTGATAGTTGTTTATGAGTCCCTTGTTTGTCTTGAATAGTTAAACTGCCCGCTGTTCTTTAGAAAAATACTTCAGGTCCCACAAATTCTTTGGTTTTTCAGCATTATTGTGTATTTGAACCCTTTCCAGTGATGACTGCATGATTTTCACACTGAGGACAACTGAGGGACTCATATGTAACTTTTACAGAAGGGTCAAACATTCACCGATGCTCCAGAAGGAAAAAACATGCATTAAGGGGTGTAAACTTTTGAACAGAATAAAGATGTGTACATTTTTCTTATTTTTCCTAATTAGTATATTTTTACGTTTAGTACTGACCTTCAGAAGATCTTCAAATTCAAACTCGGCTCTTACTGCATTGTGTTTCCTGTGCTAAAAAACAAAAAAATTGTGGGACCTGAAGGATTTGGCTGAAGAACAGCAGGCAGTTGAACTTTCCAGGACAAACAAGGGACTCACGAACAACTATCACTAAACAACAACAAAAAAAGCTGTGTATCATTCAGGTAACAACACAGTATTAAGAATTAAGTGTATGTAAACTTCTGATTGTGGTAATTTTTATAAATTCAACTATTATTTTCTATACATACACGCCTTTTATGTGAAAGGGGTTCAGTACTTTTATGCTCAGGTCAGTACTAAATAAAAAAACAACATGCATTTTGTATGATCCCTCTTATTTTGGTCAAATAATTAACATTTTGCAGATTATTTTACTTCAATAAATACCGCTGTAAGATACAAATAAATACTGCTGTAAGATATGCTGCTGCTACATTCATAGGCAGCAAAACACTGAACTATAATGCACCACATTCAGTTTTTTAAACTAATTTAGTACCTTTCAATAAGTGCAACAGTGCATGTGTCTCCTCCCCTGCCTGCTGTCACACTGTAGCATGCCCCATTTCTGCAAGTGAGTACTAACTGTATTGTGTGTAAAAAGGGATCCTGAAAGAATGAAGTGACTGGCAATTGGCTCTGCAAAAGAAGCTTCATCCTGCAAATGGCGCCGTCACCTGGGATCACAATATTGGCATATGGACACCCTGCACCACCAGAAGACAATCAAGAGTTTGATTCTTTCCGTCAGTATGATCAATGTCACATTGTATTTGGTCATTATATCATAATTTATTCTTATCATTGAGAAACACACAATATTTCATAAATAATATGTTAAATAACTAAATACTGAAGCAAACTTACCAAAACGTCGGTCCCATATAGTAACCAGCTGACCGTCAAGCCCTAGTACAACGAACCGTGTACAGGCACTGATGGCAGAGCAGAGGATTTCTTGAGAATTGGGCCATAAAACATCTGGTCTGGGTTCACTGTCTGATCCAGGAACAGATCAAAAAATATAATTCATAAACATGACTAAGAAATGTGTCCTTGTAATGTTAATATACTGTGTTTTCTTTCTTAATGGCTAGAGTACCCTTCTCTTTAGGGGACTTCAACAGAAGATACTGTAAGAGATTATGGCTGCCATTCCACCACAGGCACACAGCAATAGGAATATCTTCAAAGATAATTTGAAAAAAGATTATAAATATATTTAGAAAACAGACTGTATTGTAAATTATGATCACACACCATTACAGGCTTTATTTGTCACAGAAAATAATTAATGTGAGATCATCTCTCAAGTTCATGACTCACCTCTAGCTGCCTTCGCTTCCCCAGACATTGAATGAAACCCCTCACGCAATAAGAAGTGACAAGTACAGTTGCTGTAAGAAAAAAAAAAGAATTTTGCAGTCTGAAAAATAACCTCTGAAAAAAAAAACTTCTTGACATCTTTTGCAGCCTTAGTGGCTCTGGTGTTTCACTGCACACTTTGCCAAATATTTCATTTATGATCAATTCTGCTGCTCACTATATGCAACTTTTTCATCCATTCCATCATTGTAGTTGAATTGTGGCTGCAAACTGGCTAAATTAAAAGAAGCCAGCAAATTAGTAGCCACAATTTACCTAAAACAATATAATCAATTAATCAAACAAGACTATGGCCATGAATTAATAAAACATTCATAACACCATATATATATATATATATATACAGTGAGTACGGAAAGTATTCAGACCCCCTTAAATTTTTCACTCTTTGTTATATTGCAGCCATTTGCTAAAATCATTTACGTTCATTTTTTTCCACATTAATGTACACACAGCACTCCATATTGACAGAAAAACAGAATTGTTGACAATTTTGCAGATTTATTAAAAAAGAAAAACTGAAATATCACATGGTCCTAAGTATTCAGACCCTTTGCTGTGTCACTCAGATGAACCTCAACCTTGAGATGGTTCTGCACCTTCATTTGAGTCCAGCTGTGTTTGATTATACTGATTGGACTTGATTAGGAAAGCCACACACCTGTCTATATAAGACCTTACAGCTCACAGTGCATGTCAGAGCAAATGAGAATCGTGAGGTCAAAGGAACTGCCTGAAGAGCTCAGAGACAGAATTGTGGCAAGGCACAGATCTGGCCAAGGTTACAAAA
Source organism: Cirrhinus molitorella (assembly GCA_033026305.1). Lineage (NCBI taxonomy): Eukaryota > Metazoa > Chordata > Actinopteri > Cypriniformes > Cyprinidae > Cirrhinus > Cirrhinus molitorella. The sequence continues at coordinate 34,628,328 of CM065118.1, read as the reverse complement.
AAAAATTCTGCTGCACTTTAGGTTCCTAAGAGCACAGTGGCCTCCATAATCCTTAAATGGAAGAAGTTTGGGAAGACCAGAACCCTTCCTAGAGCTGGCTGTCCGGCCAAACTGAGCTATCGGGGGAGAAGAGTCTTGGTGAGAGAGGTAAAGAAGAACCCAAAGATCACTGTGGCTGAGCTCCAGAGATGCAGTCGGGAGATGGGAGAAAGTTGTAGAAAGCCAACCATCACTGCAGCCCTCCACCAGTCGGGGCTTTATGGCAGAGTGGCCCAACGGAAGCCTCTCCTCAGTGCAAGACACATGAAAGCCCGCATGGAGTTTGCTAAAAAAACACCTGAAGGACTCCAAGATGGTGAGAAATAAGATTCTCTGGTCTGATTTTTTTGAATTTTTTGGCCTTAATTCTAAGCGGTATGCATGGAGGCACTGCTCATCACCTGTCTAATACAGTCTCAACAGTGAAGCATGGTGGTGGCAGCAATATAACAAAGAGTGAAAAATTTAAGGGGGTCTGAATACTTTCCGTACCCACCGTATATATATATATATATATATATATATATATATATACTATTGTTGATTTTTGTTATTTTGATTTTCTGTTGGTTGAAATGATGTATTGTTTGTCACATCTAAGATATTCATAGAATTTTGATATTGTGGCTAAACCTCAAAATACTTAATTTTATTGCAAAAGTTTGGACAGGACCTTTTTTGTTCTAACATGACAATGCCTCTGTGTATAAGGCAAGGTTCATAGAGAAATGTTTGATTTAGTCAGTGTAGAAGAACTTGACTGGTCTGCATAAAGCCAAGTCCTAATCCCAGCTGAACACCTCTGGTGTGACTTTAAATGCAGACCTTGAGCCAAAAACATCACCAAACACCAATGACTTGTACACTTGTACAAAGTATTGGGACACCTTGCCTTATAGACAGAGTCAATGTCATGTTAGAATAAAAAGGGTACTGTCTAAACGTTTGCTATAAAATTAGAAGGACACAATTCCCTAGAATACCATTATATGCTTAAACATTAAGATTAGTACTCATGGAAATTACTAAAGTAGTCTAACCTGTTTATTAGAAGGGGGTGTCCCAATACTTTTGGAAATATAGTGTATGACTTCAAATACTCTTTAATCAACCCTACCTTGGACCTTCTGCTTTTTGCTGTGGTGGTCTAACAGAGCTGGAGATGAAGTACTTCATGAACTTTTTCCTAAATGCTGCATCCTGGTTTTCCCATTGACTACTACTAATGAGGTGATTTTGGCCTGAGCCTATTATAGTGCCTTCCTCTGTCTTCAATAGGACCTCAGATGGACTTTTCAGAGAGGTTCCTTGACCACATGGACAGTAAACGAAAGTATTAACAAACTTCTAAAATGAAACGTTTTTGCAGCAGTTCTTTAAATTAGATACCTGCAGGAATTTCTGGAGGTTTGATCTTCATGAGTAAGACTATTGGAGACAATTTGGCTTCTGTGGTCTGTGGGGTTTGTATAGCCTACACAAAAGACAGCAAAATATGATCATCTCATTACAGTTATCTAGCAAACAAATCCACCCAGTGTTTTTTATTTAATCTGTAAAAATAATTTCCCCTTTTTCAAATCAAGCCATTCTCAGCTTCTTGTCGTGTGACATCACACCAACAGAGGCTGCTTCTACGACAGATTGATTGACACAGGAATCTTACCTCAAACCCGCCCTGAATGAGTTGTAACAGTCCAATCATTGTTTCAATGCCGGAGCAGGGATGTAGACAAGAATAGCTCCTAAGCAACTGTGTTTTTTTTTTCTTGTTAGATGTAATAATGAACATAGTAGCCATCAATTACTCCCGACATCTGAGCCGCTGAAGACACAGTGGATGACTTTTGTTTGTAAATGGAATGTGCCTCCCAATCGACATAAATGCGTCTGTGTTCACACAAATCCCTGATCCAGCTTCACTTCCAGCAGAAGTGAGTATTTTGAGTCTTTGCAAATCGCCTTTCCTAATAATATGCTAGTTAGCAAGTTTCATGGCTAACACGGCTAAACGCACTAAAGTAAACGATGGCTAGTCACTTCAGAGAGGGGCGGGGCCAGCAGAGCTGCCAGCTCATTTGCATTTAAAGGAACATGCAATCGAATCGGTTGATTTTTTTTTGCAGAGCTAATTTTGACAGGTAAAATGGTGTTTTTTACACTACTATTGAGAATTTTTAACCAAAGTATATTATAGAATTTTCATTAAGATCCTAAAGAATCATATGAACTTGTGGAAAATGGGCATCTGATGACCCCTTTAAAACATAAATACAGTAAACAAAAATATACAGTTTTCCAGGTAACTTTCAGTTACCTTTTTTTGAATATAACTATAGTAGTTACCTGTTTGGTTTCCAACTCTTTGAGCCACACATCTCGTGGGAAGCGATAAACATCCAGCCAAACAGAGCCACTGGCTTCATTGACAATATACAACAACAGCATTAATGATTCATGAATACTCACAGTTAACAGTATTTTTAGTTTTATATTACATATAGGAAGTTTACATGTCATGACTGCAGCTCCAAAGTCCCCACTTCTAGACACTTCAAATTTTGCACAGATGTTTCTTTGGTTTATATCTTCCTGTGAGAAATGTAACACATGTAATTATTTTAATATATATTACCAATAGAAAAGCAACTACACATAAAAATAAGGTCTTAAATGGTATTATAAACTCACAGTTTCATTGATGACTTTTATTAAATAAATATTCTCAATGTGATGCACAAAAAGCCGTGCAATACCTTATGTGACAGAGAAGAAAATTAAAGAATAATTAAATACAGAAGAATATAAAATGGGGAGTTTTTAATGTAATTTCTTAATGTAAAAATACCCATGTCATCCACTGTGCATAAGAGGTGAGTGGCATTTCCCAGAGAGGCACAAGAGATGTTGGTAAGCTCCACTCTTTCATCCTGCCACATTCTTACACAGGTGAGAGTGGATGTACTGATGACTGACAGACCATGAGAGTGACCCAAAAACAGGTAAAGTCCACCATCAGAGCTAGCAATACTATTAGTTCTCCCTGGAAGCTAAGAACCAAGAAACAAAAAAAAAGAAAGAAAGAAAAATCATGTGTAACATGAACATTTTGGACAAATGCATCCGAAGAAATGAAACATACCTTCATTTCTTTAGCAGCATTCAACACAGGAATTTGTTTTGCTGCTTGTTCATCCCTCTTGATCTTCTCCTGCTCTGATATAACTTCCCATGTACTTTCAACAAGGTTATTTAACAGCTTATTGATCACTTTCGCAGACTCAGGCAGATTATTATCAAGCTGCTGCAGATCTGTGAAATACGTCACATCATCATCTTCACAGCTGCTGTAATCTGAAGGCTCTGGGATCTCCAAACCTCTTCTGAGATTCACAGCCATCTTATTTCTAGAGGAGGAAAAAAAGAATATGAAACTGAATTGCAGAATTAATTTTTGGCAGACCATATTAATACATACACATATACCTAAAATTGTCAGCATATATAAAATGGACTTGAGAAAAACATGGTATTTTGCAGATGGTACTAAAGTAATATTATGTACCATAATACCATTATATTATAGGAATTACCTTCTTACCCCATATATAACAAAAGTGATACACCATGGCACCTTCACATTTACACTACCAACAAATAAATACATACAAAATAAATCGTTCCAGCAGCAACTACATATATGCTTAAGTTTGCGATTCATCATGTAACAAGGTTAAAATTGTTTTATTTCACTAGATGTTCCTGTTCATAGCGGTCTTTTCCGTCTTTCTCCCGAACGAAAGAGGTATGCTGTGTTCCATGCTACAGATTAGTTGTTAGCATTGGTTTAAAACAATTCACACACAGAAATACAAAATGTTTAAGTTGTTTTATTTATTTATTTTTGTTATTTACAGATGTAAGATCATATATACTTAACACATGTTTCGTTGTTGTGGATTGGTATACGTTACTTGGGAATGTTATTTTTGTTGGCAGTGTTAATGATGTGTGAGCTGAAGCTGTTGTGACGGCCTGTCTATATAAAAATACATTCTCTATGCAGGTATGCATCGACGAACCATATTTTTGGTTTTAAGTTGTTTCAGGACCAATATTGTCGTGTTTCATACGTTTCTCTGTATAATTTTACGTTTATGGAGTTACTGCGTTTTCTTCTTTCCTTGTAACTTTTTTTCTGCCTTTCTTCCAAACGAAAGAGTGTTACTGATGTGTGAGCTGACGCTCATTATCATTAAGACGGTCTGTCTATATAAAAATACATTCTCTATGCAGACCCAATCCGGCGCTCTCCTGTCGTTCTTCGCTAACTTTAATTTTCAACACAACGCAGACAACCCAAGCAGACGGTTACACTCACATGTCAGGTCTCTTGACCTCCATAAAAAGAGCTAAGAATGATTCAGGTGGTCAGTGAGATATTTTTGTGAATACCTAATATATTAAACCTACTGTAACAAAGTGATTTGAATTAACAATAATAATATAATTATAAACAAAATCGCTCACCGATGACGTGCTAGTGGCGTTCTTCAGTAATGTTAGGTTGTCATGACGACAACCCTCCACAGGGTTGCAATGAGGTGAGTGTGGGGCGGTGCGTGCGGACTTTTCCAGTTGGATAACACAACCGGTTTTTTTTTTAATTAATATTTACTGATTCAGATCTAAAAAATATTAAATAATAAGCGTATGTCCCAGCATCTGGCAAAAATACACTTTATATGTGTAATCATTAAACACATAAAATGACATTCGTAAGTGTGATGGATTTTTCTAGTTTAATACACATTGAGCAGCACCCACTCCATATGTCTTGTCTACCCACCTGCTTTTGCTGATGGAATAAAGTTGTACAAATTTGTATAGCTCGTTTTGCTGCTTGATATTGCAGACTTGTGTATCTTACCATATTATTTTAATGCCTTACCTTAATGATGAACACACTGCCCAGATACCAAGAACATTTGGGCCAAATGTGGCCCATAGCTGGCACATAGGGCTTGAATATGGCATGGCTGAACAGATATGGGCCAGATTGTTACCATGTAGGGTGAATTAAGGGTGATTGGGACAGTTTTTGAATTTACGACTTGTGCAAGGTTTCTTGCCATAAATTTAAAACACTAGCCCAACACATGATATATTTCTGTAAAACAAAATGTCAACTACCCATTTAAGGAGGAAACAATAATTATTATGTACATTATGTTATGTATATATTATTTCATTATAATGAAAGGATGCGTGAAGTACACTTTTCTGCAAACTGAGCCAAAAATATTTTTTTGGTAACTTTTGGGTGAATGGGACACAATGTTTGGGTAATTGGGACAGCACATTTTTTCATTGATTTAGTGTAGTGTAGTGTAGTGTACGAATATTTATTGTATTTCACAAGTTATTTCATATTTTAATATAAATTTATATGCAAAAATATAATTTTATATGCAATATTTCCTTTTATGTTCATTATCATTAAGAGCCCATGTTTATTTCTGTTCAACTTTATTTCTCAGTTCAAAAATTAATCCAAAAGTTATACATCACAGCATATACAATGGTTCTTTATTACAAGGTCAATTCTTTTCTTAATTAGCAAAGCCTTAAGCACTGTCCAAATTTGCTGTCCCATCCACCCCAGTTGTGTTTTGGTGGATGGGACAAAATAAAAACAACCTAATTTGGAAAATAAAAATATGATATTAACACACTTTTTTTTACTGATTTTGTAGTAGTAGTACATCATATTTCTGTTTCCATCAAAAGTTTGTATAATATACTAGCTATGACCATTTTAGGACCTTATCATGAAATCCACCAAAAGCTTGTCATTTTCCTCAGTTCATACATTTCACAGTCAACTTCCTGTTTGATGCCTGCCCCGCCCACCTGCATGATGTCACACCATTCTAATTACATGGTCTTACGGCTAGGGCTCAGCAAAAAAATAAATATATATTTTAACTCAGGTGAGAAAATAAATTCTGTATAGTTATACTGTCCCATTTTACCTTACCTTACCTTACCTTACACTTATGAAATGTTTGCTTGGTTCACAGCTGCTTTTGAGGTATATGGTCCAGATAACAAGAAGCACAAGGTTTGCAGTGTAAACAGTTTTGTAATTCTTCTGATTTCCCTACAGTAGTCTCACACAGTCACATAAAACGGCTTACCGCATTTAAAAATTAAGCTGGATAAGGTTTTTTGTTTTTCAGTTTCCACTCTGTAAAGTCTAGAAACATAAAAATGAGACGCCAATAATTTCCAATAATTTGGAAGCATATTCTCCTCTGACCATTATAAAGGAAGAAGAAGAAAAAATGTTAAAGATTAATTGGCTATCCACCTTTTTATTCCCATAAAAGTGGGCACGGCCATTTGTACATTTTATGGATTTGGCTTCTGGTCTCACATCCAGCTATTTTTTTCTCCTTTTGCTGCTTGATATTGCAAACTAAGGTGTTTTACCATATTATCTTACTTGTGAACACACTGGTTTGTAGTGCAAACAGTTTTACCATTTACTACACTTCGGTATTTTTCTCGCCATTTCCCACACATCACCAGAAAAAAAGCTTGTTTTCGAATTGAAAATTAAGGTGCACAACCCTAGTTTAAAAAATCCACCAAGTTGTAGGTTTGGACATTTTATTTATTGAACAACATACCCAGTTATATGTAGTGCTCAGTGAGTGAAAAATTTTAATACCAAATGTAGTCTATAAACCTTCATTTGCAGTCATCATAAAAAGATGATGTGATTTTGGCAACTGAAGCGAGCCTTCAGAAAAGTGCATTAATGCTGCAAACAATCCACAGAGGCCTGTTTCTTCTCAGCAGTCTTCACCCTGTGCTTGGTTAATGCACTCTGGTCTAGAACAATGGGGGTCTATATCCAATACCTTTTTTTTTTAACTGGCATTCTGAATGAGTCATAAAAATCAGTTGAACATGGAGTCTTTGCATTGGTAACTCCAAGGGGAAAAGTGCAAGGGAGAGTATGAGACCACTAATGTCAACAACTCATTTAGTACAAATGAAAAGAACCATTTAAACACATTAATAAACATAGAAGCAAAAAAACAACACAAGTACTGAGCTTTGATCACAGTTATAGCTACCATCATTCCTTTTCTGAAAACACCCTCATATACAGAGCCTCTTAATAAGTTCTTTATATGGTGTAATGCACATTAGAAAATAATCTAAATATGGTCTCAGAAAATGGAAATACGCTCTCAGGAAAGGGAAATATAAATAGATAGTAAAATATAGAAAGCTATCACATAAAATCACTAGATTTTTGGTAAACAAAGCAAAATAGACTGCATCACTGTATACTACCAAAATAAGTTATTCACAGATCAGTAGATTATTTACATATACTGTAATGTTACATAAACAACAATACTTCATGTTTCACCAGCTTCTGCCGCTGCCATTTCTGTAAAACGTCATTCAGTCAATGCTTATTTTAGAGCTAATCTCCATCAGCTTCATAAAAGGAGTGTAGATCTGTGACGGGCTGGTTCTCGTTCTAGGAGTGATGGTAGAGGACAGTTCTGATGCTGCTGGAGATTTGGAGTCCCCATCTTCATGGCTGGTCTGAACAGAGCTTGAAGATACAGGTGCAGTTTGTGTGGGACTGGTTGCCGTTTCTTGTGTATTCAATACACTAGAGCGCAGCATTGTGCTGTACTGACCGGGACTGTATTTAAGAAGACTATAGTTCAGCCTGCTAGGGGATCTCGGGACCGATGGGATAGGGCTGGGTTGGACAGGTGCGACATACGGTGGCTCCTCAGATCTATGAACACAGGAGAACATGTGTGTAAGGCGTGGCCTCGAAAGCAGTTTTAAATTTCTTATGGCAAGGTGATCCTGCGCTCATTACCTAATGGGGAGGTCACAGCCAACTCCAATGTCCCTGGTGACTACTTTAGTCTGAGATGCTTTCTGTATAGACATAAAATACTTCAACTTGTCTCCTAACTCATTATTCTAGGAAAAGAAGCAAAGCATAGGACAGAGTCAGACCATAGGCATGGGAAATCAAGTAGAGAATTCATTTTACATGAAAAGACATATAAAGAGGACACTGGACAAAGACGATTCAGTTTAGATGTGTGAAAAATCTGACTGACAACCAGAGGGACTCGAAGAGCCCAGTTGACAGAATAGACAACTGATTCAGGAATATTCACATCCAGCGTGCTTGTTCCAACCAATCTGTGACTTTCAAGATTGGTAAAGATGAGGGGCATGCAAAAATCACATCTTTGCTACATGGAAATAGTTGATCCTACCTCACACTCCACAATGGCAATCCTGTCCAGCAGCTCAGAAATGAACATATCCTTCTGTGCGACTTTTGCTCTCAACGTTTCAACCTGCAGAATTTTGTTTGTTTTAGAATTGTAACAATCGTTCTGTGAATTCATGAAAGGACATTTTGGTATTGGGTGTATTTAGTGTACACTGTAGAACTGCACAATTCTGAATAAATTGAGAATCACAATTACAAAATACTGTGTGACAAAACATTGTTGCAGTCTATTTAAAAGTGTTTTAATTAATTAGATTGAACTTATTAAATATTTTAAAATATATGTATATAAAATATATATTAAATAAACCAATTTTTAATATTACAATGATGAAAAAGTGGTTTGAATGAATGATTCAATCACTCACTCATAAATACTTCACTTGTTTCATTACTGAATAAATTAGTGTTTTTAAACAAATCTCTTGAATTAATGATTCAATGACAAATACATTTTTTAACAGTCACTTTTCGCCACTACAATGCAAACGACACAAATGATATTTAAAGCGCCAGTTACTTTCAAATGCAGATTTGCTCTATTTTGATCAGTTTATATTCAGTGTTGGGGGTAACGCATTACAAGTAACGCAAGTTACGTAATCGGATTACTTTTTCAAGTAACTAGTAAAGTAACTCATTACTTTTTCATTTCATTTCTTGAGTTATTTTTTCATTAAAGTAACACCAGTTACTTTTTGTTTTCTGTATGTATTTAATCCCATTTTATTAACCAATGTCTTTGCTGCTGACCTTTGTTGATCCAATTCAACCATTCTAATAAGCAAAATTTATATGAATGACTGTAAGACAGAAAAAATACTGTGTTTAAAAGTCTGTTTGTGAAGCTGTTTCTTAGCCAAATATGGTAAATGTCTGCTGTCAGCAGCAGCGCAAACACAGATTTGAATGTTCTGGTATCATTTTGTCAAAGGTTTAATAGACACGGATGAATTGTTGTCATAAAAATTGGATCGCATGGGTGTTTGAATTGAGATCACAATCTTTTAACGATTAATCGTGCAGCTCTAGTACATGGTATGCTCTTTATTAACAGAGTGAACAGTCTCTGTAAATCCTCACCTCCTCTATCATGGTCTTAACCTTCCTCTGTTGAGAGAACACCATGTCGTTGAGATGCTTTATTCGCTCTCTCAGTTCTACTGCTTCCGCTTTCAGCTGCTCGGACCTGAGAAATAACATGTTGCTTAGGAGAGATATAATATATGCAATAATATACTAAAATGCAATTGTAGAATCAGTATTACTGGAAGCGTTTTTCTCTCAGGGGACAAAATTAAGACTTTTTAAGAGGGGGAAATAAACAACAACATCAACAACCTAAAATCATGATTAATCATTACTAACAGAAAAAACTGTAAACTAAATATATTTTAGTTTACTAATATATTAATATATATTCTCCAAATTAATGTAGAAACAACATAAACAATTTTAAAACTTTGTTTTTTTTTGTTTTTTTTACAAAAAACTATGAATAAAGGCTAGTATTTGCTGATAACAATACTGATTATTTTATTCACATCCTTATTATTAATTTACATTTTTGTTGGAATAAAATTAATAATTATAGAAATTCATCATCCCGATATAACTGAAGGCCAGGCAGAAACTACAAATTATCAGACTATTTTTTATTTATCATTTATTAACAATTACACAATATTACAAATATTAAAACTACTTTTAATTTAAAGGATAAGCTCATTTCCAGAATAAAAAAATCTGATAATTTACTCCCCCATGTGATCCAAGATGTTCATGTCTTTTTTCTTCAGTCACAAAGAAATTACAGTTTTTGAAACACATTCCGGGTTTTTCCTTCACATAGTGGACTTCAAGGGGAACCCATCAGGTTTAAGGTAAAAACTGCAATGCAGCTTCAAAGGGCTCTACACGATCCCAGCTGAGGAATAAGGGTCTTGTCTAGTGAATTGGTAGGTAATTTTCTTAAAAAAAAAAAAATAATAATAATAATATTTCTTAACCACAAATGCTCGTCTCGCACTAGCTGTGCAATGTGCATGTGCATCTTCACACATTACTTAATCACGGTGAAAAAGTCATGCAAAGTTAGTTCTTTGTCTGTGTACTTCGGTTTAAAAAGGTAGGGTAGGGCGATAAAGTCCATCTCATTTTCTAACCCTAACCGCAAAATTGTCCAACATTGTTTTACCTTTTTTGTAAAAAACTTTACACTTTGCATGTTCGCTTTGTAAACACTGTACTTTCGCCTACGTCACATGTGACCTTTCCAACACATCTATGTATTCCGTGAAGCTAGTGCAAAACGAGCATTTGTGATTGAAATGCATAGAATTTTGTATTTTTAAAATAAAATGACTAGTCGTTTCGCTAATTAAGACCCTTATTCCTGAGCTGGAATTGTGTAGAGCCCTTTGATGCCGCACTAAAACTGCAATTTTTACCTTCAACCCATTGTCCACCATTTAAGTCCACTATGCAAAAAAATCCTAGAATGTTTTCCTCAAAATGCTTTCTTTGCAGCGGGAGTAGTAAACTAATTCTTTTAGGTGAACCTTAAACAATATTCACTCAAACTCATTATAATAAATGCCACATTTTGGCTTTTATACAGTGCGTTTAGTGATGTTTCGGTCTCTGTCAACTCTCTATAGGCTATCAAGGATGTAATAGCAGAAACTCATGCACTATTTTTCTTAGCACTGCTTATATTATACTTATTAGAGTCATGGTATCTGGTTATTATAGATCTTTAGCTGTCCACTGAAGCCATCTTGAATAAAAAAAAACACATCACCACTCCATTCAGCTGCAAACTAATAATGTAGGTTTCCAGTAAATGTCTTACTGTTTGGCCATAGCTTTGTCTGCATGGTCAATTTCGTCCAAACCACGTAAGCGTTGTTCACATTCATAAAGCTTTTTAATCAGGTCACCCTTCTCCTGTTATAAAGAGAGAAGTGTTGTATAAAAAGTTTCCTTCAGGGGTAACAGGCAAAGGCTGAGCCAACTGATATTATTTACCTGAGCCATACAGTTTAATAGCCTTTCCACCTCTGTAATTCTTTGGTCCCTTTCAGCGATCTTTGCCTCAGCTATCTGAATATTCCTCTCTGCCTCCTCAAGCCTCCTTATGTAGTTGTCAAGCTGAGCCTGTGGACATACAAGTTTTACAATCATTAATTTGCCTCTGTTCATCAGTCATGATCATCATTCTCTCTGAAATCTTCACTAGTACCACTAGGTGGCAGCCTTCCTTAGAAAAAAGTTTTTCTCTCAACATTTTTCTCTCTTCCCTGGTGAATAGCTACAGATGTTTCCTGTTATGAGATTGGAATCCTTACGCCCTGCTTGTGAAGTATAATACAAATCTAGTTTTTACAGTGTTTCTGTAGGAGTCACAGTCTTTCAAAAGCCACACATTAAAACAAATGCATTTATCACATCATGCAGTGCAGTTCTTGCTGAACTAGCTGGATTGTAAGGGATTGAGTGTCTGTTTGGTTATATCTGTACCTGCAGAGCTTCTATCTCTTCTGTGTACTTCCTCTGCTGTTCCTGCAGCTGTTCCTCATATTCCCTCTGTAGCTTAGCACTCAACTCTTTCAATGCTCGAGTCTTGGCCTCCTGAGAAGTCTCCACCTACATACAAAAAGCAATTTGGTTGTCACATGTTAATAACCGTGCTATTCAGGAAAAAAAAGTTACAATTTGAACAGTTTCTGGATCTTTAGATCTCAATACATGCTGCAGAACAAAAAATATTTTGTAAAGGACAACTACTTTTTCAATCAAAGCATTGTTATGATAACATAATTCATTTAAAATATGCATATTAAATAACACAAAAAAGGAATGATAAAAAATTACATATGTACTGATATTCAAAAGTTTGGGATCAGTCATTTTTTTTGTTTTTTAAAGAATTCTCATTCTCATCAAGGCTGCATTTACTTGATCAAAAATACAGGAAAAAAACAGTAATATTATGCAATATTATTATAGTTTAAAATAACGATTTTCTACTTAATATACATTTAAAATATAATTTATTTCTGTGATGCAATGCTGAATTTTCATCTGCCATTACTCCAGTCTTCAGTGTAACATGATCCTTCAGAAATCATTCTAATATGCTGATTTATTACTTTTATTATCAATGTGGGAAACAGTCATGCTGCTTAATATTTTTTGAAAGCTGTGATTCTTTTTTCAGATAAATAAAAAGTTAAAAAAGAAGAGCATTTTTCAAAATAGAAATGTCCTTGCTATCACTTTTATCAATTTAACACATTCTTGCTAAATAAAAGTATTCATTTCTTTCCAAAGAAAGAATAAAGTTTTACTGACCACAAACTTTTAAATGGTAGTTTATATTGTTACAAAAGATTTCTATTTTAAATAAATGCTGTTCTTTTTAACATTTTATTAATCAAAGAATCCTGAAAAAAAGTATCACAGGTTCCAAGTCCCAACTAAATATTAAGCAGCACAACTGTTTTCCACATTGATAATAAATCAATAATTCATAAGCATATTAGAATGATTCTGAAGAATCATGTGACACTGAAGACTGCAGTAATGATGCTGAAAATTTAGCTTTGCATCACAAAAATAAATTGCATTTTAAAATATATTCACATATACATTTAAAATGTAAAATATATATATTTTCCATTGAAATAATATTCCATAATATAATTTTTGCTCTGTATTTTTGATCAAATAAATGCAGTCTTGATGAGCATAAAAAAAAACTTCTTTAAAAAAAACATTAAAAATCTTACTGATCGCAAACTGTTTCATGATCATTAGCAGTAGTTTACCAGCACTTCACGTAAATTGTCCTAGAGTACAACAAATTAATTTTTAACTTTTTAAGTACTCCATAACTACTATAAACATTTTACTACATATATTTTGGGTACAGTAAACTTATAAAAAATACAGTTTCCAAAGGAATAAGGTTTTTACAGTGATGCCGTACACTGCAAAAACAGCTTACTTAATATTTTTGTCTTGCTTCTAGTCAAAATTATTCAATTAAGATGCATATGCTAGATAAGCAAAAAGATATTTAATCTTTTTCCAGGGGTAAAAAATGGAATTAAGTGCATTTTGCTTAAAACAAGACTAAATATCTATCTAGTAAATGCATCTTAATTTAGGAAAAGTTTAATATTTTGACTAGAAGCAAGACAAAAGTACTAAATAAGATAAGCTTTCTTTGCAGTGTGTATTAACCATTTTGTGTTTCCCAAAGACACTGTCAGTGACCATTTTTCAAAAAAACCAATTATTTTCTTAGTGTAAAGAACAATTTAATTATCTAAAGAATGACTTCTTTTAAAAAAAGAACCTTTTTGTGCAATGGAAAGTCTCTTTGTGGAACCAGAGATACCAATAAAGAACCTTTATTTTTAATAGTGTAGTCTCTCAATTAATATGAGGTTGAAAAACTGTATATACAATAATTTGAAGAAAAAAAAAAGACGTAGTATGTTACACTGCAGGATGCTGCTGACACCACAAGATTCTTGTTGTGAATTGTGTTCATGTTTACTAGCCAATAGGTGTTAGATCTCAGTTATCTACCATTAAATGTTTCTCTGTATTAAAAGAGTAACGTTTCACTAACAAAAAGGAACCAAAGTACCACTGTATTAGGATGCCTGTAACATGAAGGGTCTGCATGATAATAATAGTTGTTTATGCGTGTACCTGATTTTTGAGAGAGCGGTTTTCAACCTGCGCTGCTGCTAGTTGTCTTTCCGCTTCCTTGAGTTTCTCCTCTGTCTTCTCCAACGAGCTGCGCAAAGTTCTCATCTCATCTCTGTTTCCCACTCGATTTTGACAGCTTTCCAGCAATGATTTCTATAACAGCCATCATCAACAACAGCAGCAGCACATAAGCATTATATCTCTCATATGGATATACTTTAATATAAAGTAGTTTCTAAAAGCTTAAATGTTTATGCAGGCAGTTTATGCTTTCATCGTGACATTTCAATGTTGACAAGTCTAAAGTATGTTGACTAAGAAAACAATGTCAAGACTTGGCAGTTGGCAGCGACCACATTGATCGTGTACCTGTAAATCAATGTTTGCTGATATGAGGGAGTTGTTCATTTGGTCAAAGCTGTCCATAGCTGCCCTTCTTGTCTTCACCTCTGACTCAAGGTAACGCTTATGAGAGTTGGCTGCCTGGGACAAACACAGTCAGCACATTGAAACTTGTCATGCCACTATAAAATGAATTTTTAATAAAGCCTGACAAGGTAAGGTTTTGTGGTATAAAATATTCTGAGGTATTACTACACCAGCTCTATAGAAAACTGATTGGTTAACTGCAACAACCAGGTAACTGAAATAAGGCCCTGCTTTCATGCATCACTCCGTAAACTTGCTCTTTCTTGTTTCATACAAGCGTGTGCCTCGTTACTAGGAGATGCATGACAAATGAAAACAATGTGTGTTCTAAAATTGCCTTAAAATATCGAATATATGTGATAACCTCCAGCTGGACGGATTTAGAGTCTGACGCTATGAATGTTACCATCATATGCGATTTTCTGTATAATCTGTCAATTCTGATTTACCAAAACTTGCAGAATAGCTCTGACTTCATTTATAATTCTAAATGTATATCTTTATTAGTAGTAGTATATTATTATTTTGTAGAATTTGTTTTATTTATTTTTAAAATATCATTTCATATTTTTGGAATATAACTGATACAGTTGAGATCAAAAGTTTACATATACCTTGCAGATTCTGCAAAATGTTCATTATTTTACCAAAATTAGAGGGATCATACAAAATGCATGTTATTTTTTTATTTAGTACTGGCCTGAATAAGATATTTCACATAAAAGACGTTTACATATAGTCCACAAGAAAAATTAAGAGTTCAAACCCCGTTCAAAAGTTTACATACACTTGATTCATACTGTGTTGTTACCTGAATGATCCATAGCTCTTTTTTGTTTTGTTTTGTGATAATTGTTCCTTGTTTGTCCTGAACAGTTAAACTGTCTGCGGTTTTTCAGAAAAATTCCAACAATGACCGTAAGATTTTAAGATCCATCTTTTCACACTGAGGACAACTCAGGGACTCATATGCAAGTATTACAGAAGGTTCAAACACTCACTGATGCTCCAGAAGGAAAAACCATTCATCCAGGGGGTGAAAACTTTTGAACAGAATGAAGACGTGTACATTTTTGTACATTTTTCTTATTTTGCCTAAATATCATATTCTTTTCATGTACTACTGCTCTTTAGAAGGTACAGACGATACCTACACGTTTCCCAGAAAACAAAATAAGTTAAATTTACCCTGATCTTCAAATTCTTAATGTTTTTACCCACAACGCATTGTGTTTCCTTCTGAAGCATCATTGTGTGTTTGAACCTTCTGCAATAGTTGCATACGACTTCATATGAATTTCTAAAGATTTTGTGGAACCTGAAGGATTTTTCTGAAGAACAGCAGGCAGTTTAACTGTTCAGGACAAACAACCATCACCAAACAAGAGCTGTGGATCATTCAGGTAACAACACAGTACTAAGAATCAAGTATATGTAAACTTTTGAATGGGGTCATTTTTAAAAATTCAGTTGTTATTTTCTCTTGTGAATTATATATAAATGTCTTTTATGTGAAATATATTTTTTACGGTCAGTACTAAATATAAAATAACATGCATTTTGTATGACCCCTTTTATTTTGGTAAAATAATTAACCTTTTGCAGATTCTGCAAAGTGTATGTAAAATTTGACCTCAACTGTATGCAATTTTGATGAATAGATGTAATTTGCAATGCCAGTCAGCCTTTCATTATTGCAGAATAAGGCCCAACAGGATGGTCAGGATGATTAGTTCATTGATCCATCCTTAAACATTAGTCATGCTGCGTTTTGCTCACCTTTAACTCTTGAGTTAATTTTTGCACCGATTGCTGCATCCCTCCAAACTGGCCATACATCCGCTCTCTGACTTTTTCCAAAGAGTCACGTACCTTTGAGAAAAGAAGGATGCTTTTAAGTTGTCTGCTTCCTGAACAACATCAAGTATCTGCTAACTGGTTCTCTAGTTGCAAATTACATTTAGCTAGGTACCAAAAGAAAAGTCTCTTCGCTTACCTCTCTGATGTACTTCATCTCATCCCTCAGGTGACTAACAGACCAATCACGTGCCATCACTTCCTGTTGGTGGCTGGTGCCTGTGCTCTGCACCACGCCATAAACTCTGGGCCCGTGCTGAGCGAGCTGTTCCCGACCGATGCCATTGGTTATGGGGTGCTGGGGGAATAGGACCACAGGGCTCAGATTTCAGCTTGTGAATGTGTTTAAAAGGAGAGTGTGACACTGCTGTGTTTACAGCTGTAAAGACCAATGTCACCGCTGTGTGTCTGACCGTGTGTACGCCTATTGGAACATCTTGCTTGATAAATAAGAGTGAGACTGATATTTGCAAGCCACATGCTCTGGTATTTTAAGCATTGCTGCTGAGTGTTCACAACGAGAGGCTGGGATGCAGACAGTCAGAACAGTCAGCGAGGGTGTCATATTTCTGCATGCCAGTCGGAAAGAATAAAAAAAAAAATCTTTCATATCTACAGGTTCACCATGAATATACAAAAAGAAACCTGAAACTTGGAATGTTGTTGTGTTAACATTTTCAGTGAGAGTACATAGAGAAATATTTCTTTGACAATGCCAAGGGGAAAGGTAGTTATAATAGCAAAGCCCAGGAGCAACTACAGGTGAGATCATCTCACTCAAGGGCACAGCGATGTGGATCAATGGCCTTAATTTATTCTGATTCTGCCGCAGGATTCTGGGAGCATTTTGCACTGGGTCACTTATGTCTCTAGGATTTAGTGTCTAAAGGAGTCATATTTCATGTTTTGCATGGCTTAAGAAAACTCTTTTGTGATATGTTTAATAAGTGAACAAGCATTTTACTGTGCAAAGAAAGCCCTGAAGCCATATTGTACAGATACTCTTCAGCTCATGCTTGCTTTGCAAACAATAACGCACTAAACTCAAATACCTTTTGGGAAACCAGCACCTGTGTTTTAAACTCCACCACTATCAGAGATAAAATTACTTACTAAGTCAAAATTATGAGGTAAAAGTCACAACTGTGAAAAAATGTAAGAATTGCGAGATATAAACTTGCACTTCTGAGAAATAAACTCACAATTCAGAGAAATTAAGTCAAAATTGCAAGGTAAAAAGTCACAATTGTGTGATTCTGACTTTTTTTCTCAGAATTGTGTGATATAAACTCACAATTCTGACTTTTTTTTTTATCAGAATTGCGTGATATAAACTAACAATTCTGACTTTTTTTATTAGAATTGCGTGATATAAACTCACAGTTATGAGAAATAAAGTCAGAATTGCAAAAAAAAAAAAAAAAAAAAAGATTCTGATAGAAGTCTTTTATGCATGGAAGCCCTTTCCACCAATGAATAAAAAAGGTCATTTTTTAATCTCACAATTCAGACTTTTTTTCACGCAATTGCAAGTTTATATCATACAATTCAGACATTTTTTTCCAGAATTGTGAGATAAACTCAAAATTGCAAGTTATAAAGTCAGAATTGCGAGATATAAACTTGCACTTCTGAGAAATAAACTCACAGTTCTGACAAATGAAGTCACAATTGTCAGTATTACATGATATAATCTCACAGGAATGTGAAATTAAAAAATCACAACTGCGAGTTATAAAGTCAGAATTGCGTGATTCTGACTTTTTCTTAAAATTGCGTGATATAAACTCAAAATTGCAAGAAATTAAGTCTTAATTTTAAGATGTTTTTTTTTTTCTTTTTTTAATTCAGTGGTGAAAACAGGCTTCCATAGAATGCTTACCAAGCATTTAAAAAACAAACAAACAAATCTTAATATTGTTCTATTTTAATGCATTTTCACATGCATTTTTAAAAAGATTTCCTGAGATTGTAAAACTGAACATTACTCCAGTTTTCAGTGTCCTATGATCCTTCAAAAATTATTCTAATAAGCTGATTTGGTATGTAAGAAACATTAACTATTATTATCAAAGTTATATTTTCTTTTTTTTTCAGGATTCTCTGATAAATATGATAAATTTTGTGTCCTTGCTGTATACAAGTAATAATTTTTTAAAAATCGAACTAATTTTGACTATTAAATGTTACATTTTAAATAACATATATTAGATATTAAATATCAAATTATTAATATTTGCATAAGCATGGATACTAGTAATTTGGGTTTGTTTGTTTTCTCAGAAGCTGTCATACCTTGTCTCCAAGTTGAGGTGATTCTCTCCCAGGGGGTCTTTCTCTCTGCATGAGCCCATTTTTCTTTTTCCAGGCACCATTGACCAGTTTCTCACTCTGTGATATAATACATTTTATTTTCATAGGTCTTTCAAATTTTCAGACATGTTAATGCTTGAGTTGACACTTAGAAAACCAATGTTATGTTCACAGATTGTTGAGGTAAAAGAATTTTCCGAGGTTTTGCCGTTGCCAGACGTCTTTATGCAACACTTCAAATCCTCTTTCTAAAAAGCTTTCCTGTTTATAAGAAACCATATTCCATCTCTTACATGTGGGCTATTTTCATATCAAACTGAGGTGGAACAACACTGATGAATTCCAGCTGTGATCACACTCTCAGGATGTGGTATTCCCCTTTCTCTTCTCAGGACATAGTTTCTCAGAACTGTAATATCATTCATATCATGACCACACCTCGTCAGAGCTCCTCTCAAAAACAAAGCACAGACCTTCAGCTTCCTCACTGACAGAAACTGAATTCTGTCTCAACTTTAAGGGCGAAGATGAGAATAACTCTTCATTAGAATATAGAATGAGATGTGGAGAAAACACGATTAATGTTTCCCTCTGATTCTGACTGAAGGGGAGCAATGTGTGGGAGTGGGTGGAGATAAGACAGAACAATGATGCCAGTGTTGTTCATGGCCTTCTACTGGACTTCATTGAACTTGACAGATAACCCACAAAAACAAGCCCATGAGACTAAATTTGAGGCAGTCAAACAGGGGAGAGATATTTAAAATTCTGAAAACAGATCCTCTAAGTTTGGCCTTACGTGTAGCGATATGAGTTATGTATAGAATGTTTATGAATCATTTTGGGGATTTAATTTGGTCTAATAAATCTAACAGAGGGATTAACCATCCTTGTATTGAAGATGAGTAAAAGGACAAACTTTCAATTTTGTGTAAACTACACTACCAGTCCAAAAGGGTTTTTTTATATTTTAAAATGTGATTTATTTCTGTGATTTTCTTCAGTGTCACATAATCCTTTGGAAATCATTCTAATATGCTGATTTGCTGTTCAAGAAACATTTATTATTATTATCATCATCAACCATATTTAAAATAGCTGAGTAAAGTTTTTTCAGAATTCTTTGATGAATAGAAAGATTCAAAGATTAGCATTTAACCTGAAATAAAAAGCTTTGTAACATTATACACTATACCATTGAGATTGGAGTCAGTATAACTTTTGGGAAAATAAATTATAGAAAGTTATACTTTTATTTAGCAAGGATGCCTTAAATTGATCAAGAGTGATGATAAAGACGTTACAAAAGTTACAAAAGACTCAGCTGTTTCCAACATAATAATATTAATAAATGTTTTTGAGCAGCAAATCAGAACACTGGAATGATTTCTGTAGGATCATGTGACTGAAGTAATGATGCTAAAAATGTAGCTTTGAAATCACAGGGATAAATTACATTTTAAAATATCCAAATACAAAACTGTCATTTTAAATATTTCACAATTGTACTGTTTTTGCTGTACTTTGGATAAAATAAATGCAGGCTTGGTGAGTAGAAAACACTTCTTTAAAAATTAAAAGTAAAAATGTTTTGACTGGTAGTGTACAGTATATCTTTAAATTAAGCATTAAAATTAAAAATCATTATTTTAGCAATTTCACTAAGCACCATCCTTAAGCTAGAAAATACAGCTACTGTTGTAAACAACATGAACATTTTATTGTCTGCACAGTTTGTACCTCCAAACCATACAATGACAGACAACACTAACAAAGCTCAACTGAATTAAACTTTCATGCTCATTTTAACAATATCTCTTTGCACAATATTAATGTACTATCACAGCACTATAGAGCTGTCATCTTAGCCCTAGTAATAAATGCATGTGTTTTCCCTGTTTCATATTCTATCTTGCTCATGTAACCTTACTGATTGAATTGAACACTATTCAATGAGCTCTATTGTTGTTGTAGATGTGCTGGAGGGTGTAAACTCAAGTCTAGCATCTGTGTTTTACAAAACACTATGTTTGTTTGCATGCAGTGGGTGGTGCTAGTACAGCTACCTACTCTAGCTTTGCTGAGACCAGTTACGTCGTCATTCTGTCTCATTTAGCTGAATGTCTTTATGAGAAAAACTGACCATGGGTCAATGTGAATTTCAGACCTTCCTGTAATCCAACAGGTGTAACTCGGGCAATTCAAGCCACAAGTAGACTAGTATCCCATGGAGGATAGGATTACTCTCACACACCCATCTTAATTTTGCAGTGGATTCTTGTCTTGGTTCTTTGTTATGGCAGTAATAGAATATCTCAGTTAAATGAAATATTCTCTAGTCCTTGCACTTAACTATCCTGAAAGTCCTTTTCCCTCTTCTCATTTTGTCTTCCTCTGACCTGGTTTTACTTTTGTACAGTTATGCCACTAATTACGATGCAAAGGACTGAATATAAAAAGCCTCTATATTCAAACTCAATGCAAAATGTAAACCTGACATCACCTGTATACTAGACATCTATACTTGGAAGTTTTTTCAATACATAGTCAAATAATCAATATTAACATAAAGATTTATATTCTCATTGCTGACAGTAGCTACAGTTGAGGTCAAAAGTTTACACACACCTTGCAGAAATCTGCAAAATTATAATAATTTCAGCAAAAATAAGAGGGATCATGAGGTTCTTGTTTGTCCTGAACAGTTAAACTGCCTGCTGTTTTTCAGAAAAATCCTTCAGTTCCCACAAATTCTTTGGTTTTTCAGCATTTTTGAGTATTTGAACCTTTCCAACAATGACTGAATGATTTTGAGATCCATATTTTCACACTGAGGACAATGAGGGACTCATATGCAACTATTACAGAAGGTTCAAACGCTCACTGATGCACCAGAAGGAGAAACAGTGCATTAAGAGCCGGGGGTAAAAAAAAAAAGATCAGGGTCAATTTAACTTATTTTGTCTTTTGGGAAACATGTAAGTATCTTCTGTAGCTTCTGAAGGGCAGTACTAAATTAAAAAAATATATATATAGGCAAAATGAAAAATCTTCATTCCGTTCAAAAGTTTACACCCCTGGCTCTTAATGTATTGTTTTTTCCTTCTGGAGCATCAATGAGGAGTAGTAGTAGTACCTTTTATTTAATGCCATGTCAGCTACAATGGCTATTTTGGAGCATCAAAGACCCTTTGAACCTTCTGTAATAGTTGCATATAAGTCCCTCAGCTGTCCTCAGTGTGAAGAGATCCGAATACACAAAAATGTTGAAAAACCAAAGAATTTGTGGGACCTGAAGGATGACCACACATATAGAGGTCACTTTAAAGTCCAGTGTGGCAAATTTATTTGACCAACTTGAACCTAATGTAAAATCTGTGTGGGGAAATCTTTGCCCTCGCTTGAAATTCCTAATCACCCAATTCCTGATCAAACTGGTCATTGGCAGCTCATCAAGAAGGTCTGGGCTTCGTATACTGACACTGCACACTGCAAAACAGCCACAGCTGGCTCTTCCCATGAGACAGACACTGATAAGGCCATCAACAATTTAATGTTGGCAGAGCTCCTGGATTTCTACCTCTCATTAGTATCTGGGTTACGAAAGAGCCTGATGTTCCCAAAGCAGCCCCTATCAGAGACCAAACAGGGCGGATATCAGTTGAACTTCAAGGACTAAACGCTGTAGGGTGCAAGTTCCAGGCCAAGGTACATGCAGACACACCTCTCTTGACTTCTTTCCCAGGACACCGCTGTCTGTCGAAAGCTTACAGCTACTGTCAAATACACAAATTAATTTGTCACACAGACTAAGCTGTATATGTAAACAAGCTTAAAATTAACTTTACCTCCCTTGGTAAACAGGTGACTCAATTTGACAAGCTTTGTTTCATGTGACTCTGAACTTTGGGGACAGCTCAAGGATATTTATCTGAATGAAGCCTAACTTGTTTCTAAACATATTGGCTTAGTAAGTAAAGTGACATTTAACTATAAAATCTTTGCATTTTAGTTCCGAGAATGTGTGCATATCTGCATGTTTTTATCAGTAAAGGTCCATGGCATGATACGGGCCGGGCAGTTCAGGTTCTATGACGCACAAACCAAGTGACAGAGCAAAAGGAAGTACATAATCTCTGATTTATCTCTATGAAACACTAACAAATTCACAAACAAAACAAGTTGAAAATTTCCCATTTTTGAAATTCGATCTTTCACATCCTTATAAAGTAAGGCTAAAGGTTGCACTACGTGCTTCCTGAGTTTGAATCCCAGTTCGAGGACCTTGCCCGATCCTGCACCCCTCTCTCTCTCCCACTTCACTTCCTGTCTCATGTACACTGTCCTATCAAAATAAAAAAACGCCAGATTCATCTTTTCACACTGAGAACAACTGAGAGACTCATACACAACTATTACAGAAGGTTAAATGCTCACTGGTGCTCCAGAAGGAAACACAATGCATTAAGAGCTGCGGGATGAAAACTTTTTGAATTTGAAGATCGGTAAATTTAACTTATGTTGTCTTCTGGGAAACATGCAAGTATCTTCCGTAGCTTCAGAAGGGCAGTACTAAATGAAAAAAATATGATATTTAGGCAACATAAGAAAAATGTATACATCTTCATTCTGTTTTCACCCCCCCAGCCCTTAATGGATTGTGTTTCCTGAAACAGTGAACGTTTGAACCTTCTGAAACCTTCTGAAACCTTCTGAGTCCCTCAGTTGTCCTCAGTTTGAAAAGATGGACCTCAAAATCATACAGTCATTGTTGGAAAGGCCTTAAATACACAAAAATGTTGAAAAACCAAAGACTTTGTGGGACCTGAAGAATTTTTCTGAAATACAGTGGGCAGTTTAACTGTTAAGAACAAATAGGAGACTCATGAACAACTATCACTAAACAAAAGAAACACAGCTGTGGATCAATCAGGTAACAGCAGAGTATTAAGAATCAAGTGTATGTAAACTTTTGAACAGGGTCATTTTTATAAATTCAAAAATTCCGTAAACGTTTTTCATGTGAAATATCTTATTTAGATCAGCAGTAAATAAAAAATAACATTTTGGTAAAATAATTAACATTTTGCAGATTTGGCAAGGTGTATGTAAACTTTTGAATTCAACTGTAAATATCCACAATAGCATTCAAAATTTACATATCTTGTAAATTACTTACTTAGAGGGTAGTAGGGGGTTAGACGCCATTTGTTTTTTTGTACATCTTTTCACTTTGTTTATGTTTAGGGAGTCAGGGAAGTTTTGATTGCATTTTATTTTCATTTTTCTTTAAAATTTAAAAGGAGGATTGTTTTGTTTATTATTTTGGTCTTGTCTGCCCCTGAAGATTTATCTCTCTCGTTAATAAAAAACCTCTCGATTTGCATTTCTCTGATAGTGATTCTTCTTCCACCTCACCTTTCTGTTATGATCTAACTCCTAGAGGTCATAACAGCATGCTTTTGACTTTTATGCTCACCAAGGCTGCATTTATTTGATCCAAAACACAGTAAAAATCATAACATCTAAAAACATTAAAACAGTTGAATAAGTTCAATATATTTAACCTGTCGTACAAATTTTAGTAATGTTTTCTACATCTGACCCTATGGAGTACATTTAGGGACCACAGATCCCAAGTTAAAAACCTCTAGCATCTTTAACTAATGTGTCATAACCTAAAGAAAGCAGTCATTCAATGTTATCTTGCTGAGCTTATCCTGTTGTCAGGTCATCATGTCATTTGTGTTGCTACCCAACAGACTGAGGACTGTGTGAAGTCAGTAAAAAGAGGAAGTTTGTTATGATGACATAAAGAGATGTCTAGCGCCCATATGTCTGGCTGCAAGAGGTTTAATGAAAGATGCTAAACTGATACTTACGGAGTTGACAGATTCATTTTGAGATTTTGGACTGTCCTCAGGCCGGAGGGTTAATCGGAGACGCCTGATTCTCCTCTGGTGGACATCACACAGCAGGATGCAACAAATAAACAAACAAACAAACAGTGATTGGTCACAATCTTATGTTAATTAGGCAGATAATCTGATGATTGCTATCTCAAGATAAAATGGTGCAATTTCACTGAAACCAAAACAAAAACTTGAAGTCCTGTCAAATATAATGCTTATCTATTACGAGAAATGTTACGCATGAAAAGGAAAAAAAACTGCTCCAAGTGATTTATCACTGAGATTGAAAGAATAACAAAACTGTATTAAAATAACAACTGCCCGTAAACACTTCGATGATTAACCACTTGAGATGTGCCCATTTATTCAATTCAAATCATTATCTACTACAGTCAAAAATGTGGTTCTCAATGGTTTGATGCCCTCTCCACCAGTTAGTGCCATCTGAGAGGGTGTCAGTTGATTAGCTGTGAGAATTTCTCTGAATGGCAGCTGACCACAGCAACAGCGGCTGAGCGCCAGGCCCTGATAAAATAAACATGACAGGGCCCTGCCTCCCAGGACGGTGGCTCTTATTACAGGCCCTTCTCTGAACAACACAACGCTGCTTTGCACACGTCAACAGTGCACGATTAGCCTGGATATGGACGAGACATTGGGGCAGAGTCCAGTGCTTGAGTGACAGCCAAGAGACACAGAGGACAGAAACTGAACCAAACATAACCAAAAAAAACACCTCACGGAGAATCAACTACAGTCAGACATTCGCAGTGAAACAAAGTTCAAAAGAGCAAGAAAACGTGAGTGAGAGTTTCCTACCTCATTGAGGTCTGGTATCTCAGTGGTGGCTGTGGTGCTGATGGCACCAGTCATGCCATTGTGCAGCATGTCTTCTTTTCCTCGTCCACGCCACACATCCACACAAACACTAACAACGTCTGCGCCCACCACTGCAGGCTACACACCAAAGGAGGGGAAACGTAGTGTGTGTGTGTGTGTGTGTGTGTGTGTGTGAGAGAGAGAAAGAGGGGAAGAATGGAAAAAAGTTCCCTTCAACAGCTCTGCCAGAATTCCTTCCCCCGGATGAGACCAGAGAGAGAACGAGACGGAAAAAAAGAGGCTCAGTATTCCAATGTGCAGAGGTCAGTAGAAACACAGCCCTCCAGTGTGCAGACAACTCCAGAGTGACAGCGTCCCATATAGACTCCTCCTGACTGTGGGAGAGAGAGAGAGGGAGTGAGAGAGAGCGAGCTGTCAGTCTTCAGTATCTGTGCTAGCTACGTAAGCTTTGTTTCTAATCAGACCCGTCGAGCAACATTTCACGTGTATGCGTTCTTCAGCTCCCACCTACCTGTAGCTGGCTGCTTTTGTGGGGTGGGGTTGATAGCATTGGGGTGGAGCCCTCTCCATTTCTACACGGGAAGGAGTCACACCTTAGGCGGGTTACGCCACTTTTAGTTCTAGTGTGGCTTGTGTTATTATGCTTACAATAGTTCTGGATTTTAATTTCACTTAGTAAATGGATCATATCAGTGACTAACAGTGAGAAGCAGGAACATAAAGGAAAAAGCATAGTATAATTGTAATAGCATGACATTGTTGTGATTCATGGGGTTACAACTAATATTTTTCAAGTAATAGTAATAGTTTACCCAAAAACAAGTCATCATTTACTCACATTCATGTCATTCCAAACCTGTTTTGTTCCTCTGTGGAACTGTCTCAAAATAATTGTTTGTAGTCCATACATACAGTGGAAGTCTTCAGTCACTAAAGTGTTGGGTTTTTAATATTCTTCAAATAATCTTGAGACCCATCTTTTCACACTGAGGACAACTGAGGGACTTATATACAACTATTACAGAAGGTTCAAATGCTCACTGATGCTTCAGAAGAAAAAAAAAACAATGCATTAAGAGCCAGGGAGTGAAAACTTTTTGAATTTGAAGATAAAGGTAGATTTAGCTTTCTTGTCTTCTGGGAAACATGTATCTTCTGTGGCTTCTAAAAGGCAGTACTAAGCGAAAAAGATTTGATATTTAGGCAAAATAAGAAAAATGTACACATCTTCTGTTCAAAAGTTTACACCCCTGTGTTTCCTTCTAGAGCATCAGTGAGTGTTTGAACCTTCTGTAATAGTTGCATATGAGTCCCTCAGTTGTCCTCAGTGTTGTCCCAGAAATAACAAATAATTTGTGGGAGCTAAAGGACTTTTCTGAAGAACAGCGGGCAGTTTAACTGTTCAGGACAAACAAGGGACTACTATCACTAAAAACAACAGCTGTAGACCATTCAGGTAACAACAAAGTATTAAGAATCAAGTGTATGAAAACGTTTAAATGGGGTCATTTCAATAAACTGAACTATTATTTTCTTGTGTGGACTATATATAATCATCTTTTATGTGAAATATCTTATTCAGGTCAATACTAAAGAAAATAACATGCATTTTGTATGATCCCTCTTATTTTGGTCAAATAATTAACATTTAGCATATAGCATGGATGAAATCTGGACTTACTACATCAGCCAGGTTAAAACTGTCACATGACCTATCAGCATTAGTTGCATCACTTCACCGGAACTCCTCTCCTGTGGCCTCATGGGATAGTAAAGCGTTAATTGGATGCACACTTCATAATAGTAGGCCATTTGGGTACTTTTCACGTATTATCGATACTATGAATTTGTTCATACTACTCATCTAACATACTGTTTTTCTCCTTCTATATTGTAAAAAAGCATGCATATTCAGACAGAGTTAACATATTTTTTGGGTGAACTATTCCTTTTGTAATTGTAATCCCGTAAAAAAACAATTGTTGTCACAGTAAGACAAGCCGCACTGCAGACGTTTTGAACTTTGCTTGAAGAAATCTTTAATCTACGTGATTTTGTTTGCTTAACATATTTCAAAGTGCACAAGTTTTAGGTCAATTATTAACCTAGGAAACAGATAGTTTACCACATGACCCAGTGTAATCATTAATCCTCCATATTTATGAGATTCACCCCTTGGAAAACAGATACAGGCTATTTGATGGGTCATTTGAGCGACAATCAATTTTTTTTTTTAATATGACAAAGGCCTTGACTATCTAGAAATCCATGAGCATGATGATCAGTTAAAGCAGCATGTGAAAGGTCATAGGGATTATGTTTCAAGCCTTTCATGATGGAAAACAGGATCCTATCTGGAGTGGTATCCTACTGGAGAAGCTTCACTAGGCCCATTCAATCCAATAGTGGTCAATGAAGCTATGAAGAGGTACTTAAATAACATCTATTCAGCATTGTGTTCATTCCTGTTTCTGCAAGTGAACTGTGAATAAATTTTTGGGGGGTCTATTAAATAAATAAATAAATAAATAAACTGCACATATATCATCATCAGTTAGATATTTAAGGCTAGTGGACGCTGTTATGACCAGTGTTGGGGGTAGCGCATTACAAGTAAAGTTACGTAATCTGATTACTTTTTTCAAGTAACTAGTAAATTAACACATTACTTTTTAATTTCGAAGACAATATCTAAGTTACTTTTCCAAATAAGTAATGCCAGTTACTTTGTTTCCCCATTTACTGACTGACAGCTCTCCTGTCCCCATGTTGAGAGAAATCAGGAGTAAGTGCGAAGGCGTTGTGTGCGCTTTGTAAACATGATGGCTACTGTAGTTCTAGATGTGAACATGCATTTACAGATTGAGTGTTCCTCAAAGTGAAATGCAATCTTAGAATATGACACAAACTTGCATTAATTAAAAATGTTAAATAACACAAATATCCTTTATCTATTTAATTCCAATACATAATCCAACGTCTTTGCTGCTGACCTTCATTAAATCACACTAAAAAATTTTATTGCTTAACTTTCCAAAAATATTACTTTTGTTTATTAAAAACAAACAAGCAAGACCAGCCCAGTTGAGAAAAAAGTAACTCTAAAGTCATGTATGCATTACTTTCCATAAAAAGTAACTAAGTAACGCGTTTAGTTTAGTTTTTTCAGGAAGTAACGCAATATTGTAATACATTACTTTTAAAAGTAATTTTCCCCAACACTGGTGATGACCCAAGTTACAAGTGTTGTAACTTCACACATAGGTTATCTTCTAGGAAGTTTACTTCTACATTATACAAATATAGATGAGACATTTTCTTAATACAAATAAACAAATGTTTCTTAGAAAAGCTGAGTCAACTTGTGTGCCTAATTTAATAAGTAGGAGGATCGATTCTTGTTCTCACGCACACCTTTTCTGAGCAGGGCTACATATTTGTCTTTCTATTACATTTTATTTCACAGATAGCATCCCAGAAATTGTTGGCGCTTATTAAGATGTTTTTGGAGTGATGGTGTACTTTGAAAACATAACTTTAGAATCATATTCACTCACATGAGATGACTCCAGTCATATCAGGAGATGAAACAAACGCTGAATTAGTTAACAGAGGGATGGGCTGCTCAAGTGTGTCGTGGGGGCCTTCGTGTGGAGAATAATAATCATCTTTAACTAGAAATAACACATTTTGGCAGACAACCCGCATATGAACTTCCTCAACGCTGTGGAGTCAACTATAAAACTTGATTCCATTCTTCGAGTGAGTCGTTCTTAAATAGGACGTTGTGATTGGCTAAAATTGCGAATTGGCGTTCCAATAACCAATCACATACCTTAAATAGCAACCTATGGGTGGGACGCTGTTTTGAACCCTAAAGAAAAATGTCAGTACGTGTTGGGTGTTTGACTTCATGTTTCTCCGTTTTGCTGCTGGCAAGTTGTCTAGTTTTTAACTATAAAATATCGTTTTTTCTTCGGACCCAGCCTGTTTCTTTTGAGAACTTCCAATAGTGTTTCATTAATGCTGCAGCAATCCAAATCAGCAAAACATAAACAACTTAATATGATCTTTAATATTTACCTATGAGCTTAATTAACCTTTAATATTTATGTTTTATGTTAATAGAGCAACTGTATTTACACCATTATGCTTTAAGGTCTGCAGGCTTGTAAACAGTGCTCAGGTATTAAAGCACAGAGT
This sequence comes from Cirrhinus molitorella, assembly GCA_033026305.1. NCBI lineage: Eukaryota > Metazoa > Chordata > Actinopteri > Cypriniformes > Cyprinidae > Cirrhinus > Cirrhinus molitorella. The sequence goes on along the minus strand of CM065118.1, from coordinate 34,598,655 downwards.
ACCTGCATAAAATTGAATGGCTTTATACAGTAACTGCATAAATTATTCAGGGGAGCTATTGGCTGTTTCAGAGGACAGCACGCATTACAGCATTTTCCTAGCTGTGAAGTTTTCCTCATTAATGCTAAAACAGGATGTAACATATGGCAGATTAATTCTCCCCTTGTCTGACCCGAAGATGAATATACACATCTGCTTTGTTTTCCTAACCATGTGACATATTAGTCATGTTAAAATCCATTGTATCTCATAACACAACATTACTAGTAAACACTGTTAGATCCATTCAGTTCACCTCACCTGCAATTTATGCCTGATTGTTTTCACTCTTCATAAAGAAAAAGTGAGTTAGAAGCTTACGTATACCCATTGTTTTATTTACATATTGTCACCTTGCTTACCTGGTCTTACTGGATGGGGTGGATTCCCTGAGGTACAGATCAGACACATTTCTGAGAGGAGTGACAACAGGAAAAGGAAAAAAAACAGAGAGGGAGAAACATAATGCAAATGTTTGTTTGGTTAGGTTATGTATCAGGAAATGGAGTGAGCCTAACATGAAGTCAGTTACTATCACTAGGCCATTTTATTCAAAGAAAGTCAATCAGCAAATATTAACAAATAAAATGCATGATATTTTGAATGGTTATATGCTAAAGAAGTACTAACAATGAAAGACCATACCCCGGTTTCACAGACAAGGATTAAGCCTAGTCCTAGACTAAAATGTAAGTCTGAGCTGTTTCAACTGAAAGAAACTTGCTCTGACTGATCTTAAAATACATCAGCGCCTTTGCTTGGTCTCAAGATGCACACAAGTAATGTTTTTCTTCAAAGGCACGTTTATAAAAGTTACTTAAATGTCCTAATTGAACTATGGCCTAATCCTGGTTTAGACTAAGCTGTCTATGAAACCGGGCCTGTGTTATTGCATGATTGGACCATAAAAAGAGGACTAAGTTTGAATATTACAGTAGGAATGATTCCAATGTGTTGAGGCTGATTCCACCATTTAGGTTAGGTGTGGGTGCCCTGCAAGCATGTCCCTGCGGGGCCCTCGCTGGCTTTTTGCGGGCATAGAGGGCTAAGGACAGCCACACCAAACCTAAACAGGCTCAGTGCAGGCTTGCCCAGGTGGGGCCACCTGCTTTGGCTCTCTGTGAACAGCTCACACTAGTGAATTGCCCACATTAATCGCATGATTAATTCCAGAGCAATTTATGTACCTTTGGGCCCATGCAGGTTTTGTGTAGGCAGCCCTGTAATGCAACTAGGAGAATACTAACAACATTGACTGCCCATTCTTTAGCCACTCAATTGAACTGGAATGGCTCAAACCAAATGAGACCTTTTCAGAACCTGTTGTTTCATATAGGCCAGGGAGCATCCTAATAAATGTCTTCAGGATCATTAGAAATCACAAGTGGGTGAATTTGATCAAAGTTGGAGCTGCAGGAAAGTGTCTGTCTTCAGCATTTCTGGCCTCTGTTAACAGCCTTTAACAGACTAAATATAATAATAATGTAATATTTCCACACAAATTACATTTTGGAACATGAATACATTGGGTAATAGGTGGATAATATCGGTACAATCTGCCTCCTTTGTCACAAACTGATGACCCAACAATTCTTCCTTCTATTTCTTATCCCGACATAGCAAATTACTTTTGTTTTTTTTTCTATTTTTTGCCAAGCCCATGCACAAGTTTCATTCGGTTCAATGGCATTGGTTACGTTCAGTGCCCACATGTTGCAGTCCCACACTTTTTGTCAAGTGCAAATGGCACATCCTGTCTGAAACAATGGCAAAGTGTTTTGCCTTTTTGTAGTGTTCTCAGTCATGGACTGTGACAATAGCGCATGGCTGGCTGAGCTGTATTATGTAAGCTAAATATAGTTATGTTATGTAATCTGGCACTACATTCAGATTCAAACCCGCATACATTAAAAAAGAAAGGATAAAAAAAGTAAACTAAAAACAGATCTCAGAAGGCACCTGAAACCAAAGCCTGCACTGGCCCTTGACGGGCCCACTTTAAATCAGCACCTGCATGGATCCAGAGGTACATAAGTTGCTCTGGGCCCGAATGGGCTGGCCCACACTGGGCCGTCATGGGATTAATGTGGGCAGTCCGCTAGTGTGGCCTGCTCACAGAAATTCTGTGGTGATCCCAAAGCTGTGGGCCCCAACTGGGCAAGCCCGCACTGGACCTGTTCAGGTTTAGTGTGGATTGGTCCTAGCCCACTGTGCCCACAATAAGCCAGCATTGGCCCCGCAGGAACATGTTTGCAGGGTGTGCACGATGGCCTACTGCTGTAACCAATAGCGCATACTGTTTAGCCAGCAGTACTGCTGTTTTGGAATAATTGCCTTGTTGTTATTCGTCATGACCCATGCAGCAGGTTCACCTGTGGCTGACAGGTGAATAATTACAGCTGATTGACTGTCTAATAACATCTTACTCTGTGATGATGTCTACACAGGAGACAAAGAAAGAGCACTGAGAACTGGTTATTTGACATTTATAAGTCATACTTGGGAACACATTGTCTGTGACTTTGGTGTTAGAGGTAAACACCCACTTGTGTGTTCTGTCAGAGCAGATGTTTTTTGAGTCTACACAGTAAGTTTGACTCGTTAGATAAGATTTTTTGGAAGAAATAAATACTTCTATTCAGCAAAGATGCATTAAATTCATCAAAAGTGACAGTAAAGACATCTTACTAAAGATTTCTATTTTAAATAAATGCTGTTCTTTTGAACTTTCTAAAACGAATTACATTTTCCACAAAAATATTAAGCGTAACAACAGTTCTCATCATTTTTAAATGATGTTTCTCAAACACCAGGTCATATTAGAAAAATTTCTAAAGAATCATGTGACACCAAAGACACAAGAATAGATTGCGTGTAATATTTTATTAAACTTTATATTTGTAACTGTACTTTTGAGCAAATAAAATAATAAGAAATACTGTCTTGGTGAACATAAGAGACTTATTTTTAAAAAGATCTTACTGACCCTAAACTTCAAATTGTATTTTACTACAATGAACAGTTTAATCAACTGAGATAAAGGCACGATCAAATGCAATCAAACAAATACATCTCCCAGAGAAGGGCTCACAGAGAAAACAAGATCTTTTACAGAATCACAGATATACCAAAACGTGTTGGTATGCAAATACAAAAATGATAAAATGGTTCAAGATCATTAAGGTAAAGCCAGATAAAAAGAATAAATCTGATGGGAGAAAAAAACCTGAGAGTGAATGGAAAATGGAAAAACCAAGGCCAGAAACAAAGACAGAAAAGGACAAGAGAAAGTCCTGTTTTCCCATGCTCTGTTTACTCTCTCTTTGTGAATCTCAAGAAACAAAAAGATGAGGACGTCCCCCAGAATGAGCAAACAGTGGTGTCAATAGAATAGAGTTTGAAATACAAAACGAGCCGTGGCAGCCAAACAATTTCCTGTTCTCATTCAGATCAGTGATGGAACGGCTCCTAATAGAGCCAGTCTGCTAGGGGCCACCACACACTATTAGTCTGCTCATCATAAATTTTGACTCCAGCTAGGGACAGGACATGCCCCTGATGACTGTTCATCCAAACATAACTAATCCTGTGTTTCTCTAGTCTATTAATGAGAGATGTTTGCAGAAGGCAGAAGTTTTAAGCTAATATTTTTCCCTCAGTAGCTATTAACTTTATTAAACACTTTTTGGCAGTGAGCTTTCTGGAAAAGTGCAAATCACATTTTAGTATTATTTTAAAAGGCTACAATCTGTGACGAACGATCATAAAAGTTATGTAAGTATGTACTTTGTAAGGTTGACTGACTACCAGTCATTGTAACCTTTTTATCTATTTAAATAATTTCCTCAATTATACTGTGATTAATGGCCAGTAGCTGAGGTCATAGTCTGATCAGCGGGGTTGTGAACCTTTTTTTTTTAATTCAGTTCAGCTAATGATGTAAATAATGTAATTATATAACACTTTGTTCTTGTCACAAGATCATCGTCACATTATTTAAATAATTATCTGCTGGCAAAATAAATAAATAAATAAATACATAAATAAATAAATAAATAATAATAATAAAAAAATATAAATAAAAATAATAAAATATATGTAAAAAATCTCATAGAAATCTCTGTTTTTGTATAATTTTAAGTTATTTTGCGCTTCTGTACTGTTTACATTGTTTACATGTAAGACCGCAAGAGGGCAGTAGAGAGCTGTAATTCGCCACATCTCAGTGTTCACAAAGCAGCTCGTTTCTAGTATTCTGAACTAAAATATGAATACTTTGCCATAGCCTGTGAAAAAACAGTTTTGAACACCAAAGCACTGTCTGTGTGTGTTTGTGTATGTGAGGGGGAGAGTTTGTGAGTTGTGAGTGGGTTCGGAATTTCAGGAATCTTGGATCTTCTTCACTATATATATTCCCGATGTCAGCCCCACCCTGATGAGTGAAGGTTTTGCCAAGAATCTCTGCACAGCAGGCTGAGATGCTCCCCTCACATCAGGAGGTTAGTTTGTTTTGTGCTGCCACAATACAGACCAGATCTCAAGACAACAGCCAAAGAATTTATAACGGGGCTCGGGCCTCTGCGCCACAGCTCACAAATGCAGTTCTCTCTCAACATTGGGGCTTCTTGCTCTTCTAGAAAAGCTATATCGCTTTAGTTTTTCTAGCTAAAGGCAAAGCAGGATCAGCATCTAGACTTGAACAGTGGTTCTTCTCAACCTTTTAATTGCCAGACCCTCTCCCTTTCTAAAGGTACCTCTGGTCATTTTGGTGTTTAAACAAACAAACAAACATATGATATCAGTTTCATGTTGTACATGTTGTTTTAGCACTTGGACACTTATTTGGTTCCCCAGTAGCCCTCTAGTTAAGAACAACTGGACAAGTGAAATGATAAAAAAAAAAAAAAAAGTCGAGCTCAGAAAAAAAAACTCACTTTATGCACATTATTGACATGGCTGATGGTTACTTCTGGTACATTTGACATTTTAATAAGAAATAAGAAGCAAGGCATAGAAAAACCATGGGATTAACTGTGGAGTTTATTTCTTTCTTTTTTTTTGTTTGTTTGTTTTGTTTATGTAGAAGATGTGTACAGAGAGGTAGAGGTAGGTTTTATTTTTTAACCTTTAAAAACGTACTAATGACTAATAATAGCGCTTTTGTTCCATTAAACAACATTTAAGCACCGGGCACACAAAGAGTTCACTTCAACATACAGTGCAAATCATCACAGTGTTCTCAAAGGGTGATTGTCAAAACAGTAATATACAAGATTTGCATAAGGAAAAAGGACTTTTTTCCTCCAACTTAGAAACAATAGGCACACAGATGCTTTTAAATTTGTGCTGGTACAGGTCAGCATCCCATGAGTAGCATAAAGGTACAGTGAAACCAGTTATACATTTTTTTTTATATATAATACAACAGGCTCATATGGTTTAATCCATAACACTGTTTTGGGCTTCAGAAAGGAATGAAAAATTCTGGAAACATAAATGAGTCAATACAATGTAACAGGTTTACAGATGTGCAGCCAGTTGCAACAAATAATCGCTGTACATTTTCAAGGCGCTGTCTGGAATAATGTTGAATTGAACATTTACAGAGGAGAAAGCAGCTTCACGCGAATAGAAAAAAAATAACATTAAATGTGCTTGTTCGTTAAGTAAAAAGAAATAAAGCTGGCTGTAACTATGTTTTCCAATATGAAAATTCCCTCATACATACTTCCCTTAATATGCATTGTCTGAATTGTCTTCAGATCTGTCAGTCCTTCACTTTCCGGACAGTTAAATATCAAATGGAGTTTCTGCATCATTTAAAGGCTGTTTATGTCAGTGGATTTAGTGGAACTGCAGAATTTACATTTAACAGTAAAGACAGAAAAAGAAAATGCAGATGACATGTATTGTATTTTACGCAGATATACAGTGCTATACAATATCAATAAGGTTGAACACAAAAGATTACTTGTACAAAAATCTAGCAAAAATATATCATCATAGGAAAAAGGCATTGGGACTGGGCTCATGGTTACATGAAATTGGCAAAGAGTTCACAACTGAGAGCACAAATCTATCTCTCCATCTTTCTTTTTAATTCTTTTACAGTTTCCAGTAGTGTTTTCATGAAGAGTATTTGGAGATGATGGCGTCCTGACTGCTGGAGCGTTTGTAGCCGGATGAAGAACTGAAGTAGGTTTCTCCATCAGTGCTGATATCATCATCATCATCATAATCATCATCGGCATTCAGGACTGGTGCAGAGTTGTTCTTGCGCCTTGAGGATAAACAAAAAAAAACAAAAAAAAAATATCAATTTTTGGTTAGACTAAAGTCTTTTTTAAGACATGCAATGTGGTGACATGCAATGTGTATTCAATTCTTAAAGGGATAGTTCACCCAAAAAATGTAATTCTTCAAATCAAAGGTTCCAAGGACATTGACCAAACAGTCCATGTGACATCAGTGGTTCAACTGTAATTTTATGAAGCTACAAGAATCATTTTTGTGCACAAAACAAACAAAAAAAACTTTATTCTTCTCCCCTGAGTTACTGTCTTCCACCATTATCAAAAATACCACTACAGGTCAGATAGATCTCGGACAAAAAAAATTTGTGTTCCGAAGATGAATGAAGATCTTACGGGAGTAACTGATGGCAGATTTTTCATTTTTAGGTAATTTCACATTGTGTCATGTATTCTTGGACAGAGATGATGAACAGTATAGCTTGATTTTAACTGCACATACTGCGAGACGTCATTCCATCATTGGTAATGAATGGCTTTAGCTGACATCATGGTGCTCAGAGTTGAACCCGGGTCAGCAGTAGTGCATTTATCTCAGTAGCGTTTGAATAGTTACCTCATCTCACTGCGCAGTGCTTTAAGCTGACTCTGGAGTTGTTCATTGGCCTCCTGCTGCTCCTCCAGGTCTCTCTGCAGTTTCTTCTTGTTGTGTTCCAGTCGGTCGATCTCTTCCTCCGCCTCATCCATCTGCCTCTTCAGAGCCTTCAGACGCAGGTTCAACTACACACATACATCACAACATCAGATGAGGATAATACTGACTTCACATTCATCACAATTCAACACTGTTGCACAGTGTTGCAACATACCTAAAAGGACCCATTGTATATCATTTTCAAAATGTAGTTTTCCTCTCAGAGGAGGAATGTTTACTGACCTGATCTTTCTGATCCTGCAGTGAATGATGCTCTTCATCTACTTGCATCATCATTTCCTTCACTTTGCGGTCTAGTCGACGATTCGCCAGCTGCAGGTTACCTCGATCTCTGTTAATATCAAACATTTTAATATTAGACATCTAACAAAATTCCAATGATGTGATGTCTAGGATGTACTAAATGCATTCATTTTCTTATCTACCTCTCTTCTGCTTCCAGTCTTTCCTCCAGCTCCTGGATGCGGTTCTCCAGTTGGACCACTAATCCCTCTTTACTAGGTTTGTGAGATCCCTCCAGATATGCAATCCTACTCTTCAGATCCTTATTCTTGACACAAAAAAGGGAAGAAATGTATAATTATATTTAAAGGAAGTTGCAAGTGAAGAGTTTTGCTAGTTTGAGAGGTCAGGAGCTATAGGAGCAGATGATGGTTGGTTTAAGGCATCGATCAGAGTCAGATGGGTTTGTTTTTACCTGTCTCTCTAGGGAGATCTTGTCACACTCCACATCCTGTCTGCTGGCTCTTTCCTGCATCAGCTCATTCCTCATCTGCTCCAACTGTCACACAAACACAGCCACACAAACATTAATGGCAAACCTCCCTAACACAACACACCAACAATAACAAAACACTCCTCTTGAACTAAAAACATGCCAGTATGTGAAGACTTCTCGGTTTAGTCTGCCATTTACACCTTTGCCGTTTTGCTTTACACTTTGCTAAAAGGAGCCTTAAAAGGCCATAATGCCATTATTCATTTGATGAGAATTTTTTAACATTTCAAAAAAAAAAAAAAAAAAAAAAAAAGGGATAAACTACTGTTCATAAATATAATAGAATTTCAAAATGTTTTGAAATCAGGGGTGATTCCTCCAAGGAGAAAAGGGAGAGTCAAAAGTGTCTCCTCAAAATATTGGAAAGGGAAAAAAATTAATAGTACAAAAATAAAACAACACCAATATTACAAAATCTAACATTAACAAGCATATAAATCATTTGTTTTTCTAAACAAACATTGTCTAAGAGCGACACCAGCAGGTAAAGTTACAGCAGGAGTCCACATCTCTCGCCTCCCCTGAGCCCACTGACTTTTAACAGACCCCCTAAAGCGACTCAAGCAGCTTGGTAAATATTGGTCACAAACACTGAGATTTACTTTATATTTTCAGTTTTGATGACTGATGATCAGGAAAAAAAATAAAATGAAAAGTTAACTGTTAAAAAGAACATCTGAAAGTAAGTTCACGAATAAAATACATTGCTTAAATTGCCGTATTCTTGGTAATACATCTGGAAAAAAACAACAACAACAACACTTTCATCTCATATTCAGGGTCTGGTACTGGTAAAACAACGCGATTGAAAACAAAAGAAGAAGAAAAGCTTACAGCAGCATGAGCCTTGACTGTCATGTTAGCCTGATGGAACCAAACTTCCTGATTTTAAAATGTAAGACAGTACCCAGATTTGAAGACTACAATAAGATTTCCCTTCTACTGTTAATGAAATGTTGGTAGGATACTATGAGATGGATAGACTATTTGTTCATTTAGATCATAATCATTTAGATGGGTTACCTGGTATTTTTATGGTATATTAAAAAGTGTATTTTTTATGTGATTGTTGGTGCATTTTACCAGTATTTAGCATACTTAAAAAAGAAAAAATATGCCATATGAAAATTGGGTTGGCTTATATTTGGGTCAATATGGTATTACTGCCTTGAGTTATTATTTTGGAATAAATGTACAATGCTTAAAAACACCAACTTGAGATTCACTCTTGGTTTTAATAAATAGAATATTGATTACATTGTTAATGTGAAAATATAAAATGGATTTTCTTTCCCTGAGAGTATAAGTAATATTTATTTAACCAAGAAAATGTGACTGGGACATGAATTTACATACAATTAAAAAAAATTATAATAATAACTCTAAAACATCTCCTTAATATTAGCTTTTAAAAAGCGTGATACATTTTTCACAGAATGTTTTGATAAATTCAAAAGAACATTTATTTAAAAAAAAAAAATCCATCTTTTGTAACATTATACATATCTTTACTGTCACTTTTGGTAAATTTAATGCATCATTGTAGAATAATTTATACAATATATAATTTCTTTGTTCTTTTCATTTCTTTGTGTAGTACAGTAGTGTGTTTTTTGCTCAAATTTAAGTGTCAAAATATAATATCTGATAATACTCAAAGCAATAAATTCAGTATTTAGATATTTACTTTTTTTCCTCATTAGCCAAAATACAGTCAAACCAAAATTTATTCAGACACCAGATATAATTTTTAATATTTTTTACACTAGTGGGTACAGGACACTATAATTCATTTATGTAAGTGAGGATAGCAAAATAAAGTAAACTGTGACATATTACACCCAAAAATTCTTCATACAGTAGACTACCAGTAAAACTGATACAAATTTGGGACCAAAAATTATTCAGACACTTTGACCTGACTATATTTTGCTTGAGTGTTTGACCATTTTCTAAACTATAGTGAATAAACTGTGATAATGTGAGGAATGCTGAAGTTGTCTGAATAAATTTTGGTTTGACTGTAAATGTTCACATTTTTCTATCATTTCTCAGAACCATTTAAAAAGCACTTGCCTGAAATTCTCCGAACCAAAAATATTTCTCACGGACATCAGTTATTCAAAGCATGAAACGCACAAAAGATGTAAAAAAAAAAAAAAAAAATGTAGCAAGAACTTGCCTCAAGACAGTGGCAGTGAAGACAGATATGGAAGAAGGAATAAAAATTGAAAAGGAGAAATAGCGATCGATAGAGAGAAGATGGCTCTTTTTGTCTGCTGCCAGGCGCTAAGAGTGGATGATATTTTATGCCAATTAGCGTGTGACAGCGGGGCTCAGGGATGAGGGATGGGCCGCGTGTGCCGCTCTACCCTGCAGGGCGCTGCGTCAGCAGAGCAGAAAACACACTGAAACTAATCAAAGCACGAGAGCGAGCGAGAGCGCTACAGACAGAGAGAGAAAGAGAGAGCCAAAGAGCATGTGAGCAAAGAGCGGTAGATTACTCTCATTTAGACAGCCGCTCATGCACCTGCTGCCATGGACGCAGGTGTGCCCATCCTGACACCACCCCCCACTTCTGTAACCCACCCCGTCTCCACAGAGCCCTCTACTGTTTCCACGGAAACTCACCTCGGCCTTAGCGTAACACTATTGTGTCATTATATCCGCCTCGAATCTCTATTTCCAGACAATTAAAAAAAGCTCACGCGCTCCACTCCTTCATAATCTATTAATCACATCTTCAGCCCCGATCTAGATTTGTCACTTTTTAAGAGTCTAAATGTAGTGCGACAGGTGCAATTGGACCAATGCGCCAGATTAGCTTTTGCAAACAATAAACCAGGGGGAAAATTTGGGCTACTTGCAAAGAAAGTTTCAAAAGGTCCAAGTTCAAGAAGTCATAGGTCCAACCAAATGATGCATGATCCTAAAATGGCTTGTTAAAAAAAAAAACTAAAAGTTTGTGTTGCTTCCCATAAAAAGCAACCAACACTTCAAGATTCTGACATTGTACAAACCAGACCTCGTTTCTCAGGAAACATGTATCATCTGTGCTTTAGATTGCAAAACGTTCCCCTTTACTGGAATTATCGTTCAGGAAGGAAGAATTCTCTCCGGCCTTTTGCTTTAAACCTCTACTTGGGCGATTCTGGATGTTTCGCTGAAATGCTTTAGGAGTAAGCTTTGCCACTGGCCGCCTTGAGATGCCTGGCCGCTTGCATATTTTGGCCGAAGTGGAGCTTTAGAGAAAACGCTTAATTGATGCCTGAAATTCGGACAGGCACTCTTTCACCAAGAGGCAGGCTGCCAAAGAGAACGATTACGCAAGCTCCCCTTACAATGCACTCCCTCTCACACTCCATCTTTCTCTTGCTCTGGTGTGAATTAACTCTGAATCTCGAGTGCAACTTTTAAAAGAAGAACCCAACAGCGGATCAAGCATTCAAGTTCAATTCCGTCACTTGTATTTCACCAGGAATGAAAAGTGTGTGTGTGGCATGGAGAAGGACGTCCTGAAAATACTACATTTTGAGTGGCACAGACATGATTTGAAAATTGTGTATATGTTTAGTTTTAATGTAAATGGAAAAGCCTGTAGGCCATACAATACAGACACCAGCTTTTTAACATCATCTCATATCCATAGTACTAATCAAAAGCATGGAGAAATGTGACAATGGTTTAGTCAAAAGGCTTATCTGAGACATCTGGGACATGACCTGTGATCTAGACTTTAAAGAATCTAAAATATTTTTTTTTTTTAGATTTAATTATATTAATTACTCACTCTCATGTTGTTCCAAACCCTTAGGACTTTTGTTCATCTTCGGAACACAAATTAAGACATTTTTTTTTAAATCTGAGAGCTTTCTGACCCTGCATAGACAATAACAATACCACGTTCAAGGCCCAGAAAGGTAGTAATGACATTAAAATAGTCCATGTGACATCAGTGGTTCAATCGTAATTATATAAGTTACGAGAATACTTACTGTGTGCAAAGAAAACAAAAATAACAACTTTATTTAACAATTTCATTGTCTTCAATTTCCAATCTGATCTCATGACAAAAATGCATACCGCCACGGACGTTTTGTGACATATTTGATGTGAAATATCTACTGAGGGGTGCTAAAAGAGTTTTTTTTTTCCTGGAATAGATGAACATACATATAGTACTTTTTATGTGACATTGGTTTTGTGTCTGCAGTTCTGACTTGAAATGTCCGCTGAGTGGCGCTGTAACTCTAATGCTCCTTGACGTTTTAAAATAACATACCATGTGCACTACACCTAAACCCACCCGATAGTATGAACAAAAGAAAATGTGAAGCCATTTTAGCTTGTTTCTCGATTTTTCAGCTCTTTCATTGTGAGTCATGTTTTTCATGGGATTCATATTCAAGGATTCCAATCCTAAGTCTAATAATGCCGGCTGAGCTACCGAGCAAGCTTGTCACGTCTGAAAAGCAAAACATATTGAGCTGTAATCATAACTGTGTATTACAACGATTACAAGTGCTCACTGTTTTACCGCCTCTAGTGTTCGTTTCTTTTGGAAACTGCAGTGATATGTAGTTATTGGTACGTATTTCACTTCCCACAGGTATGTTTTCATCATGAGATCAGATTTCTTTGAGCACAAAAAGTATATTTGTAGCTTCATAAAATTAAGGAAGAACTACCAATGGTCTTCTTAGTCACATGGACTATTTTAACAATGCCATTACTACCATTCTGGGCCTCAAACGTTCAGTTATGTTGCTGTCTATGCAGGGGCAAAAATATCTCAATTTGTGTTCTAAAGATGACCAAAGGTCTTACAGGTTTGAAACGACATGAAGGTGAGTAATTAATGACAGAATTTTCATATTTAGGATGTACAATCCTTATAAGATCATTTTGTTTACTACATAATTCCCATATTTTCCTTCATAGTTTTAATGATTTCACTATTTATTATGGTAATATATTAATAACAAAATGAGATTGTGTCAAAAAGTTCTCACCTGTTCTCTTCCTCGGTCTATTCTCTCCAACAGCAAGTCTCCATTCTGTCTCTCCTCCTCCAACTCCATTTGCACCGCAGACAGGCGGTCCTGTTAATACATAAAAGAACTTTAGAACAAATGGACATTACAACATAGTCAACAGTTCAACATTTGCGGACAGTAAAAGGAAGACATGTCTCATAGTGATGCACCTCTAAGAGTTTGACTTGTCTGGTTTTGTCGTTTGAATGGGCTTTGGTCTCGGTCTCGACCTCTAGTTCAAAAACCTTCTGCTCCAAGTCCTTCACTCTCTGCAGCGCTTCATCTCTGTCTTTCTGACACTGCCGCAAATCCTCCTGCACACGAGCCAGCTGAAACACAAACAGTCACATTTTAGTCTCTGGGAACACTTTTAAATCCAGTTAGGTGGCTGTGAACAGGAATAAGATTAAATATTTTCCATGTTTTCATCACTGATTTTGGGAGAAAACATGCACAAATCTGTAGTAGATTTTGTTTTTTGTTAAAATGTGTTAAACATTAGCCAATAAACATACAGATATTCATACTGTGAAATTCGGCATACTAATTAACATACTGTGATTCAAAGCTGAATTTTTTTAGCATCATTACTCCAGTCTTCAGCGTCACACAATCCTTCAGAAATCATTCCAATATGCTGATTTGTTGCTCAAACAACAATGCTGAAAACAGCTGTGTTGCTTAATATTTTTGTGGAAACCACATGACATTTTTTTTTTCAGGATTTTTGATGAAAAGAAGCTTTAAAATAACAGCATTTTTTGAAAGATATATATTTTGTAACATAAATGTCTTCATCCTTACTTTTTTCAATTTAATGCATCCTTGCAGAATAAAAGTACTAAGATTTAAAAAGACTGATCACTGACCCCAAACTTTTGAATCATAGTGTAAGTGATGAGGGATTTATAATATATAATATTTTACATATCCTGCAACTCTACAAAGGACAAGCGGTGTAATATATTATATACATATGTGACCCTAAATATGTAATATTTATAGCAATAGCCAAAAATGCACTGTATGGCTCAAAATTACAGATTTTATTCCATGATGATATATTGTAAATTTCCTACAGTAAATATATCAAAACTTAATCTTTGATTAGTAATATGCATTGTTAAGAACTTCATTTGGATAGGTTTAAAGGTGATTTTCTCAATATTTAGATTTTTTTGCACCCTCAAATTCCAGATTTTCAAATAGTTGTATCTCAGACAAATATCTCCTATCCTAAGAAACCATACATCAATACATCTCAATTAAAAAAAAAAAAAAAACCTTATGTCTGGTTTTGTGATCCAGGGTCAAATTATTTAAAACATCTGCCATTGAATTTTGTCCCTCTAAACATCATTACCATTTAATTTGTACTTTGTACTATTTGTATTCATGTTGTGCTACAAGTGTGAAATGAATCTCTCTTGAACATGATTCAACATTTTGCTGTCCTGTTCCTGCAGTTACATTTTCAGCCACAAGATGCTGCCTTTTTCAAGAGTAACTCCTGAACACAGTTTAAAACGAATTAATGATTTTGAGCTTTACATGTAATTTAAAAGAAACTAGGTAACAAATATTCAGGAAAGAATGATAAAATGTGTATATTGCATGTAAGGAGCATACATGGGTGTGATTAGGTCTTATATAAGAGAGCAGCAGAGGTGTATCGCTCCAGAGGAAACAGCTGTGTGTGTGTGTGTGTGTGTGTGTGTGTGTGTGTGTGTGTGTGTGTGAGATCATGATCTGTATGAGGAGAGTGTGTCAGAGAGGAGAACACATGTAAGATGGAATTCTGGGAGGATGAGGTGTCAGCAGGTCATCGCTCAGACCCGACACTCCCCACAGGAACACAGCATCCTTCCCTTCTTTCACACACAGCTGTGCAGCGGAGGATGTCTCACTGTTCCATCTCTTCTCTACTTTTGACTGTTTTTCTTTGTATCTTTCTTCCTGACACTCCGTTCCATGAGCAAATATTATACAGGCAGCAGTGCAGAATTACAGTCAGTCAGTGAGCGTTGAAAGCGGGCCAGATTACACTGTTGTTCTCAGCTCATAAAGTGTTAATGAGATTGGGGGGGATGGGTCCCGTCCCCACTATTCCACAGGACCTCACATTCACAGGGCTGACCAATAATGCCTGATTCCCATATCAAACAATAACATTCTTCAAATGCCACAGTGGTGACAGGGTTAAACCGCATAACAGCAGAGGTTAAAGGTCAGTCCCACTTGGGGTTGTTGAGTATATAAACTGAAGGGTTGAATAGAGACTACAAATAAGAGCTGGAGTGATTGAAAAATCTGATCTGCCAAAAGAATGTCGGCCGATGATTAATGGCGGCGAGGAACATTCCAGAGGTTTATTTAACACTGAGAGAGCTGATATGGTGATATTCATCTCCACAGCTGAATAACATGGAAGTTATGCAAATTATGTTTAACGTGGCGTTTGCAGAGTTTACATTGAAATAGATCTCTAGCCAAATGTTGTGCTTCTTCAGAAACACACAGTACATTTTTAAGAAATGCAAGCTTCACTTTGGCTAGATACACTTCCCATATTTACATGATTTTTTGTGCTGTTGGATAAATAAAGCATAAAATTTAAAGATAAGGGCTTGAACACTGACATGCTGCTCTGTGTTTCACTTTTAAAAGTTTACCTCAGATGATCCTCCCAATAAAATGTGATTTTCCTATCTGCATTCCAAGTTAAACAAACTGCATAATGGAACTTTTTAGACAGCTACCATGGTAATACCACAGTTTTGGGCATATTTATGTGTTTTGAAGTATATTTCTTTTAATTACCTAGGTAAAAGAAAATGCTAGCCTGCCCTTACAAAAATTAACCATGGATTCATAATATTGCAGTAAAAGTGTATTAACCATAGTTTTTTGGTGTATTGATTACCATTTGTATAGTTTTACTACAAATACCAAGCATTCTGCAGCATGTGCCTACCACACACTATCAGTCAAAAGTTTTTGAACAGTAACATTTTTTTAAAGAAATCTCTTCTGCTCACCAATCCTGCATTTATTTGATCCAAAGTACAGCAAAAATAGTAAAATTGTGAACGATTTTAAATATTTAAAATAACAGTTTTCTATTTGAATATATTTTAAAATGTAATTTATTTCTGTGATGATTTCTAAGCAATTTTAGCATCATTACTCCAGTCACACAATCCTTCAGAAATCATCAGGCTCAAAAATAATTTTTGTATTATTATTATGTTGAAAAAATGTTCAGGTTTCTTTGATGAATAGACGATTCAGAAGAAGAACAGCATTTATCTGAAATAGAAATATTTTGTAACATTAAAAATGCCTTTCACTTTTGATCAATTATTATTTCAGATAAATGCTGGTCTTTGGATCTTTCTATTCAAAGAATTCCAAAAAAAAGGTACTCAACTGTTTTAAATATTGGTAAGAATAATAATTTTAAAAAATGCTTCTTGAACAGACAATATTAGAATGATTTCTGAAGGATCATGTGACACTGAAGATTGGAGCTTTTATCACAGGAATAAATTACATATATATTTTAAAATATATTCAATAGTAAAAATATTTCACACCATATTACTGCTTTTGCTGTATTTGGATCAAATGAATGCAGGCTTTGTGAGCAGAAACTTAAAAAAAAAAAAAAACATTAAAAACTTACCGTCCAAAAACTTGTCTTGGTGTGAATAGGCCTTAATAAATCAGCTCAGACCAGTTGGTTCTTAGTCTAGTCAAGTTTGAGAACTTGTGCATTTCAGGATTAAAAAATGATTTGTTTGATAGGTTGGCGAGTTTTGTAAAATTTTGCTGATATAACAGCTCTCCTCCACCTACCTCCTCCTGAAGGGTCTTGGCGGTAAGACGTGATTTCTCCAGCTCCAGTCCTCCTTCTCTGAGCTGTTTCTGCAGTTCTGTCATTTCCCTCCGGTTCTTCTCCTTATACATGTCTATCTGCTCCTGCAGCTCCTGAGTTGAGCTCTGAGATGCCTCCACTATCTCATACATCTATACAGACAGAAACAGATATTAAAAAAAACTGTAGGAGAGAGGGGAAAAAAAACTTGCCAATTCTTCAAACATTTATCAACTTCAGCCCAGGTTTCTGACAAAAATCACGCTAGTTAACCAGCTCAGGTTGTGCTCCTCAGTTAATTTACTTGGAAAACTTACTAAAAACATGATAAAAAAAAAAGCACATTATTCACGGTTCTCACCTCCCGCTGCAGTTTCTCCACAGTTCGGTCTAGCAACCTTCTCTCATCTTCAATCTCATTCTTGGTGTTTTTAAACTGTTCTTTCTGATTCTTCTCGTCCTTTAGTCGCTCCTGCAGCTCATTGTGTTCTTGAGTCATTTTGGTCAAGTTTCTCTATGGATGGGAAAGTATCATTTAACACAGTAAAACACGACTTCCTTTAGGCCAATTATTAAAATAGTAAAGCTGCTCTGAATGATAGTTTTAAGACATGTGACCTAAAGAAAACATCATATATATCTGAAGCTGTAAAAATGACATTATTATTCAGGAATTTGATAGTTCCAACTCTAATTTAGACATATACAACACTGTTCAAAAGTTAGAGTCAGAAAGACTTTTTTGAAAGAAGACGTCTATTCTTCAAGAATTCGTTAAAGTGACAGTAAATGTTCTTGTTTTTCAGCATTTTTGTGTATTTGAACCCTTTCCAACTATGACTATGATTTTGAGATCCATTTTTACACTGACAACAACTATTATAGAAGGTTCAAATGCTCACTGCTGCTTGAGAAGAAAACACAATGCTTTAAGAACCAGGGGTGAAAACTTTTAGAATTTAAAAATCCAGGTAAATTTAACTTATTTTGTCTTATAGGAAACATGTAAGTATCTTCTGTAGCTTCTGAGGGCAGTACTAAATGAAAAAGAAGTATGATATTTAGGCAAAATTAGAAAAATGTATACATCTTCATCATGTAAAGTTTTCACCCCTGGCTCTTAATGTATCGTTTTTGTTTCTGAAGCATCAGTGAGCGTTTGAATCTTCTGTAATAGTTGCATAAGAGTCCCTCAGTTGTCTTTAGTGTGAAAAGCTGGATATCAATATCATACAATCATTGTTGGAAAGGGTTCAAATATACAAACATACATTTTTTTGAAGAACAGCAGGCATTGTTCAGGACAAGCAAGGGACTCATGAACAACCAACACAAAACAAAAAAGCATGGTAACAACACAGTATTAAGAATCAAATGTATGTAAACTTTTCTTATCTCTTGTGGACTAAATGTCTTTTATGTGAAATATCTTATTCAGGTCAGTACTAAATAAAAAATAACATGCATTTTGTATGATCCCTCATATTTTGGTCAAATAATGCACATTTTGCAGACTTTGCAAGGTGTATGTAAACTTTTGACCTCAACTGTTAACACAGCCTTGGTGAACATAAGAGATTTCTTTAAAAAAAAAAACACATAGCTTACTGACTCCAAACTTTTGAATGGTAACGCACACAAGAAACAAAATAACATGATTTTTTGCTGTCTTAGCTCCAGCTAAAGTTGGGTTCCCCAGGTCTCACCTGCACATCCTCTAGGCGAGTGCTAAGAGCCCGGTTTGCACGAGTCATTTCCTCCTCCTGTTCCCTGACCTCAGCGAGAGACTCCTCCAACTGCCTTTTCTCTTTCTAGTCACAAACAAACACATACAGATGTTTTACATCTCTGTGTCTGCATTTCTAGACACAGATTAAGCCTTTCCCCAGACTAAAGGGAAAGAGTTAATGAGTATTCAGTGCTGAGACAATTCAAGACAACCTTAATCTTCGTCTAGGGAAACTGCCACATGTTGATGTAATCATTAGAATGTAATATAAAACTAAGTGACAGAAAGTCTCAGCACATGAGAAGTTCATGTATATTTTGCCTCAGGGTGAGTATAAATGTAAGTGTGTTTCTTTTTCACACAATCAAAAAGAGGGCTGAAGGTACCTCCAGACGGACAGCTCGCTCTCCCAGCCTGCTCTCTTGCAGCTTGGCTTCATCAATGATGCGGTTGAGTTTGGCAACCTCATTCTCCAGCTCCTGTGCCCTCTTGCGCAGTCTCTCCACCTCCTGAGACAGACGACCTGCCTGGCCTTCGGATGCCTTCCGTGCCGCCTCCACTTCCTCCTTCTCCTTACTGGCCGTTACATTGTTCTAGAGAGAGAAGACAAAACAGAAAAAAAAAATGTTACATACAATTAGAGTTATCTTGAAAACCCACAGTTTCAGTCAGGCTACAAAATTAACACTATATACAGGAAAAGCTAGATTTGTGGGGAAATAAATGTGTCAGTTACACATCCAAAACACTGGTTCCCACCGAACTGTAAGAACAAAAGATCTATTCTCAAGAAAATGTCTTGGTCATTTATACTACCAGATCAAAAGTTTTTGAACAGTAAGATTTTAGTTTTTTAAAAGAAGTCTCTTCTGCTCACCAAGCCCTCATTCATCTGATCCAAAGTACAGCAAAAACAATTTTAAAATATTTGTACTATTTAAACAAAAATGTATTCCTCTGATGTAAAGCTCAATTTTCAGCACCATTACTCCAGTCCTCAGTGTCACATGATCCTTCAGAAATAATTCTAAGTAAATTACACTTTTATTTAGCAAGGATGCTTTAAATTGATCAGAAGTTATGAAAGAGATCATTTATAATGAGATTTATAATGTTTTTTGAGCAGCAAATCAGAATATTAGAATGATTTCTGAAGGATAATGTGACTGGAATAATGATGCAAAAAATGTAAAATATATTCAAATAGAAGTCATTGTAAATGTTACAAATATTTTAAATTTTACTGTTTTTACTGGGCTTAGGCTTGATGAGCAGAAGAAACGTATTTAAAAAACAAAATAATGCAAAATACAGCTTCGTTAGACAGTTATAAACATTTACATATGGTTGTCAGTTTACCTACTAGTCGATTTTTGAGTTATAAAAGCTGGTTTGAAGTTAAAATTTAGACTGTAGTGCTGGAGTTGAAGTACACATCAATGAACTCCGACAACATGTCTAATGGAAAAGTAAGTGTGGGACAACAGGCCTCTGACCTTTGACACCCCCTTAAATGATGTGGGCCAATATAAATGCAGTGAATCAGAAGTAACAGTGGTGAGGTTAAACTGAACGACCCTGTACGATTTATTAGCACCATCCATTTAGAGTCAGCAAAGCATGTCTCCTTCAGATTCAATGACTCAACCTGACACATTATACTGTTTCCTGATTCCTTAAACCTTTTGACGAGTTACGGCTTCAGCAGCCGTCTCAGAACGTGAGCGAATTCCTTAATTAGGCTGTGCTCTGTTGGTGGCTGCCTCTTTGTCTGGTTCGGGCTTTTGCTCAGCCAGTATTACAGAGCGCTTGTCGTTCTTCTTCGCCAACTTTTATGAATAAGCGAGACTGTCCTGTAGAGCTTCTGTACGTGTAAAAAGCATTGTGTCATTCCAAACTCATCCTGCCATTTAGACAGCTGAGGACACAGACACCTCAAACAACACGTACAGAACTTTTTGTGAGGTTTTCGGGCTAACAAACCGTGCAGCTGTCATGCAACGAAGGACTCTTTATCCTCTTGATGACAGCTCAAAGATTACACACAACACGGATGGCCTAGAACCGGACAAGCAGGTAGATCGTTTGCTATGCATGAGGGAATGTTGCCTAACTGGTTTATCCATCCACTGTGAGCAACTGTGGACAAATGCAATCATCGAATTATAGCCAAACAAAAAGCTACTACTGAGCAAAATGTCTGTCTGTTGAATGCGATTTGTAGTGCTTTTTAAAACGTGCAAACTTCACAGAATTGTAGACACAGGTAAGACTGTTTAGACTGTGTCTGAAATACCTGTGTCGTAATGGAGTGGAACTACAATTGCAAACCCTGTGATTAACGAACATCCGGACGACGACACAACTCTTTGTGTGTGTGTGTGTGTCCTGTAAAGTCATTCCAAGCCTAACACAGTAGTGACTCATTAGCAGACTGGGGTGAATTTATGTCAGTCCTGCTTAGAGTTCAAAGTCCTGAAGCCCCTCTATGAATCTCTCGCTCTCTCTTTCTCTCTGCTGCCCTCAATGGTCAGTAATGCTTTACTCATTAACCACAACACCACCCAAAATACCCGCCAACAGCCCCAAAACAAACCCAAACATCTGTTACGCCACACCCCCACCTCTATACTATTGCTGCGAGGAGGTAGTGCCTCGCTAATATGTACCTAACATACTCTATGCTTGCAAAACTGCAGAAGATAACAAAGGTTGACGACGTTTAGTGAGGAATGACCTTTTAAAAATTGTAAATATCACTGCTTTTGTCTTCAGAAAAGCTGCGGCGTCACGTGAGGCGGCTTATCATGATGTCTGTGTCCTTCAGAGAAGGTTACCATGGTTTAATTGTTGCAATATCCTTTTCCCTTTACTTGAGGCACTGATAAACTACAGGACACACAGGGATGGTGCTGAGAAACTGTTGCACTGGGGAAGCTGATGAAACTCTTGTTTGTATTTAACGAACACTCACACATTTTCTTTCCCTCCATGCCCCAGTTCCCGCAGTCAGGTCTTTGAAGAACAGAAAGAGAGAGAAAGGAAAGGGGCAGAGCGGAGCAATGTTTCTGTGTTTCTTTTCTTGACCGAGGCATTACAAAGACTCCGAGAGATTTGAGAAAGCAGTGTGCTCTGAATGGTGCTCTAGCCTGCTTGGGCTGTTTATGTATAGTTGGGCATTAACCAGCATTGTGAGGGCGTTTAAAAACCTCAAGAATAACAATGGCAGGAGAATCACAAACAGTTCATGAACTCTTAACAAGGACACATAGAGTGTCCTCATACCACTGCTAAATCAGCACCGTTTATTGCCTAAACCATCAGAGAAACTAATAAACCTACCTAAAGCCATCTCAAATTCACTATGATTTTCTCATGCATCACAGTTTTTCCAAAGAGCTAAACCTTTCTAATCCATTCTAAAATCATTCAGGTTTACATGTCAGTTTTTTTTAATCTGAGGGGGAACAACATAATCTTAAAGCCATCTAGAAAGCAATGCAAAATTTAATCACAGGTCAGGCCCAACTGTATACTGCTCTGGAGGCAATCTCATTTCTCTAACAATTAATTTAATTATGTATACTGTAATTCAATGCAGCTGAGGTCAAAAGTTTCATCTCCCTTTCAGAATCTGCTAAATGTTAATTATTTTTGCCAAAGCAAGAGGGATCATACAAAATGCATGTTATTGTTTATTAAGTACTGACCTGAATAAGATATTTCAAATAGAAGATGCTCACATATAGTCCGCAAGAGAAAATAATAGTTGAATTTATATTAAAAAAAAGACCCTTTTCAAAAGTTTACATACCCCTGATTCTTAATACTATGTTGTTACCTGAATGATCCACAGCTGTGGGTTTTTTTTTGGTTCCAGCATGTTTGTGTATTTGAACCCTTTCCAACAACAACTGTATGATTTTGAGATCCATCTTTTCACACTGAGGACAACTAAGAGACTCATATGCAACTATTACAGAAGGTTCAAACACTCGCTGATCTTTAAGAAGGAAAAAACATGTAAGAGCTGTGGGGTGAAAACTTTTGAACAGAATGGAGATGTGTACATTTTTCTTATTTTGCCTAAATATAATTTTTTTTTCATTTAGTACTGCCCTTCAGAGGGTTCAGAATATAGTATAATGTTTTCCAGAAGACAAAATAAGTTACATTTACCCTGATCTTCAAATTCAAAAAGTTTTCACCAACGGCACTGTGTTTCCTGTGTTTGCATTGTGTTTGCTTCTAGAGCAGTGAGTGTTTGAACCTTCCTTTACAAATAATTCCTATTCTAATCATGACAAACTATATATCGTTGGAAAGGTCTCCAAGACTCCTAAATAGATATTTTACTGTTTTTTGGGTTTCAAATTATGTAGGAAAAGTAATAGATTAATTTATGACAAGAGTGCGACTCAAAAATCTACTTTGTCACAAAAAGACTTACTTCATTGCCTTTTTCCCTAGCACACTTTAGAAATCATAAGAAACTATATATCAGTTGAAAACTTCAAATTCATCTTTGAAAACCATTTAAAATAGTATTACCATAGAAAATGTACATCAAATTCATATTACAAAATGTTTCATGATGTTCATGAATTATAAAAATGTAAGTTTGAATACTGCATTTTCACGTCTATGTTCAAAATTGGAGTGACAGTTACAGGGTTAAAATTGGAAAAAGGTCCATGATTGGTCCTTGTTTACTGGCCTTGTACATCAATAATATTTACAGACATACTAACCGTTTAAAAAAACAGTTATGGTATTTCCCCCAAAAAACACAATGACCTTCATAAAGGCATTATGTATCAAAAATGTTACAACAAACCATAACTATGTACAATGTTTCATTGTCCTGTACCCACACAGCTGAAGTGGATTTTTCCGAGATGATTAGTGCACTGATACTTAACTTGCGCCTCAGCATGTATAAGCAGTGATTTCATCCACATTATATTCAGAATGTGCAAAATCGCAGGAAATCCTGCTTTCTTGTGTCCAAAATTCAGCTCTGTTTTTACCTCAACGAAAACAACCAAGCTTGTGTTTTTACTGCGAGAGCCAAGACCAATTAGTCATCTATTCCTATGGTCAACTTTTCAATGTGACCTCTGTTTACATGCCAGGCGCTTTTCTCAATAAAAGCGCTGTGACTCGACAGAAAGATAAGAATACACAACCATAGAAACATAAGCGACAGGTCATCCAAGGTACTTGAAAGTTTATCAGCCAAGCACAAAGTGTTCAGCCTTTGAATACCACAGCAACACCAAAGACTCCAGCTTCACTCCAGCTCCAAACAACACCGGGTCTGTTTCTGCATCCTGGTGGTATATGTTACAGTAGCTTTGCTCCTAAACAAAGAGCACACAGACACAAATGTGCCGAAGCAGGACGAAATACTAAGAACGGGCGAGAGGTGCTC
The DNA here is from genome assembly GCA_033026305.1 of Cirrhinus molitorella. Lineage (NCBI taxonomy): Eukaryota > Metazoa > Chordata > Actinopteri > Cypriniformes > Cyprinidae > Cirrhinus > Cirrhinus molitorella. The sequence continues at coordinate 34,574,796 of CM065118.1, read as the reverse complement.
AAAGTGGAAAATGAAAAAGTGCTGCTTGAGAAGCACTGGCTTCTTTCCAGGTGCATAAGACGTCTGTAAGAACCTCCTCTCGTCCTTCAGGGAAGGAGAAAAGAAAACATCAAGTATTGTTGATGGCAAGCAAGGGTTAAAATGCACACAAGAATGAAATCTTGTGTCCATTTTTGGACCAAGCAGTTGTAGAGTTATACCCTGTTCACAAAGTTTAAAACCCATGTTTTGGTGAAACGATTATGGCAATTAGGTGGCCTGGCACGCATTAGAACACCACACTACAAATGCGATTACATGTTTCTGGTGGTCAGATCCCAATACTTTTTAGGACTTGTTTACGCTTGGCCCATATCTAAATATGCCTACATATCTACTGTCAAAACTGCCCATGAAGCCATAGAGAAAAGTTGTTGTATTTGTCTAACACCAAACAGAAGCTTATATGGACGGAAAGTCACTGGAAATGGTGACACAGCAGATCATGCATCACATAACAATCAAAACATGGTGGATGTGGCACAAACAGATAACATCTCACAAGGATTCCTTTAGTTTCTATGTACTCTTCAAAGGTGCGTAACTTTGTCTTAAAAAGTGGATGGGATGTATGTGTGTTTTTACATGATAGTTTCATTCATACATGTACTACAATGAAACGTATGGTTAGGCCCGATACTCTACTCTTCATGTCAGAGGTTTTGGGTTCTAAATCCACCCTTGTATATTTTTAATGTTCCTAATTAAAATCAAAGATGTTTAGTGATCGTATAACAAGAGCAGGGACGCATTTGTGTATATTTTTGTGTATTTTGATTTGTAATTTAACCAGAATTAATAGATAGTCTCCAAACAAGCACAGAACATTACCTCAACTTAGCCAACCTTTTAGCAACAGTGTAACAACATGGCTAAGATGTTAGATATGCAACATTTAAAGTAATGGATTAAATCGCACTTGTGTGAAGACAGTGCATGAGCCAAAAGGGAACATTCCTTCACTAATAACATAATAACGAACATTCAGCAAGATTTTAAAAACAACAGATTCCAGCACCAGATCGCAGCTTATTTAACAGAAACGAATGTCATGTTTCATTTGCATTAGGTACACTACCGATCAAAAGTTTTTGAACAGTAAGATTTTCATGTTTTTAAAGAAGTCTCTTCTGCTCACCAAACCCTTTATTTGATCCATAGTACAGCAAAAACAGTAAACTTTAAAAGAACCGTTTTCTATTTGAATATATTTTAAAACAATTTATTCCTGTGATTTTAAAGCTGAATTTTTAGCATCATTACTCCAGTTACAAAATGGAACAAACAAAAAAAAATTCTGATTTGCTGCTAAAAAAACATGTTGTTATTATTATTATTATTATTATTGTTGTTGTTGTTGTTGATGAAAACAGTAGAATTTTTTTATATGAAATCTTTTGTAACATTATAAATATCTTTATCATCACTTTTAATCAATTTAATGCATCCTTGCTAAATAAAAGTATTAGTTTCAATAATTTCTTACCCCCCTGATCTTTGGATCTTTCAAAGAATATTGATAATAATAATAATAATAATAATAATAATAATAAATGTTTCTTGAACAGCAAATCAGCACATAAGAATGGTTTCTGATGGATCATATGACACTGAAGACTGGAGTATTAATGCATTTAATCTGAAAATATATTAAAATAGAAAACAGTTATTTTAAATAGTAAAAATATTTCACAATATTACTGCTTTTGCTGTATGGTGGATCAAATAAATGCAGGCTTGGTAAGCAGAAGAGAATTCTTTAAAAACAAAAAAAAAATTAAATCTTACTGTTCAAAAGCTTAAAGTGATGGGACAATAACAACAAAATGGTGGGGACATGTCCCACCCGTCCCATCCATAAATTACACTTATGACTCTTCAAATATAAATGTTTTAATGTTCATTTACTTTATTGTAAGCTACCAAAAGTCTGGGGTCGGTAAGATTTTAACGCAAATATTACTTTTAGCAAGGACGTATTAAAACAGGTGACAGTAAAGACATTTATAATATCACACATGATAACTTTTTTTAAATAATTCTTTTAAATGATTTCTGAAATATCATGTGACACTGAAGACTAGAGTAATGACAGCCGAAAATCCAGCTTTGCCATCACAGGAATAAATTACATTTTAAAATAGAAAACAAACAGTTGTTTTACTGTAGTTAAATGCAACCTTGAAAGAGACTTCTTTCAAAGACGTTCAAAAACAAATCTTACTGACCCTAAACCTTTGTACTGTTGTGTAAATAAATAAAACAACTCCTTCACTGTGTAACTATGACTCTTGAACAGAAATGAGAAGCAGGTTGGGCAGATAACTTTCCCAGGCACCTCCTTAATAAAAGCCAAATTCAGAACACCCGTTATAAACACTTTGGACATACAGATGGTGCCAAGAGACTGGGTGTGATTGTAACGTAAAGCGACTCATCACTTGTTTTCTATACACAAAGACATGCCACTACCCTCAACGAACTTTACAGATATAACTGCCATCATGAGCCACTCTCTCTCATCTTTAAAACCACAGCCAAAACGTTTGGATTAAATTGGAGCCTGGGCTAAATTCTTAGCTTTGTACTTCTGTGTTTAATCTCATAAAGGCGGGTACTCAGAGGGTCGGACCCCCTCTGCTGAGCTCATGGTGGGGGGTTTCTAGGGTTCCAGGACACTACACTTCTTCTGACAGCAGGGGACTCTGGCTCTGTGGGACAGTGAAAACAATGGCAGAAGAATCCAGGCCAGTGCTGGAGTGAGTTCAGCCTGTAGTGAGGACCCTGCCATGGCCTACTTACACGCAAAGTGTGCGTCACGCATGAGGGCTGCTGTTTATATGTAGACTATGAACTGTCACAGTAATCGCTTACAATCTTTGTCACTGTCCATCAAGACACTGCAAGGGTGCCAACTTTGGCTGAAGGGTGAGATGTAGAAGCACGTAATCTCTTTGAAGCTCGTATTTACTTTCATATGGCTGTTTATCACTGTTTTTGTTCTTTTTTTTTCAATGTTACACATCTCCTCGTACACTTCCCCTCTTCCCACTCAGGGATCCAGCTGAATCACCACAGAGCAGGCCGGAACGGTTTGCTATCATCACCTGAGGAAACACACCGCGTCCTGTGAGACCGCTGGCTCCCCAAACAGCCCCAAGGAGACAGTTAGCGCTCTATATCAGCCACAGCCCACAAAACAAACAAATACAGCACAGCAACGCTGCTGCTCTCAAATACACCAAAGACACATTGTGATACCAGCAACCAATGCATGATCTGTTTTGGATTTTCAGTAGTGGTTGTCTGATATGAGTGGCTGCAAGGTAGACTGGAGACAACAGTTAAATTTACCTTTATAATTTGCACAACATTACACTACACTTCACTTTTTTTTTTTAAGAAATTAATGCTTTTATTCACCAAGGACAGGTTAAATTATGGAAGCCGTTTTGGCCACTGAATTATTATTACAATTCTGTTTTTTTTCTTGCAACTGTGAGTTTACGTCACGGAATTTATTATTTTTTTCTCAGAACTGTGATATAAACTCGCAATTGCGTGTTATAAAGTCAAATTTGTGAGATATAATCTCACAATTCTGCGAACTCAAGTCACAACTGCGAGTTATAAAGTCAGAATTGTGAGATATTAAGTCACAATTGCAAGTTATAAAGTCAGAATTGCAATATATAAACAAATTTTTTCTTGGAATTGCGAGTTTATATCTCGCAATTGTGACTTTTTTGCAATTCTAAATTTATAACACACAATTGCGAGTTTTTAAGTCAGTATTGTGAGATATAAACTCGCAATTTATTCTGAGAAAAAAAAGTCAGAACTGAGAGAATTCTAATGGAGTTTATAACTCGCAATTCTGAATTAATTTCTCAGAATTGAGACTTTATTTCTCAGAATTGCAAGTTCATTTCTCAGAATTGTGAGTTCATTTCTCAGAATTGTGAGTTTATATCTCAGAATTGTGAGTTTATATCTCTATTCTGAGAAAAACAGAATAGTGAGATAAAAAGTCAGAGTTTTCTTTTTTGTTTTTAATTCAGTGGCAGAAACGGGATTCCATATTAAATTGATCAAAAGTGACAGTAAAATTTGATTTACTTATTTTTCTATTTTAACTAAATGGTGTTTAGAATTTTCTTTAAATAATCCTAAAAAAAAAGGTAACACTGATACAAAAAAATATTAAGCAGCCAAACTGTTTTACGTGGTTTCAACAGCGATGATAATAATAATAATAATAATAATAAAAGAAGAAGAAGAAGAAGAAGAAGAAGAAATTTCTTGAGCACCAAAATGACTTCTGAAGGATCATATAACAATGGAGTAATGAATACTGAAAATTCAGCTTTGCTATCACATTAATAAATTACATTACAAAATATATTCAAATAGAAAACATTTTAAAAACTATATTAAACTGTAATAATATTTCACAATATTGCTGTTTTTACTGTATTTTGATACAGTATGTACAAATACAGTGTTAATGAGACTAATTTATTAATTCAAGAAGAAATTATGAACCCGCTGTAGCTCAAAAGATATAATATAACATGATATACCCAAATTGCTTTCATTTTACTTAAAGGGATAGTTGCCCTATAAAAACAATGTCCTTTCTGGGCCATGAACGTGTTGTTTTTGTCTATGGAGGGTCAAAAATATCTTAATCCGTGTTCTGAAGATGAACGAAGGTCTTGCAGGTTTGGAACGACATGAGAAACTTTCATTTTTGGTTGAACTATACCTTTAAAGGTTATTGTTTCTGGTACCAATTTAGCAGTAAGAAATAATGTGTGTTTGAAGTCAAAATCAGCTCAGCAACTGGATACATTGATTAAATTAAATTTTCATAATCCAAAGGATTGTTTTATTTTTTATTTTTTAAATTCAGTCAGTGTAAATTTTGATTTAATAACTAGCAAAATTATTGCTAATTAAATTATTTCATATCTATAATTCATGTGAACGTTTAACTAAAATCCTAGAGATATAATAAAAATGTATTGACAGTAAACGAGTTGTACATGAGACAGCTGAAATAATTAATAAACATATTTACCACAATAATTTAGAAAGCAAAAACTCTTATCCATTCATAAAGCTTAAAGTTTGAATCTAACACAGCAGAAGTAAAACTTTTTGAATCCACTAAGTGGACATGTTGACGAATGGAATGGTCTCAAAATGGAAATAATTGGCTGATAAAATGGTCCATAACTAATCTTAGTCATAATAATGAGGGTCTGTTTCTTATAAAAGAATCCAATTACGAATAAGAAAACAGGCAAAGCTATTGGAGCAGGGAGAGAATCCCTTCACAAGGACGCCTAACCGTTGAGAATCAGGAATCTCTTGCTGAGAGGGGGACACTGTAACCCCCCGCTTCCTTTTCTGTTCCCCCTGCTGCTGTTAGGTCAGAGCAGTACCTTTATATGTGGAGAGAAATGAACACAGAGTTGTACTGACCACCTATAATTTCTAAATTGCTAGTTACAAATGCCAAATTGAAAAAAGTTAGAGAAAAATGTACTGCGCCATGGTACAACAGTACTACCCATTCTCTCAAGAAAGAAACTCGTAATCTTGAGCGCAAATGGAGAAAAACTAATTTGGAAGTTTTTAGAATTGCGTGGAAAAACAGCATGTCCAGCTATAGACAGGCTCTAAAAGCTGCCAGGGTCGAGCACATACGCAAACTCATAGAAAATAACCAAAACAATCCAAGGTTTTTATTTAGCACAGTGGCCAGATTAACAAATAATCAGATGCCGCCCGACCGAAATATTCCTTTACAGTTTAATAGTAATGACTTTATGAATTTTTTCACTGATAAAATAGATAACATCAGAAATACAATAACCAGCGTAGATTCTACAGCGTCTAATACGTCAATTTCCTTTGTCACACCCAAAGAAAACCTGCAGTGCTTTACCACTATAGGACAGGAAGAGCTAAATAAATTTATCAGTACGTCTAAACCAACAACATGCCTATTAGATCCTGTACCCACTAAATTACTGAAAGAGTTGTTACCTGTAGCAGAAGAACCGCTCCTCAATATTATTAACTCATCGTTATCTTTAGGTCATGTCCCAAAATCATTCAAGTTAGCGGTTATTAAGCCTCTTATTAAGAAACCACAACTAGACCCTAATGAACTAGGAAATTACAGACCCATTTCTAATCTTCCGTTTATGTCTAAAATTTTAGAAAAAGTTGTATCTGCTCAATTATGCTGCTTTTTGCAAAAAAATGATATCTATGAAGAATTTCAATCAGGTTTCAGGCCCCATCATAGCACAGAAACTGCACTTGTAAAAATCACTAATGACTTGCTTCTTGCATCAGACCAAGGCTGCATCTCATTGCTAGTTTTACTTGACCTTAGTGCTGCGTTTGACACTATAGACCATGACATACTAATAGATCGACTACAAAACTATGCAGGTATTCAAGGGCAGGCTTTAAGATGGTTTAGATCCTACCTGTCTGATCGCTACCACTTTGTTTACTTAAACGGGGAGTCTTCTCAATTATCACCAGTAAAGTATGGAGTGCCACAAGGATCTGTCCTAGGTCCTCTGCTTTTCTCAATATACATGTTGCCCCTTGGCAATATTATTAGGAAATATGGAATTAGTTTCCATTGTTATGCTGATGATACTCAACTATATATCTCAACAAGACCGGATGAAACTTCTAAATTATCAAAGTTAACAGAGTGTGTTAAAAATGTAAAAGACTGGATGACCAATAATTTTCTCCTATTAAATTCAGATAAGACAGAGATATTACTTATCGGACCAAAAATTAATACACAAAATCTCTTGGATTACAATTTGCAACTAGATGGATGTACTTCTGCTTCCTCTACAGTCAAAAGTCTGGGTGTTATATTAGACAGCAACTTGTCTTTTGAAAATCATATTTCCCATGTTACAAAAACAGCATTCTTCCATCTTAGAAACATTGCCAAGCTGCGAAACATGTTACCTGTTTCTGATGCAGAAAAGTTAGTTCATGCATTTATGACCTCTAGGCTGGACTATTGTAATGCATTGCTAGGTGGTTGTCCTGCATCTTCAATAAACAAGCTGCAGTTAGTCCAAAATGCAGCTGCTAGAGTCCTTACCAGGTCAAGAAAATATGACCATATTACCCCAATTTTAAAGTCTCTGCACTGGCTTCCTATTAGGTTCCGTATCAACTATAAAATACTACTTCTTACCTATAAGGCCCTAAATGGTTCAGCTCCTGCGTACCTAACTAGTCTTCTACCTCGCTACAATCCATCACGCTCCCTAAGGTCGCAAAACTCAGGACTCTTGGTAGTACCTAGAATAGCAAAGTCCACTAAAGGAGGTAGAGCTTTTTCACATTTGGCTCCCAAACTCTGGAATAGCCTTCCTGATAATGTTCGGGGTTCAGACACACTCTCTCTGTTTAAATCTAGATTAAAGACGCATCTTTTTAGCCAAGCATTCACATAACGCATCTCATAATCTTTTACTGCTGTTATATCTGATCAATTGCACATTATGAATCCTTAGCTTTGGTTGAACAAATCCTTTTGCTTGGTTTGAACAGCAGCTACGCTAATTATGTTCCTATTGTTCTCTGTTTCTGCCACGGGATTGACATCCCGTGGTAACTAGGAATAACACAAGCTACAGTCTGGATCAGGAGCGCCGAAGAAGAGATGATGATGCCAACCCCTTGGAGGACTTTAGATGATATCAGCCCTGAAACACCATACATCACTACCGATTTTTACTACAGTGATTTGATTGCAACATATAATCATTAATGTTAACATTATACAATTTGTACAAACTTTAATTATTGTACAAATTCTAATTTAACAAACGTTATTGTACAAACTTTAATTATTGTACAAACTTTTAATCTGCTGTTAAGCTGCTTTGAAACGATTTGTTTCGTGAAAAGCGCTATACAAATAAACTTGACTTGACTTGACTTGACTAGAAAAATCCACAAAAGGTGTACTGGGAATCCTGGGATCAGTAGTCTAATCTAATGCAAACTTTGGAGAATACCTCATGGGAAAAAACAAAGGCAAACAAATCAAACTAACCTTTTTGTACAGACCTCCCCCCATTGTGTCATCTGTAAGACCCCTTTTCTGCACAGTGACCCACTTATTGGCCATGTGCAATTCCCCCAGCTATTTGCATATGAAACAAACCCATCATTCATTTTCGAAGAATGAGACAGAGAGACCAGCTAACCACCCCATCAGAGCCTCATTAGATTAGTGACGGCCTGCCACCGCAATTAAGCAGTGCTAAACTCCATTTAGCGCTTCACCCTTCAGTGTTCCTCCACATGGGGCCTTCCTATCAACACTAACACCATAAAGAAGAGGCGCATGGTAAGACTCGTTGAGCCTCATGGTTTGGTTGCCAATGTCCATAATCTGTCTCTTTGGCCACTTCTCAAAGATCCAAGGATAAAACCAGCCACTATTCCCCGACATCCGTTAGTGCAGCTATTTCGAAAATAAGCACAATGAGCTCTGCACCAGGTTTACTGTGGCACCTGACCAAGATTAAACACTTCAACGGTTTACTCTTTTAAAATACATCTAAACTGAGACAACAATGGCCTCCTCTGGACAGGAAGTTCCTTTGTTGCAAAAAGGAAGTGAGCTAAGAGGCAAGCTGAAGGAGTTCCACCCATCTGTGGACACCCATCTATCCACACACTACCTCTTTCACTCCTTCTCTTCCTGTTTGTTCTATTCTGTAACTAGCTAAGCCTTTCATGCTGCTCTTACTGTATGTGTCTCTTCAGTATTTGGGGATTTTGTCATCCATTTTTCTCTCATCTAAACAAAACAATCGTAATCAACTGCAAGTCGCTAGGAAATCAATTTTTATGAAAACTGATGACAAGACTGAAGGTGAAAGTCTAAATCTTAACTTCTCTCACAAAAATTAACCACAGTTTTATTACAGTAAAAGCGCAGTAACCACGTTTTTTTGGTAGATTGATTTCCATTTGTTACCCTGGACCACAAAACCAGTCATAAGGGTCAATTCTCTTTAAATTGAGATTTATACATCTAAATAAATAAGCTTTCCATTGATGTATGGTTTGTTAGGATAGTACAATATTTGGCCGAAAGACAACTATTTAAAAATCTGGAATCTGAGGGTGCAAAAAATAAAAAATAAATATTTAGAAAATCGCCTTTAAAGTTGTCCAAATGAAGTAATGCATTATTCTTAGCAATGCATATTACTAATAAAAAAATTATGTTTTGATATATTTATGGTACAAAATTTACCATATATCTTCATGAAACATGATCTTTACTCAATAACCTAATCATTTTTGGCATAAAAGAAAAATCTACAATTTTTGTGGTCCAGGGTCGTGTATAACCAATGTTTTATTACAAAATACCATGGTTAAACTATGGTTAGTGCAGCAAATAATCATAAACAATAATCATGTTTTTTTGGTTTTATTTATAGTAAAACCATAGTTAATTTTCGTAAAGGTTTTAATATTGTGACATACCGAATGTATAATTTGCAAAATAGATGCATCTTAACATCTATGCTTGTGTCCTAAATCTGCATAGAAATGCTTCAGATATTATATTTCCTTTGTTACATGGCACTTTTAGTAAGGACAGGAAATGATAGGGAAAGGGGAATGTGATCAGGAAATGTTTACATGCTTTCTAACATCATACAAACCTCTGCTGTCGCTGATTTATTTGTGAGTTGTTTTGGTTATAAACATTAAAAGGCAAATAAATATCACCTGTTTGGCGTCCTCCACAGCCGTTTGCAGCTTACGGATCTCTTTCTCATACTGCTCCCGAAGTTTATCCACCTCCTGATCGTGAGTTGCCACCTCCTCCTTCAAAGCTCCTTTAAGAGCGGTCAGCTCCCTCTCACGCCTCCTCAGCAGCTCCTCTTGGTCCTCTTTGGCAAGAAGCAGCTCCTGAAGGTCTAGCTTCAGCTGCATAAAGTCCTAGAAACAGTAGGACAGTACAATGTTAGAAGGTTCTGCCATGAGTTAAGTCTTAAATATTTTGAATATGCAAAGCTGGATCTGTTATGCTACAGATTACCGAAGTGTAAAATTTGCATCGGAAATGTAAAGCTTTCCAAAAATACTTTATGTGCCTCAATAGAAGTTGCACTATTGTTCAAAAGCTTGGGCTCAGTATGATTATGAAAGAAATCGGTTACGTCATGTAAAATTTTAGTACAATTTAAAATACTGTTTTTTTTTTATTTAAATATCTTATTCCTGTGTTTTCAGCACTCATTTTCCAGTCTTCAGTGTCACATGAGGTAATTTCAAGAACATTTATTTATTATTTATTACTGTTAATGTTCAAAACAGTTATGCTCCTTAATGTTTCTGTGACCAAGGATTCTCTGATGAATAGAAAATTCAAAAGAACAGCATTTATTTGAACTACAAGTCTAATGTAATTTTCTAAACGTAATTTTTGTTCAATTTAATATGTCTTTGCTAAATAAACGTATTAATGCTGTACCTCCATCATGGCCTGTTTATCTGTGCTGTCTGTTTGAGATTGTTTGGCTCCATCCAACTCATCGTGCATCTCCGAGAGCTGGTCTTGCAGGTCTCGGATCTCAGTCTGGTATTGCTCTTTCTCCATTTTCACCTGGTAGAGTCTGAAATACACACACAAATACACTCTTGCATTCTTGCATTCTGAATTGAAATAAGAGTCAACACAGAAAGTCCTGGTAATCTGCTGAGCTCATGACCATATAAACCCCTGCCAATTCAAACCATGCTGTCACAGAGGACAATTTGCACTGTATTTTGACAACCTTAGATAGAGGTGGGATAGAGAAATCCCAGAAACTTGCATATCTGAGGGTAGTGTTGATTTTCACAGGGTTAGACGGATTTACATCGGGGCCAACACCTGTACGTTTTACTTTTGCACCAAAGTTCAGACAGCTCATTAGCATAAGCTAGGCCAGGCAGACATTAACCAGCATTTTCCTCCAGAATTTCCAGAATTTGGGGTCAAATTCTGCAGAATGGATTTACATGTAGTAAAAAGTTTAACATATGAGCTTAACTTAATGTTATCAGTTAGAGGTGTTCTAATGATTACAAATACCATTACAAACATCAACGTTTAACAATTAAAACCATTAAAAATTTGTTTACTGTACTGTGTTTTGGGACATATTCCATTAGAATTTAGTGGTGTTAATAAGCCACCAATAGAAGGTGACCAATTACCAGTAGAGACAAACAGGGTCCCATTATAACCAGTAAAACCATTACAAATTCTATAATGGTTTCTATTGTTTTTTTCTTTTAGCAGGGTACATATTCTGTGTGGGTCTGTCCACAGGACAGTATCTTACTCGTCCACTGTAGTGCGCAGGTCAGCCTCTGTTTTACTAAGCTTGTCCCGCAGTCTGCTGCACTCGGCTTGACTCTGGTCCAGCTCTCTCCTCAAGTCTTTCATTCCCGTTCCCGCCTTTAGCTGAGTCTCGCTCAGATCACTGCGCTTCTGCAGGGAGAGACATAATAAGAAATGACAGTAAGGACATGAAATGACAGCAACCTTACTGAACCCTAAAAATCTTTGACCGTTTGAGAAACTGTGCATCTTTTTTTGGATTTAAGGCCTAGTCTTTATAATAAGCCAGTAATTGGTTAATTTGATTATTGATCTTAAGGGGTGATAGGAGTGGGATTTTCAATCAGCTTCTAACAGACTGACTAAACAGACAGAGCAGGGGTCCAAGGTACAGTTGACGAGTTAAAGCAGAAGAGGAGTGGAGAGAGAGAGAGAGAGAGAGAGAGAGAGAGGGGTGTTTCACTGTTACCTTGCTTTCATCCTCAAGCTGTTTCTTAAGATCAGTGATTTCTTTTTCCAGTTCTGCTTTCTGCTCCTGAAGGGCTCTAGCCTGGGCTGCAAGGTCTGGAGACTGAAAGAGAAACGTTTATAAGCAACAGAGCTCTGTTGAGAGTATGATAGTAATTTCATACAGATTTACATTTAAGCAGAAAAATCTCTGTTCTAATCAGAAATATTTCAAAAGATGGGAATTTGTACTGTTCATTCACTGTGAGCTGGACTTTTCATATAAAAGAGTTCATGATTTTATGGATGAGAGTGTTAAAAATAAACATACAGTTGAGACCAAAAGTTTACATACAATTTGCAGAATCTGCAAAATGTTAATTTTTTTATCAAAATAAGAGGGATCATATGAGATGCATGCTATTTTATTTTTTTTGTACTGACCTGAATAAGATATTTTACATAAGACTTTTTTTATATATTACATATATGAGAGCCATCTTTTCACACAAAGAATAACTGAGGGACTTGCAACTATTACAGAAGTTTGAAATGCTCACTGATGCTTCAGACGGAAACACAATGCATTAAGAGCCAAGGGGTGAAAAATTTAGAATTTGAAAATCAGGGTAAATGTGACTTATTTTGTCTTCGGGAAAACATGCAAGTATCTTGTGTAGCTTCTGAAGGGCAGTACTAAATGAATAAAATGTAATAGGAAAATGAAAAAAATTGTTAAAGTAACAAATGACTCTTAATGAATCGTTTTTTCCTTTTGGAGCATCAGTGGGCATTTGAACCTTTTGTAATAGTTGCATATGAGTCCCTCAGTTGTCCTCAGTATGAAAGATGAATCTCAAAATCATACAGTCATTGCTGGAAAGGGTTTAAATACACAAACTTCTGAAAAACCAAACAATTTGTGGGACCTGAAGGATTTTTCTGAAGAACAGCAGGCAGTATAACTGTTCAGAACAAACAAGGGATCACTATGCATAACTATCATTAAAAAAAAAAAAAAAAACACACAGGTGTGGATCATTCAGGTAACAACACAGTGTTAAGAATCAAGTGTATGTAAACTTTTGAATGGGGTCATTTTTATAAATTTGACTAATATTTAATCTTGTGGACTATATGTATACGTCTTTTATGTGAAATATCCTATTCAGGTCAGTACTAAATAAAAAATAACATGCATTTTGTACAATCCCTCTTATTTTGGTGAAAAGTGAAATGTTTATGTAAACTTTTGACCTCAACAGTATATAAAAATTTAAAATCAATTCAGTAAAGATTAGACTAGATTCTGGTCTGATTTTGATTGCATATGTTTAAACATTAGCCATACCTATGCTGTTCGCTGAGTAAATAACCTCAGCTAGCCTTTATACTTTCTCCAAGAGATAGACTAAGTCTCTCTTGTAAGAGGCTCACGCTCTTAGCGGTTTGTTGAACCCAATTACAATACCACAACAACGGCTCACTTTGTTGTCGCCTTGAACGTTCCCAGCAGCCCGTGACTTCAAAGTCTGGATTTTTTCGAACACCAGGTTGACCTTCCTCTTGGTAGTGTCATCGTTATCACTGCTCCTGCAAACAAGACAAGTGCTCATAATTCATTCAGATAGTCTGAAAGCCCTTTTCTCTCAGCCAGCTTGTGTGTTGATGTGTGTGTGTGTGTGTGACTGGATCAGAGTATAATCCTTGATATTTCTGGGAAAAATCAGCCTGGCTCTGTGCCTGCGTGGAGAGTACAGAGTACTCAAGCTTTGATGTGTCACCTTATGACCTGGCCACCCTAATTACTGCCTTCTTTTAACAAGTCACATGTCTGGGAATGTGTGCCTGAGTAGCGACGCGGATGCCCGCATGTTCCCAGAGCACTCGAGTGATGCATCAGGGAAAAGCACAGAACACTGGGTTACTGCCATGGATATACAGACCAAAGCGTATCATTAGATTTCACAAAGTGAGAGAAGAAACTAACAGACCAGCACTGCCTCTCCTTGAAACACACACACCTCCCACAGAGCGGACTGTCATTAACGGTTTCATGACGTAGGTTGCTGTCGCCAACAGATGTGTCATGTCACAACACTGCTGAGTCTGACAATATTTTGCTGCTCTATAACTACCACGACCCTGGTGCATCTACAGCACGCGCCATTGAATGGTAACTAACTACTACCTCAGAACAAGTCTTGTGTGTAGGGCTGGTTAATAAAGGTTGCCATTGACCAGAAGATATCTGATCCTACATCTGCAAGGCTTCAGAGGGTTCACAGACACTGGTGTATAATCCACTCTGCTCACCTCCCTCCATGCGGCACATAAGGAATGCAGAGAGGGCGGAACTTTTGACATCAAGAACATGGAGTTCAGGGAGGGCATGGGTTCAGCTATTCACTAGAGCAGGTTGGGCTGTCGGGCACCTACAGCATGCGTTTGAAGCTGTGCAGTGATCATGCAGGATTAGATGAGAGCAGGAAACAGCAGTGCTGTTTTGGGTGGAAATTTAGTCTGAGCAAAATAATAGATCCGAGTTGTTGGCAGTTAGGTAAAACCATTTTTATTCGGCAGAGCATGGTCTGGAACATTTAACAAGCATGTTTATCATAATAAATATGGCTTGTGATTTTGATGTGAGATGTTAGAGGCGGAACATTAAGAACCTGTTTTTTCCCTGAAAGGGTGAGACAGAGGTGTGGGAGTTGTGAGTTGTGAGTGGATGATTCTACTGTACACAAATGAAGAAGAAATGTAGGGGAGGTAAAATTCTTGTAGTCTTATCATTATATGTCAGACTATGTGGAAACTTCCTTCCATTCCAAGAAAAATCTCACTTCTTAAGGGAAAAAAACACTATTGAGTAGAAAACAACCCTAAACCAATAAGCACAAAATTGTAGATTTTTAAAAGGATTTTCCCTTTTCCTTATCATAGACTCTCATTTGTCACTAACCAATTAATAAATAATTTAGGTTAATCTTTTTGAAAAATGTTGAATCTATTTAGACTTTTTTTTATTTTTTTTAACAAATCTACATAAAATGATAAGGAAAGTGCACTCACCCATCTTTGAGGTAACTGAATAATATTTGCTTTGCAGTCTCTTCATTTGTTTGTTGTGAAAGCTCTTCTTGACCTTTCAGAAGATCAGGTGTCACCTGAGCAAAAAGACAACATTTGTATTAATTTTTTTACATGTATACATGCATAACACAAATACTGGTCTCCCAATAATGGAGGGAATATATCAGAATAGCAAGAAAGAAAACTATGCATTCTTACCTGAGCATCCACTTCAGTGCTTGATGGTTTACCATTGACAGCAGGACGAGAAATTGATCCCGTTTTGACACTTGACAGGTACTTCATACTCTGTGATGGTTTGGCCTCTTCATTTTTATTCTCTATGGGTGCTACAGAGGGACGACTGTGGGGATTCTTATACCCTAAAATAGCAGCTGAAGAATTGGACACTGTGCCCTGAGGAGAGCCTGGAGCACTTTTAACTTGGGTTGCATTTCTTAGGTTTAACCTGGGTCCGACAGGGGAAGTTGGTGACATGGGGGAGGACTTGACTCCAGGGGTCTTCTGCAGGAGCAGGGAGGGACGAAGGAGATGCTCTGTAGACCTGCCTCGATTCCGGCTAACTTCATCCAAGTAGTCAGAGTCACCCTCAAGGGCGAACGGCAAGGCACTATCCACACTACGGGAACGCTTGCGGTCTTCTGGGTTAAGTCGATTCCTCCGCCCTGAGCGACCCCTGCGCTGTTGAGTCTCTTTGCTGTCAAACTTCTTGATGAGTTCATCCACGCCCGGAATTGAACCAGTATCAATATCACGCCCTGTGCCAGGCAGAAAAGGGATATAACGGCGGTTCTCATGGCGGTTGATAGTCTCTGCATAAAGCTGGTCCAACTGGTCTTCCTTGGTTGGAGTGGTGGAGCCCAGAGAGGAGTTTCGGGAGGAGGAAGACTGAAGCACTGGGCCACTGGAGTCGATACGCCGCAAAGGCAACACGTCTGGTTCACGACGGCTTCTTTCCAAACTGGAGTTTGCACTACTTACTGAGCTGGAAGGTCTAGAAGAGGCCTTGGTTTGGTCATTGGGGTTGTTGGCTATTGTAGACGGCTGAGGAACTGGAAGGCGTTGTGAAGGCTGAGACTGGTAGGGCACTGGAGTCTTAAATGACGGCTTCACCTGAGGTTGTGTTTGAACAGGGGGTTTGACCTGAGGTTGTGGCAGAACGTGGTCTTTGGCTGGACCGGTTTGAGGTTGGACATTGAATGGGAGTGTCTGGGGACGAACCTGAGGTTGGGCGTGTCCCTTGTCATCTACTTCTGGAACTTGGCTGGAGGATCTAGCTTGGCTCACAACTGGGGAGTTGGCTCTGGGCAGGGATCCTGGGTAGGGATTTCGAGTCTCAACTGAAGGCAAACTTCGAAAGCTATCAAGAGTATTGTTCTCAGGGTCATATGGCTTGAGAATCTCTGGATGCTTTTGGAAGTTTAATAGACTGGACTGCTTCTTAGGATCAGAAGTCCCATTGTGAGGACCTCCATGGAGCTTTGGAGTCATAAAATCCATATACGGGTCTTCAGAAAGATTCTTCCTGCTTCCTTTGAAATCATATTCATCATAATTGAACGGGCTTTCAGAATCCATATATCCATTATTGTTTTGTGGAGCTGCATAGGGGTTTGGACCTCTATCCTGGTTATTGAGGACCACATAGGGGTGTCCGTCTATTCCTTGAACTCTGATGCTGAGGCCATAAGTACCATTGCTTTGGCCTCTTGAGCGGGAAGCCTGCGTATAGCCTTGTGATAGTCCAGTGTTTGGCATGCCGCTAACTCTATAAGACTCCATCAGGAACACGGAGAGAAACAACCAAATTTCTCTCTGCGGAGCAGCTCACCTCTGCAAACAAAGTCATAATCTCATTATAACACAAGTAGTTTGTGATGCTTACAGTATCTCTGCAGTACAATAAAACTGACAATATTTGATTATGCCATATAGTTTTATCTTCTTAAAGGGGTCATCGGATGTAAAATTCACCTTTATATGTTGTTTGAACTGAAAAGTCTTGGCAGTGTGTGTACACAACCACCCTATAATGCTAAAAAGCCACCCAGTTTTTTTTTTAAATCCCCACAAATCATAACCACTGTCTCAGAACAAGCCGTTCATAGATTTTTGGCAGTGTGATTGTAGCGTAGACCTGCCCTAAGTGAGCTGTAAACTGTTCGCCATTGCTTCAACGCCGGAGCAGGAGTAGACAGGAATGTCTCCTAAGCAACTGAGATGTTTTGTTGGATGTAATAATGAACATAGCAGTCGTCATTTATTCCAAACATCTGAGCCGCTAAAGACGCAGAGGATTACTTTTGTTTTTGAAGAGAATGTGCCCCCCGATCTACCTAAATGCATCTTTGTTGCAGCTTCACCTACAGAACAAGTACAAGTTTTTTTATGAATCTTTGCAAATTGCCTTTCCTATATAATGTGCTAGTTAGCAAGTTCCGTGGCTAAAAAGTGGCTAAAGTTTACAATCTCGTCACCCCACAAAAAAGAGGGGCGGGGTGAGTAGAGCTCATTAGCATTTAAAAGGACATGCACCAAAACGGCTTGTGAACAGTTTTTGACAAGGTAAAAAGGGTGTTGTTTTACACAACCATAGAGAAATTTAAACCAAAGTATGTTATAGCCTTTTCATTAAGACCCTAAAGGATCATATCAACGTGTGAAAAATGGAAATCCGATGACCCATTTAATAATTAAAATAAGATCATTTTTGCTTTTTAGACCACAAACCAAAGACAAAGTAAAGCTTTTAATATGATCCCGCACCTCAAAGGTTGTTCGGACAAAACAGGGCCTTGAAAGCCTTTTAAACAAATCCATTGCTCAGGGTTTGCAAATTTATTCTAAAACAAACATTGACACAGGCACGTGCCACAATCTTTGTAGTTATTCCAAGGAACTTGAGTAATATGATGCCTTGCCATTACAAACACTGCAATAATGGCCGCAAACTTTATAAGAACATGCCCAGCATGCAGAAAATTAAGTAACTACAAATTAAGTAACTTTAAGCCCGGTCTCAGACTTTATAATCTCAAGCATATTGACACTGCTGACTAATGCTAACAGAAAGTGCAACGTAGGTTATATCTCAACAAAAACAAACAAAAGTAAATTATGTCACTGTACAGTATAAGGGCTGCGCTAGAAAGATAAGCGGAGGAAAAAACAGAGGAAGTCAGATTTAGTATTCAATTGTCTTGAAACAGCTGGTGACTGAATTGTGTGTCAACATCTCACATCTTTTATGGAAATAAACCAAAGTACAGCGATAAAGACGTTTTCATGTAACTTGGTTCTTCTAGTACAACTCATTCAAAATGCTGCTATTTTTTGACTGTGTACAACAGTGGCATACGCAAGAATTTCAGAGACATACGCAACGAGCAACAGTATTGTGCCTCAGGAATGGCAAAACACAAAGCTGCACAAATATCACCCCACTACAGGCATCACACCAGGCAACCGGCTATTATCGGTTTCTTCTGGACCTCACTGATAACATCCTCTCACCTCAAAGACAACAAAAGATTGCATGAGTCATATTGATGTCTTTGTTGCAACAGCAAATGGTATGACCAAACCATGCAGTGTATTACGGTGCATGCAACCTGTGAGATCCCTGAGGGCTTGACAATGAAGAAAACAAAGACGGCATTGGTTGATTTTCAATGGGCAAGTAAAGAATCCGTTCAATGAAGAATGAAGGTGACACTAGAGACTACAAGTTGAAAGCATAAAATTGGAAGACTACTACAAAAACACAAAATGAACACATCATAATAAGGGAAAGCTCTTCTCGTCGGCCAACACACACAAGAGTAGCAGAAGAGACTCAAACTTTCCATCCCCATAGAGGGGGATGAGAAAGAACAATAAGGGCAAGTTAAAAAACGGCAAGCCCCCTTATCCACAAGGAACAGAGCTCTGCTGCAGAAAAAAGGATATGACACAATAGCCTCTTTCAGCTCCTGTATCACATGTACTATGTGCAGAGGGACTCAATGGTGTTAATGTAGCTCCTTTCCTCTCATTGTGCCCACTGGAAATGTGGAGCTCTGACAGGGAAGCTAACTCAGGCAAGGCCTTCATCTGCATTCTCAACTGTTTTAAGTTGAACTCACACTACCAACTCCAACATTGGCCCTGATTCAGAGCTGGCTATAGCTACGGAACATCAACAAAAATGTTCAACAATGAGGTTTATGGATAATCATTCTCTAGATGACAGAGCAAACACTGTAACTCTGTCAGGAGAAATAACAGGAATGCACAGCCATCTTACAATGAACTTTTCTTTGCATTTATTTACATCAGGCAGACTGCACGGATACTTTTAAACCAGATTAATTTAATGTTATTAATGAATCATTTACATTTTGGTTTACACTACACTGCAAATCTTATCATACTGAATAATGCATCAATTTATTTTTGGGGTTGCATTTCTATGCATGCACATGGTTGAGACAAAAGGCATATTTTTTATTGCTTTCTGCATACTTATTAATGTTTTGCGTAATTAATACCAAACAATCATCCTAACAGATGCTCCAAGCAATGCAGGTGCAGTTTAACAATATAGGCTAGTTTGGTTTTCCACACAAGAACATTACCCGTTTAGGTGCTCATTCAAGTTTATAATCTTTCATTTAAATGTTTTAATAAACTTTATTTCACCTACTACCATGTTGCCCAATGCCTCTAGAATAGCAGATTCTAACACTTTTTTGTAATAAAAACACAATAAATCCAAAAGCACAACTTACCGCTGTCTGTCGTTTATCCAAAAGTATGCGTTTGTTTGTTGATCAAGATCTGTAAACAGCCGTGACACAAAGCGAAAGCTCCATCTCTTCTCAGTTAGTCAAAGTCACTTGTTGCACGTCTTGTTTTCAGACTAGTTTTACTTCACGCACACGGACTATTGAAGAGCGTAAAGCCCCGCCCACACCCCCCCCATCACTCACTCCACCCACCCGCTGAAGCCTGATTCACGATCAGCTGATCTGCTCAACTTGACTGCAGATAAGAGCCCATTTTTGCATTTCACCTGATCTCAAAACACAATGCGCAGAAACTGGGTGTAGGCCATCCAAGCCCTCATGCTTCCAGTATCGGCGAAATCAAGGGTTTTCATGTGATAATGAATTATTAAAAGAGGACATAGAAAGTATACAGGCCACTTTCAAGATGGGAACAAACATATTACTTAATTTTCTAGTACTGAAAAAAAATTTGGAAACACTAAAGAAACCCCCAAGTTAATAACCTAAGGTTAAATATTATGAAACGAATGAATAAAAAACACTCTAAGCAACGGCTTTCAATGTATCCATATTGTTTTTTGTTTGTTTTTGTTTAATTTTTTTGTGCATAGCAACGTTTTGTTATGTCAGGGACTATCTGCGGAAGGATGCATGTCTTATTATGTAATGGTTTGTGTATGTTTGATATATATATATATATATATATATATATATAGAATAGTAATGGTTTTACTTGTTATAATAGGAATTTTACTGGTTTTATTGGAAACTGTAATGGTGCCTGTTGGTCTCTACTGGTAATTGGTCGCCTTCTATTGGTGGCTTGTTAAAACCTAAATCTTAATGGAATATATCCAAAACACACTACAGGAACTCATTTTAATGGTTTGTAATGGTATTTGTATTGCAAACCATTAGAATGTCTGTGATGGTTTTTATTGTGTTTTTTTTTTTTTTCAGCAGGGTTGTTTTAAACATTTTTTAATTACTTGAATTTGCCAAATAAAAAGCAAAACAAAATAAATAATAATAATAATTTACGAATAAAAATACAACATTTGTGGAAAAGTATTTCCTAGTCTTATTTATTCTCCTTAATAAATAAATAAATAATAATTCTGCATGTTTAATTTCCACGTGTCATTTGTGTATTGTTATAATGTTGATGTAGAAGATTTTATTTATTCATTTATTTTTAATTATTTAATTGTATAGGCTAATGTACTGATTTTCCACATCATTCATCGTCATCACCACTATCTTCATGAAATGTGACCCTGGACAATAAAACCTGGAAAACGAAAACATAAGGGTATTTTTATTTATTTATTTTATTGAGATTTATACGTCATCTGAAAGCTGAATGTTCCATTGATGCATGGTTTGTTAAGACGATATTTGGTCAACATACAACTATTTGAAAGTCTGGAATCTGTGGGTGCAAAAAAAAATAAAAAATAAAAAATCTTAATATTAAAAAAAAGTCCAAAGTAGTCCAAATAAAGTTCTTAGCAATGCATATTACTAATCAGACATTAAGTTTTGATATATTTACAGTAGGAAATTTACAAAATATCTTCATGGAACATGATCTTTACTTAATATCCTTATGATTTTAGGCATAAAATAAAAAATGATAATTTGACCCATATGTATTTTTGCCTATTGCTACAAATACCTGTGCTACTTAAGACAAATTCTGTGGTCCAGGGTCACAGATCATTTTGTCTTGGTGCTACAATAAAATAGATTAAAAAACACTATGGACAAAATTTTGTTTAGACCCAGCAGTTGGGTTAAACATTTAACCCAACCTTCTGGGTAGCTTTATTTAACTCAACTACTGCTTAAAATTAACCCAAAAAAGGTTTTTTGTTTTGCTTAAAATGAACACAAAATAGGTGGAAATTAACACTGAGTAATATGTTCAATAAATAAACATTTATTAATAAGTCGAATAAATAATAATTAACCATCTTTAAATTAATTACTAAATCTTCACCTTTTGATTATTGCTGATGGTTTTTAATTTACAAACTATTTTGCGTTCATTACAGTCATATAGTAATTTTTAAACAATAGTTGAGTTAAATAAAACTACTCAGAAGGCTGGGTTAACATTTAACCCAGTCACTGGGTTTGTCCATATTTCACCCAGTCCTGGGTTACATTTAACCCAGCATTCTTTACAGTGAATGAACAAAATTCAAGTTGTTCTTTACAATTAGTAATAATGTCAAGAAAACCACTTACCATGGAATACAATATAATCTATTTGCCATCTGCTTTTATTGGGGAAGAAAAACTTTAAGAAAATTTTGCAGTGCTAGAGCGAATTAATAAAAAAAAAAAAAAGATATAAAAAATAGGTCATGAAAATGTTTCTTATTTTTTGTATCTTGCCAACACGAACTGTTGCATATATTCACCCAGCATTACACACTGACTAAATGATGTCTTGACAGCTCTTTAGACTGACAGCGCCATCTAGTGATAAAAGACAGCAGACAAGCATATTTACATAATGCAAATGACAGCACGACTCTCACACTTGACCACTCCAGTGTCTTCACACTGCTAGAAAACGAACAGAAAAAATATAATACTGTTAACAGAACAATTGCAATCAACCTAAATATAAGTATGATCAAAGACAAAATTGTTGTACAGATGAAAGTATTAGTGATGCTTTCTGAGGGCGTGTAGTTAACACATAACTATCATCATATTTGACAGAGACAGACACACTGTCCTCCCCAAATATGAGTAGTTTCTTACAGTTTAGAAAAGTAAGCAACACGATTTTTCTCAAGTGTTTCTATTATCCCTCTAAATGTATCACAGTGAAGAAGAAAACCACCGTTTCAACCTCCTTAATATAATACGAGGAGATAAATGGGTCACTGAATGTAGAGGAGCACTACAAGGTGAGAACTTCACAAGCAATAATTTATCAACCATGTTTGTTTGTTTCGTTTTAATGTGGATAATTTTGGTGTCCTTAAAGGGATAGTTAATCCCAAAATAAAAATCGTGTCATCACTTACTCACTTTTCCTCATATCATTTCCAAATCTGTTAGTAACAGTAGAACTCATTTATTCGAGCAAAAGTGACTTTTGGGTGGGTATGATGACTCCGCCCTTTGTCATAGGTCTGCTGTGTTTCACTGTGTGGGTTCAGTCGGTCTTGAGGCTGGGGGACTGTGGAATTGCAGAGAAACACAAAAGAAACTCTATTTAAAATCCCTGCAGCATGTTCAGCAGGGAGCGCTGTCTGTCCCCTTTTGGGGATCCGGGGTCCGTCCGGATGAGATCCAGCGATAGAGGCCTTGCAGTGTTTTCTACATTTGACTTCGCATTCAGCTTCACTTATTCAAAATTTACACATATATTAGTGCTATTATTCTGAATAATAAGAAATTTATTTATTCACTTTAAAAATGGATTGCAGCCCAGTTAAACCCATTTTCACCAAGAAAAAAAACTCACTTTCCTTTATTTTGTTTTGCGTTTTGTACTAAAGACGCCACTACAAGTAAAAAAAAAAGCACATCATGAGACGTTTTATTGTACTCTGCTGCACCCTGTGTGAACGGTGCCTAATGTAAGCTACATTAATATAACTTACACATACAGTTGAAGTCAAAAGTTCACACACACCTTGCAGAATCTGCAAAATGTAAATTATTTTACCAAAGATAAGATGGATAATACAAAATGCATGCTATTTTTTGTTTAGTACTGACCTGATTAAGGTATTTCAATAGAAGATGTTTACATATAGTCCACAAGAGAAAAGAATTTATAAAAATGACCCCATTTAAAAGTTTACATACTTAATTCTGTGTTGTTTCCTGAATGATCCAGCTGAGTTTTTTTTTTTTTTTAATGATAGTTGTTCCTGAGTGCTTTGTTTGTCCTAAACAGTAAACTGCCTGGCCTGCTGTTCCTCAGAAAAATCCTCCAGGTCCCACAAATTCTTTAGCTTTTTAGCATGTTTGTGCATTTGAACCTTTTCCCTTTCCAACAGTGACTGTATGATTTTAAGCTCCATCTTTTCACACTGAGGGACTCATATGCAACTTTTACAGAAGGTTCAAACGCTCACTGACGCTTCAGAAGGAAGCACAATGCATAAGAGCCGGGGGGTGAAAACTTTTTAAATGGGAAGATTCTGGTAACTGTAACTTATTTTGTCTTCTGGGAAACATGCAAGGGTCTTCTGTAGCTTCTGAAGAGCAGTACTAAATGAAAACAAAATTGATATTTAGACAAAATAAGAAAAACGTACACATCTTTATTCTGTTCAAAAGTTTACACCTCTGGCTCTTAATGCATCGTTTTCCCTTCTGAAGCATCAGTGAGTGTTAGAACCTTCTGTAAGAGTTGCATATGAGTCTCTAAGATGTCCTCAGTGTGAAAAGATGGATCTCAAAATCATTGAGTAATGTCATTGCTGGAAAGGGTTCAAATACACAAATACTGAAAAAACAAAGAATTGGTAAGACCTGAAGGGTTTTTCTCAAGAACAGCAGGCAGTTGAACTGTTCAGGACAAATAAGGGACAACTTTTACTAAACAAAACAAAAAAACAAAAAACAAAACAAAAAACTGTTATTCAGATAACAACACAGTATACACAGTCTGTTCATATTACTAAAAATAATAATAAATAATAAAAAAAATAGATAAATAACATGAAAACAACTACTGTTTGCCGAAATATTGTAGGTAACAACAATAATAAGTTGCTTTCCTAGATCCAGCTATCCACCAAATTTTTCCCATAAGAGTGGGCATGACCATTTGTAAATTTTATGGGTCTGGCTTCCAGTCTCAATGCATAAAGATATTTTTAGATGTACAAAACAACTAGGTTTGCTGCTTGATGTTGCAAACTGGCGTGTCTAACTTTATTATTTTAACGTATTATCTTAATTATGAACACAGTCAGTGGTTTGTAGTGCATAGTTTTACTGTTTATTGCTCTTTGTTATCCTTCTCAATACTTCACTCTTAATAAGGATGTGTTGAAAACAACACAAGCTGTGTTGTTTCTTAACACACCCGTGTCTAATCAACACATTTTGTATTACTTTTAACTCAACTAGTGTTACTGTTACTGTTAATTTCTTCACACTGAAGTGTTATAGTTACACAATTTGGTTTAATTATGCACACAAAATGAAAGTAAAAATCCTAGAGTGTTCCATACAGTGGCTGATGAACTGGAAGGTTCACACAATAAACAGCTTACCTCTGCATTCAAAAATAATGTGGATAAATTTTTTTAGATTAACATTATTTCATTATTAAAAATATTTGTATTACAGTGAACTGTGTATCAGTTCAATAGATTAAGCAAATGTTTTATGACACTGGAAAGAACAAAATATGCATTTTAAGGAGAGGATATCAACATATAACCATAGCTACTTTTCCTCCTAGATTAAGTTTATACATGACAAAGGTCATGGAACACCAAGTAAACAGAATTTGTCAAGGGCCACGGTTCGGCTGATAAGCAGCATTGTAGCACTGGTATACTATAATATAAGCAAGTAGGGGTGTAACGTTTCACTCGTTTCTCGAAGCATCTTTTATAAAACTTGACGATGCCTGTGCATCAAACTGTCCCAAATGGCACCATAAACCCTCGCGGTCTTCTTCCGAGTCCACACTTTCTTGACGTCATGCCAGTTTGATTGTCGGGTAGAATTCTACTCCGGAGCTCGCCCCAGTGCGTGCTCGGCAGAAGTGCGCATCGAGGGCGCATATAACGGCCACAAAGCGGCATTACGTCACGAAAATGCGGAATCAGAGGAAGACCGCAAGGGTTTAGGGTGCCATTTGGGACAAGGCCCTTGAAACATGAATTTTTGAACCGTGAATCGTTGATTTCGGCCAGTAATCGATTTAAAACACTAAGAATCTGATTAATTTTATAGCGATTCAGTGCTACACATCAAACTACTACAAGCACGGATTAATAAAAGCTTTGAACCGCAGTGTTCGTTTCCTCGCATTTCTGTTTTACGCGCTTCGGCCTGTCACATGATTGCGCGCGCGCTCTCGTCGACAAGCTTTTTGAGGCTTGAGCAGCCTGATTTTAAGCCTGAAATTACAGCCGTGTAATTTCTCTTTAGTACGTGGCTAGTACTGCTATAAGTAGTTTTACTTTTCTGCAGTTTTTCAGTGGCTCTCAGTCATACCATTTACGGTACCTGAGCAGTTGAAAGCTGCAGTCTGGACGGAGCAAAAACAACGTAAGTGTCAAGCATACACACAATTCCATTAAACGTAAATTAAGTTTTAACTTAATGTTGTTAAACCGAAAGAACGAAAGAAACGGTTAAAATAACCACAACATTAACAGCAAACATGAAATAATAGTGCAAGGTTTATCTGTCAATCACATGCATGAAAGTTGCGTTTGTTATTACATTATTAGAATCATCATTCGCCGATAGAAAGTAATAGTTTAAATGCTGTAGCATTTTATTTTTTGACAATAAGATAAAGAAGTTTGCATCATGCAAATGTGTGACATAAAATGCCTTTTTAAAATCTTGGCTTACATAGGCTAATAAAAAATAAAGATAAATAAATATTCTAAAATGTATTTGAAATAAATTAATTTCATGCTAAGTATAAATTTCCATATTTATGTTCTTAGTAAATAAATACCTTGTAATTGTACTTTTAGTAGCCTATACTAAACTGGCATAAAGTGTGCTAAATCGGAAGTATAGTGCTGCTAAGTTCAACAAAAGATAAACTGGAGTATACTGTGCTGAAGTGGAACTATTGCAAGTATATTTCAGGTACACTTTAAATATCTTGCATTTAAAGACCTTTTTTTTATTCAAAGATAATACAATCCTCAGCAACAGTGACATTAAAACACGTTTTAGGCTTAATATTAAAAATGTGCATTGTGCACACATGTAGTACTTGAAATAAAATGTAATTATAATTGTTTATATTAAAGTCTCAAGGGATATATCAGTAAATATGTTAATAGATTTAAACCATACTTAGCTGGAAATAAATGTATTTTAAATGCTACTTTTCACTAGGTTGAATTTCTACATATGTCATGCCATAGCATCGTTAAAACTAACATCTAACAGTGTTTTTTTTTTTTGCCCTCACTCTCTGACTCCATAAAGGCTGCAGTGTAAAGAATTGTAAAGAATTTAGGGAAATTGTGTATTGTGAAATAAATGTATTTCTGTGAATACATTTAATGAATGCAGAATCGAATTGTTAATCAAAACGAATTTTATTATGAATCGTCTCGAATCGAATCATTCTGAATTTGTAAAAATCCTTCATTCATCAAAACCCTATGAATCATGAATCGAATCTATTTGCTGTTTACCCAAAGATTCACTGCCCTATAAGCAAGTATTAGTATATTTAGGAGACTTAAGTTCATGAATTTTAATGTCTGATGAAGAGCCTGCTTGCTCGAAACGTTACCTTCTCTTGAGCTATGAAGATTTTAAAAGAATAAATTTTGATACTTTGGAGCTACGGTGTTGCCGACTTTATATGAACTTTCATGAATTTTAAATATAAAATCTGTTAAGTGTAGAAGTCTGGTACACAGAACCCTAACCGTGGTCATCAAATGCAAACCCAATAGCGATTTGACTGAAAGGAAAAGAGTCAGCAGGACCGTTATGATCAAACGCATGTCAGCCTGTGAGATCCTTGTTTGCGGTCCAGCAGCAGAAGCCAAGATGCTCCTGTCAGCAAGCCCACCATGACACTCCCTCGTTGGACTGTCCCAGGCAGCCAGATCCACAGGAAGTTAACTTGCAAACACGGTGGTCCCATGCTTATAAAACATTGCCCGTTTTTCTAGTTGACTTCAAGTAAACACTCCAGGGCACGGTTTTGATAAAGGCAGGAAGGAATATGCACACAGTCGCACAAACACACACACACACACACACACACACACACATACACAGGGAGGAAATGGGACAAAGCCTTCCCACCCAGCCAGCGGAGTTGGAGCGGCCTCCAGATGAGGTGTCATGCTGGAAGCCTGACAGTCGGAATTGGCTGAGGTCTCTCCAGCATTTAGCAACCTCTTCCCCAGTGCTGTTCCTGTCTCAGAGCAGATCTGGGGCCCAACCTGTCAGCGCAGGACAAATCCAATGAGAAAGCGTCTCTCGCACACATGTACAGAGACATAATTTAGGGCAGATGTGTAAGCCAAGGAGATGAGTTCTGGGATTTAGTTTAGTCTTTTAATTGGACAGCCAGGACTGATGTCATTGTGTAAAAATGTACGGATGAGATGAAAAATGAGAAATAAACAGAGCGAACTGTTATTAGAGCTTCACGAGGTATGGTGGAAGCTGCTTTGTGCAGAAAGACACTGGCTGTAAAACATTCACCACTACTGGGACAAAACAGGTGCTCCCATATTTCATAACTGACACAGAAATGGGAAAAACAAATAATTTAATTAGGAAGCAAAGTCAATTAACACTGGGAATACGTGGGAATATGCACACACCCCACAATGAAAGACAGTCAGAGTCAAGAGTGGCATACCCCAATGCTATTTTCCCATGATCATTCACTAGAGACACAAAGTATGTTAGTCGTTCACTCAAGTTAAAGACAGATGTTGAACACTTACTCTTAAAAGAAAATGTTTTTACTCAGTGCAAATACATTTTTTAAACAATAAAAGCTAAACAGACTATACCCTTTTTCCCCTTTAAATATTGCATTGTTTTCACACTACACTGAAAACAGAAAAAGGCTCCATAGTGCTTTTCAAAGAAGACGAATGGAAATGAACAGTTCTTTAAACAGACTTAATAGGAAAGTCCACCCAAAAAATGAAAATTCTGTCATCGTTTACTCACCCTCAACCAGTGTTGGGGGTAACGCAGTACAAGTAATACAAGTTACATAATCAGATTACTTTTTTTCAAGTAACTAGCAAAGTAATGCTTTACTTTTTCATTTACAAGAAAATATCTTAGTTACTTTTTGTTTCCTTTATGTATTGAATCGCGTTTTATTAACCTGTGTCTTTGCTGCTGACCTTTGTTGATCCAGTTCAACCATACTAATTAGCAAAATTTACTGTAGATTAACCAACATACACAATGTAATTGGTTACTTTTTTTAGGGAGTAAAGCAATATTGTAATGCATTACTTTAAAAAGTAACTTTTTTGTGCCCTCAACACAAAAGAAGTTCATTTTATGAGCTGGTAACCAAACAGTTTTTCTGTTTCCTTTGAAGGGATAGTTCACCCAAAAATGGAAATATTGATTACCCACCCTCACATTGTTCCAAACCCGCGAGACCTTCTCAGCATTTCCGGTAACTGGTGTTTTTAGTCAAATTAACATATTTTCCAAGACAATAATATAACGTTAACCTGTACATACTTTAATATTTAGTTATACTGAAAAAGTTTCAATTCAGTCAATTGTTTTATCCCATTTCAACATGGACTTCTGTGGAGACTGAAACACGAAAGCACTAATGGAAATTAGAGTCCATCATGGCACCACTCATCGGTTACTCAGGAAAAAGGTGGCTAATAAAGAATGTAGATAAATTTTGTTTACAACTGTATTGTTTTATCAGTTAGTCATGTTACTGATATTGTTTTGTGAAGTGTTTGTGGGCACGATTCGCTTGCATTGTATATGGATAGACCAATCATTACAGACTTGGCCAGCTGACCAATCAGAGCAGAGTAGGCTTATGGAAGGGATGGCTTTACAGGGATGCTTTGGGTCGTTATCATGCTGGAAGACAAAATGTCGACTAAACCAAGTTTTCTTGCACACCGTCTGAGGTTGTCTTTCAAAATGTTCTTATAGTCTTCCTTTTTCATGTTTCCTTCAACCCTGACGAGATTCCCGGTTCCAAACGCACTGAAACATCCCCACAGCATTATACTCCCACCACCATGTTTCACTGTGGGAACGGTGTTTTTGGGGTTGAATGCCTCTCCCTTCTTTCTCCAAACATAGGCAACATCTCTGTGGCCCAAAAGCTCTAGTTTTGTCTCATCTGACCAAAGGACACGTTTCCAGTATCCATCACATTCCCCCAGGTTGTCCTTAGCAAACTTCATTCTAGCTTGGAGGTGTCTCTTCTTCAGAAGTGGAGTCTTTCTTGGTCGGCAACCTCGCCGTTCATTCCTGTGCAGGGCTCTAGTGACTCTAGTGATCTTCGTTGAGACATCAATTCCAGACTTTGCTAGGTCATTCACTAGTGTCTTGACAGTTGTTCTTGGGTCTTTAGAAACCTCTTTCTTTCCAAAGTTTTTGAAATCTTTCACTTCCTGCCTCTGCCCGTCTTGTTCTCCACTGTGTTGGTCTCTTTAAACTTCTTGATAATGCATCTCACTGCGGTTCTTGACACTTGAAAAAGCTTTGATAAACGTGTGTATCCTTCTCCATCTTTATGAGCATTAACAATTTTTTCACTCAAATTCAAACTAATTTCTTTTGTCTTTGCCATGATGACAGTGCATATTATTTTACTAGTTGTTTCACAAGATACTAATCCTCATCTTAAAGAGCAATTTAAAGGCTTAACTAGGTTAATTAGGTTAATCAGGCAAATTAGGTTAATTTGGCAAGTCATTGGACAACAGTGGTTTGTTCTATAGCTAATCAAGCTATTAATTTTTAAGGGGGCTAATAATACTGACCTTAGCAGTTTTTTATTTATTTATTTTTTTAATTCTTTTATTCAAGCAACTACAAGAACTCAGACTTTCTCTAGAAGAAAAAAAATAGGAAATAATGTGAAAACATTCTCTTGCTCTGTTAAAGATCACTTGGGAAATATTCTAAAAAAAATGTAAAATTTCACCGGGGGGCTAATAATTTTGTCTTCAACTGTACATTCTGAGAAAGTTACAATGTTTTCTGACATTTCACTCAAGTGCATTTAAACGTTGTAGGGGACAATATTAAGACACTTTAAACTACCATATGTGACCCTGGACCACAAAACCAGTCATAAGGGTATGTTTTTTTAACTGACATTTATGAATAAATACGCTTTCTATTGATTTATGATCTGTTAGGATAGGACAATATTTGGCAGAGATACAACTATTTGAAAATCTGGAATCTGAGGGTGCAAAAAAAAAAAAAAGAAGAATGAATGTCCAAATGAAGTTCTTAGCAATGCATATTACTAATCAAAAGTTTTTTATATGTTTACAGTAGGAAATGTGCAAAATATCTTAATGGAACTTTTTTTTTTTTTTACTTAATCATTTCTTAATATCCTAATCATTTCTAGCATAAAAGAACATTTGATCATTTTGACCCATACAATGTATTTTTGGTTATTGCTACAAATATAGCCGTGCTACTTAAGTCTGGTTTTGTGGTCCAGGGTCATATATGACCTGCTCTGGAAGATGAACAAAGGAAGATGAATTTTATTTTTTACCTAATCTATTACTTTAACTTGAATTTTCTGGCAAGCTTTGACTCAATAATTCAGATATGAGTGAAATGAAGTTTTGCTATATGAAGGGAAATGCTTAAAGAGGTAAATAAAGGCACATACAATTGAGTTAAAAAAGATGGCACATTTATTGCTACATAAATGTTATATACATATTGTGTTTTCTGTTACAGAGACAGAAAAAAAAAGAATTCGACTTCTTACTGCTGGTTTTCTGATGTGCATTGACAATACCTTGAATTTTGACATGGGTACAAATCGTTCATCAACCAACAATGCAGACTGGAGACAGAGATGGAGAGCACATCCTCTGGAACATCGAGCTCGTACAATACCCCATACGTACTAGACTGCGAGCTACAATCCTACTTATGTTCTTATGATGCTATCGATAATCTTTTTTTATAATAATGGACAGGTTATGGTAAATAACCGTACATTTTTTTTACTATCTAATATAGTAAAATAAAGTAAGAAACTTTTTACTCAAAACTTTTGATTTCAAAAATCTAGAAAGAGTAATATTTAGAATTCAAGAAATGTTCTTACAATATTATTGTATAAAAGACTAACTATAGTGAAAAATAAGCCAAATGTTTTTTTTTTATCCTTTTCATACATTTTTTTTTGTTATGAGGGAAAGCATCAGGGCATACAGCAAAATCTAACATATCCAACAGAGGAAAAACAGAACACAGAAGAAAAAGGGAAAAGGGGAAAACAAAACAACAGACAAAAGAAATGACTCATAACCTCGATTAATTTTCAGCCGCAAAAATACAAGCTCTTGAATACTGAAATGTATAACAAGGCCACAAAGACTAGTGGATTTCACGATAATTTCGTTAAGGAAGGAAACTCTCCACAAAGCAAAGAAATAGAATAAAACACAGACAGAAAATAATGCTGATATTCTGAAATCTTTCCTTAAGTTTTGTTCTTTTGACTTGGTATTCGAGAGAGAGAATGTGGCAGTCTTGTTTCAATGGTGTGAACGCATGGAAGACAAACAGACAGGGCAGATCCAAAGCAAAGGAAAACATTTTTGGTCTTAACGAAAAACGCATAGATTAGAAACTGAAAGTGGTGGCTGCTGCTCTCTTTAGATTTACAAAGAAAACAAATAAAGTCAGAAAAATCCTGATCCAGACTGGCTTTGTTCATCATTTCCACTGTAATTTGAATTCATAGAGCTTCTCTTTTTTTTTTTTTCTTTTTTTTTTCTCGAACAGACATTGCGCTCACATTCTGCTGATCAAGTATTAAGTACTTCAATGCATGAGGGGAAAGACAAAGCCATTCTAAGTAACTTAGAACATCCTTCTATTTTCACACGACAAATATACGCTTTACTATGAAGCCTAGAGAGATGCTTTGTATACAATTACAAATAAACATATAACATGTGGTTACTTTGAGTTTTTTTTTTTGTCACTTTTTTTAAAAACTGTTAATGGTTTTAGAAAAAAACAAAAGAACATAAAACAAAACTTCAATTCAGGCCAGGTGAATAAATGGTCTTCGTTTTAAATCCAACTCTTTTCCAACAGTGCCATGTCTCACGGTGTAACAGAGATTCCTCAGTACAGATGCCCTCGGCATAACCACGGCTGTTCGACCTAATAAAGTAACGTTTGAATACAAACTGAAGCGGAAATACGTCTTTCTCTTTACCCTTAACACTATATGGCAAAGGAATCAAAAAGGACGAGAATGCGTCCCCTTTCCCGTTTAAGACACTAAGAAATATGCAGGGAATGCTGGGGTTTTGTAACGTTCTGCTTTCCGTATCTGTACTGCTCACTAATGAGTATAAACATGTCAGCTTGTGTTCGATCTTTGACCTTTCAGTAAAGCCATAGTTTGCCGTTCCACCATCGTCTTCACGACACAGGGAATCGGGTCAAAACCGCACGGCTGATCCCATTTCTGTCTGTGATAAGGACACTGAGCTACACTATCGACATACATTAATTAGGTAGTTTTGGTTTCTCATGCTGTCATTTGTGGAATGAATATAGGATAAATATAAATAATATATTATTTCTTTTTTTAGACACAGGGATCCTGGAGTCTTTGTACGCTCAGATTCTTTCACGAGGGCACGGAATTTGATCTGAATATATTAATCTCATCGAGTTTGGAGGCCCTTCCACAGACTCTGATGTGACGGACAAACTGCAGATCTACTGAAACGCCACCAGCTTCTCATAGCAATGTCAGAACTTTCCCTTTAAACATAGACTTACAGCTCAGTAACATAATAAATAGGAAAAAAACGAACAAACAAACAAACGAAAAGAAAAAAATTGCTGTTACAATGCATTCGTCAATTCAGTTTAGGCACAAGGCAACTTCCACGTACAGGGTGGAGGGGGTGGCGACAGTCTCTGATTGTACAGCTGCGGCACACGGCTTGCAGACAGCGATATGTGCTGAGGGGCTTTTATGCTTGGTACTTTTTTTTTCTCTGGTGGGCAGAAAGTTGCTTATCGATATGGGATGTCTTCACAGGGAGCTGGGCACTTGCCAGTTTTCTTCTATCTCAGGATTGCTTAACGGTGGAATTTTGCTTCGAGTGGTCTGTCTTTTCAAATTTGTGTCACAAACTGTGAGTCCTGTCCGCCCGTGGAAAGCAAGGTCACCGACTCTGTCTAACACACGCCATCGGGATCCATTTGATCTGAAAGTGAGGGAAAGATAAGGACATTGCTTATGACCCACTGTACTGACACTCAAATCACATTCTTGGGACATACAGTACCATTCAAAAGTTTGGAGTTAGTAAGATTTTCATTTATTTATTTATTTTTAAGGAAATTAATTAAATTGATCATAAGTGACAGTAAGGACATTTATTCAACCAGTCAAAAGTTTATGAACAGTAACATTTGTAATGTAAAGTCTCTTCTGCTCACCAAGCCTGCATTTATCTATTATTCAAAAATACAGCAAAAACAGTAAAATATTGTTACAATAGCTGTTTTCTATTTGAATATATTTTCAAATGTAATATTGCTGTGATCAAAGCTAAATTTTCATCATAATTACTCCAGTCTTCAGTGGCATATGATCCTTCAGAAATCATTCTAAAATGCACATTTGCTGTTTAAGAAACTATTATTGTTTTCAATATTTAACCCCCTAATTGTCACCCGTCCCACCTGTGGGACGCCTAAGTTTCTTCATCTTTTACAAATAAATTCTAATTTAATCATGACAAACTGTATATCGTTGGAATGTTCTAAGACTCCTAATTTTTTGTGTTACAAATTATGTAGGAAAAGTAATAAATTCATTTATGACAAGAGTGCACCTCAAAAATCTACTTCATAACAGAAGTTTTGACCTTTGTCACAAAAAGACTTTCTTTGTTGTCCTTTTTCCGTATCACGGTTTAGAAATGATAAGAAATTATAGATCACTTGAAAACTTAAAATCTCAAAGTTCATCCTTTGAAACCCATTTTAATATCAAACATTGCACTATGATGGAAAATGTACATCAAAATTGTATTACAAAATGTTTTTGTTCATGAATTCTGAAAAAATAAGTATAAATACTGCATTTACATCTATTTGTTCAAAAATGGGAGTGACAGTTAAAGGGTTAAAACAGTTGAGTACATTTTCAGGATTCTTTGTTGAATAGAAAGTTGTAAAATCAGCATTTATCTGAAATAAAAAGCTTTTGTAACATTATACACTATACCATTCAAAAGCTTGGAGTCAATGTAATTTTGGGTGTAATATTAGAAATTAATACTTTATTTAGCAAGGATGCGTTAAATGAATTAAAGGTGATGATAAAGACATTTATAATGTTACAAAATATTACTATTTCAGATAAATGCTGTTCTTCTGAACTTTCTATTCATCAAAGAAACGGTTCAGCTGTTTTCAACATAATAATAATAAATGTTTTTTGAGCAGCAAATCAGAATTTTAGAATGATTTCTAAAGGATCATGTGACTGGAGTAATGATGCTAAAATCACAGGCTTAAATACATTTTACGATATATTCAAACAGAAAACACATTTTAAATAGTTAAAATATTTCAAAATTTTACTGTTTTTGCTTACTTTGGATCAAATAAATGCTTAAAATCTAACTGTTCAAAAACATTTGACTGATATTTTATAATATTAGAAAAGATTTCTATTTCAAATAAATGGATTTTTTTGAACACGTATATAAATACTGTTCCAAAAGGAAGGCAGGCAAGGCTGCAGCTCACTAGGTTTTGTAGCAGATCTTGTGTCTCAGCAATACCTTGTGGTGTCGTGTTTTAACCACCTGCCTGTTTTAAATCTCTGTGTGGAGCTGATCAGACTCTTACCTGGCTGTTCACAGATGGCCCATAGGGTTGGATGTGTCTGTGAGGCCCGGGTGCACAGGCGGATGGGCTTGCTGGGGGTCACCTGAAACCCCTGACACCTTCTCCTCCTCCCTCCTCTTAAGGCAGGCTGCTTTGGGGTTTAGGTTCCTCTCTGCACACAGGACCATATCACCATAGTTTATAAAGAAATACTGAAAAAAGGATTATAACACTTATAAGGCTTTCATTGCCTTATAAACCGAGCTCTCTGAGATCTGTAGAACAGATTAAAATAAATTAAGAGCTGTAGCCAGGGGCTCTAGTAAAACATTACTGATAAATCTGACAGTGGAGATTACCATACGGTGCTGAGAATCAAGTTTACTGATAATATTTCAGCAAACATGATGTGTCTGTTTAGAATCAGAACTAGTAATGCTAGATTTGTGATTTAACAACTTTAATTGGGGCTGTCAAACGATTAATCGCATCCAAAATAAAAGTTTATGTTTACATACTATATGTGTGTTTACTTTGTATATTTATTATGTACATATAAATACACACATACATGTATATATTAAAACTAAATATTTATATGTATATATATTTATACCTGTATACATTTTAGATTATAAATAAATATAAATATTTTATATATAAATCTAAAATATTTTTCCTTAATATATACATGCATGTGTTTGTATTTATATATACATAATAAATATACACAGTACACAAATATATAGTATGTAAACATAAACTTTTATTTTGGATGCGATTAATCGCGATTAATCGTTTGACAGCACTACTTTAAATATTATTTTGCTACATTTACACTACCAGTCAAGTTTTTAAACAGTTAGATTTTTTTTATGTTTTTTTAAAAACATTAAACCAAGCCTGAATTTATTTGTCACAAAGTACAGCAAAACAGTCAAATTCTGAAAATTCTGCTATTTGAATATATTTTAAAATGTAATTCCTGCGATCAAAGCTAAATTTTCAGCATCATTACTCCAGACTTCGGTGTCTCATGATCCTTTAGAAATCATTCTAATATGCTGATTTGCTGTTCAAGAAATATTTATTATTATCATCAATATTTAAAACAGTTTTTAGAATAGAATATAATTTTAGAACATAACAGAAATATCCAAAGATCTGTATTTATTTGAAATAAAAAGCTTTTGTAACATTATACCATTCAAAAGTTTGAGTATATTTTTTTTTTTGGGGGGGGGGGGGGGGGGGGGGTATAGAAATTAAGACTTTTATTTAGCAATGATGCTTTAAATTAATCAAAGGTGACAATAACAACATTTATAATGTTACAAAGGATTTCTATTTTAGATAAAGGATCTTCTGAACTTTCTATTCATCAAAGAAACCCGCAAAAAAATCCACATATTCAACATAATAATAATAATAATAATAAATGTTTTTTTGAGCAGCAAATCAGAATGTTAGAATGATTTCTGAAAGGATCATGTGACTGGAGCTAAATGATGCTAAAAATTCAGCTTTGAAATCACAGGCATAACTTACATTTAAAAATATATTCAAACAAAAAACAGTTATTTTAAACATTTAAAAATATTTCAACATTTTACTGTTTTTGCTGTACATTGGATCAAATAAACGCAGGCTTGTTGAGCAGAAGAGACAACATAAAAAAAAATGTTTGACTGGTAGTGTAGACAGTTCACTCATGCACTAAATTCATTATTTCTAACAGCAAACCAAGATACTTTACAAGTCAGAAAACAAAGAGGTCTTCTATCATTTGTCAATGATAAAGCTGCTTTTTATTGTGCATGCAGCTTGTAAACGACTCTGTATGGCAGGTAAGGACAATGTATATTCATAATTAACAGTGAGAAAAAAATGTGACACCTTGTTGACAGCAAGGTCAGATGAAAGACTAGAAGCGTTAATGTCTGATTAAATTAGCTGAATGCTGTTAAGAATGTTTCTGATGGCAAAAGATGAATTGTGATTAAATATTTTAAATGGCAGACAGATCTTCTATAAACATGACCTAATTGCATTATGATGGGCAGTGTCTGACCTCTGACTTGCTGTTCGAGGCTGAGAATGACAGCGACGGCCTGGTGAAGAATGAGCAGTTTGGTCTGGGGCTTCTCGCTCTTCAAGTGCAGCTGACACATGCGGCCCAGCTCTTTGAACGCCTCGTTGATGTCCCGGACTCGCAGCCTCTCTCGGGCGTTGTTGGCCATCCTCCTCTCTCGTTCGCGCTCTGCCTTCTGCTCGGGATTCAGGTCCTCGTCTTCATTGATACTGCTGCAGAACGATTCACAACTGTCAGACAAGATGGAGGAAACAATGTGGCATCGACACTTGAACACTGCATCTAATGTGACATTTAATTCAAGTAAACAAGAAGTGGTGCTCTGTGAATGGATTCACTGCCTCTGAGGTCAGTGCTGAAGTGCTGAAGGACACTTTTAGAAATGTTGGTTTGATGAGTGGTTGCCTTGCCTTGGTCGAGTGCTTCCTCGAGTCTGCTTCATATCCCTTTTATCACTTTCGTCGTCTGATTTGAGGTCGTCAGAGGAGTGGTTATCATGCATGTCATCTTTTTCTTGATTCTCGACCTTCAGGTCGAGAGGAGAAGCAACTTGACTGGCCAGAGCACTAGCGATTCCTGTTACACAGAGATACTTAAATAAAACACTACACATCTAACATGCACAGCTTTGTTACTTCTTGTAAGGTCTGAGGAAGCATCGAAACCAATACAAAAACAACTGAAAATAAAGCAGCGTTAAAATGGCTTCCAACCTCTGAACGTGTCCGCCAGGTGGTTGAGCTCCGAGCTGGAGGTGGGACCGGCGTTGGCCTGCAGGCCGCCGTGGTTGTTGTTCAGGCTGACGGACTCTTCGCGATGAACAGAGCCCTGTCAGAACAGATAGTCATAAATACATGAGGCAGAGAACAGAGCAAAACATCAAGAGTCCCTCTGATCATGAAGCCATCTGATCAGTGCCGAGAAAACAAAAGTGATTTACATTAAATCGGGGAAGAGACAGATCTTGGACTTCAAAGCTGAGAGAGTCTCTGTGTTCCTACTGTAGAGTGTGACCTCCTCTCTGAAGAACTGAGTGGTATTCACACTACAAAGAATGACCTTCACAGCCCCAAATTTGTGCTCAGAGAGACACGCGGCACTTCAGTCCTGAGTTCTGACTCTGTTCCACCAAAAAACACTCTCATGTTGTTTTCAATTTGAAAGCGTGCGTCTATACTTTTAGAGGCAGGTTGATTGTAACATAACATTGGACGGGATGCCGCACCGCTTCAGATAATATTGGATTTCAGGGGTAGTGGCAGAAGGGAAGCAGCTAACATCAGTTTGCTTAAAAACATTTCACCTGTAACCTGTATTGTTTTGAATGCAGTGTATGAATGGTATGTTTTATTGTTTGTAATGCTATATCTACACTACCAGTCAAAAGTTTTTGAACAGTCAGATTTTTTTCTGTTTTTTTTTAAAGAAGTCTCTTCTGCTCTCTAAGCCTGCATTTATTTGATATAAAGTATGGCAAAAAGTGTAAAATTTTGAAATATTTTTACTATTTGAATACATTTTAAAATGTAATTTATTCCTGTGATCAAAGCAACATTTTCAGCATCATCACTGTAGTCTTCAGTGTTACATGATTCTTCAGAAATCATTCTAATATGATGATTTGTTGTACAAGAAACGTTCATTATTTTTATTATTATTATTAACAATATTTAAAAGAGTTAAGTACATTTTTTTCAGGATTCTTTGAGAATACAAAGATCCAAAGATGAGCATTTATCTGAAATAAAAAGATTTTGTAACATTATACGTTTTTTTTTTTTTTTTTTTTTCCGGGAAAGAAAGTTTAGAAATTGTAACTTTTATTTAGCAAGGGTGCATTAAATTAATCAAAAGTGATGATAAAGTAATTTAAAATGTTACAAAAGATTTCTATTTCAGATAAATGCTTCTGAACTTTCTATTCATCAAAGAAACCTGAAAAAATTATACTCCGCTGTTTTCAACATAAAAATAATAAATGTTTTGTTGAGCAGCAAATCAGCATATTAGAATGATTTCTGAAAGATTATGTAACTAATGCTAAAAATTTAGCTTTGAAATCGCAGGAATAAATTACATTTTAAAAGAAATTTAAATAGACAACAGTTATTTTAAATAGTAAAAATATTTCGAAATTTTACTGTTTTTTGCTGTACTTTGGATCAAATAAATGCAGGCTTGGTGAGCAGAAGAGAATTTCCTGTTCAAAAACTTTTGGCTAGACAATTTGAAATCTATCTCTACTGGCTATTATTGATGTAAACCAATATTACAGAAATGCTACTACATATTAAAGCACTACATTAACTATTGGCAAGAATTTAGAAAGCAATACTTATAACAGTAATTTATTCCTGTGAAGTTAAAGCTGAATTTTTAGCATTATTACTCCAGTCTTCAGTGACACATGATTCTTCAGAAATCATTCTGAATTGGTGCTCAAGAAACATTTCTTATTATTATCTATGTTGAAAACCATTGTGATGCTTAATATTTTTGTGGAAATGGTGATATATATTTGTTTCAGGATTCTTAGATGAATACCAAGTACAAAAGAAAAGCATTTATTTGACATGGAAATTTTTCGGAAAATTCTAAACATCTTTACTGTCACCTTTGACCAATTGAATGTGTCCTTGCTGATTAAAAGTATTAATAAACTATAAAAAAATCTTTCTGACCCCAAACGTTTGATCACTAATGCATTTTTTTTCTCCTGCTGCACTGTGCACATTAAGACCAAGAATATGTTTTAGCGACGTAAATGAGTTTCGATTTTTAAAGTTCACTTAAAAAATCAGTTTTGTACAGTTTTTTTTTTTAAATAGACACCCAGACTTCATTT
Organism: Cirrhinus molitorella; assembly: GCA_033026305.1. NCBI lineage: Eukaryota > Metazoa > Chordata > Actinopteri > Cypriniformes > Cyprinidae > Cirrhinus > Cirrhinus molitorella. The sequence goes on along the minus strand of CM065118.1, from coordinate 34,534,285 downwards.
ATCAGCATTTATATGTAGAACAACTTTCCATCAAAACAAAATGGCTTATTCACATGTGGATACAGCAACAAACAATCTGCCCTTTCATGCTGAACATCAAATGACAGTTTGACCAGCATTCGTCACTGGTGGCTTCCAAACGCATCTGGATTTGATCAACGTCTTGCCATGCGATTAGCGACGCAGTGGAGTAGAAACCGCTGCAGCCCCCTTCCAACTCTCTTCCTTCCACCCCTGCCAAAGCAGGCGGGAGCACATGTTCGCCCGCGATCTAGTTTCCTTTTTGAGGATATGCGGCATCGGGAGTCATGGGCGAAAGAAGTGAAAGGAGCAGAAATAGGGAGGAGGAGAGGTCTTTTCCCCCCTTTTCCTTCAGGAATGCGTTCCTAAGTCACTGTTGGCCTCTGTTAACCTCCGTGCCGCCCAGGCCCGGACCCCTTCCCCCACGCTCTAATCTCAGCGCCACTCTCAACAGGTGTCCAAACAACTCTTTGTCTGTGGCAGGGGAGGGGTGGAGGGGGGTTGCCAACCAAAGAAGGCGGCCATTTTCCTGTCTGGGCTTGATTACCATACAGCTGAGGCACTCAGACACACACGACTAAAGCGTCAGATTTCCTGAGTTGTTAAAAAAGACGAGGGGGGAAAAAAAAGAAAAGAGGGGAGACAGAAAGAGAAAAGAGAGCGCCAAAATAAAAGCACACTGGCTGTGCTGAATCAGGACCTTGTCTGGGTGTGTGTTTGGGTCGAGCCTTGAGCACAGAGCTCTGTTTGTGTGTGTATGAACACATAGTGCACTGACAGCAGTATGACAGCTCCCGCGCAGACGAACCCATCGTGACACAGCCACAGCGCTGCTCTGTCACTCTGCTGCAATCTCCTCTCTTCCACATGAATGAAATGCACCTCTGTATATCATGATTGAAAACGAAAGCTGTGGCCGAGCCAAAAATTTGCGAACATCACTTTTGTTACTATGTTGCAAACCAGAGAATGATTGAATTGTTGCTGTAAATTACAGCCACAAAGTCATAGTTCACCTCAAAAAAGATTCTGTCCTTACTTACTCACCCTCATGATGTTGCAAAAGTATGACTTTCTTTCTGTGGAATCTGAAATCAGATATTTTGAAGAATTGTCCTAATAACCACTGACTTCCACTGAATGGAAGAAAAAACTCACATTAAGCAAAATATATACATATTTTTAATGTTCCACAGAAGAAAACCGTACAAGTTTGGAACAGTAGGCAGGTGACTAAATAATTTATTATTTATATGGATCTACATGAAAGAGATTTCATTTATCATTTACATAGTTTTTATTGCAATGTATAATCTATGTTCTTCTTAGTTGTTTTTTTTTTTATGTCAAACTCTAAAAAATGCCTTCTGGGTAGTTTTATTTAACTCAGCTATTGTTTAAAAATTACTAGATAGATAAATAGATTGTTAAATTAAAAAACAAGCACATGATTAATAGAGGAGTCAGTATTAATCAAAAGGTGAACATATATTAATAAGCAATTAAAAAATGTTTTTTTATTAAATTATTTATTCTTAAGAATAAATGCTATTTTATTGAACATTCACTACCAGTCAAAAGTTTTTGAACAGTAAGATTTCTAATGTTAAAGAAGTCTCTTCTGCTCACCAAGCCTGCATTTATTTGAAGTACAGCAAAAACAGTAAAATTATGAAGTATTTTTACTATTTAAAATAACTGTTTTCAGTTTAGAAATTCTTTTGAAATCATTCAGTTCTGATTTGCTGCTCAAAACACATTTATTATTATTATTATGTTGAAAACAGCAGTAGAATATGATGAATAGAAAGTTCACAATAAGTTATCTGAAACAGAAATCTTTTGTAACATGTCTTTATCATCACCCCCCTCCCCCCCAAATGTAAATTCAAAAAGTATCTGTAATTTTGTGTGTTTTTCTTTGTAAAACTTTATTTCACTACATTACAAAGCATAATGTCATAAAAGTAAGAAAAGAATAGATTTCTAATGTAATTAAGTATTAAATGATGTTTAATATGAAACATAGTGCAGTAAAAAGTACAATGTTATGCTTTGGAACGTTGTGAAGTAAAGTTTTCTAAAGATAAACACTAAAGTACAGACACTTGAAAAGTACTTTTACAGCTTAGTAAAAATACTACACTACAGTCCTCCTCTGGTTCTGAAGGATTGTGAGACACTGAAGACTGGAGTAATAATGCTGAAATGATGAATTTCATCTAAAGCACTTTGAATTACTGTTTTGCAAGTCAATGCAAAACTAAAAAGATATTGGATGTTTAATATACAGTTATGTGGAGTTGGATTTTGGACCAATGAGATTTCATTGACAAAAACAAAAAACAAAAAACAAAAAACAATTTACATGAATAATACTGCTTTTGTAATTTTATGTTATTCTTGGTTAGGGTACAGTGTATGTGTTTCATTTGGATTTCTAAATGTGTTTGGGCTATGAAATATTATTGGCACGCGTAGAGTGGCTTGTTTGGAGAGGAGAGGAAACTATAAAACACATATTTATTTATACAAAATGATTTTTCTAATTGTACACATTGAGTATGTCAAACTTTGTTTGACTTGAGACGTCAATAAACAGTTGTATGAAAGCATTGCTAACATGCGATACAGCATTCCAGACATTTACTGTCTGTTTGAAACATTAAACGAGAACAGTGGGTTGTTCATCAGGAAATTTCAGATCTTCGTGATCTAACTGTCTAGAGTCTAGTGGTCATTCACAAAAAAATTTTGAGTGTTGCTTTACTCTTTGGACAAAAACAAAGAGGTCACTGTCAGTTCATTTGAAAGCATATAACGTTAAGAGAAAATCCAAATGTTGTTTCGAATGTAGAAAAAAAAGGTCATGATTATTTCCTATTGTTGGGAAACCGCTGGGAAACACCTCCCTCGCTTGTTCCAAATATTACAGCTGTACGCCTATCTCTCTGTAGAAGGAAATGAATGTCGTGGGATGGTGGGGGAGATACAGAGCGCTTTAGTTTCAGCGGGGCTCACATCACGCAGGTCCCCACAGCCCCAGCGAGCTACGCTGCGGAAATGTCTTCCAGACCGGCACTGATCTACTAGATTCTACTGTGACTGCTTTTCCCATTCAGCCTGAGGAACGCAGCTCAAGGAGGGAGAATGAGCTTCGGTCCAGCCATTACGCTTATGGAAAGTATGTGGGTTTAAGTTAAACTGCTCTCAGTGGAAAATAGTTCAGTTTCAGCACATGGCCAGGCCTTCATTTTAAACAGGTGGCTTAACTCTGTTTATTAGCCTATTTGGAGAGGCACAATGAAAAAACACACGCATTTCTCTCCCTCCTGCCTGTAATAACTGTATGAGACTTCGACCTCAAAAGCAATGAGACATTCAAAGGCTCTGAAACACATAAGCTTAATAAGTTTCTTTCGTGACAGGGAAGTTTTCTTTACCATTTGTGCAGTTCGGTTGGTGACCAATCCAGAAGCGGGGAAATTGGAGCCGATGGCTGAGATTGGCCCGTTGTGCGCTTGTCCTAACAGGCTGTGGATGTCGCTAGACAGAGCGGCAGTGGAGCCCACAGCGTGATTCTGCATGACCTGGATTGCATCATCCAGCCTGTCCAGCCGGTCCTCCATCCGAGACTAAAACAAGGCGAAGTGGAGAAAGAGAAACAACATAAAAACAAATATCAACAGAGACTTTATTTTTTTTTTAAAGACTTATAAAATGGCAAACAGTGTCAAAGGAAAGTGAAAAAGAAGAGAAAAAGTGAAAGGCTAAGCCACTTAAAGAACATCTGTTGGAATAAACAAAAAAATATCAATGGCAGTTTTCCACTAACTTGAACATGGTCATTTTCATGTATTAACATCATCACAGACCAATAAAAGATGAAATGGCAAAACAAATGCACAAAACAGAAAAAGCACAGCCAAATCAAAAGAAAGCCGACGGCGGAATGGAAAAGGAGGATAGGACGTGACTGTCTGAAGAGCGGGAATACCTCGCAGACATCCTTTAAGAAGGACATGGCATCCTGCAGATGCTCATGAAGCTGCTGGTGCACACGATTTTTCTACAGTCAGACAGGAAGAGGAGAGACACGTACAGTGAGAGACGAGACAGAAAGACTGCAGAGAGAAGCAAGCAGAGAAGCGCCGAGTACCGACATCTTGGTACTCGTTCAAGTAACTAATTACAATGAACCACAGTTCACTCTGTCGATCACAGCTCATTTCCTGTTTTCTGGAGGGCCGCCGCTCATGGACGGTCCATAAAAATGCACTTGCAGCTGGCACACAAGTATTAGAGTAAATATTTATCTACACACCCCACAGTGTGAACGTATTACGTGGGAAGGAAAGTGTGTGTGTGTGTGTGTAAACCGATCTCCTGTTGTGGCTCAGCTCCCCAGTCAGCCCTGGAATCCTGCAGCAGTGGTTGAACGCAGCAGCTGCCAGCATCCCACCCCCATCACACACCCTAACCAATCCCTAACCACCCCACCTTCACACACCCTGGCCAATCTCCATCCACCCCGGACGAGAGAGGACAGATGGCAGGACACGCCCCAAGGGACGGGTATTGTTCGGTCCCCACGGCACCCTCCCGGTCCCGCTCCTGACATTTGTCAGCCAGGAATGTCCATGTAAAGCTACCCCCTGCCCTCCAGGAGCAAGTCATCTACTGACATAGTGTCCATTAAAAAGTGCTCAGTACCAAAGGGAGGGGAGGAAAGCAATCTTACCAGAGAGTGAAGGGAGTTCTCGTAGTTTGGGGAGGAAGGTGCCTGTACAGTTGCACGGGCCCACTGAGTTGTACCTGCGGACAGAGACAGTGGAGCTTTTTAGTTACCTGACACAATACAACAAGCTGGCTTCATTACAACAGGTGAAAAGTGATCATCTGAAATGAATGAGCAATGGACAACAGTGTTTTCTGCATCATCTTTAGTGGCTGCACGCAAAAGCAAACAGCGTGACCACTGGAGTCTGATTCATGAGCAAATTATCATAATCTGATTCTTTTAGTTATCGTTTAAGGAACATCTTAGCTGTAACATATAGAGTTCATATATTTATAACAGCACAGATAGCCTTATGAACAGCACAACAACATATTCCATAACAACATATGATACATTTTGCCATTTAAAAAAACAAACAAAAAACAAACAAAAAAAAAATATATATATGTATAATGTATAAAAATATACATTTAAGAGTCTTAAAACTTTAAGATTTAAGAAACACACATTGTTAATGTTACTAAAATAATGTCATTTTATAATAAAATATAATATAATACAAATTTTATTTAAAAGACTCAAGTCATTGGTTTAGAAACACATTCAGTGTTGTCACTTTTAAAATTAATGGCACTTTATAATATAATAAAATATGCCATGATGATAAAATATGCCATTCATATAAATAAATATAAAAATATTATTTATTTAAAAGAGTTAAGAAATTGTTCATGTTACTGAAATAATGCCATTTTATAATATAATAAAGAGTCACTGGTTAAGAAACACATTCAGGCATTTTATAATATAATAAAATATACCATGATGATAAAATATGCTATTTATCTAATTAATATTAATATGAAAAATATACATTTGAAAAAGTCATCAAACTTTAAGAAACATCTACTGTTAATGTTACCGAAATGATGTGATAATATAATATAATATACTATAACATAATATTAAATAATTTAATAAACATTTTATAATAAAGACTCCTAAAAGTCATTGGTTAAGAAGCACATACAGTGTTGTTGTTTCTAGAATAAATGGTATTTTGTAATAGAATAAAATATTTAATGATGATTTAATTCTATATATATAACTTTAAAAGAGTCCTATATATTGCTAGTATTACTAAAATATTGGCATTTTATAATAATATAATATAATATAATATAATATAATATACATTTTATTTAAAAGACTCACGTTAAGAAACACTTTCAGTGTTGTCGTTTCTACAACAAATGGCATTTTATAAAATAATTCAATATACTTTTATTTAAACTAAAGAAACTCACAAGTTATTGGTTAAGAAGCACATTTACATTGTGTACTTCAAATAAATATTATAATGAAAACTTGATTGGCTAAGGACATTTGATTTCAAAAAGGGCATTTAAATAAATAAATACATAGAACAGTTTAATTAGGCTCCAGGAACTCGTTCTTATTTAAGAAACACATTCATTGTTGTCTTTACAAATAATATTTCAATATATTTGTTATACTATTACTGTTCATTTAGAATATAAAACTACTCTTTGATGTAGTATGCACATGTCACAATGCACTGTTACCTATTCACAATAGACTAAAACTCATTTCCTATCCTGACTAATTCCAGCTATTCTCAATGTGGGCTGTTTTCCTCTAGGTCTCCAGACACATCATTTCCTATGACTGGGTCATATCCTGCAATGTGAGAAGGGTTCGAGGACGACCCTTACACGCATACATACACAAACCAGTGCTGAGGGACATCTCCAACTTCCTTTCATTAATGAAGTCATGCCTAAAAAAACCCGGGAGAACAATGCAGGCCCGTGATAAGGGCGATGACTTGGACCCCGAGCCTCTTCCCTTGACTCCAATACTGCATGAGCTCAGCGGAGAAGCTCGATATTCTAGACGTAACAGGATGAGTCCACGACTCTCTCTCAGATCTCAACTTGCACAAACAAACTACTGGACGGTGAGCGGTGATGTGACCAATCTCACGTCAGACAGTTTCAGAGAAAAGAAAAAGCACTGTTTTGGCACATTACTTAAGTAGCAGCATAAGATTTGATTTGGCTTGGTCACATTCTCAGCCCCCAGACTCAATTCAGACTCGCTGGAAGAATTCAGTGAATGTGTTTTTGTTCTATGGCTGTGTGTGTAAGGCTGGAAGGGACTATAATGAGGATGTAAATGACTCTGGTCTGGTCTCGGTCTAAACGTGCTGATTCTGACTGGCCATAAATCAACACCGCTCTAAAAGAATGCACATCTGCTAATCACAAATCAAAACGCTGGTGGTGGGGGTTGCTTTCAATCCCTTCACTTCCAAGTCTACTTCACTCCAATTGGCAAACAATCCGCTACAAAAAAGTCTTGCATGAAGACAGCGGAGTACAATAAAACATGCCAAGTACCCTTAATGTAGCATGACCCAAAGGAAGCCTTTTGGCTTATTTACATTAATCAGTTTCGGAGGGAGATCTGCGCTCCTCGTCCTTCAACAAGCACTGACTCTAGGTGCTTTGTTGACACTAGAAATTTCCTATTTTGCTGGTTGTCATAACTGTTGCGGCGGGCCTGTTGTGTTCCTATGTCTAGCCCTGCCAGCATTTCTTCAGAAACAATTGGCGAATTTCATCTTGTGTGTGACAGGAAGTTGTTTAGGTAAAGAATTTCCAACCATTCGTCCTTCCTAAAGCAAAAGCAGCTCTAATTTGAAGGAATTCGCTTCTTAAAACCACAAAGCTCTCAGAAGCAGACTTTCATTAAGGGCCTATTAAAAATTACTTTGGGGCTATGCGAAGAGAGAGCAGCGTTTAATAAGGCCTTCTCACCAGCGGCCAGCTTGACAAATGAGCGTGGGCCGGTGTGGCACTCCGCACGTGGTGCTGGGGTGTAATTGGCTGGTATGGGCAACAGACACCCGGCTATGAGCGGGTCTAATGGTTGAATTTAAGAACTAATCCTGGAGAAACAGATGAATGTGCTTCGCTTAATCATAACATCATGAAACAATGTGCACCAACGTCTAAAAAAACCCTTCAAAATATAAAAGGCCCTAGATATCAAAGGGAACTTTGACTGCCTGCTTGTGAGTGTAAATCAACTTAATGATGTGATAAAAATGCAGGCAGAAAGAATGCCAAATGTGACTAAATAATACCAGGAGACCAACATTTTGATTAATCACAAAATATTTGGCGAAGGAGTTCTGTTATTTCCAAAAATCTTTTTTTTTTTTTATTTAATGCATCAAACTGATAGTAAAGACTTAATTAATATAATTAAGGTGTACACTGCCGTTCAAAAGTTTTAATGTTTTTTTTTTTAAATATTGCAATTTAAAATAACAGTTTTCTATTTTAATATACTTTAAAATATAATTTATTTCTGTGATGCCAAGCTGTATTTTCAGCATCATTACTCTAGTCTTCAGTGTCACATGATACTTGAGAAATCATTTTAATATGCTGATTTATTATCAATGTTGGAAACAGTTGTGCTGCTTATTTTTTTGGAAGCTGTGATACTTTTTTTCAGGATTCCTTAATGAATAAAAAGGTAAAAAGAACACCATTTATTCAAAATAGAAGTTTTTGCTACCGCTTTTTAATAATTTAACATTCTTGCTGAGTAAAAGTATGAATTTCTTTCAAACACAGAAAGAAATATTTTATTATAAAATTACATTATTACAAAAGATTTCTAGGTTAAATAAATGCTGTTCTTTTTAATGTTTTATTCATCAAAGAATCCAGAAAAAAGTATCACAGCTTCCAAAAAATGGTTTAAAACATTGATAATAAATCAGTATATTAGAACGATTTCTGAAGGATTTTTAGACACTGAAGACTAGAGTAATGATGCTGAAAATCACAGGAATAAATTCTATTTTAAAGTATAGTAAATAGAAAACCACTATTTTAAATTGCAATAATATTTGACAATATTACAGTTTACAAATACAGTTTGATCTGTATTTTAAATCAAATAAACGCAGTGTACATTAGATGAGATTTATACATAAGAAATAAGCTTTCCATTGATGGTTTATTAGGATAGGACAATATTTGGCATTAAAGTAATGGCATCAAAACTGCCATTAAAGTAGTCCACATGAAAGCATATTACTAATCCAAAATTAAGTTTGACATATTAACAGTAAATTTACAAAATATCTTCATAAAACATGATCATTATATCGTATGATTTTTGACATGAAAGAAAAATCGATCATTTTGACCCATACAATGTATTTTTGGCTATTGCTACAAACATACCCATGCTACTTGTGGTCCGGGGTCACAAATATAAAATATATAAAACAGAACAATATTTTAAAATAAGCACATTATTTACTAATTTAGTCTACTTAAATAAACAAGATAAGGTGTGCTAGGATAACAGGAAGTTACATCGCAAGGTACAGACTGCTGAGTGGAGAGGAAGGCTGTCTCTGAGCTGAGTCATCCTATCCCTCCCTTCCTCTCAGTCAGTCATGCTAATAAATGAGGATCTTTGCAGGCTGGTCTGTCATGGGCAACAGCTGTGTGAGGAACAGGGCAACAGCTGAAGCTAAGGAGTGGGACAGACACCGACACAGCTGTCACCACTATATCAATGAACACACACACAACTGCCCTCTAAACTGAAACAACATGCTGAGAAACTGCCATTCGTAGCACCTAATATCTCCGTCCATTCCCTCTGTGCTTCAAAAAAATGTTTCATTTCAAATGACTGTGCATCAGTCTTGTCAGGCGCAGATAAAATCTTCACAGCGGTCGGTTATCTATCCACCCCTAACCAGGGCATAGCTCCCTTGACACCATGTTCAATCTCAGTGGCTGAGGAACAGTTTGTTTACTCATTTACGTGAGGAGGACGAGGCTTGCTGTGTGTGTAGCTACACAACGTCAGTGCGACGTGACAGGGAAGGAGCTGACACTTGCTGCGAAAGCAGACGGTATTGTTTGATAGTGGGCGAAAATCCCGGTACAGTGATAACAGACATTAGAGAAGAGCTTATTTCAGAATCTCAGATCAATGTTTAACAGATCATTTTTAAGAGCGGGCACAGCCATTTTAATTTTATGGGTCTGGCTTCCGGTCTCATCCGCTTCCAGCTCTTTTTAGCTGTACAAAACAGACAATTTTGCTGCTTGATATTACTAACTGGTGTGGTATTATTTTAATGTGTCATCTTAGTTTTGAGCACAAGAGTTTGTAGTGCAAACCGTTTTACCATTTACTGCACTTCATTATTCTTCTTGTTATTTCCCTACGGCGGCTTATGAACCAGAAGTCTAACACATTACCAGAAAAAAGTTTACTTCCGCATTGAAAAATAAGATGGATACATCACTGTGGTATTGTGGTTGTATATGAATGAAATCTAAATGACATGTAGTGTGGATTGTGTTGAGGATCTGTTAAAATGTGTGAAATAGTGAGCTACAGTGGCCCCAAAAAGTATACAGCTTTTTTGATGGACATATACACTGTCCAACAAAGCGGACTGCATAGAAGAATGTGTTCTGTCAAACTCTTTTAAAATGTATTGCTGTGTAGACTGTAGGTCAGTGATAGCATTGTGTCAAATGATTTGGAAATTAAACAGTAATATATTCAAAAAGTATTTTTAACAGAAGTATTTTTTCTTAAAGTATTAATTTTTAAAAAAGTCTTACTGACCCCAAACTTTCCAACAATAGTGTACATTCAAATGATTTATGAATGATGAATGAAATGTATTTGCATCTTCATTTAGCACGTTCTCAGTAAATTATGCAATTCAACATGATTCAAATTGTTATTCTATTAAAATGTAGAAATGTCAATGGACTAGATGACAAATAAACAACAAACTGGAACTTTTGATAGAATTTAGCAAATGTACACTTATTAGGATAAACAAAACATTTATGGTTTCAAATGAAAAAAATCTAATTATAATGTAATATAATAAATATTATTAAAAATTAAGACACAAATATATCTGACATTTACTGGTAAAATTTAGTAAAATATGCCTATATTAGGACACTTATAGGACACTTTTATGACATCACATATGTGACCTTGGACCACAAAAATAGTCATAAGGGTCAGATTTATACATACAGCTGAATAAATAAGCTTTCAATTGATGTATGCTTTGTTGGGATAGGACTATATTTGGCCGAGATACAACTATTTGAAAATCTGGAATCTGAGGCTGCAAAAAATTATTGAGAAAATCGCCTTTAAAATTGTCCAAATGAAGTTTTTAGCAATGCATATTACTAATCAAAAAAAGTTTCAAATATTTACAGTAGGAAATAAAAGAAAAATGAATGGATAAAAAATGGATAAAATAAAATAAAATAAGCTAAATGTAAGTAAAGTGATTTTTGAGAAATCAACTTGCTTATACATGTTTTCTTAAAACTTTACAATAAGGTTCATTAATTCACATTAGTTAGCATAAACTAAGAATGAACAACACTTCTACAGCATTTATTAATCTTAGTTAATTTACTAATGTGATATTAACTAATGTTAACATTAGTTAATGCAGTGTGAACTAACATGAACAAACAATGAATTAGTGTTATTAACTAACATTAACAAAGAGTAATAAATAGTGTAAAAATGTATTGTTCATTAACAAATGTTAGCAAATGACACCTTGTTGTAAAGTGTTACCAATGTTTTGTTATGATCCACACATTCATATATTTTAAAGTGTGTGCAAATACTTCTGAGGGCCACTGTGTGACTGAGCGGTGAGGGTGTGGTGTGGGGTCAGAGAGGCAGACTGATGCTCTACCTGCCCTTCCTGTGGGGCCGCTGGCCGTCACCACTGTACCTGCTGTGCCAGCACCCGCCTGAGCCGTCAGAGGAGAGGGAGAGCCCACTGGAGTGGAGGGGTTTGAGGGGAAACTACTGCTGGTGTGGTCAGGAGAATAAATCTGCAAATGAGAGAGAAAGAAAGACAGAGATCAGTCTGTGAGGAAGCTAGCTCAACCTTTAAAACCCACAACCTGTCGTTTCCCTCTCGGGGCTTTACGGCCGCGGTTAGCATCTCTCAGTCTGTGCTCAGCCAAAATTGGCTCATCAATTCTGCTGATTTTACAAGCGGAGCAGCAGTAAAAAAATGCTCACAGCATACATATGGGCTTTTAACAGCCTACGCCGCCCTTTATAATGTCTGCAGAAAAATACACAACCCCTCCTGCACTCCAAATGCTGTGACACCTGCAGTCCAGCCAGCGTTCCCTGGCTTTCTGACACATCTGTGGTTGTTATTAAGTCAAAGCCTGGGCCCACGCCACACACCCGCTGCATGTTGCACATCACAAGTGAAACCACATGAGCACAAAAGATCAGAAACCCTGCAAGAGAGCGGGAAAAAGGCTAAACAAACAGTGGTGGTAATAATTTACAAGAGTTGTGATATTTAATTTTATTTTAAAAGATAACATTTTTTTGGCATAAAAAACCCCCATTATAAACATGACACAGAATTCCCTCAAATTCTGTTTACATGGCATTCATAATGTCACTTCTAATACATAATAGAGCTGGAAAAAGAGAAAGCAGCTGGATGATGCAGAGAAAGAGAGAGAAAAGACATGGTCATTAATCTCTCTTTTTGGAGCTCATTAGAGTGAATGAGTCTGGCCCGTGGCTGTGTGGATGGGCGTCTCTGGCTCATCTTCAGTTATGGATGAGAGGTAATAAAGCCTCTCCCTGCCTGCCCAATAAACAGCAACCGAGACAGGCACAGCCCTGCCCACACCATAATAAACAAACAGATGCCATGAAGAAGAAAGGCCTCCAGCCTTTACCTCATAGTGTAGCACCGCTGACAGGCTTCTTTCACCTAAACCGGTGCTGTTTGCGTGCAAATCCCATCTCCAAAAAAAAAAAAAAAAATCTGTCTTTGAAACTAGAAAAAATAGATTTTTTTGGTTAAGCCAAATGTCAGATGCAAGTAAACATCCCTGCCACGCTCTACATTCTGCTAAAATGGTTTTCGACCTCATAATGGAAACCACTATGAAACATTCAGGTTTTGATCCCAATTATCTGGCAGGATTTGAGAAAAAACTGCTCTAAAGTTGTGGGCCATCACTTGCAGGGGATCATGAAGTCCATTTGACTTAAAAACACATCAAAATGCGGATACTATCGTTATTAATCTTCTTATTAAACCCTGAATGCCACACTTTTGTGTTTCAATCAACTCTGCAAATCCTGCCTGGGGCTTTAGTACATTCATCTCTCAGAGTAGACACAGAGAGATAGAAGGGCCAAGTGAGAGTGATAGACAGAGATACAAAGAAAGAAATCCTCTGCGATATTAACAGATATTAACTGATATCGGAGATTCTTTTATATAGCATTTTTTCTTATTTAATGCAACTTTATTCATTACACAGCAATTTTATTGAAAAGCCGACTGGAAACATGAATCCTTGAACTTCATAACATCTTATTATTTAGTTGTCCAAATCTTCCATTTACAAAAAAAAGAAAAAGTCTGTCAACTTTTATTACAAATTCAAGTATCAGCATAACAATTTTAGCAATAAGCTGACTGGAAAAATCAATCCTTAAATTTCATAACATCTTAGTGTTCCATTTTAAAAAGACAGAAGCACTTGAGCTGCACGAGTTCATGATGATCTTGTTCTTCAGCATGAACTGATTCAAAGAGCATCTTGACCTTCAATCTGACCATCTTTACAAAGAGCCACATTATCAGTGTCACAAATTTACTTTTTTTTTATGTGGTCTGTCAACATCATTCATTACAAATACAATTATCATCATAATAATTTTAGCAAAAAGCTGACTGGAAAAATGAATCCTTGAATTTCGTAGTATCTTAGTATTTGGTTTATCCAAAAATCTTCCATTTTAAAAAGACAGAAGCACTTGAGCTGCATGAACTTCATAAGTTCAAGACAATCATGAAATGAGATGATTCAAAGAGCATCTTGACCTTCAGTTTGACAATCTTTACAAAGAGACACATTATCAATGTCACAAATGGACTTTTTTCATTAGTAGCCTCAAATTGCTATTGAATCTAAATATCTATTGTACATTTTAATGTCATAATTCTGAAAAAAATGTAGCGAAAAAGCTAAAATGAATCCTTGAATCTCATAACATCTTAGTTTTTGGTTGTCCAAATCTTCCTTTTTAAACTGCATGAACTCCACAAGTTCAAGATGATCATGTTCTCCAGCACGAATTGAGATGATTCAAAGCATTTTGACCTTCAATCTAACCATCTTTACAAAGAACCACATGATCAATGTCACAAATTTACTGATTTCATTAGTAGCCTCAAAGTAGTATCAAATCTGAAATATTTACTGTACATTTTACAGTCATAATGCTACTAAGCTGTTTATTTCCAGACACAATCACAAATACATTCCAAGTGAATTTCATCTGGATGTTTCCTTACTGTTCACCATTAATATACAGTATCTGATCGATCATGACTGCGCCAGGCAAGCGTCTGTCCCCTTTGCCCTTGTGCTTCAGGACCTCTTACGGCCACGAGTCCTGACCTAATGAGTTGAAGTGAGCCATTCTGAGCATCCTGGCCAACTTCTGCTGTATTTCCAGTGTAACACCACTCATTTTACAAACAACAAACGGATCTCCGCCCCCTCATCAGTCACGCTGCTCTCCGCCAGCGGGGGCCCAATGAGCACAAACCATCCAAAAGGAACCCAAACAAAAGTGGCACAATGGGCGGCCCGCAAAGCCGAGCCGCAGCAGTTAGGACGTTTCCCCCTCCCCTCGGCCCTCCACCCGGCCCGACCGTGTCCGTTTCACCACAGCTTTATCATGCTAATAGAATTGAGTCTGCAAATACAAAAAGACTTAATTTGTGATTATCTTTCAGCCGCACTGTCTTGTGTTTGTTTGTGTGCCAGAGTGTGCTGTAGTGGCCCGGCAGGCCTCACCCACAGTATCTTATTACATTTTTCCTTCTCTTCTTTCTTTTCCCCAATCAAAGAGCAGCAATTAGCCGTCTAATTTCTGCGAAAAAGAGGGTGCTACGACCGCTCTGACATCAAAAGGTTCGCAAAAGCTTGTCCTTGTCCTCGGCTGAGAGGTGAGTCTACGGCCCCCATCCGAAACAGTGCTGAATCAGTCCAGATGTGTTCCTACTTTTAAAAAAGGCTTGTTGTGACTTACTGTAGGATAAGCAAGTCTGCAGGATTTTTTGGAGCTAAATAAGTCTTTAAGTTAAGCTCGGCAAGTTTTAGAGGTTATTGTAAGCTCCAGTTTCAGGGACACATTAGGAACTCGCACGAACGCCGGCACTCATTATCCAAACCAACATATAATCCACAGGCTTTTATGTACAGCTCCTTTTCTTGTATACTGCAAGATTAAGAGCACAATTATCCGGGCTTAGGTCCAGCAACATCCACAAACAGATCCCCTGACCTTATTCAATCTCTTAACCTTCTGCACTGCTACTAATACCCAGCCTAAGAGCACAAGTCCTGTCCTTTAAAGAATTAACTGCGCCATTATGTCGGGTAATCTCACTCGCATCTACAACACGAAGATCCTGAAAGCAAGTCAGACAACATGGGGCATGTTTACATTGCTTGAAAGCATATATCGCTCAGTAGTTAAACTAATAACATAATGTTGTCTTTCATCCATCGCACAGTCTGAGGGATGTACTGCATATAGATGGAAGTCCATCCCTGTTTTCTGAAATGGATAATGTATGGATTAAGAGGTCTAAGGATCTCACCGAAGCCAGGGCTTTTCCTAGCGCGTCTCCAGTCTGAGAGCTTCCAGTGGCGTTCCCTCGGTTGGCAGCAGCTACACAAAGACCACACAGAGATAAGGCATTCATATTGGAAAAGAGCTGACAGAGACATTAGTGTCATGTATTTTTTATTGGCGAGTAGCAACTGGTGCTATGTGTGTCAAACTAAAAAAGTGCAGAAATAAATAAGTGATAAATAACCTTGAACACTTCAACAATGTCCTTGGATATTTAAAAAATGATGTGATACTTGTGAGTAGAAAAATACAATAACACACATTTACTCTAAACTAAAAGTCTTCCCTCAATAAACTCAATAAATTTGCTGCTTAAATTCTTTAGCTGTTAAGTTAGTAAGCTAATTAATAGTACTAGTTAATAGTAAGAATTGGTCCTTAAAATAAAGTGTTAACAAAAGCATTAATTAATTATGTATATATATATATATATATATATTATTATTATTATTTATTTATTTATTTATTTTTTGTACATAGCAAATAAAAGTAATTAATTTAAATTAGTTTATTTAAAATAGAAATCTTTTGTAACACTGGAAACCATTTAAATCATCCTTGCTAAATAAATGTATTAATATCTTTCATAAAAAAAAAAAAACTGACTGACCCCAAACCTTTGAACAGTAGTGTATATATAGATTATACCAATTCTATGAAGTTTTGCAGGCGCAGATGACGTGTGGGCCTAAGAAAGACTCATAACTCAAGAACAACACTACAAATGTGATGTGTGCGAGCCAACGAACCCATAACTCCCTCTGCGGTGTTGACTGGTGGGGTGTGAGATGCGGTGACGAAGGGTGAGGAGCTGGCACTGCCGCGGTGGAAGCTGGACATTGGTGGCAGGCTAGCGTTGATGTCTGTGGGCGACACCGAGTGTGGTGGGTAGTTCTGTGACAGAAGAGGACCATTTTTTAGTTTTATATACGGTAACACTACAAGGGTTTGATCTGATCCCACTGATTCTCACCAGGCGGTCATGTGAGTGCAGGTTGCTGTAGTTTCCAGACTGTGGCATGTGAGATGAAGATCCTCCCAGCATTCCCCCATAACCTGGCTGGCTGATCCCACTGGACGGGTTCCATGGGTCAGAAGAATTGTGGGTCCCATCTGATTAAATGACAAAGGACATTAAAAACATAGGAAACATGATCATTGTCAAACTTTAATGTAAGTTACTTTGTGGGCGAGACTGAGGTGACATTAATGTGATCAATGATGCTGATAAACAAAGAAAAACACAACACAGTTTGATATGTGAGCCAAAGCCTGACCCCCACACTCCTTATCCTGGATAGAGGATGTCAAAAAGACCGGCCTCTCTTTAAGTCTGCTTTTACACTTGAGTCGGAGCCAAACACTGAGCGCAGCTGAGATAACATTCAGTTAGCTGCAGCTCACTTGCTTCCACCTTCAACTTTTAAAAGAGAAATTCCTCACAACCCGGAACACACGGCATGAAGCGGCCATATAATTTTTATCAGTCCAGATTGGCAAAGCTGGAATACGCATGGTTGGTTTACTATCTACGTCTGTGAAGTCAGTAGCATGATAGGCTGTGAGTGAAATGTAAAGAGTAGGCTTCCCAACTGCGTAAAAAAAGTTCAAAGTGTGAGCTGGGAAAAGGAACATACCAGAAGCCATAGGTCGAGGGTTTGAAAATGTTTATATAACTAAAGTAGACTAGAAGAAGATCAGCTTTAGAAATGTCTATTGCCAAAATAAGAAATTGAATGATGAATCATAAAAGTTAATGACCATAACCTGTTAATGAACTCAGTCTACAACTCTGGCTAGTCAACTAGTTTCTAAATTGCATTTGTGTAACATCCATTACAATATTAGACGTTTATTTATTTTTTTATAGGGGTTAATTTAGTGTTTGGCCTGAATACTCATGCATCTAGCCATAAAAGCTAAATTTCATGTGTTATGAAATATATCAGAATGTATACGCAATGCTATAGTGTGCATATAATCTTTTTTAGGTACCCTGTGTCTAAGTAAGCATACTTTCCTACTATATTCACTACCAGTCAAAAGTTTTTGAACAGTAAGATTTTTAATGTTTTTTTTTAAGAAGTCTCTTTTGCTCACCAAGCATGCATTTATTTGATCCAAAGTACAGCAAAACAGTAAAAATATGAAATATTTTTGTTAATTAAAACAACTGTTTTCTATTTGAATGTATTTTAAAATGTCATTTATTTCTGTGATTTCAAAGCTGAATTTTTAGGATCATTACTCCAGTCACATGATCCTTCAGAAATCATTCTAATATTCTGATTTGCTGCCAAAATAGAAATAGAAAGTTCAGAAGAACAGCATTTATCTGATCAATATTATATATATTGATATATTATATATATCAATATTTATTTTTGATCAATTTAAAGCATCCTTGCTAATTTCTATCATTTCTTTTCTCAAAAGAGCTTTTTAAATAGTATAGGGTATAATGATACAAAAGCTTTTTATTTCAGATAACTGCTGATCTTTGGATCTTTCTATTCATCAAAGAATCCCCTGAAAAAATGGACAGTTTTAAATATTGATAATTATAATAATAAAAAATATAAAAGTGTTTCTTGAAAAGCAAATCAGCATATTAGAATGCTTTCTGAAAGATAATGTGACACTTCAGACTGGAGTAATGATGTTGAAAATTTTGCTTTGATCACAGGAATAAATTAAGTTTTAAAATATATTTAAATAAAAAAACTGTTCAAAAACTTTTGACTGGTAGTGTAGTAGGCAAAAAGCAGTATGCGAAAAGAGTAGTATGTCTGAATTAATTGTATGCATGAAACAGTAGGTGCAAAAGTATTTGGATGACCTATTTTTTCTGCCAAAAAACTGAAGTGGACACTTTACTATCCCATGAAGCCATGAATGGCAGTAAAGATGATGCAACCGACACTATAGGTAATATGATGTTGTATGTTCAGATTTCATTCAAACTACACACATTCATAGTATATAGAATGCACTTTTAAATGATCGCAAAGTTTGTTCCTCATCTAATTTAGTACCTACTCTGGCTCAGTATGCAATCTCCAAGGGATTGTTTGATCATTACGGTGATAACAGTTTGTTAGCAAGTTCAAATCAATACATATCTCAAAGACAACACAACTAATTTAATAGAAAACATATCTGAAGATATATCTATTACCCCCTATTACCTTTGCGATATGCATGTACACATTCTTTTTTGCACCTGCATATTTGTATAAGTGTTTCTGACCTTAAAAAACAAAAAAGGCTTCCTTTAAAAAAGTAAATATGGTAAAATAACAAAACAATGACATAAAATGATCATGACTGACCGAAGAAAGTGCTTGCAAACATACTGCTGGGCGGTTTGGGGGATGGGTAGGATGGAGAGTCTCTGTTGAAGTCATCTGAGCTGGGAGATGGTGCATACACCTGCAACGAAAAACAAAATCAGACATTACGACTGAGAACAACTGCTTACAAACAGGTGTGAGGGACAAATATTCTATAAAAATAGAGCGAACATCGTACAGACACGCTCATGTCATTAAGCGTATCCACATACCCTCAGTCGAACTCACACATACCATGAAACTTGACTGCATAATGAAACAAACAATGCGATGCAACGCATATGGCCAATTTACAAATTCTTTGATGTAACAGATGGCTAATTTAGAAGTCTTATAAAAAAAAGGGCGGATTATCAGCAGCGTAATGTGCGCTTCAGCGCTTAATTGTAATATAATGACGATGACATGCATGCCCGCCGAACAAAAGCATCAAAACAAATGGATTAATATGCGAGGGCGAGAGCGTTAGGGTGCATACGTGTTTGTGTTTATGCAAGTGTATTTTAGGAGCTGTGGGGCTGGATCGGGTCAGGCCAGCGGAGCAGTGGTTACAGCTGCAGAAGTGCCCATTCCAGTAGAGGAGGATCAAAGGCATGAGACTACAGCCCAGTAATGTGGCTCTCTCAGTTCATCTGCTCCAGATGGGACAAAACCTCTCAGAGGGAGAGAGAAAACACTAGCATGTATGGCACAAAAGAGAACCCAAGGTAAACATGTTAAAGAGAGTCGCGCTTATTATCTGTCATTAAGCAGGACTCGCACGGGCCCTCGCTTTCAGGTGTCCGCGTCACTTGCCGTTTAAATTCCTCCCAGCGAGGACCTAACTGCATCGTCATGTCTGTACAAACCAATCCCTATAACGTAGAGCAGATGTGCAGGCTAATATGTTTCAAGTTACTTTAAGTTAAACACAACCTCTTCCTCTGCTCAACATCACAGCAACTTTTATTGTTTAAATAAAATCAAACCACATGATACTGCGTTAACGCTCTCTGAGAAACAGCTTGATACAAGTGTATAAAAGGGAAAAAAGTTAGAATAAATGGTAAAATTTTACAGTAAGTTGTGCGTTTGTTAGCTAACTACTTTAGTTAACATGTACATGCTACATTTAGTTAGCATTTATTAATCTATTAATATTATTTCAACACTTACTGATGCATTTTTAAAATCAAAAGTTGTACTTGTTAACATGAACGCACTGAGAATTAACATGAACTAACAATCAACATCAACAAAGATTAATAAATACTCTAATGAATGTACTGCTCATTGTTTATTCATGTCAGTTAATACATTAACTTATGTTAACAAATTCAAAATTGAGATTCATGCGTCATCTGAAAGCTAAATAAATAAGCTTTCCATTGATGTATGTTTTTTTAGGATAGAACAGTATTTGGCTGAGAAACAACTATTTGAAAATCTGGAATTTGAGGGTGCAAAAAAAATCTAAATATTGAGAAAAGTTGTCCAAATGAAGTTCTTAGCAATGCATATTACTAATCAAAAATTAAGTTTTGATATATTTACGGTAGGAAATTTACAAAATATCTTCATTGAACATGATCTTAATATCCTAATGATTTTTCGGCATAAAAGAAAAAAAAAAATAATAATTTTGACACAAATATACCCGTCCTACTTAAGACACAAATAAATATATAAATACACTGCTCCAAAACGAACTTTTACAATTCTTTACTAAATTACATAATACATCATAAAATCTTTCATTTGTCTAAAATTGTTTTAATTATTTTTTTACCAATTAAAGTCTATTACCTACATCATATCAAATTAGATAATTAGTTTTAATTATTTTCAATAATTAATTACTTATTATTTATTATAAATTCATAATAATCACACAGAAATAAAATACTGACCAAAACAACGGAATTGTAAAATAAAATGCATTTTTAATAAAAAAAATAAAGCAAAAATACACTACATTTATTACGAATAAGAAATGCATATGCAATACATTGCCAATTATTGTAGTATTTCGAATCAAATATTAATTGCATTTAATTTCCATTGTCAGATCTCCCTGCTCATTAATATTTCAGAAGTATGCAGATCCCCTTCATCACACACGCACAAGCACATGGCTGCAGCATGTCATGACACACTCTGCATTACGATCAACATCTAAAGCCTTTCAGTCAGCTTAGCCAGCTGTGTGCGGCCAGGCACCTTGCTGAGGCGGCAGTACGTGCCCATGGGATTGGCAGTGAGTGTGTTCATAAGCTGCGGCGGGCTCCTGTGGGTGTGCAGGCGCACACATGTGACCCTGGCGCTGGAAGTCCCCTGGTGATCTCAGGTTAGGGCGGCGTGGGAGAGGGGCCTTTGTCTCCGCCTCACGGCTCAATGGGCAGCATATGGCAGCGGATAATGCTAATTGTCCGCTTTACCCCGAGCTAACCAGTCGACCCGTTAATAAACCTTCCTAAACACCGGCGCCCCGCTCCACCACCAGGATAGAGAATGAAAGAAAGCGCGAGGGAAAGAGCAAAGGAAACGCTTCCTTTGACCAGGGCTTTAATTAGGAAGCTGTCAGTTATTCACGACCCTCTGAACTAAACACCCACTTTTTTCCCTTCATTGTCATTTTTTTAAATATGAAATGTGGACTGTGTAAAGATTCAGTTAGTAGAACTGCATATTTAGAGCTCCCATACGTTTTAGGAATCATTTCTAGAGATTGCAATCAGAAATTTATAGCCACACAAATATTTTAATATCTTTTGCATGACTTATTTATTTTTTTATTTTTAAATTCCTCAATATTTTCTTAACCGCAGCAACCCTGTATATGGTTTCCAAAAAGACAAAAATCTTCTCAAGCTTTTATTAAAATATAGTCACGGGCTAAAAGCAATATAAATAGCATTTTTTTCCAGTTCCTGTGTGAGTAAATGGAGAGGAAGGCTCACGCTGATGAGTGAAATGAGTTTTTCTCTTTTTTCTCGCCTGTCACACCTTCCTTTGATCTGAAAACCACATCCATCACAACAACACACGGAAAAACCACTAAACTGTCAACATATGGATAAGCCCAATGACAACAGTGAAAGAGGCAGGGAATAGAGAGAGAGAGAGAGAGAAATGATTATGGAGGGAGAAAAAAAGGCCGAACAACAGACAAACCCACAAGGACGGGCTCAGAGCAGAGGGACCGCGAGTGACAAGAAAATATCCTGCCTCTGCATGTCACTTGTTTGGAGTCGGATCGCGGCCCGAGGGCCTTCCTTTTCAACTCCCATCTAACACACTTATCAAGGCGAAAAGGCACGCTACTCACGCACAATGAGCCCCTATTGAACACAGCAGCTCTGTCCTGAAGGGACACGTTTTGACTTTTAAAGCCAAGTCTGTCTACAAAGAGCAGACGGTAAAAGTTTGAAAGTTAAAAGCATTTTGTTCCTTACAGATACAGGTGGAAGCCTTTTGAGAGCAGAAAAACAACACGCACGTTTGCTTTGAACAACTACAGACGAGCAACGCTGACTCATTATGCAAAGTTTCTACCAGAACAAAACCTTCAAAAAAAGCCTAGTATGTATCTGAAATAATAATGAAAAAAGAGCCCTGTAAATCTTAAAGGAAAAGCTACCACCTTATACAAACACTTCCAAATATATAAAGCACGAGCAGCAGAGAGGAAATAAAATACTTCACACGTCATAAACGGACCCAATCAAAGCCGGGGAGGCCGCTTGCCCTCCAGGGCCCGGCCATAAAACTATTGGTACCAGCCTGACATTCAAACAAATCAATGTGACTTTTATCTTTGTTGATGCTCACAGCATCTGACATTTAATAAATAAATAATATCTGTGTGCCAAGATATAAATAAAGCAACACAAGGAAGGGTTTATTGGGCATTTACCCACTGCTTTGGATCATAAAGCTCAACTCTGACCCGAGTGAGCCACATGCTCCTCATTTTCTCTTTCCTCCCAGCCTGCATTACAAGGCTGGAAATACTTAATATAAAAAGATCAAAGTGAGCTTTGTGGTGCAGGAACAAAGAGATCTGTCATAATGGCCTACGAGGAAAGCTAACTCTGGACTCTGTCAGATGACCTCAAACGAAGTGAAAACACAAGCTGGGGTCTCGCGTCTGTCCCCAGAAACCACTGAGAGCGAAACATTTTACAAAGTTGTGCAAACATGATTGCTGCCGCCCTTGTTAAAAGCAGCATTAATAATGCGAATAACACATTTAATAAGCAAGCTCTTATTAAATGGGCAACGGATCGTTGTTAAATTCATCAAACAGATGGAGAAATCTCTAGAGCCCGACACAGACACAGAGAGAAAGGCATCAGGGAAATCTACTGGAAACTTTTTCCTCTACTGAAGTTGTGCGTTCACTGCTTTGCATTGTCTGGGGAGCAGAGACTCACTTTAAGGAAGTAGGTGGAACATTCAGCTTCCAGTCAACACACATGTTTACTTGGCCATCTAATTCAGGACATACCAGAGATATATTTATATAGCTAATTACACACAAATCACTGCGAACTTACGAGGGATACATTTGTAAATAGTAACATAATTTCACAGTTAATGATTCGTTTTTCTAATTATACAAAATATTTTTAACTTTGAGGTCAACTCAAACACCCACTAATGAGGCACAAGTGCAGGTTCGAGTCGCCACCTCCTCTTTCTCATGAGCCCACAGCACCAATCCAATCGTCAAGCACCTGAGTAACGTTCAGCACACATGCACACGAGCGTTCACACGGACAGCCACACGCAGACAGGCAAACAGGCATCGTGAGAGGCACACAGAAATCAAAGGGCCTGTGGTGGAGAGGTTTAGGAGTCCCATCAGGATTCCTGTAGAGAGAAGAATGCCTGGCTGATTAAAAACAGATGGAGAAACAGCGATGCTGCAGCTCTGAGCTCAATCTGCAAACAGGAAAGTCAAACCTCAACAGACAGACTCTCTTCCTTAATCATTCCCAGACTCCCACTTGTTATTATTGTGAACCCGTCTCAGCAAAGTGGCCGCTCAGAGCTCACGGTGAACCACAAGCACAACCAGCATCAGCCAGACACAACTACCAATACACTAAAAAAAAATCTGACAGTTAAGCCAAACAAGTGCGTTTTTATCAAGAAAACAGCGACAGGCTTGCAGAAGTGTCACTTTGCATCTAAAAACATATGCTCAGTCAGTATTCACATTTCATGCGACTTTTAAAACTCTCTACGGCAGTTGAAAAGCGAACAAACTCACACTTTGTAAACTGCAAATGAAAGTAAATGTTGACCCAGCTCAGGCTGAGGTAATGGAAACACAGTCAGCAGTCACACACACACACACACATACACGAGCAAAGCCGAGAGCGACGAGACCCTCAACTCAGTTTCTACACACTGAACAGACACGGCTCACCACTCCATTAAACCCGACAGCCCACCGCGCTCATGAAAAACATGTTTACTTATACACATTTCCTCTGGGGAGAGAAGGCACTCACCGATTTTCCGTTGTAGTAATACATGCTGCCCATTCCAGGCACGGGGTAGGCGCAATACATGATAAAAGCCTCAGCGATACTGGGAAAGACGTGGAGCCTGATACGGAGGATCTCTTTTCAACAACCCGTTCCCTACACATACATCCACCCGCTGCACAAGGGACTAATTCCTTCAGTGCTGGCCCCTTACACATGGATCTACTCACAGACAACTTATGCAAAGCAGGACCGTACCAACTCAGCCGGCAGCGAGGGGGGGAGGTGGCTTAGGGGAGGAGGAGGATGAGGACGGACCAATACCCAGAGCTAGGCTCCCCTAAAGCCTCGTAAGTGCTGAGGCAAAGAGAGGAGGGGGGAGATGGAGGATAAAGAGCGAGGGAGGGGTGGAAAACAAATGAGTAAGTGGATTGACTTGTACTTAAAAAAAAAAAAGAAAAAAAAAAAGAGGGAGACAGAAAGGAAATTAGAATGGTGGGTTTTTGTGCAAAAAAAAGAGGCCGAACGAAACACTGAAACGACTGAAATGACTGAAATGTTCGTTTACCTGTTGATTCTTGTCTGTTCTTTTATAAGCAAACAGAAAATGAAATGAAACATTAACTGATATAGTTTGGAAGAACATGCAAACACAAAAACAAACACACACTGGTCTAAATCCTGAGCTGATTAATCTTTTTAGTGATTATTGTTTTTCTTTTATTGAGCGGTTGGATTGAGGGTATGGAGAGGATTTCCTCACTGCGTCAATAATCTCTAAAAAAAGTTAGGGATAACTGTATAACAGTAATACTACTACTAATAATAACATAGAATAAAATACTATAAAATATAATAAAAGTGACAGTAAAGACATTTGTAATATTCCAAAAGAGTATTGTTTTAACATTTTTATTGTTTCTAGTCATCTAAGAATCCTGAAAAATATGTGATATATATATAAGTCACACAGGTATATTTGTTGCAAAATCCAACTATACGTTGTATGGGTTAAAATTAGCGATTCATCTTTTATGGCAAAAATCATTAGGATATTAAGTTCCATGAATATATTTTGTAAATTTCTTACCATAAATATATTAAAACTTAATTTTTAATTAGTAACGTGCATTGCTAAGAACTTCATTTGGACAACTTTAAAGGTGATTTTCTCAATGTTGTGATTTTTTTGCACCCTCAGATTCCAGATTTTCAAATATTTTCCTATTCTAACAATCCATACATCAATGGGAAGCTTAATTATTCAGCTTTCAAGCGATGCATAAATCTAATTTTTAAAAATTGACCCTTATGACTGGTTTTGTGGTCCAGGGTCACATATATGTATATTTATATACATATACACACACATATCAGTTATATATATCAGTTTCCACAAAAATATTAAACAGCACAGCTGTTTTAAACATTGGTAATAATAATAATAAATGTTTCCAGAGCAGCAAATCAGCATTTCAGAATGATTTCTGAAGGATCATATGACACTAAAGACTGGAATAATGAGTAAAAAAATTCAGCTTTGCCATTACGGGAATAAATTAAATATTTAAACAAAATATTCACTGTATTTTAGATCTAATAAATGCAGTATTGGTGTGTAAAAAAGCCTTCTTTTCACCAACAATAAAAAACATACTGACCCCAGACCGTTGAACTATACTTTTAGAATTATATATTAATTATACTTATATATTAATTATAATTATACTTTTAATTATATGAAAACATAATAATAATCAATGGTGATACACAATAAGATATTATTACGATTAGACCGTGCACTGCTCATGCCACGCACTTGTTTGCCCTTAACCAAGTCTTGCTTGAATGTTGCGACCTGTGGCTGTTGTTTTAATAGTCCCCCACAGTGGCGTGACAGCAAACACAGAGAGCTGTTGAACACATCCAACAGCTGCAGAGGGGCCGAGCCTGACGTCAAGCACCAAGAGCAATGACGCTCCACTTCCTCACACATCCCCTCCTCTCGCTCTCATTGTACCCGCTGCTCCCCTTCCTGGGCCTCTTGCCCATAGACCAAGGGGGCGGTAGGGTACACAACCCAAATAACAGGCGCACTGGGGGTGGAAGAAGAGAATGAGGGGAAAGAAGGAAAATGAAGGGAAATGGGAGGGTGGAAGTGGAAGAGAGGCGAAAGAAAAAGGCTGGACACAGTCATTGAGAATGAATGGACAGGGGTGCAAAAATAGACGGGGAGGCCGAGGTCGTCCACGTGCTGTGAACACGCTGACCTGTAGCACCATCGGCCTCTTTAAAGCCCACTTCGGCCCGCTCCTTTCATGTCTGTCACTGCAGGCTTCCCAGTCCAAACACCGTCCCATTCACAACATTATTGTTATGGAAAGATGAAAGCTTTCCCAGAAAACGATACTTTATTATGCTTTCCCCTCTAATTCTATTATTATTTATTCTCTTTTCTTCTCCGAGTGAGACTCTTTCAAATGTGTCCAAGGTGGTTGAGATCGACAGGCTGGTACCACTTTAAACCTGGAGCCGTTTCAAGTCGATTCTTTAGGAGAGAGACGGCCGTGATGGAGGAATGCTCGAAGGCTCCATAAAACAAATCCAGATAAAGAATGCGCTGCTGGGAGGAAAAGAACACGCAAAAAATAATGAAAGAGACAAATGAAAAGGGACAGAAATGAAATCGCAAATCACGGACACATGTCCGGAGAGTTCGCAGTGTATGTTTGCTTTGTACTTCCACACAGTTGCCACACATGACTTTGTTTCGATCACCACTGTGAAAATAACCAATCACTGGTGAGTTTCACTGAACATAAACTTGAACGCCGCTGGTTACATTTAGTTACTAAGTAGCTACAATACGATAAAGCATCTTTTTGTCTTAACCAGCTAGAAGCACGACAACTCATTTTGTCAGCCTTATTTCAGATGTGCTGCTCTGGATCGCTTTGCCCACAGTAACATTTAATCGATCAAGCATTTTTGTCTTGTTTTTCAGTTTTAAAAAAAACTGTAAAACTTGTTATCTAAGAAATATTTTGAATTTTGCTTTGCTTAGGCAAAATTTACACATTTTCATTCCGTTCAA
Source organism: Cirrhinus molitorella (assembly GCA_033026305.1). Classification (NCBI taxonomy): domain Eukaryota; kingdom Metazoa; phylum Chordata; class Actinopteri; order Cypriniformes; family Cyprinidae; genus Cirrhinus; species Cirrhinus molitorella. The sequence goes on along the minus strand of CM065118.1, from coordinate 34,506,772 downwards.
AAGTTTTCACCCCCGGCTCTTAATGCTTTGTGTTTCCCTCTGACACATCAGTTGCGTGAGTCCCTCAGTTGTCCTCAGTGTGATAAGATAAATCTCAAAAGCATACAGCCACTGATGGAAAGGGTTCAAATACACACAAATGCCAAAAAAACAACACATTTCCAGGACCTGAAGGATTTTTCTGAAGAACAGCGGGCAATTTAAATCTTCAGGACACACAAGGAACTCATGAACAACTATCACTAAACAAAAAACACAGCTGTGGATCATTTAGGTAACAACACAGTATTAAGAATCAAGCGTATGTAAACTTTTGAACAGGGTCATTTTTATAAATCCAACTATTATTTTCTCTTGTGGACTATATGTAAACATATTTTATGTGAAATACTTTATTCAGGTCAGTAGGCCTACTAAATAAAAAAATAACATGCATTTTGTATGATCCCTCTTATTTTGGTAAAATAATTAACATTTAGCAGATTCCGTGTGTAAACTTTTGGCCTCAACTGTAAATACAATTTTTAAATTTAAACCAAAACGCTGATGAAAAACACTGTATTTTGCTTTTAGTGAGGGCACCAAACTTAATGCTGGAAACGTAATGCACCACACAGTCGAGACGCGCCTGGTTAAGACTGCGTTAAGCCAACCCAGTTCTTCATCACAACACAGACGCAGGAGGTTTGGGATTCACCTGTACTGATTGTGTGGATTATGGAGTTTAAATGTAATAGGTGCTGCAGACAGACTGTCCCACTAATCAATCTGAAAACGAGACACTTCCACATCAACATCCCCACACACATCCCACGCCTGCGAATTAGAAACATGCAGAACGCTCATCTCAGCCCATACAAGCTAATTTAACATCTTCGTGTTTCTATAAGGCCATTCATCACAACACATTAGGAGGAAAATCTCTCTACACGGGTCTCGTGGGCTTATGAGCATTCTGTTATGTGCTTGTAATGATTAATGTTTCCCTGCCCGAGGACAGCGCAGACACAAAACACACAAAAAAGCGACACGAACATTATATTAGAATAACACCGGTATTTAGTGAGCATCTCCTCCAGACATGATAAATCCACCAGGGCCCTTTCATCAGGCTCCAGGAGAGAGCTTCAGGTTTTGAAGATTTCTTACACGTCCGGGCAAACGCAACAGGTCTTCATCCAATTACGGCATACCTGCCATCAAGCAACACAAAAGCAGCTTCACCCATTTACCTGACTTGCACCTACATCCACAGCCCACAGTGACACCTTCTCTATGTGACATCTGCTGTCTGCTGACCTACAACCGGCACGTCTGGGGCTCACGTGCAGGCTGTGCTTCAGCCAGGTAAATCAAGGCAGTGTGGCTTAGATTAGCTCTACTTTACACACATCACATCTTAAGTTAATCAGCTCTGACTGTTGACAGAACACGCTCTTAAAGTGACCACAGCTGTAAGGATGTACATTCCCAGAAATTGCAAATAAAAGGTATTTATGTCACTCTCAAAATCTGAACGTGGGTCTAAATTAGCACGTTTCTATGGGGTGCTCTGTAACTGAAGATGAAGATGAAAGGTGCACATGTCTCTGTTCTTTTGTGGGCTTCATGATTTAGGGCTCTGAAGTCTGAGGTAAATTTCAGCAGCCTAAACAGATAAAGAGACTCGTTCCCTCATCCTAAACTGATAAAGAGGTGGACATGTCTCTGTTCAGCATCAGACTCAAACCAGGAACATCTATCTAATCACTTATCTGATGAGCTCATATCCTTTCAGACACACACACACACACACACACACACACACACACACAAAAACAAACACAAACACACACACTTACCTACCTATTTAAATGAGGACATGCTATAGATTTGTTATAGATTGTTTATATGTACAAACTAGTATAGCAATCATTATCATTAATCATTATAGCAAAACATCAAAGAACATGTACAGTTGAGGTCAAAAGTTTACATACACCTTGCAGAATCTGCAGAATGTAAATTGTTTTATCAAAATAAGAGGAATCACACAAAATGCATTTTATTTCTTATTTAGTACTGACCTGAATAAGATATTTTGACATAAAAGACATTTACATATAGTCCACAAGAGAAAATAATAGCTGAAGTTTTTTAAAATGACACTTGATACACTTGATTCTTAATACTGTGTTGTTACCTGAATGATCTACAGGTGTGTTTTTTGATTAGTGTTGTTCATGAGTCCCTTGTTTGTCCTGAACAGTTAAAATGCCCGCTGTTCTTCAGAAAAATCCTTTAGGTCCCACAAATTCTTTGGTTTTTCAGCATTTTTGTGTATTTAAACCCTTTCCAACAATGATTGTATGATTTTCAGATCCATATCTTCACACTAAGGACAACTGAGGGACTCGTATGCAACTATTACAGAAGGTTCAAATGCTCACTGATACCTCAGAAGGACACACGATGCATTAAAAGCTGGGGGGTTAAAACTTTCGAACAGAATTAAGATGTGTACTTTTTTTTTGTCTAAATATCAATATTTTTTTCTTTTATTACATGTTTCCCAGAAGAAAAAATAAGTTTAATTTACCCTGATCTTCAAATTCAAAAACTTTGAACTAAACATTGAAAATGGTATTCAAGTACTGTGAAATTTCCAAAAGAATTATCATTAGTATTATTTATTTATTTTACCTTCAAGGATAATCTAAAGAGGACTTTCCCACACACTTCATTTCTTCCAGTCAATTTTGTATGGTATAGCTAAACACTGACCCACACACACACTGACCCAGCGCACTGCCCTCTGCTGTCAGGATTATGACCTGTTGGCCTAGAGGACAAACCCCAGACAGACACATGGGTTAAAAGTGGGACATAATGAGCCTAAATATCAGATAAGTTTGGGAGGAAGTGGAATGTCTGAAGATCAAGAGAGCTATTAAAAGCTACAGGTTACAGGATACCGTCTGATCACGTGGGTCATGGGAGGATACAGAACAGCCTTAGAGAAGGAGAGCACATGATTGTAAGAGCTCAGGGATATCAAACCAAATGCGCCTTTTATTTCATACCACTAGCTGCAGAATATGCTTTTTAAAACAGAGATGTGAGGCCGTAAAAACCCAGCGCTGAGGAAATACAAAAGAGAACAGAGATTTTCTCCAGAACAAAGAGCAGTGGCCACATGAAAGACCTACATCAAACTGTACTGTTATTCTTTACAGGGCTTTAGTGGGGCCTTTTATCCCAAGGCATGTCCAACTACACAGGGTCTTCACTGCCAGGTTGTGACCTTGCATTAGAGGCAGCGGTTCAAAGAAAAAAAAGGAGGGGGGAAACAACCCAGCACACAAAAAGCCCAATGTGACGTTGGTGACCTGCATCAGCTTGCATGGCCTGTAGATGGCTGTCTAGTCAAAAATGCAGGACGTATCTTCTGAATGGTGGAGCTCCAGTCAAGCTGACATCTCCGAGCTTCGGGCGCTAGTCTCGTGTCCTTGTCGCCACAGTGGATCATAACCTTCTTCTCACTTCTCTCCTGGTGCTCGTTTCCTCGCTAAGTGCAACTTCTGCCCGAGTGAGGGTGCCTGAGCGATCTGTCAAGAGCAAATGACAATCTTTTTTGTCATTCACAGCCAGCGTTCTCGCATGCAAAAGGCCCGAAGGAAGGCGAGTGCTCCCTGCTGCTTTCTCTCCTTGCCTCTTTTCCTTTCTCTCTCTCTCTCCTCCGATCATCTCTTCTGGGCTGAACATCGGCGCCCCGGCGCAGGCAGTGTCACATCAAACAGTCGTGCCCGTGACAAGGGTGTTTAAAAAAAGCCTGGCTATTTACACATATAGGCTGCAGCTCCAGGCTCTCCGCCAAGTATAATTCTCCCACAAGATGCAGTTACTTGCCCAAAGTCATGAGGCAGTCCATCCGCCTTTGACTCTTTTTCTCCCTCTGTGGCTGTCAGGAGGGCCAGGGTCCTTAAGCACAGGTGCCCACACAGCTGCCTGACAGCACAGACACATGTAAACTGCAGAACACATGTCTGCCATGCTCACAGCAGCAAGCTAACCTTAATATTGTGAACTTTAGTCAACAGTTTCTTCTCTTCCGTGTCAGTCTTCAATGTGCGTTCATGAGAGCAAAACGTGCCAGTTGTGGGTCAGAAAACTCTCAGACTTCATCAAAAATATCTTAATTTGTGTTTTGAAGATGAGCAAAGGTCTTATGGGTTTGGAACAACATGAAGGTGAGCATTTAATGACAGAATTTTCATTTTTAGGTGAACTATCCCTTTAACACCGCCGCACTGTGTTTATTTACTCAGCTCATGATGACAGTTTTTGCGCTTTCTTAGCTCAATTTAGTTACATTTTCAGTAAATGCTGCTCTACACAAGGGTTATTCCACCAAAACCATTAAAAATAAGGTTACATTAAATAAACTTTATATAAAAAAAACATTTAATTTTAGCTATTTGCCAAAAGAACATTTTTCACTTTTCACAGACATAAAACTCCCCAAAATGATCAAAACACAACAAAAATGACTAATATTTGAACTAAAATTAGTTTTAACATTCACATAAAATATTATTTTATAGATATATATAAGATATAATCAATACATAATGAAACAAATATTTTTTTAAATTTCTTAATCAGAAAAAATGTGACATTTCCCAAAAGCGTTCATCACTACTTGTGTTTAGTGACTGAATAAGCAACATCCGCTATCTTTCTCTAAACCTCCTCCTGCAGTTCAAGGGTTAACACAGTTCCCTCATCTTCCCAAAACTGCAAGTACACAAATCAAACACGGTTATAAATATTTGTACATCCCCAATCTGCTGCCATGTCTTATTTAGGGCTTTATGTCGTAAAGCATGCCCTCGCTGCTCCAAAAAGGAGCGGATGTTATTCCATAAATATTTACATCTATACGTAAACTGCGCCGATCCATCAGCCGCGTTGCGTTTAAAAAAAGTGATGAGCTGGTAAGAGGTAAATAGTTAAAGTATTTTTAGGTGAGTTGGGGGTTGTATTCCCTGCGGAGGGCCTGATGATGGGAAGCATTGTGTTCATTTTGTTTATCAAGCAGCTCTACGGGCCTCTAGTGGGGCTCGTCTGCTTACACAAGCAAAAGCTTTCAGAGGCATCTGCAGCTGCAAGCCCACTGTACAGGTACCCTGCAGACTGCATGCGCGCACACACACAAACACACAGCTGCCCCAGCAACCCTACGTGGCTCTGCAGGTGCACCTGTGCCGCCGTGGCTACCAGCACTCTTTATTCTCACTTCTAGCCCTTCGACATCTCTTGTCCAATGATGACTGTAATCAAATGCTGGTCCACGCAACCATGTTTCCAACCATCCATATTTTTATGCAAATTTTGTGATATTGTGGTAAAAATGTTGGATGGAAACACCAACATGAGATTAAAATTTCCACTGTGCACCAAAAACTACAACAAAAACACTACATTCAGGTACATTCGTAGAAATGCATAAAGTTCAAAGTCTACATAACTGGGTTTCTATTCATGAATTTCATGGAATATTCCATAAAAATGCTGAATAGAAGCACTAACATGAGTAAAAACATATCTGAAATGCAAAAAAATAAATCCCAGATTCTATATGCACATAAAAAAAAAAGTCTAATAATTTTCCTAATACTATTCGTTGTCACTCTCTAGCTCATGTGTACAGTGCATGTGATGTAAATGTAATCCTAAGAATAATGTACATGTGCAGCTAGAATTTTCTAACCTGTACACTCAACTCACACAAAACGCCTTGAATTTTTCTGCGCTTATTAGTCCATAAGGCCTATTGTTTCACAGTCAATACAAACAAAACTGAGTAAAAAGAATTTGATGGAACAACAACAACAAACTACTGGAGACACAACAATAGACATTTTCCCTGATGAGTGCTTGTGTAAAATTGTTCAGTTTAAATTAGTACAAAGTCATTTCTATTTCTCATAACTTCTGGAGAGAAATAGCACAGACACTGGACAAGTATAAAACTTTCTAGTGTGCATGTGTTGAGCTATCAATCATCGAAACATGTTTAGCTGTATCCATATGCTAAGCATTTGCGTCAAAATTGAAGGATACTTTGGGCTTAAGTCATTAGGCATCTGTCAATGACTGCTAACAAATAATGTTTATCCAGTTTACAAAAAAACTGACAAACTTTAAAAAATATATATCCACCTTTTTCTTCAAGGTGGAAGTAGGCCTATCGGTGAGACTTCCAGTTCATTATCCGCTAAAGGGAAATAACGAGAAGAATAACAACATGCAGTAAACGTTAAAACTGTTTGCACTACAAACCAGTGTGCTCATAATTAAGTCAATACATTAAAATAATATGGTAAGACACACCAATTTGCAATATCAAGCAGCAAAACTAGCTGTTTTGTACAGCTAAAACTAGCTGGATGTGGATGAGACCGGAAGCCAGGTAAAATTTACCAGTGGCCACACCCACTGTTACGGTGGATAAATGTTTTGTAGCTGTACTTCATTTGTTACATTCAGAGGGACATTCCACCCCAAAATAAAAATCATCATTTACTCGGGTGTTGTTCTAATGCTACATGCCCGTCTTTTGTTTTCAGACCACAAAAGCAGAAATGTAAAAAAGTGCAGCAGTTCACTCAGACTCAACCATGAAAAGCACACAAGTTGTGAAAAATCAAGATGAAGAAACACACAACATGAAACACCTAGAAATTAGGAAATAATGTGTATTTTCTTTAATGAATCAAAGGGATAGTTCACACTAAAAAGTTTAATTCATTCATTAATTACTCACCCTTATGTTTTTCATATTCGGAACACAATTTAAGATATTTTGAATGAAATCCGAGAGCTTTCAGACCCTGCATAGACAGCAACGCAACTGACATGTTCAAGGCCCAAAAGGTAGAAAGGACATAGTTAAAATAATCTTTGTGACATCAGTAATGCTATGAAGCTACAAAAATATGTTTAATATATAACTTGAGTATAACTTCATAACATTATGATAACATTATGTATTCTGAAGATTCTGAACAAAAGTCTAACAGGCTTGGAACAACATGAAGGCGAGTAATTAAAGGAACACTCCACTTTTTTTGAAAAAAAAAAAAATTCCCCTACGTTTTTGAATCCTTTCAGCCGATCTCCGGGTCTGCCGGTAACACTTTTAGCATAGCTTAGCATAAATTATTGAATCTGATTAGGCCATTAGCATCTCGTTCAAAAATTACCAAATATTTGTAATATTTTTCCTATTTAAAATTCCTATTTTAAATAGGAAAAATTCCTATTTGACTCTTCTGTAGTTACATTGTGTACTTAGACTGACAGAAAATGAAAAGTTGCGATTTTCCAGGCTGTTATGGATAGGAACTATACTGTCATTCTGGTGTAATAATCAGGGAACTTTGCTGCTGTACCATGGGTGCAGCAGGCACAATGATATTACGCAGCGCCTGAAATAGTCCCCAGCTAGGTAACTTCCAACGTGACCAGCACTAAGCCACTAATGTTAAAGTAAAATAGCTGGGGACTATATTCAGGGGCTGCGTAATATCACTGCACCTGCTACACCCATGCTATGGGAGCAAAGTTCCCTGAAATAAGAATATAGTTGCTAGCCATATCAGCTTGGAAAATCACTACTTTTCATTTTCTGTTGGCCTTTGTATACAATGTAACTACAGCAGAGATTTAAATAGGAAAAACATCAAAATCTTTGGTCATTTTTGAACGAGATGCTAATGGTCTAATCAGATTCAATGATTTATGCTAAGCTATGCTAAAAGTGCTACAGGCAGACCCGGAAATCGGCTGAATGGATTCAAAAACGATAAACCTCATCTGTTTAACTCTAAGGGAGTTGGAAAATTAGCCTATTTTCAAAAAAAGTGGACTGTTCCTTTAAAGACAGAATTTTTATTTTTGTGTGAACTATCCCCTTATATATCTCTAGATTAGAAGTCATGATTGTCATGACATTCAGCTGACAGGCATGAATGTGGTAACTTGTAGCTGAACACAAATTACTGGTATATATTCACCTCAGAGAAGAGATTGTATTTTATTTCATGTTTTTTTTTCTTTCTCTGAGTGAACTGCAGAACAGAACTGTACAATTGCACACCTGTGCACAGAGGAAAAACAGCCAAGGTCAGGATTTTTGGTAAATAATATATTAACTTTCGGTTTGTTTTTCACCAAACCCCATCGTACAGCCCCAAAACACTTGGAATATACAATGTGTCGCATGGGACCATTGTGTGATACTTTTTTTTTCCCCCCGAAAATTTTCCTTTTGTGGTCCTAAAAATAAAGAAGGGCATACAGCATTAGAACAACACAAGGGTAAGTAAATTATGACACTTCATTTTCATTTCTGGGTAAACTATCCCATTAATAAAACAGCCTGCACTAGCTACAATTCACATTTTCCAGAAAGCGACGATTTTGTGCTCTTGAACACTTGGAATGGAAAATCTGCTTTATTCGCAAATAATTTAAATTTTTTTTTTGCTCAGATAGAAATATACGTCCCGACACACGTCTGTTGTGAGTAGGATTTCGAAGAGAATCCAGTCTTTCTTACATGAACAGAGTTCTATATTCCCGGCGTGCACCGTCAACTGCGCTGAATTGAGCTGCTTTGAGTTATGAGTCACACAAGTGCACCTGCGGCCATGTGTTAAGTAGTGACAAATAAAAGCCCTATGTCCATTTACACAACAAAGAGATGTACCCCACGAGGCCACCAATCTCTCCTCAACCCCCTACCACCCCACCTCTCCGTCTTTTTCTGTCTTCCCTTGTTTTTTCCTCTGGCATTAGTAGCGAAAAGTATCTCGCTCCCCGAGTCCCGTATCACTAGAGCGACTCGGCTCCAGACAAGCTACGATTCAAACACAAATTTAAAGACAAAAGTGCGTTGAGCAACTTCTTATTCATGTCTGGCGGAAGAGTCGTGCTTGATTTCTCGCCTGCGTGCCGTGCGATTATTGAGAGCTCACGAAGACTAATCCTGCTGCCACGCGGCCCTCAAAGGCCTCGTTTTGTTCTGCGGGAGGAATCCGAATCCTGGTGTATTAACGTGAGGGGGATCTCTGTGCTAAAGCTGCTGTATTCACACATTCACTGCGACCAGCACTGGGCGAATCTAAAAGGAGGCTTTCACTATCTGCCCTCCGTTCTCCCACAATGACTGTTCGAATGAGCGATTTATGCATACAGAAAGGTTGGGAGGGAGTTGGGCAAACGGGGGTCACAGGCGGAGTCAAGCTGAGCTCCATACTTCCTCCGAATCCTAATGTCTGGTGCTCCACCGGGATTATCGCCCATGGAAATTTTCCCCCAATTCTGTGTTATTAATCTTTGCCTGTCCTCCTGTTCTGGCTACATAATGACTAATTAAACATCAAAAGAGCTGTGGCGGGGATGCGGCATGACAGCTCGTGTCCCTGAGCCCTTGTTCCCGCAGGAAAGGGGAGGAAAGGGGGGTGAGCGCTGACGGGGCGGCCTCACAAATCAATCAACCATCGTTACCTCGCACCTACGCCCGCCACGCTCCAAGCGGAGGATCCGCAAACACAACAGAGCTGATTTGCGAGGCAAGTCTGGCCTCCAGTGTGCACGCGCCCGACATGCGTGCAGGTACGCGCTGCCACCGTGTCAGAGGACGACTTTGATAAGACAGAATTCAAAAACGTGTGTGCCGCCGTACCAACGGCTTTCATTAAACGTGTCTGTTTGTGCGCTAGCATCTATTTTTAAAGCAAAGCGATGGCAGGAAGATGAAATGATGTTGTACTCACAGATGTAGGCAGGCCAGGAGGGGGTTTGCGCACTTTCTTTGTTTGCAGAGGATCTGTGGAGAGAATACAAAAACAACTTTGAGACATTTGAGGGGAAAACGAATAAACAAGCATGCGGCGGCACTCAGTCAGATGTCTCTTTGATTACAGGTTTACAAAGACAAATATGAGAGCATTGTTCTGGGAGAAATCGAGGAATTCTTAAAATCAGTGTTAAAAAAGCTAATGCTGAAGAATGTATATTTCTAGTAGCGTCTATTAGTGTTTATTATTATACAAAACCATGACATTCTAGTCATGCTTTCTCATTAAGGGGATCAGACAGGCACTAACCCATTGAAGCAGAGTCCTGAAGGGGGCGTCTTCGTGGATTGGAGCCAGTATAAGAGTAGAAAGGAGTGGGCGACTTCCCAGAGGTGGTGACAGGCCCTGGGCTTGCCAGCCCCATGTTTGACCTCAGACTGGACTGTGGAGACAAAAGAAGAGAGTTCAGGGACAAGAGCCAACAGTATAAACACTAATGCAAATGCACAAAAAAGTGAATGTGCATGTGCAAATCATTTTGAAATTCAAACTCATATACAGAAATGCAAATAACATAGCTGATATTATGATTCTACTAAAATCTAAAACTAAATCAATCATTTAAACACTAAAATTGAGTTTAGACATCACAACATTATAATGTACACTACAAATAATTGATATTTTGAGATTTACAATTGAGGTCAAAAGTTTACATACACCTTGCAGAATCTGCAAAAGGTTAATTATTTGACCAAAATAAAAGGGTTAATACAAATTCTAGTTTTACTTAGTACTGACCTAAATGAGATATTTTACATAAAAGATGTTTACAGAAAGTTCAAACGCTCTCTGAGACAGAAGGAAACATCTTCTGGAAAGTATCTTCTGTAGTTTTTAAAGGACAGTACTAAATGAAAAAATATATATATTTAAGCAAAATATGAAAAATGTACACATCTTCATTCTGTTCAAAAGTTTACACCCCTGGCACTTAATGCATTGCTTTTCCTTCTGGAGCATCAGTGAGCATTTGAATCTTCTGTAATAGCTGCATTCGAGTCCCTCAGTTGCCCTCAGTGTGAAAAAATGGATCTCAAAATCATAAAGTCATTGTTGGAAAGGGTTAAAATCCACAAAAATGCTGAAAAAAACAAAGAATTTGTGGGACCTGAAGGATTTTTCTGAAGATGAGCGGGCAGTTTAACTGTTCAGGACAAACAAGGGACTCAACTATCACTAAAACAGCTGTGGATCATAGACTATATGTAACTGTCTTTTATTTTAAATATCTTATTCAGGTCGGTACTAAATAAAAAAATAACATGCACTTTGTGTGATCCCTTTTATTATGGTAAAATAATTAACATTAGCATTTTGTGTATGTAAACTTTTGACCTCAACTGTATTAATGAACTTTAAATGACTGCTAGATGGCAAATGTAATTTAAAATGTCAAAAATTTAAACAAAAATGCCACTACTGAATAAAGAAAAAGAATCTTATGTCAGCACCTTAACTGAGACGTAATATATAAAATGACATGATGTCAAGTCCAAAGATGTAATGTGAAACATTAAAGTTTTTTTATTTAAAAAATTGAAAAAGAAAAGAAAAGCAATTTATGTAATTTTTGTTACACCGATAATACTTGTAAAAAAAAAATATTGAATAAGAAAAATGCTAAATACAAGTCTTTAATATAACAGGGCTTTCGAACTGTCACAGTTTAAAAGTAAAAAATGTTTAAAGCATCACCAAGTTTAAAATATGAAACATGAAGCTGAATATGACCATTTCAGATATTGTATATTGTGTGACCCCTGAATGAAGGTTTTGTGCTTCACAGAAGGACACAATCAGAACTCGTTACTGAAAAAAAAAAACCCTGAGAGTTTTTCTGCTCTTTCCTCTCTTAACTGAACACAATTGTGCAGTTATTGATGTGCGAGTGCCAGCAGCTCAGTGAAGTCCAAGGAGAAATCGATCCAATCAGTCTGACCTAGTGATTCCCTCCCCTTCTGCTCATGGTGAACTGCTATTGATCAGGCCTGATCACAGCCCCAGGGCATATCCACACGCAGCCAGGGACACATCCTCACTTAAAGGAGCAGCAGGCCCAGGAGAGTGAAGGATGAGAGAGCCGAAGAGAGAGAGAGGGGGGGTGGGGGTTACGACAGTGGCCGGCTCAAGCCTCATTAAACCATCTGTCTGATCTCTGGAGCTGTCAGCTCCCCTGTAAAAAACTGTGCCGGCTTAACTTGACAAAACACCCGGTATAGAGCCCATGAAGTCGACAGGGCCACTAGACTGTCGACGGAGAGCCAATTACGTGAGGAGAGAAGAGAGACAGTGGCCCCAAACCCTGTGTCTGATGACCAGGAGATTAGCCTAGGCTTCAGGTTTTGTAAATGGTTTTCCCAGAGGCTATCGCACCCTTGACCAACATCCACTCTGTCGCTTGTCCCGGCAAACTGGGTTAAGAGGCCAATTAGAGAAGAAGCCCAATTAGCCTAATCGTCTGCTGAGTTAAAGAGTAGTGTGGGGAGGGGGATAAAAGACTGACTAAGAATAGAAAGAATCAGGTAACAGGACTCATACTGAGAGACCCAGCATGCATTAGAGAGTGGCTGTTGACTACTGTACTGCACCACTTAACACAACACTGACTAAAATCACACAAAAGACTAATAAAGAACCATAATTATACGTTATAAGTATAATTGTAATTCTAATTTTACTAATCCTTCATGTGATAATTTGTATCATATTTTGTCATAAGTAATATTAATATTTAAAATAACATTACATTTTTGAGTGTTTTATACTGACTTTATAATTAGTGTTTGTAATTTATTGCAATATATATGTAATGTTATTTTAGAGGTTTATCAGCTTTATACCATTCATTTCAGAAAAACTACTGCCAAATGCACACTAAAACTCAAAGAGTAAGGATGAACTACATGTACTTCTCAAAGTAATAATATTGTTATTATTTTTAAGGAATATCACAGATACTTTTTTATTATCCATGTTTTAATTTATACAGTTCTGTTGTAAAATCATGTTTTGTTGTAAATTATTTGTTATATTCTCTTTTGATTACAGTTTCTAAGATTAATTAAATTGTTAAAATTTTATTAATTAAACTGGTTAGACACCATTTTAAAAAGCTAGACTTGTATTAAATAATAAAACAGAATTGCTATATAACATCACAATTCAGACTTCGTGTGTCAGAATTGTGCAATATTAACTCACAATTGCGAGAAATAGTCAGAATTGCGATATAAACTCACAATTCAGACTTTATTTCTCAGAATCGACTGATATAAACGCACAGTTACGAGATATAGTCAGAACTGTGATATAAACTCACAGTTCAGACTTTTTTTGTCTTAGATTTGCACGATATTAACGAAATACTTAGAATTGTGATATAAACTCACAATTTGGACTTTATTTCTCAGAATTGCCTGATATAAACTCACAATTGTGAGATATAGTCAGAATTGTGATATAAAATTCTCACTTTTTTTTCTTAGAATCGCGTGATATAAACTCACAATTGTGAGAAATAGTATAAATTGCAATATAAACTCACAATTGACTTTTTCAGAGAAAATATAAACTGATATAAACTCACAATTATGACTTTTTTTCTCAGAATCACCTTTTTTTTCTCAGAATCACGTGCTATAAAACTCACAATTGTTAGAAATAGTCCAAATTGCAAAATAAACTCACAATTTACTTTTTTCTGAGAATCGCTTGATATAAACGTACAATTGCAAATCGTCAGAATTGACATTATAAACTCACAATTCTGACTTTTTTTTCTCAGAAACACGTGATATAAACTCACAAATGCAAGAAATAGTCAGAATTGCAATATAAACTCAATTCTGACTTTTTTTCTCAGAATCGCTTGATATAAACTCAATTGCGAGTAGTCAGAATTGCGATAAACTCACAGTTCTGACTTTTTTTTGCAAGTCAATTCTGAAATTTTTTTTTTTTTCATCAAAATTTGACTTTATTACTTGCGAGTTTATATCTTAGTTTATAAAAAGTCAGAATTGTAAGATAAAAAGTCACAATGACCTTTTTATTTTGTACTCATTGGCGGAAACAAGCTTCCATAGAACACACTTTACCCATTAATGGTAATTGAATATCATGATAAATATTAATATCAAATGATGGAAAAAAAATGTGATAATATTTTTGGTCATATTGCTCATGCACGGTACACAGGAAAATAAAATCAATATCAAAGTCAGATAGAAGTCATAATCAAACCCCGATCGAGGCTTACAGAAGAAAGCGCTTAAAAATAGCTAGTCTTCCTTGAATTTAGCCGATTAAAACAAGGGCCATCAGATCGTGTGAAAATCAGGTTGGCTTCTCCTTTACTGCAGGAGGAATGAGGGGGGAAACAAGCTCTCCAATGTGACAGGCTGTCAGGGAGGTGGCATCATTGACATTGACATGGCAAAACAGACTGACTAGAGTTGCCTTTGTTCAATGATATGAAATCCTCACAGCAATATTATCTTCTTACTTTTAGCCGCGATGCAAAAACAAGACAGGGTCAGATGAAAGACCGATAGAATACTAATTTAACATTCGGGAGAGAGTGATTTTAGGGAGATTTGCTGTGGTTTATTATAGTGATGTGAAATTAGTCGAATCCTATTTAAAGATTACATTCAGAGAACTGGCGGTTCCATGAAACTAAAGGGGGATTAGTGAGATCTTTGTTAAATTAAATATATAGAATGAATAAGAAATCTACATTTTCTGAAGAAAATGGTGCCAGGCCGTTGCTTAACAGTTGCTAAGTTAAAAAAGTCATATTCAGGTTTCTAGATATGACTTGGGTATATGAAATATTTTTTCATCTTCCAGGTGAAAATCTAAAGTCTGATTTCTTAGAAAAGTAATAATACACTTCTTGCCAACAAGCCACATGATTTGAGGTATCATTCACATCTGCTGCACAAACATTTTGTGATGAGTTATCCAGCGACGTTTAATACTACTGGTTTGGACTGTGTTCAAATCCCTAATACTGAGTATGAGCGATCACAACGGAGATATACTGACAAAAGCCCTGTTCATTTCCCTCCAGGGTATGAATGTTTATGTGTGAACATGGCCATGTGTTAGCAGGTGAGAGGAAAATGACTGCCCTCAGCGGTTTAGCCTTTAAAACAAGTACTCAGCTTACATGACAGTCTGGTCAATCTTGTGGATACTGAGAAGTAGTGTTCATTATAAGAACACTTGACAGAATCACAGGGGCTTCTGAGCCCGCTCACATCTGAACAATCATCTTCCTGAGTGAAATGTCAGGCAGATTGGTGGAGATAATAGCAGTCATCTGTCAACCGCATCCTGCCGCAACAATCAGAATAATCCTCCACACAGGGGACGGGAGCAAAGCTTACCTACAGCCACCGCGCTGCTGAACGCATCTCTCTACCGCTCGCTTCTTATCGCTTCTGTATTTTTACATTTCTCATGTATGGATCATGGCATTTCATGCTACAAGGTTAAAGATTGCAACGGTAGGGTAGACTTTAGCAAGATGTGCTGTCAAAGATATTGTGAAGCAATGGCAACCATCAAATTAATAAACAATGGAACTTAAAAATGGTAAAATCAAATGGTAAAATAAAGCTCTTTTTTCTGCAGAAAGATGCACATATACTGTATGTACAATGTGAGGAAAAGCATATTCAGTCAAGCTACACATTCCATGCATTTCATGTTTTAATTCACTAATGCCATTTCAAATATTGCCTTTGCACATAGCTGTATGTGAATGCAAATGTTCTGCAAAGTTGTAAAGCCGAAAGTGCATGATAAATAAAGTTATTATCTTCCAAAGAAAGGAATAGACTTTGAATAGCCTGATTGAGGCATTAGTATTCAACGCTGGCTGACTGCGAACAACTTGACCCGAATTCAAACACGTAATTTCACTGACTACTGTTTCTGTAGTCTTGGGGAGTTCAATGTGGGATTCATAAAACACTTGCTCTTGAAAGATGGCTCAGTACCCAGTTTATTTGGACCAGCTGGCTCCACTGAATCACAACCTGTAAGTAGTAAGTATGATAAATAATAGATGTTTATATTTTCTATTAAGTGTTCGAAATAGGAACTTTGAAAATGGGTGTATCGTTGCTGATGTGCGCTGTACAAGGTAGACCAATCACAACAGACCAATCAGAGCAGAGTAGGCTCATGGAAAGGAGGGGTTTAGAGAGATTGAATCTTTAAACTGCTTTGAATTAATTGTTTGAGAATCGCTGGAAAATGAGGTGATATTAAATGCATATTTTGAGAAAGCTTGCATACATGTAAACCTATTGAAGGAGACTCCCAAAATAATAACTGGAACCTTAAAAATGGCATTTGTTTGGGTATCTAAATATACCGGTAGCATTGAATTGTTTTGATTTACTTGAAAATCTCATTATAGGAGTCATTGGTCTTATTGTGCGGTTTTGATTCATAAAAAAATATATAGTTCATAAAAGTCATTTGTTTAGAAATCAAACTACAATAATTCTGATTCACTACAAACAACCTGCTCTTAAAGTAATACTTCATCTAAAAATGAAATGAAGAAAGTAGGTCATACAGGTTTGGAATAACATGATGGCAGAATTTTCATTTTTGGGTGAACTAAAGAATAAAGAATTTAAAGAATCATTTGTTAAGGTATCTGACTACTGAATGGTTTTGATTCACAAAAAGTGTTATAAGAGTCATTAGTAAGGAATTGGTTCAGATTCATTATGGGGCTGTTTACACCTGGTCACTTCATGCGTTTTTTCTGATCGGAAGTTGCAGATGCTTAACACATAATCATCTTCATAAAAAGTAGTGATTCTAACCTATCTTTCAAGTGCTGATGCCGCACTCTCTCTTGTTGCGGTCTTTGATCTTGAAATTAGCTGATAATGAATTAAATGCAGCGCTTATCTGTTGCTTTCATTGATGTGAACTCATTCAATTTAAATATAACGCGGGAGTTGAAGACTGGATTTATATTGGTTTTGCGAAGACACATTTATGTGGTCAAGTGTAAATGGAAACGTTTTAACAAATCAGATTTTGCCATAGAAAAAATGCCACAGAAGAACCTTTTTTGTCTAAATGGTTCCATTAAAAACCTTTAACATCTGAAGCTCCTTTCTGTTTCACAAAAGGTTCTTTGTGGCAAAAGAAGGTTCTTCAGATTATAAAAAGGTAAGAAAGAGATGGTTTTTTAAAGAACCTTTGACTGAATGGTTCTTTGTGGAACCAAAAATTGATCTTCTATGGCATTGCTGTGAAGAACCTTTGAAGCACCTTTATTTTTAAGAGTGCAGGTGTAAACAGGCCCTAAAAAATTGGTTCACAGAGGTCATTTGTTCAGATTCAAGCAACACTGTTTGTGCTTTTTGTTTCTGAATCACTACGAAGAAACAATTTGTAAAAATTTGTTTTGGAATTAAACTATATTGGTTGCATACGGTTTTGATTCACTAAAAAAGGTTCATTATTGCTAGAGAACCTAACTACACTGTTTGTGATGTACGGTATGTTTTTGATTCAATATGAAGAACCATAAATAATATGGCCTTGTGGTACTCTTGTAAACTCGCATCAAAGACTGACACAGAAGAGAAGAAATTGGTGAATAAAGTAGCTATTTTTGTTTTCTTTGCACACAAAAAGCGTTCTTGAAGCTTGATAAAATTAAGTTTGAACCACTGACGTCAAAAGGGAATATTTAAAAAAATAAAATAAAATCTTACTACCTTTATGGGCCTTGAACGTGTTAGTTGCGTTGCTGTCTATGCAGTGTCAGAAAGCCTTGAATTTCATTAAAAATATCTTAATTTATGTTCTGAAGATGAACAAAGGTCTTATGGCTTTGGAACGACATGACGGTGAGTAATTAATGACAGAATTTTCATGTTTCATGTTTGAAATCTACACTGGTTGCATGCGTTTCACAAGTATTGTTGTATGCTGTTCGGTCCACATCAGGGCAAAAAAATGCATGTGCGAGAATCGTTAACAGTTCTTAATAAACAGCAGTTCTCGCTTCCCAAGCCGATGTGAAATTCACTGTTTCTGTTGCTGAATTACTTGCTAGTAAAAGGAAGCAGCCAATGAGATGTTTGGCAGGCAGAGATACAGGGGCCACAGCTGGCTGAGACAGTTTGAATATTTAACTCAATAAAAGGTGTACAGTTCCACATCAGGTTCAAATGATGCAATAATACCTTGCTGAGGGAGAGGTTTAGCCTGCAAATGATGACAAACCTCATAAAAAGACGGGCTGTTTGGCTTTGTGAAAATCCTGTAACCGCTTCCCATCACTGCCAAACACTTGATAGATTACTAGTGCAGATATTTCCATTCTTGGCACTCGCTGAACAAATAGGGCCTTTTATTAGGTTCCACAATGTGCATTGCTCAATTTTCGAAGCAGACTGGGTTATTAGGCGCCCGATTCGCGTATTAAAAACACTGCTTCTCCGATAATCTCTGCACCTGATAGTCATCTGTTTATATGCGCGCGGCAGACGCGGTGGCCGTATTAACGCGCGGGGTTCAGAATATTAATGCAGCCACCCTGCAGCCCGCATTCTTCCCACATTCGCTCAGGAACCGAACGGCTTTTTCGCTCTTCCTGTTTTTCTTCAGCGACTAGACAAACTGAGTCTCTGCCAGGCTCTGATCTGTGCAGCTGCAGGCCAGCATAAATTCCCCAGTTCCCACACAAAATGTCTGAACTGGCATTCCCTTTCAGAAAGCTCTTTTATGAATGAGCGAACGCGCCGGATAGCCAGCCGTGTTTTCATTCGTACTGACTAGCCCCATTCACTGCTCGCAAACCGCACGCCGCTTTTAAAGGTGCGCTTGTGTGTTTCTCCTCTCCTGAGATGGGCGCTGGGCTCGGAGGGCGAGGTTATTAAAGGGTCGCCCGGGTCGAGGGCTGCGCTGACCTCACACTTAAGCTGGAGAGGTAGTCTTCCTCTAATATCGTCTTTTAGCTGTGGCATTAAATTTAATCTTAAAGTTAAGACCCTGCGTGCTAACTAAATCCTTCTATTAATAACCATAAGGTATAGCGCTAATATGCAATGCAACTTAATAAAGACTGCACTAAGATTTCTTGGTTTCCCAGTAGTCATTATCACAAGGTTGGAGAGGGGGCGAACAAAATGTAAACAGAGCAAAAGTGCAAGCAACAGGCACTTAAAAAAATGTGGAGGGAAAAAAGGGTGGGGGGTCTCCAAATATACTGTCTGACTGACTGACGTCAACCGTGTCAGAGAGAAAGAACAGGCAGGAGAGTGAGAGAGCGAGAGCGGGGTGGTGTGCTCACACAATCCTGTCTTTGTTTGGAACATCTGTGTGGCTGAGGGAGGGGAGCAGAGCTGGGTTCTATGACCCTGCTTTAATGGAAGTGCTGAAAGTCATGTTTCTGTGTGCTAAAGGCCTGCTCCCTACACATAAACACTCCCTCTAAATCACATTTTAAATGCTATTAAAAAGCATTCAGATTAAAAGCACTCAGACATCACAAAACACTCTTTCAACATTATCTGATGTGAAAAACCAACTAGAAACTATAAACAGTTCCCACTCCTTTTGAACAACGAATTTCCCAGACTTTTAGATGACTTGACCCAGTGATTATTAAAGGCACCACTTTATTTTTTTGGTTAAAATTAGTTAATGAATTACAGTAGGTATACAGTGGATACAGTATAGCCAACAATGTATGGGCCAAATTTTTTTTTTAAATATCCAATAATCATTAGGATATTAAGTAAAGATCATGTTCATGAAGATATTTTGATATATCAAAACTTAATTTTTGATTAGTAATATGCATTGCTAAGATCTTCATTTGGACAAGTTTAAAGGCGATTTTCTCAATATTTTGATTTGTTTGCATCCTCAGATTTTTAAATATTGTCCTATCCTAACACACCATACGTCAATGGAAAGCTTATTTATTTAGCTTTTAGATGATGTATAAATAAAAAAAAAATTCCCTTTATGACTGTGTATGGTTTTGTGGTCCAGAGTCACATATTACAAGATTTCTGTTTCAAGTAAAACTTCTTAAGGATCATGTGACACTAAAACCAAAGTAATGGCTGTTGTAAATGTATCTCTGCCATCACAGGAATAAAATATTTATCCAAATATATTCCATACATTAAAATAGAAAACAGTTATTTTAGAATGTAATAATATTTAATAACATTGCTGTTGTAAAATATTTTTGTCTTAGTAAGGCCTTATTTCAAAAACAAAATATTTGCAAGATTTTTGCCTTATTGAGACTTGTTTCAAAAACATAAAAAAGCTTTTAGATAGGACTTGGGTATATGAAATATTTTTAATCTTAAAGGAACATTCCGTCGGCGACGATAGCCTTGTGGGCAGTGCGCCGACATACAGTGCTGTTGCGCTACGGCCATCCCGAGTTCGAATCCCGGCTCGAGGACCTTTCCCGACCCTACCCCCTTCTCTCTCCCACTTCGCTTCCTGTCAGTAATGATCTATCTTGTCATAATAAAGCCAAAAAGGCCAAAAATAAATCTTAAAAAAAAAAAAACATTCCACTTTTTTTGAAAACATGCTCATTTTCCAACTTCTCTAGAGTTAAATAGATGAGTTTTACTGTTTTTGAATCCATTCAGCCGATCTCCCGGTCTGCCATTAGCACTTTTAGCATAGCTTAGCATAAATCACTGAATCAGATTAGACCATTAGCATCTCATTCAAAAATGTCCAAAGATTTTCAATATTTTTCCTCTTCTGTAGTTACATCGTGTACAAAGACCGACAGAAAATGAAAAGTTGATATGGATAGGAACTATTTTCTCATTCAAACTTTTAGACTCGAGGGCCACATCAAGTTTTCCACATTAAGTGAGGGGCCGTATAATATGCTTATGACAAATGACGCTTTGATTTTTTTTGTATTCTATATTAACACTCACAACTGTACTGTATGTAGGTATACTTGTACATACATAGCAGTTCTATTAGTGTACCATTTTTTTATTAGCACTTTATGACACACAGATACGTTGCATTATTCTATATATTGATGTATAAGACACATTTTATCATTTTATTTAGAAATAATGTAAAATAAATGAAATGTTTACAAACATTAGAAACCAGTATTTAATTCCCCTCACTACGAAAAAAAAATTGCGTACATTTAGCTCTTTTCAGAACAGAAAAGGGAACAAAAATATAAATAAAAAAACAAACAAACAAATTATAGTGGAATTCACTGTAACATTTATTATAAATGCCCAGCGTAAATATTAAAATCGAAACTGAAACTAGTGGTGTGATTGCAGGAAAATCCACGATATTCACTTGCTTTTTCTCATTCGTCACCAATCCTAATATGCAATTTGCACTTGACCTTGATCACTTTATAAATCGCCTTGGAAATCGCAGCACGTTTCAGATGATTAAAAAACGCGTTTTATAATGTAGAAAATACAGTACTGTATACATTTTCATAAAAATTTGAAGAAGAAGAAAGCATATCTTTGCAAGATACAACAACAAATAATTTCCATGTTTAAAAATCCCTCGCGGGCCGCCACAGGACAGATAGCAGGCCGCAGATGGCCCGCGGGCTGTAGTTTGGACACCCCTGCTTTAGAACTTAGCATAAAATATATATATATATATATATATATATATATATATATATATTCACTACAGTAATTCCCATCACTGTTTATGATTTTATTAATCTCCAGGATTTCCGTGCCTGCAATTCACAATTACATTTTAAAGTTTTCAAAATTTAAGGTGGGACTTGTATACAGCATTTAGCCATGTGTTGGAGTATTTGGCATGTTCCCTTTCAGCACTTTGGTAGTTGTGATGAATCAGGGGCTAAGTGAGAAACCTTCAAGATTCACACAAAAGCAAAAACGACAAAAACATAACAAAAAAAGCGAAGTTGTGGTTGTTACCTGGCATCCAGAGACGCCTGGCTCTCTTCCATAACCAGAAAACGGAGGCCTCTCAGACTTGCCTATGGATAAACAAAGAGACAAACAATCAGCACAGCACCATACACATTAAGCACATAAACATTAATCATGTGAGGAACAGGGAGATTACAAGGAAGACAAACAATAACCGCCAAAGCTCACACATTCTGTGTGAGTTTTGGCAGTTGAAGGCTGCTGAAGGTCAGAAGGAACTGATTTATATTTCATATTACATCAGTAAGGTGTGATTTATTTCTGTGTGTGTTTTTTCTAGCTGCCCATCAGACAGAGCACGTCTCACAGTAAACTACAGGGTCAGACGGGTCTCAGTCAACGATACTAATCCATCTCGATCCTTTTCCTGGCGCGGAAACGGCCCGTGAGCTTGCGAGGGGCGAATAAAAAGTGCACAGCGCACAGCCGTATGAATCATGCACTTCACAATATCTAAACTCAGCAGTTTCAACCTCTCGGCGAGAAAAAACAGGAGACTCCTAAAGGAAAATGATAAACAACTCGAAAACACCATATATTATACTTGTCAGACTTTCAAACATTAGAACAAACACAGCAGTGAAGCTAAATTCTGTTTACTCCAGGGAAAAGGTAAATATTTTTGTTACTTAAATTCGGACGGCGAAAGTATTTGCGCTACACCTTTCGTGCTTTAGGTTCGGTTCTGCTGCGCTCAGGTGCACAAGGCCACGTGTCTGCAAGCGTGCGAGTTTCTGCGCTGGCGTAGCCTCCCGAGACGCAGCCGTAATCAGGTACAGTGGTTTAACTGAAAACGCTGCTTCCCCTGTGGTGTAAACTGATCTCAATCGGCGTGATATAACATTTTGTGCTCCTGCAAAGGAAGAGGGAGTATAGTTGTGGGTAAACTACTGCGCTCCCTCCCCCTTAGTCACCACAAAAGAATAAAACATCTGTCTTTCAGTGACTTTAAAGGTTAGGAGGCTTTTTTTCCCCTTATCCTGACTTCCTGGGCTGCTACTCAGCTAGGTTTAGGTTTCGGAGTTTGTGGTGTACACAGACAGTCTCTCCTCTACAGATGCACTCGTGTCCAGCGCTGAAATATTCATTTACAGCATGTGTTTTGTCACACACTCTCTGTCCACGCTGAATAATTTATAAGAGCACGTTGTTGTTTTAGATCCTGGCAGAGCTGGAAGCGCTACTCATGAAAAACATCCTCCCTCGGTCTGGGTCTCTTGGATGCAGCGAGCAGTTGCATGCATGGTTTGGCATGCTCTCGTGCAGCGTAACCCAGCCATGCGCTGTAACGTGTCGAGGGACCTTAATGCGATAAGCGCCGTAACCTCAGCCACTAAGGAGGAGTCCCAGAGGATCTAAATGGTAAACATGCGTTTAACTGTCTAGCATGCCAGAGTGAACGGACGACCTGTGCTAACAGCGGTGGCAGACTCCAACAAAGAGATGAACCTATTCACCTGACTGCACGCATACACCCACATACTGTCAGAGTCATAAATTATGACATGCACATTAATGAGCTTTAATTGTTCCAATGACATCTTTTAAATCACCCACGTATATTGCTATAAATGAGAACTGGTTTTATCAGTTAGGAAAAAAATTAAAACAACAAAAAAACCTGTTTGTCATTTCAACTCAGGAGCATAAATGCCAAGTCTTTTATGTATATTTTAGAATCTATCTATCTACAGTTGTGCTCAAAATTATTCATACCTTTGGTGAATATGATCAAAGAAGGCTGTGAAAATAAGACTGCATTGTTTATCCATTTGATCTTTCATTCAAAAATTTCATATTCATTTGCTAGACACTACTGGAACTTCAAACGGGACTGGGTTCTATGGTCAGATGAAACTAAAAATGAGCTTTTTAGCAGCAAACACTCAAGATGGGTTTGGTGCACACAGGGATAAAAAAGTACCCCATATACAATGAAATATACTGCTGTATCTTTAATCTTGTGGGTCTATTTTTCTGCCAGAGATCCTGGATATCTTGTTCAGATAGATGACATCATGGATTGTAATAAATACCAACAGATAAAATTTTTTAAAACTGACTGTCCCTGCTGGAAATCTTATAATTGGCTGTGGTTGGATCCTCCAAAGGACAATGATCCACAAACAAATGTTAAAATAATTAAAAAAAAAAGGGTTCTGCCATGGTCAACCAAGTTCCCTGACCTAAACCCTATAAAAAATGAGTGGGGTGAACTCAAGAGGAGAAGCACCTGGATGGACCTGAAGGGTCTGGAGAGATTCTGGATGAAGGAATGGTCTCTGATATCTTGTCAGATGCTCTCTAATCGTATCAGGCGTTATAGGTGAAGACATAAAGCTGTTATCTTGGCAAAAGGAGGTTGCAAGAAGAGAAAAACCTTTTTTCAAAATGAGATTTCTCTTACATTTGAAATTCTTATTCTACAATTAAAGGTTAGATTTTTGTACATTTTTAAAATAAAAGATCAAAAGGATTAGTGATACAGGTTTATCTATCCATCCATCCATCCATCCATCATAGTTACTGTGCTTAATATTAAATTTATAAATACCAAATAAATGATATATACTCATCTATTACTGATTTTTTACTCATTATTTAACTCATTATTTATTATTATTTTTAACTCACTATAAATAGTTCATTATAAAATAATGAATTCAAAATAAACTGGTAATAAAGGAACATGTGGGGGAAAATACTGCTTTTTTCATGTAGGAAGAGCAGATGAAGAAAATTGTGGAAAAAAATGAACCGGATGAGGGGAACAGAAAAATTAAGAATGACTCTGAGAGCTGTGGAGGAAGAGGAGACCCATGGGGGCCTGATATTCAGAGAGAAAGTGAGAGAACGAGAGCGAGTGGTGGAAAATTATTGGGCGTGCGTTCAAAACACAAAGCGTTCCAAAAGCTGAAAGCATCCAAAGGCGAAGAAAGGCAAAGCGAGGAGGCGGGGGGGGGGGGGAGAGAGAAAAAGTCTCTCGGAATGTTAAAAATCAACAATGTAAGACAGCTCTTCCACTGCTATAGCAATTTGTTTAAGTGTTACTGGCGAGTGTTTGTGCCAAGCAGGCTGCTGGCTGCGGCGCTGATGTTTGAGGAAGCAGTGCCAGCTAGCGCAGCTGTGAGGCCACTGCCCCCACCCTCCACACCCTCACACACACACACCCCTTCCTTTCCTCTACTCTCTCGGCCAAGACACTCTTGGAGACAGAAAGAGAGAAAGAGAGAGAGAGTTCAGAGAATATGTGAGACAGCAGGTGAGAGGAGAGTGTGTGAGTGTGAGAGGAAGTGACAGTGAGTACATGTGTGAGAAAGGGTCACTAGGGGGAATCTCTCCAGAAATGAACTTCAAAAAGTGGGCGTTGAGGTTGCCGATTAGCCACGTCCTCTACAGCCCGACAAGCCCTCCTTTTATCTCCTCACGCTCTCCTCCTCTTAGCTGGAGCGATGACAGACGGACGAAGGGGGGGTTGGCCTGATCAATACCCGCCTCACTGCTTCTCCCGGCCTCCCCTCTCTGCTCGCCTACCCCTGCACCGCGACACATCATACATTATAGAAGCGGGATCTGACTGCGGATGATGAATGTTCTGGCCTCGCTGGGCTTTAGGGGAAAGGGTGGTGCTGGGGTGGCTGACGCAGGGGACGGCGGCACCATCGCCGTACGGGGAAGCGTGGAGGTTAGCCACTGTGCTATAGGTTATCAATGCCCCTGCTGACTCACAGCTAATGAGCGTTCTAGTCACACAATCTATCAAACAGGTGACTGGGGAGCCTGGGAGAGCAGAGGATGTTTACAGGGAACGGCCGCAACAGAAGGAAACTGATGAGGTTATGAAGTTTGATGAGAAAAGGCTATGCCAGGAAAACCATGGGATCGCTGAAGATTGAAGACAAGTCAGACAGGGATGGTGAATGTTGTGTTGAACGTCTGGGGAAGTAGCTGGGATAATAAGGATCTGTGCTGCTGTAGCTAGCAGTCCGCTCATTTACATAGACGTTTGAAAAACTAGGAGAGTTGGAGCATGTGACCTTGTCAGTCAGCAGGGGAGCGTTAACGGCCCCACCAACTCGACTCCCTGCTGAGATAACAGCTCCTGCAACTCTTCACATGGCCTCTGGGAACAACAAATACATTCGAATTTCTTGGTGTCTCTATATCGGTACCATATTGGTTATCGGGCTATATGGGAGATGGATATATCCACCTTGTTTTTAATATAAGAGCACGTGCGACCATTTGGAACTAGAATGTGTGAGGTTTTTTTTTTTAGTTATTTGAGCTGTACAGAAACAGTTTGTTATGCTGCTTAATATTGCAAACTGATATATTCATTTATCATCATCATAAAGACATTGGTTTGTAGTGCAAACAGTTTACTTTTTGCTGCTCATTGTTATTTTTCTAATAATTTACCTACAGCAGCTAAGGAATTGGAAGTCACAGAAAATTCACTGAAAATAGCTATTTTCCACAGTTTTTACATTTACTTTGCAGTCATTTTTAAAAACACTGATAATATATCAACACTGTTAAATATAACCTTCAGCAAATCTTAAATGTGACATATCACGAAAATCTGACTTTCCATGTTTAAGTGCTATAATGGGGTTCCCAGTGCATCTACCAACCCAGAAAATGTGAAAAAGGACAACCCAGTAACTTTGTTTTGGTAAGCCTTTTTCTGCAAGCATGTGAAAAAACAAGGGGAAGGGGATCTTATTATAATATTAACGCCCTTTAATCTGCACATTTCCACCCAAGGCGCCGGCATTTAGCTTTCGCAAACAACAGCGGTGTACCAGTTCTAACGCCATGGTGAAAGTTCGAGCAAAGCATGCTAACTGTTCTGTTTTTGGCTGCATAGACAAGCACAGAACAATATTTAAAGTCCCAGCCTCGGCAGTATTTATTTACTGTATATTGGGGGCAGCCGTGGCCTAATGGTTAGGGAGTCGGACTTGTAATCAAAAGGTTGCAGGTTCGAGTCCCAGGTCCGGCAGGGATTGTCGGTGGGGGGAGTGAATAATCAGCGCCCTCTCCATCGTCAATACCACGACTGAGGTGAGACCCTTGAGCAAGGCACCGAACCCCCAACTGCTCCCCGGGCGCCGCAGCAATGCAATGGCTGCCCACTGCTCCGGGTGTGTGTTCACGGTGTGTGTGTGCACTTGGATGGGTTAAATGCAGAGCACAAATTCCTAGTATGGGTCACCATACTTGGCCTCACGTCTCGTCACTTTCACTTTTTTCACTTTCATTATGCTGTTCACACAGATCTAATAGAAACATGTAATTTCTTTCCTAGCTGTTACTGTTCGCAGAAATAACTGATGGTTTTTGTACTTCATGTGCGTTTTTATCATAAACTTGTGTGTATTTGACAGTTTAAGTGCAATAAGACATAAAAGAGAACTTAGTTTAGTACTCATGCCGTGTGACAGACATTTTTTGAGCATGTGCTTCAGATGTATAGCCTCAGAAAACACTATATCAGAAGTTTAAACTACTATGGTTTAAAACTCATGATTTCAGCATTATAGATATGATATGCAACACTAAACAGATGTTTTTTTTGGCAGAGTATCTGATGTGCCAACTGTAAAGGTACAGCCCTGTTCTGGAAAAGGCTCATTTGCATTTAAAGAGACATGCATGAAAACAGCATGTTTCTGCTTCCACTCAAAATAGCCATTTTCAAAATTATATAATAAATGATCAGTGGGGTATTTTGAGCTGAAACTTTCTGAGCTCAGAAAAATTCTGGGGACACCCGAGACTTATATTACATATTATAAGGGCATAATAGATCTCCTTAAAAATGAACATTTATTTTTCCTACTGTACATTTTAATGTCGGAACCCAGTACCAGGACGCAAGAACCGCAAAATGACTCTAGGCCATATGCAATCCCACTGTATTCTCTATTGTGCATTTTCCATTTAAGGGCCTATATACAAATTCACATAGGACACAATTTCAGAAAACGTTGGTTCCACACTTTTTTTCACTGCAACACACTTCGAGGCTCACTGTCACCCATCCTTCCTCATTGGGACCATATTATTGCAGGGAAACAAGTGCTCCCACTATTTATGGTGAGCTGTAATGTTTTGTTTTAGTTTGTTGTTGCATGCAGTTGATATAGAGACGTAATTTGATGATTTCATGTAAATTTAATTTTTGCTCTGATCACATCCCTGGCCCACGAGAATATTTCCAAATAGAAATCCAATCTGTGCTATAAACAAGCTCGAGAGACCCTTGTTTTACTTTATCAGTGCACCTGTTTTTACACTGATTCACCCAAAAATTTAAATTCTGCCAATTTATTCACTCTTACATTATGCCAAACCTGTATGACTTTTCTTCTGAGGAACACATAATGATATATGTGAAGAATGTTAGGGTCCAAAGAACATTGGACCCCACTGATTTGCATTGCATGGATTAAAAAAAAAAAATCTAAATATCATTATGATTAAAGTCATGAAGGTTTGGAATGACATGAGCGTGACTAAGTGATGACAAAATGTTTATTTTTGGGTGGACTACCCCTTTAAGAAAGTTTCACATTGATTTCTGTTTCAAAATGCAGCACTGCAACAAATGAAACTGTGAGAAATGTCAGTGGCACTTGTTTCACTGATCACACCTCCACCATTTTTAAACAGTGAGTGTAACAGACTCTGCCAGTGAAGAGTGGCAAGATTTCAACAACAACACTCAGTAGCTATGAAATGCTCTACTGTTATCGAGATGTTTTGAGCTGGTAAGTGAACAGCTGGCTTAACAGTTGCAGCTCGTGTAGGCCAATCAAGACACTAGGCACAGACTAGTCCTGTCACCAGTATGTCATTAAACAAGGCACTTAAATAAAGGATTGTACAGGTGCGCATTGCCTGAAATACTCTCTCTGTTCATGATTCCGATGCCTATAAGCTTTTAAAGATTACAGACTCACAACCTGTTCAAACTACTACTCAGACCTTTTGAGATCATCAAAACTAAGGGAACAATATACACTAGAAAAAGAAAAAAACCTCTAGTTATGAGCATGTCTTCTGTTGGCTATCTCTCACCACAGGCCCGTGTTATCACAACAGAGCTCTTAAAACAGTCTTCACATCAGGCCTCCTTGATTTGCGCTGAGTAGAAAGAGAGAAAATAAAGCAATAGTCTTCTGCGGAATCGCCCGGCAATGCTTGTCAGCAACGGTGTTTTTCACCCCATCTCTCAGGGGAAAACAGGGGCTGTACTGGAGGAGTGATGGATGGAAGCAAAAATGAATTCATCAATTTCCCCATGAGGAACTGCAAGAAGCAAAAAGGAGACGTCCAGGTGTTGACATGCATGTCCGTGCGGTGTGTGCGCCTGACATCACATATGTTCATACACACACACACACACACACACACCTGTAGGCAGACTACATGTTGCAGACCACAACATAACACAAATAAAGTAGCTTTATGACAGCGGGAATGACGATTAGTGATTTCAGAATTCAGACTAACCATTACGGGTGTAAATTAGATGGTTCGTCATGATACAATATGATATCGATTCTCATCCCCAGCGATACGATTATGTTATTATGTACCTATTTTACACAACCTGCTACATTTTTATTAACTCATAAATGCAACTAAAATATATAACATGAACACATTTATCTGAAAATTCTACATTCTGTACCACAATTGGGACATTCACAACTAAATAAATTGGCCTACACCGTTTAAATTAAATAATTAAAAAAGATAATAATTTGGCTGCTACTATGGGCACAGTGCTAAGAAACTTTTCTACAGATAACCAAATTACAAGAAACAGTAGAAAACAAACAATGCTTTTTAGGTATTTCAGGAAGGTCTAAAACACGTTTTCAGATACATAAATTGAATAAATAGACGGAAAAAAATAACAGTGAAGAATAGTCTTCACTGTATAAACTAAATATAGATTATTCAGTACTAAAGTTACAAAAGTTATTCAGTCAAGAGCAGTGAGATATTTTTCTTTGACCCACAAAGGTTTATTATTAGTCTGCTTTCATTTTAAGACCGAAAGCATGGATCCAATATACAGATACTTTCTCAACCTTATGTTAAGACATAGGCCTAAGCACACACATTTTGATTTAATTTTGCCTGTTTAGTTTGTCCACACACAAAAATAAGCAAAACAGAACTCAATTCTGTATTTGTGCGCTGTTCTAGAATGTGCGCACTTCTGATGTATGTGGAAAAAAAGTAAAACAGGCGAGTAATGAAGAATTTGGTGGTAATGCATAGACGGACATTGCGTGAAAATGTGATGTCAAAATAAAGGTGCCTATCTATGCTACAGGTATCAATGTTTTTACGTGTTGTATTTTTTAAAATCCTAAAATGTATTTTCATACCTCAAAATGTAAATAAAATATTAGTTTTATTATTAAATATTACATTTTCACTGTATGATTATCACATCCAAAAGAATCTACAATAATGTTTTTGCAATATCTACAGAAATTATGAGAAAAAATAATGCTATCAATTAAATTCTAATTTAATTTTGTGTTTGGCCAGTAAATCGCAGTTCACAGGGATAGTTTATAGCCATAACTTTACAAAATCATATGGAAGAATCTTTTTTTTCTGTTTTAATGGGGACATTGTATGCAAAATACACTTTTACATGGTGTTTGCACATAATTGTGTCTTAGCAGTGTGTGATGGATACAACCATTCTACAATAATAAAAAGTCTCAATTATCAAGCCATTTAGATTTTCTGAGCAGTATGACGTCATACTGCTCAAGCCCCGCCCACGACTGCTGACAGACTGTCCTGTATTAGTATATTTCCATCCTCATCCATTTGTACATTGTACATTTTATCCATGCTAAAGCAGCTGTAGCAACAACGTCTTGCAAGCAATGCAAGTGTTTTATAGTTGGATGTACAAGTGAACACAAGCCTGGTTTCACACCACAAGTGTGAACGGTGAAAGGGCAGCCGCTATTGTGACGCTGTACAAATACTTCCAGTGTGAATACTTTCGCGAGTCTACAGCTGCAGTGATGATTAAGTTACGCTGATGCAAAGCTCAAGCTTGCGGTGTGAAACAGTTATAAGATTCTTCATTTTTTCTCGACATAAGAGCCACTGAGGATGCATTAGTTTTGTTTTTGATGGTAACAAGTCAAAAAAAAAAAAAAAAAACAGAAGAGAGGGGCAGGGTGAGCAGAGCTCAATAACATTTAAAGAAACATGCAATGAAATGGCTCGCTGTCAACAGAGCTGTTTTTGACTAGGTAAAAATGGTGTTGTTTTACATGACCATTGAGGAGTATTTTGCAGACATTTCATGAAGACCCTAAAGAATCATACCAACTTGTGGAAACTAGGCAACCAATGGCCCTTTTTAAGACAGATGGCAACCAGCGTTAAGGTACACTAGTGCTACCAACTGTGTTGGTGTCAACCACATAGTTACTAGCGCAACATTATTAACGATATTATCGTATGTGCTAGTGTTGTCAAAAATATCGATATTTCGATATGTATCGATTCTAAAAAATCTGAAACGATTCCAATACTCATGTCCAACAGTATCGATATATTGTCAAAACTGAAAATTTCCTGGCTTTTTCCATATATGTTTCAAAACAGTCAATCCACAGTAAAATGCACACAGCCTGCATAAAGTAGCTGTGCCTTTTCACAAGCCGTAACTTCCGTAAAAATGTGACATCCAAACTACTCAGTCACCGCCTTCAGTCACGACCCCGAGCACCAACCACCGTCCCACCCTCCTTTTGCCAAACCCCCAGACAATATTTCGCCCATGCCATTACTGAGCAACAACAAAACGAGTCAAGAAAACGCTGTTCGGTCGATGAATGTCAGGAACCTACATCATTGCACAGGCTCCCAAACAACATTAATATAAGAGAGCAGTGGAACGTTAACTTTAGCCTCTTTCACACAGCAATTCCGGAAAATGTGACGTGTAATGCAACACGTACCGTTCCACTAAACTGAAACTAAACTGGCGAACGATCTGCACTTAAGCGCGGAAAGTGAGGAGCTCCCTGATCGCTGCTTCATTCCACATGGCACATATTTTTTCGTTGTGAACGTTTATCTGCTTTCAAAATAGAATCGCAAGATAACGTGCGTCATCACTACAACAAAGCCTTTACAGCACTGGTTCTGGATTTTGTTCACACAGCGTTGGTTACTAGGTTACTAGGTCCCCAACTTGGGATCATTCCTGGAATCAATCCCAGGACGTGTTTGCATTCACACAGAAGGCACTCTAGAAATTTTCTGGAAAGGGGCTTAGGAAAGCAATAGTTACGTAGCTAATTTTCCTCCTCTGTTTCCTTCAAATAAGCAAAGATTAAGCACCTTTGGTGATAGAAATTATTGTAAATGAGCATAAGCCACTTTCGTTCCGCCATGCTGGTTTGTTTACATCTAGCTACTACAATTCCTTGTGCTCAGGCAGTTTGGCATGACTTGCCTGGAACACTACAAAGTTGTGAGTCGTGGTTTGAAGTCGTGACTTACGGGCTAAAAAACCTGCCTGAAACGCAGCATTACTGCATTCTGCGTTTGGGAAAAAAAACATTAATTACCATTCTGAAACATCCTGTTGAGTATCACCAAGCCAGAGCATGCTACAGCATACATGACGCTAGTTACCTGTTGTTGGCCTGGCCGTGCGTCACTCAGAAAACAACAGGCCAATTAGAAGAGAGGATCATGAATATTAATTAGACAGGCCAAAATCGACCTGTTCTTGACAGAGCTCCTAAAAGAGGAGCTGTAAAAATATATTGAGATGGTTTTTGGCACTTATACCACAAATATATATTATTAAAGACATCAAGAGCTAAAATAAACCTTCAGAAAGATGTACAATATGTGACCTTTAAACATATAAGCATAAGACGCACAGCGATAACACAAGACGTAAATCAAAGAAACAAACCTTCCCTTTATAACAAAAGCATGAAAGCACATTTTTTTCAACTTTATTAACTCACCAACCAAAGATCTGAATTACCAAATATTCATTTACAGTTCTGAAGCTGCTGACAGAACCAAATCAGTACGCTTTAACACCACATCATCTCACTTTGAATACACCAGCCCAGAGATTTGTTTAACAGTCATTGGAGTATGTAAATACCATTGATGTACTTTCACAAGTGCCAACAGAAGCGAGGGGTGCACGTCGAGTCCTGTCGAGGGGGTTAATAAGGGATGTATAAATAGGCCGGCGGTATTAAATATTGAGATTACATTCAGAAGCATGGAACAATTAAAATGTGACCGTGTAGAGAGGCTCCCGGGGTGGCTCCCTATTGATCACAGCTCTGCCAGGCAAGACCAGAGCTCTTGTTTTGATACTCAGATAGGTAGAGATCTAAGCATCTCAAGGGATCAATTGAAAAGCACAGCCACAAAAACAGCCAATTAGTAGCCACACTCCACAGCCTCTCTCTCTCTCCACCCCTCCCCGCTCTTTCGCTCTCTCTTCCTCTCGTTCTAGTACATTCCGAGGGCCTCGTCGGGTTTTTTCCCCCCTTCATGCAGACTCGTTTCTAAACAAACTGAGATGCGTATATACACACACACGATGAGTAGCTCGATACCTTGTAGCGGCTAACGCAGAATGCAAATGAACCTCTCGTGGCTTTCGTCCCCCCCAAAAGTCCATCCACGTTCCCTCGACTGAATTTCATGTTCTAGGTTCTGGAACCCCGGTGTAATTCATTATCCCTGTCAAGTTAATGTTCCGTGTTGAGCCATATGGCGAGGCTAACGCGCAATAAAGGAAATTCCTTCAACTTGTTATAATCAGCACATTGGGCCGTCCAAAAACTGACATAAACAGCTTTATTGTGTTTGCTGCATTTTCTCTTAAAATTCCTGACAAAAACAGGAAAGCAGGCAGGAAAGCAGAGTGGGGGGCTGGGGCTAAACTTGGAGGCCAGCAAAAGGAGGGAGGGAGGGTGAGGTAAAGAAAAAGAAAGCTCTACAGCTGTCTAAAGTTTGTGTCGGCAAGAACCTTGAGCTATCAGAGCAGAGTCCTGAACGCTCGATGCCCACACACGAACACAAGCAAACACACACAAACACTCTCAGACATCACAATGCCAAACAAAGCCACACACCCACTCGCTCACTGGCTCTGTGGCTTTTCAAATGGATCCTTTTGTTTCCTCGTCTGGAGTGTTTGTGTATCTCTCCGTTGTTTTCGAGCCTTTTGATGTTAAGACGAGCTCAGTTTGACAGTCGGCAAGGACGGGGCCCGAATCCAAGGGTCCCCCGCCCGCCCTCTCCAGGACCTCCTTTGCACGATCCCGCCTGAGCAGGTAGCAAGGGGGTGGAGGGGTCTGTTCTTTGCCAGCGAACCGCACAGAGGGGCACAATCTCCAACACACGCTACCCCTGAGCTCAGCATCAATTTCTGTTAATTACAGTCTTGTCAGCAGTGGCATTATTCAAACAGCTAGCGCAAATGTTAATGAGCTCTTATTTGCATATTTATTTTTTTCTTTGTTGAAATGTCATTGATTATTATGTTCTACGATGATGAATGCCTCTGCTGATGCACTCTGATATGTAATTAGTCATTAGATGGAATGAATAGATCAATTAAAAGGAGGGAGAGAGGACAGGATTAAGGACGAATCAGAAGAAAGATGGAAAAAAGATTGAAGAGGATTATGGGAGTGGTGAATGAGGCTGGTGTCTTAAGGTGAGTCATCTCTCTAAATAGGAGCGTTTCTCATTGGTGGATGCGTCCTGGTGTCTTACAGTTAAAACTGGGGGATTTAACCTTTTTCAGGCTCAGGAATCCACTGGTGGATAGTGGAAAGATGAAGCAGTGGCCACCATTATTTACTGTATAGAACTAAAAATAGGCCTAGCATAAAATAACAATATTTATTTACATACAGTCAAGAGCTTTTTATGTTTTTTGAAATAGTACAGCAAAAACAGTAAAATACTGAAATATTTTTTTCTATTTAAAATGACTGTTTTCTATTTTAATACATTTTAAAACGTCATTTATTCCTGTGATTTCAAAGCTGAATTTTCGGCATCATTACTCCAGTCTTTAGTGTGGTATGATCCTTCAGAAGTCATTCTAATATGCTGATTTGCTGTTCAAGAAACATTTATTATTAATATTATTATTATCAATATTTAAAACAGTTAAGTAAATTTAAATGCTTTTGAGCAGCAAATCAGAATATTAGAAAGATTTCTGAAGGATCATGTAACTGGAGTAATGATGCTAGAAATTCAGCTTTGAAATCACAGGAATAAATGACATTTTAAAATATATTTATATATTTAGATTTAAAATATATCCTTCAATTTTAACATTATCTTCTGTATGTAAATGTAAATGTAGAAAGTACATGTTAATAATGATTCTTTTGAATATACAAATGATATATTTTAATACCTTTTTTTTTACAATTTTACTAAAATTATATTCATTAAAATGTTACAACCTAATTTTATAACAAAATAAAATGTAAAAAGAAAAAAAAAATCTCACATAGTGACACTGAAGATCCCTTATTGACCTTTGATGTAAGAACAGCCTCTACATTTTTTTATTATTTACATTATAATAAAATTGTAATAAAATAATAAAACTTAAAAGTAAGACACTTGATGCAATAGCAACTTATTTTTTTATTATGATTTATTTTTAAGATATAAAAATAAAGAATTAATAATTACCCACAACGAGTAAAATATTTTTTTAATAATATATAATAATGAAATAAATAACTAGTGCCTATGCAGACTCCTTGCTGAAGACCCTAATGTAAGAACACCATCTCTAAACTTTTTTTTTGACCTTCTAGAAATCCATGTGTGACCATCCTTGCAGTGACTCTTTTCATTCTTGTTGAGAATCACATTGAGAATCTCACAGGTTTGCAGGATCTCCTGACTCACCAGATGGGGAAGAGGGACCTGTGTGTGGACTTGTCAACAAACACAGCAGCTGGATTTGTCCTAAACACCCCCACCTCACAAAGTCAATGGGACGACCGGGTCTGCGCAATGTGATTTTCTGTTGTTACCA
Source organism: Cirrhinus molitorella (assembly GCA_033026305.1). Lineage (NCBI taxonomy): Eukaryota > Metazoa > Chordata > Actinopteri > Cypriniformes > Cyprinidae > Cirrhinus > Cirrhinus molitorella. The sequence goes on along the minus strand of CM065118.1, from coordinate 34,470,746 downwards.
GAAGGGAAAAAAAGAGGGGGAAAATGTTTTCTTTTGACCTCTGCGGTCCCCAACTTAACCACCCTCTCCAGCCAATGCCCGCTACTCCCTGATATGAGACGGTAGAGAGAGAGAGAAATGCATTACTGCAGACCAGATGGGAACATTCCACATGACCAAACCAATCAATCACCTTGGTGGGACGCAGGTGCGCCACAGCCGTGCAGCAACACACCATTTCACAGTCTATCGGCCACAAACACATGGTCACCAATCAATGGCCCCCTGAGGATGCGGGCTTCTCCCCTACCCCAATGGTTCATGGCTGATGACTTCATAATCACACATCCCTCTCTCTCTCCTTTCTCCTCCTCTCGCTCTCCCCCCTCGGCGGAGGAGTGTGATGAGCTATCTAATAACCCTTTCTTTCACGCACCCGCCACAGATCTCGCCACGTTGGCCGATGACTCCCCTCGAGCTAACCCACGCAGGCTCGTGAGACGGTCAGAGCTGATGCTGCGCGCCGAGAATGTGCTGGAAAAACAGGAGGGTGGGGCGTTCTTTTATGTCCCAGGATGGATATCGCATCATCTGAGCCACATCAAAGGCTCTGCAGCCGGCTGGTATCAGATGCCAAGCAACTGTTAAACAATGGGGCCTCACTGGAAGGATGGAGAAGGATGAATGCAGGAGGGGAATTTTGATCCCACTCGGGCGGTGCTGCCGGCGTACTCCCGAACTCACACGCGAGCACGCTCAAATCCTGTTTAAAGACACATTTGAGTTGCTCGGAGACTCGGATAGCAGAGAACAGGCATATGTCAGAAGCAATGAAAGAGTTGTCAGTATTAAAACATTTCTCTTTTCATACTGGAGAAGTGTTTAGTAACACTTCTCAAGGTTCTGTCAGAGAGAAATCGTGTCACAGAGAGGGAAGCGTGTGAACACAATTCACTCTGTATGTGTGAAAGTGTGTTGGGATCCTAGACGCTACCAACCCACAGGGATATTTTTAATACTGCTAGAGGACTGGACACTGTACACACCAAATTATGCAAATATGGGTGCAGCTTGTATCACAGAATAAAACAGCTGGAGCTCTGTAGTGTCCAATTAGAAGGCAAAACTAGAATGATCCATCATATAATACTACTGTTCAAAAGTTCAAAACGTTTATATTATTACAAAGGATTTCTACTCAAAATAAATGGTTTATTTGAGCTTTCTATTCATCAAAAAATCCATCACAGTTTACACAAAAATATTAAGAAGCACAACTTTATTTAACATTTAACAAGAAATGTTTCTTGAGCACCAAATCAGCATATTGGAATGATTTCTGAAGGACCATGGGACACTGAAGACTGGAGAAAACTATTATGGAAAATGTCTGTTGACAAGCTTTTTTCCCCATTAACAAAATGAGGTGATGATGAGATGACAATAAGGTCAATAAATGATAACTCTGACTATACCAACATGCAATTTCGCAATATCTTTAGACTAGACTAAAATGTATTAAAAAAAAAAAAAGTCTTTCTTTATATGTGACCCTGGACCACAAAACAGCCATAAGGGTCAATTTTTCGAAATTGAGATTCATACATAATCTGAAAGATGAATAAATAAGCTTATGAATAAGAAGTTATGATAGGACAATATTTGGCCAAGATACAGCTATTTGAAAATCTGGAATCTGAGGGGGCGAAAAAAAATAAATAAATAAATATTGAGAAAATCGCCTTTAAAATTATCCAAATTAAGTTTTTAGCAATGCATATTACTAATAAAAAATTACGTTTTGACATATTTACGGTAGAAATTTACAAAATATCTTCATGGAACATGGTCTTTACTTAATACTCGAATGATTTTTGGCATAAAAAAAAAAAACATAATTTGACCAATACAATGTATTTTTGCTACTGCTACAAATATACCCGTGCTACTTAAGACTGGTTTTGTGGTCCAGGGTCACATATTATTGCGGACTGCTGTACTACACAAGCTTTCGTGTCTGTGGTTGCCAGATATCAAGAGTTCAAATCCTAAAATCAGAGCTTCTCCATTAAAAGGATACATTTTCTGCCCAGTGTTTTGCTTAAGTTCTGCAATCTGGCAACCATGCGCACATGCACGCTCTGTGGGTCTGTGGGTTGCGGGTTTTTGAATAGTAATATTTTTAATGTTTTTTAAAGAAGTCTCTTCTGCTCACCAAGCCTGCATTTATTTGATCCAAAATACAGCAAAAACAGCAATACTTTGAAATATTTTTACTATTTAAAATAACTGCTTTCCATTTTAATACATTTAAAATGTAATTTATTCCTGTCATTTCAAAGCTGGTTTTTAGAATCATATCTCCAGCTACAATATCCTTCAGAAATTATTCTAATATTCTGATCTGCTGCTCAAAAACATTTTTATGATCGTCATGTACAGATTTTTTTCAGGATTCTTTAATGAATAGAAAGTTCAGAAGAACAGCATTTACCTTAAACAGAAATCATTTGTAACACTATAAATGTGTTCTTCATCACTTTTGATCCCTGCTTTTTTTATTATCCCTGCTAAATAAAAGTATTAATTTCTACAATTTCTATCCAATTCAAATTTAGCTTTGATTACAGGAATAAATTACATTTTTAAATATATTCAAATAGAAAGCAGTTTCTTTACATAGTAAAAATATTTCACAGTATTTTGGATCAAAAAAATGCAGGCTTGGTGAGCAGAAGAGACATTCAAAATCTTACTCTTCAAAAACTTTTGACTGGTAGTGTATATAAGTCAACATTCTATTGATTTGTGTTTAACGGTCAAAGCTATTTGAAAATCTGGAATCTGAGGGGGCGAAAAAAAAAAATATATTGAGAAAATCGCCTTTAAAATTATCCAAATTAAGTTTTTAGCAATGCATATTACTAATAAAAAATTACGTTTTGACATATTTACGGTAGAAATTTACAAAATATCTTCATGGAACATGGTCTTTACTTAATACTCGAATGATTTTTGGCATAAAAAAAAACATAATTTCACCAATACAATGTATTTTTGCTACTGCTACAAATATACCCGTGCTACTTAAGACTGGTTTTGTGGTCCAGGGTCACATATTATTGCGGACTGCTGTACTACACAAGCTTTCGTGTCTGCGGTTGCCAGATATCAAGAGTTCAAATCCTAAAATCAGAGCTTCTCCATTAAAAGGATACATTTTCTGCCCAGTGTTTTGCTTAAGTTCTGCAATCTGGCAACCATGCGCACATGCACATGCACGCTCTGTGGTAAGTCAACATTCTATTGATTTGTGTTTAACGGTCAAAGTGCAATACCTGAAATGCAAAAAAATAAAAAATAAAATAAAACCTCTAATGACAACAATCATTACTATTACAATTTTGAGCAAAAACCATTTTTATCAGTATAAACATTATACAGCATTATGAAAATGTGGCTAAGATTTCACTGACTAAAATGCTCTGACATTTAGTCGAGTAAAACATGACTAAAAAACAGGACAAGGTTGACTAAATATGATAATAACTAATAAGTACATTTGACACATGATTACAACTAAGACTAATTTAAAAGACTAAGAATACATTTAAAAATGTCTGACAAAATGAACACTATTGGTGATTATGAGATTTCTTTCAAAACCATTGTTTGTACAAAATTTTAGAAGCCCTAAAAATTTCAACAGTAGCGTACTTTAACGTCAGCAACTGAGATACAACTAAAAGTATTTAAACATTAAATTAATATTATGCAATATGTACAGAAAATATACAATATTTTAAAACACAAAATCCTGATATGAAGCTTGTCATGAGCTAACTGCATCTGTATGTGTTTACTGTGAGGGTTTAAATCTGAAGGTTGCATTTATTTTCCTTCACAAACAATGACAGGCCCTTGGATTCTATACACTGTATGTGTAGATAAAGCTGAAGTGCTGCTATGCTGAGAGTCTTACACACAGCCACTCATTCATGGGATTCATCTCTCCTCTCTGGATTAGATGTGGGGGAGGATGGGTTATTTCTAGGCAGACTGACTGCACGCTCACCACCTGAGACCCCGAGCCAGGTGTGTGTATGTGTGTGTGTGTACATATAAGTGTGTGTATATGTAAGAACAGCACCTGTGGGGCACAGCAGGAGCTTGGCTACACACAGGTGGGAGCCAGAAGCCCTACTGTCCATCCCATGAGCCCCCTCTCATTTCAACAGGTCGTTTCGTAATTATACTCAACACAGCCCATTAGCCATCAGCCTTCAGAAGAACATATGCTCCAACATCGCTGCACACCGCATGCCTACGCGTGAAAGACTGTGGGGGAGATCGTCTTCCACTGGACACGGTGCCTGAAAATACCTACAAACTGCTTTTTCTACACTGTAATGCTCTTCAGTAGCTGTGATATGGTGAGAAGCTGCAGTGGCAGGGATGTAAATAATCACAAAATTATAAGAAAAACACATCAAACATTAAATATAAAACAAATAAAAATTCTAACAAGTAAAATTCTGGATACAAGTACACTACCAGTCAAAAGTTTTTGAACAGTAAGATTTTTTGTTATTATCTTCTGCTTAACAAGCCTGCAATTATTTCGATTCAAAATTACACAGCAATTAAAATCACTGCTTTCTATTTGAATATATTTTAAAATGTAATTTATTCCTGTGATCAAAGTCTTCAGTGTCAGATGATCCTTTAGAAATCATTCTAATATGCAGTTCAAGAAACATTTTATTATTATTATTATTATTATTATTATTATTTAAAACAGTAGAGTAAATTTTTTTCAGGATTCTTTGATGAATAGAAAGATCCAAAGATCAGAATTTATTCTGTATAATTAGGAAAATTATAGAATATATATATATATATATATATATATATATATTTATTTTATTTTATTTTTTAATTAAGGACACTTTAAATTGATCAAAAGTGATATTTCATCAAAGAAACCTAAAATTAGTATTATTTCAACATAATAATATTAATAAAAAATTAAAATCAGAATATTAGAATGATTTCTGAAAGATCATGTGACTGGAGTAATGATGCTAAAAATTCAGCTTTGAAATCACAGGAATAAATTACATTTTAAAATATATTTAAATAGAAAATTTAAAACAGTAAAAATACTTTAAAATATGACCGTTTTTGCTGGACTTTGGTTCAGATAAATGCAGGCTTGGTGAGCAAAAGAGACTTCTTTAAAAAAACATTAAAATCTTTTTGTTAGTGTAAGCCAAGTGATGGGCAATAACTGATGTTTAATGCTTAATGTTTAATATAAAAATCCACATTATTTTCTAAATTCACACGTCACAACAGTATAGTGTCAAGTATAAAAATTTAATATTTATTTTCAGATGTGCTAAAGATTTCCATTTAAGATTTCTATTTAAGTATGTATTTATTTACATTTGGAAAGTATACTGTTAAAACATGAATTAAAAAAGTGTGATATTGTGCTAATGATTTCATTCTGCTGTGATTCTCATTCTGGTGTGCAGCAGTAATATATTTCTCCAGTATAAACATTTAGTAATACATTTTCTCTCAAAGAATTTCTACTTATTATTTTTTTATGATTTGACATTCATAAAACTCACTCTCAAATGAAATGGTGATTACACAATTACACATTCCATATATGCCTAATGACTGTGACCGCACTGAGAAACACTCCTTTTAGAGTTTCTGCTTATTTAAATGAAGATTTTCACAGCTTTTTCATTAACTGAACTGTAGAAAATAATGAAACAAAAAATATACACCAGGATTACACCAGTATGCTTTGAATAAAACTACAAAGTAAACTAAAAAAAGAATTCTCTTGCTGAATTAGTTTATTGCATTTTGTTTTATCGTATATTAGAGATTATTTTTACGACCATTACTGGCACCTTTTTTCATCATCGTTCTTCATTTGTACTGATGTTTTGTTAATACAGTGTGTAAAACAATCACGCCAATAAAGTACTTTGAAAGTGGAAGCTGAAAAAGAGAGACAGAAGCAGAAAGAGGGAAAGAGAGAGATAGAGAGAAGTCTGGTAAAGTCATTGACAGCAGCAGGGTGCTCTGGGTCCAGACTGCATTTGTTTCACTGGCAGAATTCCTTCCTAATGAATCATTGCCCTTCAACTTTGCATTTTCATTTAACAATCACTAACATTTTCATTGGCATGAGCTGCTGCTGAGTGCCAAAGGGGGGAAAAAGATGGAAAAAGACAGAGGACAAACCAGAGATTAAAATAAGTGGAAAAGAGGGGGTTAATGAGTGGAGGGGATGATTGGTGAAGACAGTGCAGAGAAATGTGAGCGATGCGGCGAGAGAGGAAGATGAACATGAGGAACAGAGAAACACAGCCCAGAATCCTGCATACACACTCTCATAAAGACTGAAAGCAGATTTGGGTGTTGTTTTGTTCAGGCTTCGTTATGCATGTAACGCGATTGGATTAAATAATGCCAGCTAATGATACAGTCATCAAAGCCCAAAGTGCCACATGCTGCTCGTGTTACTGAGTAAATCCAACTGTGCTGCACATGGATGCAGAATGTAGGCGTCGCCTTTTCATGTGTCATTCAGCATTATTGAGATTTCTGGCACATTTCTGGACAGCATCATGAGTTGAACTAGTGGGCACAAGATATTAAAAGATAAAAGAATCAAAACTATTCTAAGGCCTAAAACATACACAAAAGCATTGACTCATTCAATTTCAGATACACAAGCTTGATTTCATGTAGTTGCATGCTAAAATGTGTCAGAACACAAGTATGGGTTGCAATCTAATGGGTTCAATACTAGGGGATTTAACTACTGTTGATTTGAAAAGAAAACATTGCTGAGCAAGTTAGTTAAAATAACAGGGTGCCTACACCATTTGACTAATGAGTTTTCCAGTTGTTGTGTTGAGTAGATATGTTTTTTTTAACCCCTTAATTGTCACGCTAAGTTTACTTCACCATTTTACTAATTTAATCATGACAAACTATATATTGTTGGAAAGGTCTAAGACTACTAAATAGATATTTGACTATATTTTTGTTACAGATTATGTAGAAAAAGTAATAGATTAATTTATGACAAGAGTGCACCTCAAAAACCTACTTCATAACAGGAGTTCTTACCTGTCACAAAAAGACTTTCTTCATTGCCTTTTTCCCTATCACACTTTAGAAATCATCAGAAATTATATTGCATGAAAATCTCAAAAGTCATCCTTAAAGCCATTTTCAGATATTGCATTACCATGGCAAATGTACATCAAAATCATATTACAAAATGTTTTTGTTCATGAATTATAAAAAAAAAAGCTTGAATACTGCATTTTCACGTCTATGTTCAAAAATGGGAGTGGCAGTTAAAGGGTTAAAATGAAATATTTAAGTATTTAAGAAAAAATACATATAGACTACCATTTGTTTGGGTTTGGTAATATGTTTTTGAGCATAAGTCTCAACAACAAACAACAACAACAACTGTTTTCTATTTTCATATTTTAAAATGTAATTTATTTCTGTGATGGCAAAGCTGAATTAGTTCACTCCTGAATTAAAATTTTATCCAAGATGTTCATGTCTTTCTCTCTTCAGTCAAAAAGTAATTAAAATTTTTGAGAAAACATTCCAGAATTGTTCTCCACATAGTGGACTTTAATGGGGATCAGTGGGTTGAAGGGCTCAAATTGCAGTTTCAGTGCAGCTTCGAAGGGCTCTACATGATTCCAGCCAACGAATATGAGTCTTGTCTAGCAATACAATTGGCCATTTTCTAAAAATAAAATGTATATACTTTTTAACCACAAACGCTCTTCTTGCACTAGCTCTGGGATGCACATTCATGACTTCTCACATCACGTAATCACATTTGAAAAATGAACGTGTGGTTCTTTATCTGTGTACTTTGGTTCAAAAAGGTAGGGTAGGGTGAAAAACCTCCTTTTCTCTTCCAACGTCAAAATCATCCAACATCGTTTTTCCTTTTTTTGTAAGGGTCATTTGACTTTCTTTGCACGTTTGCTTTGTAAACACTGGGTCGGTACCTCCTGATCTGTAATGTGTCAACTCATAGACGCAGAGTTAGTGAAAATGATTGATCGTTTTGCTAGATGAGGTTCTTATTCCTCAGCTGTGATCGTGACTCATTCTTCCCACTGGTTGCCCATTTGTGACCAACTTTCTCAGTTGGTCACAGGAGCACATAATTTGGTCACATTTATTTATTTATTTTTATATAACATTAATTAATGCATGCTGGTGAACTTCTATCATAGTTTATAGTTATATGGTAACGAAAGTGGTTATAACCCTCAACCCATAAACAGGAGTTCCTCTTTTGCTATGTTTATAAGTCGAGCTCCAGGCGCTTTTACTTTTGCAATCGTCACGTTTTACAAGAAAAGATTATTGTCTGTTTTGCTTATATTTCTACACCTTTCATTTTTTAAGACTAAAAAAAGATGGATTCATTAGTATTCTTAATTAAAAGCACAACAACAATAAAACAGGCTACAATGACAGTTAGCTTACATATATAGCGACTAAGAAATTACAGAACGTTTAGCAAATACTGAGGAATCAAAAAATTAAACAAAGCCTCCATAACATAACGTGAGGTAAATGACAAGCTAAGCTTTTCAAAATGAAAACAAAAAGAAAAGTAAAACTAAACTGGATGTCGGTGACAGTGCTTGCATGTTTATTTTTCCACAAGGACACCAACCAAACGGTTCCCTCTTCTCTGGTTTAAAGGAACACTGCTCTTTTTTAAAAAAAATAGGCTCATTTTCCAACTCCCCTCTGGGGTCGAAGACCGCGCCGGCGCGTTTTGGTGCGTTTTTTTTAAAAGCCCTCTATATAAACTTAAATTACTTCGTCAGTTTTGATCGTACAGATAAGATAAATACATCAATCGAATCTGTAAAGGGTCTATTTTTATTTGCACAGACACATAATAACAATGAAACGGTGAGTTTTTGACAAATAAAGAAAATATACAGGGAGTGCTGTGTGCCGCGTTGGTCTATGTGCTCTTCATTTTGAAACGCGTCACTTAAATGATCAAATACTCGGCGAAAACAGCACATGGAGACATTATACATATAACCGGAGAAAGCCTTATATTTCTACTCTTAAACGAAGTAAGTCTTAGCGAAAACAAATATTCTGTGATAAAGTAATCCTTATGAAAACAACGCGATGTCCAATCTCCCCCTTGGATCTAATTAAGTTTTAATTTGTCACCGCCCATAAGTTATTTTCGCTTTCATATTACAATTAGCCACGTGAGAAGCGCGGGAGTTAAACGCCCACATCACCGTCAACAAAACGGCAAGACTTCAAGTTTATCTGGATTACTGTTCATTTCTGAAAGAAGACCTGCTGAGAGGAATAAATCTTATATTTACCTCATCAGAAGAAGAACGCGATGTGACGCGCAGCAGATTCAACAAAAAATAAATTCTACATTTACATGTAAGACTTTCTTTTATTAGCTTGCTTGCTTGCATTCGCTGTTATTGTGTTACTGTGACAGACTAAGTTGTATAGATTTTACTAGTTAGACTTTTTTCAAACTATAATTACTGACCTCATCATGTGAAAGGTTATGATATAGGTTTCATTTTTATTGCATCTAAATGTCTCACGACTCAAGGACTTTTTTAACGTTCTAGAAAAAGATGCGATATAAAAGTAATAGCGTTTACACTGTAACACTGAATGATAGAGTCTAAGAATGTTTAGACAGCATGTATTGCATACAAAACATGCTTGTGTTTATGACTATAAGATCATATTTGTATATGTATTTTATTTATGTATCGCAAAATGAATGAAATAAAATAAAAAATAGCCTATGAGTGTTTATACTGAGTGTATGTTTAGACCATGTTTATTAGTAATACTCTGATCGCGATCTGCTAAACAATAAATTAGTTTCTCAGATATAAAACTCAGATGCAGCTTCAAATGTTTATCTACACTGATATTCTAGTGCAAAACAAGTTTCTTGACTACTCATGATGAGTTTTGCAAGCACTTAAATGTCAGGCATGATTTACTTGTTTCACTTGTTGAACAGAATTCAGAAAAGAAATGACACAAAGTCTGTTCATATCTGTAGATCAGAGTACTCAATAATGTGTCTTTACCTTCATTATGTATGTTTAGATCATACTGTGTTAAATAAAATACAACTAATCTAAAACTCCATTCTCTGAATCTTCTCACATTGTTTCTTACCTGAGAGTCACAGTGTCATTGATGGGCCATTAGGGAGGGCTTTGTGTGTGTCAGGTGTGAATCACTAAATATTCATGACCATTGTCAATCTCTTGCATATTGTCTTTCCATCACAAAACATGTTTTGGTAAATTTACATCAATATATTGTTTTCTTTGAATGAGTGAATGAGATGATTTTCACATCATTGTGTAGAAAAAACTCTAGCCTACCACATCCAGCTCTCAAAAGCCTTGTGAACAAATATTCTGTCCGTGTTTCATTTCCTTTTTTAAGTGACTTTATTTTTTTAGTTTTTCACAAACCACGCATAAACATTGTTTTCTCAAAAACACAAACATGTACATTCATGTTGCTTGCATGTTATTGTAGCCCAGTTTGTGCTGATTACAATGTAATCTGACTTTAGCCATGAATATGTTTTTAAGATACTGAAAAATGCACAAATGTCAGGGCATGTCAAAACTTTTTCAGGGCCCAAAAACACCCTCAGACCCCAGAGGGTTAAACAGATGAGTTTTACCATTTCTGAATCCATTCAACCGATATAGTATAGTTCCTATCCATATCAGCTTGGAAAATCTGAACTTTTCATTTTCTGTCGGCCTTTGTGAAGCAAACTCTTGCTGCACTGTGCAATTTTAAGATTTCCTGATATTTCCAGGTTTTCTATTAACTTGGAAATCCTAAATGCAGTTAAACAGCTGACATGCTTATAGCAAGCCACCTCAATACTAATACATTGGCTTTAACTAGACCAGTGTTACTCATTGCGCAGCTCGCAAGCCTTTGCTCGCATGGCAGTAAAAAATATGATGATATGATCAATATACAGAGATTTCATTAAAAAACCATTTAAAACAAGTAGGGCAGTAGTGCTTTCTAGTGAGGGGAAGTTCGAATCATTTTACCAACTCGGACCTTTGAGTCTTGTTCAGCAAAATGAACGAATCTTTTTTTGAGTCATTTCATTCATTCCATTCATTTTATCAAAATATAATTAAAATGTTACGTGTTACTTCCCTAACACATCTACTGCTTGCACAAACGTTGATCACACTACAAACAAGACAACTATAATGCTATAAGAAACAGAAAAGATTAATTAATTGTTTACCTGGGTTTTGTCTGTGCTTAGCTCACCTCACCTCTGACAAGTTTTCGGTTTGAGTCGTTCGTTTATCACGTGACAGCCCCATAAGCTTAGCCTATGCAGTCTGAGCCGGAAAGAGAATTGATTAGTTTGTCTATCGAGTCCAGGTTTGAGTCGTTCTGAGCCGGAAAGAGAATTGATTAGTTCGTCTCTCGAGTCTGGGTTTGAGTCGGTCTAAGCCAGAAAGAGAACTGATTAGTTCATCTCTCGAGTTCGGGTTCGAGTCATTCGTTCATCACGTGACAACCCCATAATATGAACGAACGACTCGAAAAACCCGAACTAACAGGTGAACTAACAGAACCTATAGTATAGGATGTTGCGCATGTGCGACTGAACGAATCATTCCCTAAGACGACTCGTTCTCCCGGAGTCACATAAAAGATTTGTTCAAAATGAACGAATCGTTCAAGAACAACCCATCACTAGTGCTTTCGTTTACTACACACATAATGAAGCACGCATGACGCTCGCAGTGTTTTCTGCGTCTGCTGTCTCGCTAAATGAGGACATATATACATAAACAACAGTCAGGTCTACTCTATTACAAATAATTACTCAAAACAGCGGAAATACAAGATGGAAATATAGACTACAAAGATATTTAAACTTGTTCTGCCCTTATGACATTGACTGTGGAGTTGTTTTGGCCATCTTTCCAGCTCCTAACACTGATTGTGCTCTTGGATAGTTAGATATATGATGGGCTAATGTAGAAGCAAAAACTTTAAATAACTTTTAAAAATAACCCCCTTGGTATTGCATTGCACATTGTATGTTCAGGGATGACAGATTGATAAGCAGACATCCTGGGTGTAACTTTTGATACACTTTGTGGTAGAAGTGGCTCTCAGTGCGGCTCTCATGAAAAAAATAGTGAGGACCACTGAACTAGACAGATACCACCACAGTAATGCACGTACAATGGAACCACATTCTTGCAATGTGATAGTCGAGCATGTGCGTCACTGTACTTTTGCAGCAAATGTTTCTGGCTTAAGCTTTCAGCATGCCATTAAAATTTTTGTTGTTTTTGCTGTCATGGTTTTTTCCCCGGCTTGTGCGTTTGATAACAGAACTCTACAGACGACGCAGACGCATTGTAGACAGATTAGCTCAGGCGGTAATTTCAGTCACCCCCAGTGGCCTGTGACAGCAGGCTTCCAGGACCTCTCTATCAGCAGGGCTCTATCAGCTCTGCCGCCCTCCTCCACACAACGCTGTGCTCTCCTGGCCCTCTGCGAACAGCCCTGCAGACATAAGCGCACCAGGCCCCAGCTGATCTCTGCAGCTGGCCGGCCGGCCGGCTCGCCTCACCCCCTCCGCGCAGAGGCCCGGGCCTGGGGAAGCCAGGGCAAGGGCGGATGACGGGTGGATGGATAGATGCGAGGATGTAAGAAGGGGAGGAGGGGCGTCATTGGAAGAAGAAGCGAAGGAGAGGGATTTGTGGCCTTTCAGGCCGTCTTGGGCTCTTCACGCTTGGTTGAGCGCAGTAACAGATAAGCGCACCCTGGAGCTCTGCATAATGACCAGCTACATCCACTACACTTCACACTAGTGCCACCAGACTCCCACACCACTACAGATGTCTGCTCTGAGCCTGTGTCAGCACACATTGCTTCCAGCATCTTAAACACTCCTGTGTGTGAGCGGCTAAAGTTGAGGCTGCTCAAATGTCATGTACAGTTCCTTGTTAAAGTATTCACAACCTTGACTAATTCACAAGGGCTGTTCACACAGAACGCACTGTTGCATTCAAAAACAGCTAGATGCAGGGCAGTGCAGGGAAGAGAGGCGCGTTTTAAAAAATGCAGCTTCTTGTAACTTGACAGCAATTTAAAATCAGCACTCATAGCGTGAGATGCTGAAAAGCCATGTTTCTAGTGTACTAATGTTTCTATAGGTCTACAATGACTAATTGATAGTAATCAGTAATGTAAAGTAGGGCTGGGTGGAATATCCAGTGTGTACGATATCTCAATACATTTTTATAAACTATATAGTATGAGAAGGCAATAGCATTTATATCGATATACAGTAGTTTGATACAAGCACATCTGAAAAATAGAGGAGGACTAAAGTGAGCTGCTCTAGGAAAGTGTCTAATCCAATTTCCAATAGGGGCTTTAAAATAACTCATAAGATATACAGTAGTTAACACATATAGTTTAAAGCTGCTCTGACAGACAAATGTGCTGCTGACAGAGAGGAGTTTTCTTTGCCTTTAAATATAAACATTGTTTCATTAGACAACATTAAGGAAACTATTAAGCAATGTATTACAGCTGCCGCAATTAAAAAGAGTCAATTCGTAGAATAACATCTAGATCTGCTCACACTGCATCAGATTGCTTTTATATGCTTTGTAGTGCAATGTTATAACCAATCAAACATGTTTCTGTTAAACTTAAGAAATACATTGTCCAATCAGAGGTGCATATATTAGTCAGTGCTAAAAATCACACCAACTGGAGTCGCTCAGTTTAGTCAGTGCTGAACTATTATATATATATATATATATATATATATATATATATATACACACACACACATACATACACTACCAGTCAAAAGTTTGGACACACCCTCTCATTTAATGTTTTTTAAAGAAGTCTCTTATGCTCATCAAGGCTGCATTTATTTGATCAAAAATACAGAAAAACACAGTAATATTGCAAAATGTTATTACAATATAATATAATGTTTCTTTTATTTTAATATACTTTACAATATAATTTATTCCTGTCATGCAAAGTTGAATTTTCATCAGCTGTTACTCCAGTCTTAAGTGTCACGTGATCCTTCAGAAATCATTCTAATATGCTGATTTATTATTAGAATTATCAATGTTGGAAACAGTTGTGCTGCCAAATATTTTTTTGCAACCTGTGATTCTTTTTTCAGGATTCTTTGATGAATATCAAGTTTAAAAGAAGAGCATTTATTCAAAATATAAATCTTTTCTAACAACGTAAATTGATGCTATCACTTTTTAACACATCCTTGATGAACAAAAGTATTAATTTCTTAAAAAAAAAGAAAGAAAAATTTACTGACCCCAAACTTTTGAACAGTAGTGTATATTGTTAGAAAACCTTTCTATTTTAAATAAATGCTGTTCTTTTTTTTTTACCTTTTATTGATCCAAAAATCCTGAAAAAAGTATCACAGGTTCCAAAGAAAATATTAAGCAGTGCAACTGTTTCCAGCACTAATAATAAATCATTAGAATGATTTTTAAAGGATCATGTGACACTGAAGACTGGAGTAATGATTCTGGAAATTCAACTTTAATTACAGATATAAATTAAAATTTTAATGTATATTAATATAGAAAAACATTGATTTACATCGTAATAATATTTCACAATATTATTATTATTTTTTTATTATTATTATTATTATTATTTATTATTTTCAAGTGAAAACAGCCTTGATAAGCATAAGAAACTTCTTTAAAAAACATTAGATGAGAGGGTGTGTCCAAACTATATATATATATATATATATATATATATATATATATATATATAATCCAAATAGAAAATTTAGAAAATACTGAGATATATACTGTATGTTGCAATTCAGCCAAAAAAATAAGATTTGATTTTTTGGCCATAACGCCCTGTCCTACTGTAAAGAATCAACAATGAACATGATTATGGATTAATCATATCAAAACACCTACAAGTCACATCATTTTTTAGCAGCAAAGATACACATTTCACATAAACATTCTAAAAGAGACTTCAAAACCATTTAAAAATATTACTGATCCCAAATTTTTGAATGGTAGTAGATGCTATAAGCAAACACAAAGAGAGGGTTATTATGACATAATTGGATGGGTAGGTGGAAGACAGACAAGCTTAATAGGGTGCATTAGTGAGCAGAGAGAGGAAGGAATGAGTGACAGGCAGGAGGAGGATAAAATGGAAGTATACAGGGAGGAGGTGAAGAGAGAGAAAGAGAGAGAGTTCTCGAATGCACCTGCGGCCCTGCTGTGTTGTGTAGCTGCTCTACGGGATCGTGCACCTGAGCAGCACCTGGTCACAATCAGAGCGCCAGCCAGAGGAGCGGCCCTCAGAGGCCCCACACGTACACCTGCCTCTCCCGCTACACACCAGGGAACCAGAGCACAGCGTACCGCTTCATGCTCGGCCTTAAGGAATAATTAAAAAGCAAATAAATAAATAAATCACAAGCAGTACGAGACGCAAACAGATAAGCCGAGCACTGGGACAAATCTTTTTTTTCTTTCCCTCAGCTGAACAAAAGAATAGCAAGATGCATCTTGGCACCTCTGTGCTGCTCCTCTTGTGCGCACAGACAAAAAACAACCAAAAAAAACACACAGGCTACAAAACGCTCTGCACACTTTGCATTGTCACTAAATGACTGCATAATTTCATTTCCTGGAAAGCCATTAGGTTTCATCAAAGGAGATGAGAAACAGATGAGAACAATTCTCTTATGCATGGAGAATTCATTTAGTGGCGCGGCATGCGCGGGAGCTCCACGCTAACACCACACGCACTGCAGGCAGAAAGTTGGGATGCAAATTTCCGAAATTAGTGTGCCGTTCCACAATTATTTTGCACATGGCGTAAGTGCGCCAAGAGAGATTAAATGACTGCAAACCACCTGTGTGACACACACAAAAACAATGCGCTACTCCAAGCATGCCGTCAAAACTGCAGTACATAGAGCGTTATGAACCGAATATATAATTCCACTGAAGGAAATGGCCCTGCTTAGAAACTGTAGTTTCAGACTCAAACTTTTAGACTCAAAAAAAAAAGAGTAAGCTTGTACTGAAACTACTGAATCTGCACTGATACTAAAATTCTGACCGATACTGATTGATAATAAGTTGTTTAAGGGATAGTTCACCCAAAAATGAAAACTCTGTCATTAGTTACTCACCCTCATGTCGTTCCAAACCCGTAAGACCTTCATTCATCATCGGAACACAAGTTAAGATAGTTTTGATTAAATCCGAGAGCTTTCTGACCCAGCAACATAACTAAAATGATCCTAGGCCCAGAAACATAAAACAAAGGACATTTGTAAAACAGTCCATGTGACATCAGTGGTAACTTTACAAAGCTACAAGAATACTTTTCATGAGCAAAGAAAACAAATACACTTCATTTAACAATTTGTCTCCTCAAAGTCATCAAGTCTGCTATTATTGAGTGTTTCTGGGCCTGTGAACATTTTAGTTATGTTGGTGTCTATGGAGGGTCAGAAAGCTCTCAGATTTAATAAAAAATATCTTAAATTAAATTCTGAAGATGAACAAAGGTCTTAGAAAATGACAGAATTTTCATTTTTGGGTAAACTCTTCCTTTAACCAATTAATTGCCATCATTAAATTTCTACACTACTTTTACTAAATAAATAAAGTATAGTGAATGTAGGCATCACAGCATTACAATGTCATTTTGACCCTGGACCACAAAACCAGTCTTAAGTCACTGGGGTATATTTGTAACAATAGCCAAAAATACATTGTATGGGTCAAAATTATGATTTTTCTTTTGTGCCAAAAATTATTAGGATATTAAGTAAAGATATTTTGTAAATTTCCTACCGTAATTATATCAAAACTTAATTTTTGATAAGTAGTATGCATTGCTAAGAACTCTAACAGAACGTATTGCCTGCTTACGTTGAAAACCTTATTTCTCTCTCAGGGAAAGGCGTTTTACGCAATGGGAAGAGAAATAGTGACCAACATTAAAAATCTTTTTTGGGCATGAATAAAATCCTGTTTGCAATGTAGAAAGACACTTCTCAGTGTGTTAGATGCTTTTTGCACATCCCTTTATGCAAGAGCCTCAGTGGTCAGATCGCTCCATCCAGCGTTTCTATGAATAAAATAAAGGCTTAGTATTTTTATTTTTTTGCACCCTCAGATTCCAGATTTTCAAATAGTTGTATTTTGACCAAATATTGTCCTATCATAACATACCACACATCAATGGAAAGCTTATTTATTCAACTTTATGATGATATATAAATCTCAATTTTGGAAAATTGACACTTATGACTGGTTTTGTGGTCCATGATCACTTATTAGCTTAAGAGTACATTTAAATTATGAATAATATTGTCCAATAAAAACATAGTAACAGTACTAGCACACGGTGTAAGCCGCAAAAAAGCATATTAGAATAATTTCTGAAAGATCATGTGACACTGAAGACTGGAGTAATAATGCTGAAAATTCAGCTTAGTCACACAGAAATTAATTACATTTCAAAATATTTGTCTATATGTTCATGTCTTTCTTTCTTCAGTCGAAAAGAATTTAAGGTTTCTGAGGAAAACATTTCAATATTGCTCTCCATATAGTTGGACTTCAATGATGGCCAACAGATTGAAGGTTCAAATTGCAGTTTCACAGCGAATGTGCAAAGAAAGTCAAATGCCTTTTAGGGTAAGGGTAAAACAACGATGTTGGATGATTTCAAAGTTGGAGGAGAAAATGAGCATAAGTTTCATTTTATCCTACCTTTTTTGACTACACAGACAAAGAACTAACCATGTGTGAACCTTCAAAACGCGATTACGCATTGACATGCATCGCAAAGCTAATGAAAGATGAGCATTTTTGGTTAAATAGTATATACATTTATATTTTTTTAAGAAAAACAGTTTTGCTAATTAAGACCCTTATTCCATGTCTAAGATTGTCTAGAGCTGCATTGAAACTGCAATGTGGACCATCAACCTGCTGGTCCCCAGTCCACTATATGGAGAAAAATCCTGTAATGTTTTCCTCAAAAACCTTAATTTCTTTTTGACTGAAGAAAGAGACATGAACATCTCAGATGACATGGAGGTAATTATCAGGAAATTCTTATTCTGGAAGTGAACTAATCCTTTAAAGGTCAGAGTTATTGTTTTGTGATATCCTAGTAATGCTGAGAATCTAAGCCGCCTTTTGCAAGTTCTTCTTTGCTTTCTGTCCCCAAGGCTACATCATTCGGGAGCGCCAGAACAGCAGCAACACTTTAACAATATCTACTGCCGTCTTCATACAGCGCTTCTGGGAGAGGAACGTTTAGGTGCCACTAAGGTGAGAGGTGGCAGACACGCCATGATCATCTTCTCTGGGGAAGAGATGGGGATGGAGATTGGAGCGTTGGTGAACCTTTTAATGTCCCAGGTGAGGAACAAGCTCCTGGGCTACATTAGGCTAACTAATAGATTTTATCTAGCAGGCGATATCACACGGGTGCAATCACTAGATGTGTCTTCTGAGATCAGCGCTGACTAACACAGCTTAATATAGATGCGTACAGAAGGCCTGGACCCAGCAGAAGAAATCCAAGTCTTACTGAATCACTTCAGTAGCAAACAGAGCTGTATATATGCGTGTGTGTGTGTATGCGTGTTGATGCTGCTAATAATAAGCAGATTATATTTAATAGAACAGAGAGGATGTGCGGCAGGCCACAGGAACGTGAGTGCATCCACAAGCCAGTCAGCATTGTTAAAAATACAGACAGGCACATGGATTGAAATGCTGGCGAGTGACAAACACACAGTCACATGCTCAAAAACACACACACATACGCACACGCACACACAGACTCGCTTATGGTAATTAAATCAAATGGACTAATCTAAACCAGCTGAAATCTTCCATGAGTGGCTTGCGGAAGAACAGAACAGTAAAAAGAGAGAATTTCTCAGATACAAGGAAGTCCGGAAATGTCCTTGTAATATCTTTTGTCTTTCTTTGATGCTCAGCCATCAGTGTGACTGAAAGCAGAAATCCAGAATTCCACAATGAGATGGTAACTTCAGTGACTTCATCAGACGTCCTCTCCTCTCTCATCTCAAACTTTTATCTCATCAGAGAGTTTGTGAAGTCAAAAATTCAATACATGTCATCTCATCTTGAAAATAAAACCAGGAGGCTTTATGAAAAAAAGAAGACAAATGCTAAAGACGAATCTAAGAGCAGCAGGAGGGAGTTCGACTGGTTGAGGTAAAGTGTGATCTTTATGAAGGCTCACTAAACGCTAAAGGTCACAGATGACCACACTGCAAAAAATGCTTTTCTTACTTAGATTTTGTGTCTTGTTTCCAGCCAAAATATCTAAAAAATCTTAAATCAAGGAGGATTTTCTAGACAAGTAAAAATTATTGTCTTGCTTTCAGACAAAATATGTTAAAACTAAGTGAGTTTTTGCTTAGAACAAGAAAAATAATTTGCCAATGGGGTAAGAAAAATAGTCTTATTTCAAGCTGAAAGATAGATTATATTTCTTACCCCATTGGCAGATAATTTTGCTTGTTTCAAGCAAAAACTCACTTAATTTTAACATATTTTGTCTGAAAACAAGACAATAATTTTTACTTGTCTAGAAAATCCTTCTTGATTTAAGAATTTTTAGATATTTTAGCTGGAAACAAGACACAGCATCTAAGTAAGAAATGCATTTTTTGCAGTGCACATTTACTGTGTTGATTCAGATAGAAAATATGTGGATGCTTCTTAACAGATTTAAAGTCACAATGTAAGCTTAGTAGCATTTTTTTCTTTTCTGTATTGTGACATTCATCTAATTGAAAAAGGATTACTGAAAAAAACAACAGACAGACTTCTATCCATCAGTTGCTGATTGGATGGAGGCAGAAGTGAATATGAGCTTGCATTCGATTGTGAGAGTTCAATTCTAGCACAGTTACTGCCCTTCCCCCTAATAAAAAGCAAATAATGATTCATTGCTTTTTGTTTTTGTCTGTTATGTCAAGATACAGGAACATATGAAAGAACTGCACTCATCAAACCATTTCATAGGGTCTTCAAGCACGTCAAACTGGGCCAGTTGCATAAACTTAGTCTCTATGTTAAGACAGTGTCTTAAGTACACGTTTGACCAACTATCAGTTAACCAAAGGGTAACCAGTCTTATTTTTTGGATTCAACTTAGACTAATCTACATTTTTCTGCAACTAAATTAAATATGTCCAGTCTTAAAGAAAAAATAGCTAATTTTTTTAAGACTAGTCTAAACCTTTTATGTAACCAGCCCCTGATCTTAGAGTTAAAGTCTTTATTTAGCCATTTGTTTCATTTGAGTAGTTAAATAATTCGACTTCTATGCTTTTCAAGGTGTTGTGTTTTCAGGCATAAACCAGCAAACAGCAGTAAACTTGCTATTTCAGCCTTACAAATTTTACATATTACTACTTTAACATGTTTTTTGGTCACAATACTAAGTATGTCCTTACTGCTGAGATGTTTCACTGTTACAACATTCACATTTTGTGAACAAAATAGATGCTGAGACAAAATGCAGCATCTGAGAAGCACTAAGTAAAGGGGTAGTTCACCCAAAAGCTCACCCTCATGTCATTCCAAACCTGTAAGACATGTTCATCTTCAGAACACAAAATAAGATATTTTTGATGAAATCTGAGCTTTTTGGCCCCTAATGTTCAAGGCCCAGAAAGGTAGTAAGGACATTGTTAAAATAGTCCATGCAATCAGTGGTTCAACCGTAATTTTATGAAGCTACGAGAATACGTTTTGTGTGCAAAGAAAACTAAAAAATTACTTTATCCAACAATTTCTTCTCTTCTGTGTCAGTCTTTGACACATGTTCATGACAGTACCACAATGCATGTACTGAACCACTGAAGCAACTATTTTTTATGCAGAGTCAGAAAGCTGTCGGGTTTTAATCAAATATATCTTAATTGGTGTTCAGAAGATGAACGTATGTCTTACGGGTTTGGAACAATATTTAATCACAATTAATGACAGAATTTTCATTTTTGGGTGAACTATCCATTTAAATGTCACCATTTCAGTCAATAGTTTTGGCACTCCAAATTACAACTGCATTAACAAACAATTTGTCAAAATGCGAAAGAGGAGAACTATATGAATCACGGCAGCTAATTCTGCAACCATTGATTTCGTTAACACAACGCTTTCAGGAAAAAGGTCCACTGGAAATGAGCGTGACCCGACAGAACAGCACCAAACTCCAGCGGAGGTGAGTGTTTTAACAGGAAACACAGCTTCCTGAGAACACGTATGCGCATTATTCCCAGCTAACGCAAATCACAAGTTTTCCTTGAGCTGCAAAGCAACAAGCTTCACCTTAGATTTCAGGAAGTTTACAACAAAACACATGTACAACTGATTGCAGCGTTTTTTCCAATGAGCATTCAATTTAAAACTCATGTACCATGTTGCAGACCGTTTCATCAAGTCTAAAGCCAGACCGACTCTATCTGTGCCAACTGTTACCCATGGAGTTTGGAATGTCAACAAAGTACTAAACTAATTTGTCTTTTGTGATGGTAATCTGTTTGACCAGTAAATACTGGCTGCGCTGAAGAAGCAGGATTCTCTACGTGCATGCAGATTTCTTCTTAATCTAAAGCTGCATTAAGCCTTATTAAATATTGCTTAAAACTACAACACAGAGTCATCATTATGCAACACGCTCGAGCCACACATTAAACGGACACACTATGGTTGGCTGAGCGATGCTATTTTAAACTGAATATAGGGTTAAACTGTGCTACAAATAAGTTTAAGCTTCTGAAAATGGAAAAAAACTTAATTCACATCGGACAAGGTTTGCGATTACGCATTATTCGATTCATCGGCTGGTGCATCAAAGGATTGTGTACAGCACAGGACGGTTTTAGCCGTCACAGTGTGGGTGCCACGTGCGAGCCGAAAGGCGAGGAGGATGCTGGGTAAGAGGATTGGAACGGGGCGTCGGCACGTGCGGCGCAGACTGACTGACCTCTGACCTCGACACTCTCGTGGGCTTTCTTTAAGCATACAGCAGAAATACACACCGCCACATTCACTCACACTTACCCATGGGGTGTAAACGCACCATATAGGAAGATGATGCAACAAAGCGCAATATCTATCCATTCAGAGACAAACCTCAAAGGTAAGGCGCAGAAACAGATCACATTCTGCTCCCATCATCTGATACGTAGCTCTACACAAGCTCAAATCCATTACAAACGCAGCAGAAGAGAGTGTGACCTTTAAAATGGATCTCCATTATTCAGAACAAGCAGCGGTTACTCTAATTAAAATGTTATGTCAAATAAACAGTCATTACCAGCCATCTGCCTAGCACTATAAACTGTAACAAGTTCATTATCATACACAATAGCTGACCCCAGGTAACCCCAAGCTGCTCTCAACATGTCATACTTCACTTAGAGAGCGCATAGAACCAGGTCAACGCTTGCAGCCCCCACAGGCATATTTAAGACTACTAAATGAAGCATTCAAATTAAACCGCTTAATGGGATAATGGTTTATGAAAGCAAATCAGAGGCATTTCTTATATTAACGCCGCAGTCAAACAAGTTTAAGATTACACAGTTCAAATGAAGCTACATTTAACATATTATTTAAGTACGTGTCTGAATGAAAAAGCCAGATTCGAGATGGTTTTATCAGGCGCAAGCAGTTTGAAAAGGTAAACAAACAAGTGCCAGCCTTCGATTCCTATTTCCTTCAAGAAACCGCAGACCACCGGGATTTGTCTCGAGATAATCCACTTAGATTACCACGGCTCTGTTTTTAAACGGCACACGCAGGAAAAAAAAATGGGTCACGTAAACCCACGAGTAACTCATAGGCCAGGGTTCCCTCAGAAATGCCATTCGTGTGATGGTAATGCTTAATTGTATTACATTCACATTCGAGCTCTGCCTTTTTCATTGGTGAGTAATAACCTTTCAGAGATGATTTAATGAGGTTGCTCCGGAATGGGTAATTCCATGTAAATCCCAGATATTACTGCTGAAATTCAATTTGATAAGACTCGGCCTCCTCGTCCAATCCCAGCAAGATAGCGCAGGCAATTTAGCCGTGCAATCAGATTGTCTAATTCCCTGACACATCATTGTTCCAGATCATTTCCATATTTTGCTACTTATAGGCATAATTAGTGCTGCATCAACAGGACAGAGGAAAACCAAACATCCTTCCTACCTCCACCACACACACAAATGCAGATCAATTGCTAGACAGATAACGTTTTGTTTCGGTGCAGAAGCACCCATCCGTAAACTTGCCACCTTACATGGCAACCGGTCTCCAGGGTGATGCTGCAAAGAGCCTGGGTTCAGCAGCCCATAAAGCTGTCATGTGCGAGCACATCACAATAGCGGCAGACACAGAGACCTCAGATCTAACAACATCCATCAATCACGTAAGGGATAAACAGCCCTTTGTGACTCCAATCAAGCCATTTTGATAAATATCTAAGGAAATGCTATTTTTATCATCATCAATCATCTTTTGAACAAAATTAGATTTAAATAATTTAAAGGCCTGATCATCTTGACCACCATTTAAAATAGTAAGAACAAACACCTTAATAAACAAAGACACCCTGCTTATTAATAAATAAGCTCTTTATGGAAAAAGGGTGCCGTCTTTCAGAAAGACAGCCTTAAGGAAAATAGCTCATAGCAACAGAAGCAATAGAATGCTCACTTCACAATGACAAAATTATCCACAACATCAACATGTTCCAAAATTACACGACAGAAATAACCATGTGCAATTTTGAGAATCTGCACTGCACGTCATCTTGATGCTGAATAATGTGTATTATGCTTTGTGTCTGTGGAGTCAGCAAACAAGCAGTGAAAACCAGGGGCCAAACAAGCACAAACTCACAAACTGATACAGATGGAAAATTATTTGAAACATTTTTGGAAGCAAAAGAGGAAGTGGAGCAAGTTCAGTAGAGTTTCACACACCTCTTCGGAAAGAGGAGAGAGATTCGACTGAGAGTCCGTGGCTGAGGGGGTTTGTGTGTGTAAAATGATCTTTGGCCCATCTGTTTGTTTCACTACTACCCCTGAAACCCCTCCTTCTCTCTCTTTCTCTCTCTCTCCCTTCCTTCCCTTTCCTTCTCGCTCTCCCCTGCAAAAAATGAAGCCGGTGGCTTTTCTGCTAGCTAGCAGACAGTCTTTTGTGATGGAAAACTGTACTGATGGTGTGACTTCCACCCTGGGGGAGGGTCAACTTCCGAAGACAGTCACACAGCAGGAAGATGTTTAAGGATAGATGCTAAAGAAAAATGACTATAATATTGATTATACTGTAAATAATATATAATGAATTATATATAAAACAAATAATGCATTTCTAACACTACATTATTATAATCTATTATTAGTCATGAACGAATGACCAATTAACAAATAGATAAAAAAAGATTCATAAATCTGTGTCAGTCATTCTGAAGAATTCTTCAGTAAATCTGTCAGCGCAGTTACTGAACCTGACTCACTTTCAGAGTGAGTCATCATGACTTTCATGTCTGACTCAAAAAGAACAGGGATTATTAGATTTTAAAACATTTAATATACAACCATTCAAAAGTTTGGGGTCAGGGATTTTTTTTCTTTTGAAAAATAACATCAAGGATGCACTAAATTGTTTAAAAGTGACAGTGAAGACACTTAAAATGTTAAAATATTTGTATTTCAAATAAATGCTGTTGTTTTGAACTTTTGAACTATTCATCAAATACTAAAAAAATATTAAGTAGCACATCTGTTTTCAATATTAATACTACTAATAAATGTTTCTTGAGCAGCAAATCAGGATTTCTGAATGATCATGTGATATTGAAGACTGGAGTAATGACTACTGAAAATTCAGCTTTGTCATCACAAGAATAAATAGCCATTTAATTTATTTATATTTGAATACAAAATATATTATAGAACAATTTATTAGAAAATATTAAGATTTGGTAAACACAGTACACTTCTACACACTTTTAAAAGTGGACACTGGATGCACATTTTCCACAAGTTTGTATGATTCTTTAGGTTCTTCAAGAAATATCTGCAACATACTTAAAATTCCTCAATGGTCGCGTAAAACACACTTTTTACCTTGTCAAGAACACAGCTCCGTTCATAGACACCCGTTTCGGTGCATGTCTCTTTAAATGATAATGAGCTACTGCTTATCCTGCCCCTCTCGTCCATTTTTTATGTATTTGGTGGCGCATTACCATCAAAAATAAATGAATCCACTAGAGGTGCCCTCAACTAATTTTAAGCATTAGTCAACTATTAGTCGCACATTTATTAATAAACAATATAAATAATGATAATGAGCCTTGATTGCCTACATAGCCTAATAAGCGCTCAAGCGCATGCAAAACAGCTTGCCACAGCGCACCGGCAGAAGTAATAATTATGAATGTGTCAGGGAAAACAGCAAGGAGACTGCATTACCATTTTAATAATGTGTTGATAAACTAGTGCTTTCTTTGTTTTCGGCTTAAGAGATGAAATAGGCGACACTGACTCATCATTTCTGTAGTAGTGATGCACCTGTATCCATGTTTCATACCGATCACATAATCTGAGAATATTTGTTTTCTATTTGAATTGGTTCATTTGAAAGTAGACATTTACTCTCTCCCTATATATATTTTTCATGCCTGTAAGGCAAGTATACAGAGTTTCGAAGTTTTGTGCTCAAGTTCACAGAGACTGAGACAGAAGAAAGCACATCTTGGTTGCTTTAATTATTTTACAAAAGCGCAACATTTTGTTGTTATTCTAAGTGCAAACAAATAAACATAGTCTTTGCAGATTCAAAAGATGTATTACTCTTATCTTTAAGACCAGAAATGATGGAGTATTTTAAGAGCAAGTGACTGAACCGGCGCCTCCATCTGTCATGCAGAAAGCGTGCTACTATTCAGCTATGATAAGACATATTTGAGGATGATGAACTATAGGTGAGTGTTTGGATGTCCTGCCGTTAACCATCTGTCCGTCACGTCCGGTGAAGATATGCTAATACGGGACAGTAAGTCAGCGGCCGTGGGTGGGGGTTGAGCAGTATAATGTCATACTGCTCAGAAAATCAAATTGGCTTGATAACTGAGACTGTTAAGGTTTTTTGGGGAAGTAAAAAAAGCAGCGAATGGATTTTTATCATTGTGGGGTGGTTGTGTTCGCACACTGCTAAGACACACATGCAAACACCATGTAAAAATGAATTTTGCATCCCCTTTAATATTCCATATTTCTAAACCCAAACTTCTGAATGGTGTTGTATGAAGTTGCTTTTTATTTATCTTTCACAATAATATTAAACGAAATAATCTTACTAAATAACATCCTCACCCATCTCTGGCACTTCCTGCGGTGACTGCCTTCAGAGAGAAATGCCTGATTGTCCACAAACTGCTAAATGGATTGATGACAGAAAGTCGGGTGTGAAAGAGAGGCAGGGTCAGAATCACCTTGGATACTCACCCATTATGCTGGAGCTCATGAAAGGTGTTGGGGACAATCCTTCATGGGACACTAATCGACTGTCACTCAAGTGATCAGGATAATGAGGGCTGTCTCCAAACCCCTGGGGGAAAGAGATCACAGCATTAAACACATTATTAGCTGGACCTGCTAATTGAGTGCTATGACACTCTTCTAATTACTGGGGGAAAAGAGGGGAGCGTGACTGGTCAACTGTCCCCCGAAACGATCGATATTTCTCCACTCTCCTCATTAAAAAACACTTTCTTCAAAGTCTTTGATGAATTTCATTAAAAGGGCAAACAAAGCCCTGAAGAGAAGATAGCGCTTGTGCTGCGATTGTGTAATTGTAATAAAGTTAATGGGGCACAAACAACAACAAAAGAAGCGATTTGCATTCATCAACAAAATTCATGTCACATTAAATCTGTTTGTTTAATGCCATGCTTTCTCCATATAGGGATATAACAATAATTCAAAGATTACTTTTTTGTTTTCTAAGCAAAGAGTAACATTTTGTGGTTGGCTTATTGTTAAGATCAGTGTCACTACTAGTGCAGATCTTCTAAAACTTTCTAACTCGGCTGTAAATGCGTTACTAGGCAACATTTTGGCTTTTATGTGGCAATCCTACTTTTTGTCACCCTTCATTCATTTCTATGTGGTGTATTGTTAAAAAAGTGCTAGACTCCCGGATTTGTGTGCATGCAAAACGATGTTGCGACACTTCAGAAATGACATAAAACTGATGAAGTGACGTGTTTACTAGAGCTCGACACAGATCACGTCTTTATGCCAAAAGCCTCCTCGTACTTAAAAAGTAGAATAAATAAGTCAGGTTCTCTCCTCGGCAGCTGAGGTCTGCCCTTTCATGACCGTTATCAGCTTTGGGGGGCTTAGGTCTAAATATCGGTCACAGTATGGGCCTTTAAAACTCAGAGTCCCCCCCAATAAAAGATACTCTGTGGCTGCGTTAATCCTGGAGCCGGTGAAAATCCGCCTGGCGCTACAGTCAAATGTGTCCCCCAAACCATATTAACTCTCTCCTGAGGGGCCTACAGCTGCCGGCTGTCCATTACTGTGGGCTTTTTCTTCTCCGCTTTCAACAAAAAAATATATCATGGACTATTACTATCCATAATTTTTTTTGTGTCTGTTTTCCAAATGGATGGCGATTGAGCAATTTCAAAGGCAATGGAGTGTTGTGCGGGGCAGAATCGATGGAGAGAGGTTCCCTATCGTGTTCCTGCCGTTTGTGTTAATAACGCTATGAACTGCCTGACTAATAGCTTCTCCCCTGAAGAGAGACAGTGGGAGGGGGTGGCAGGCGAAAAACAAGCCCCCGAACTGCACTGTCCTCCCTAGCAATTTGGTAAGCATGATTTAGTAAGCTCTCCAACTGAGGGTAGTGCACAGATGCAGGCAAAAGTATGCACAAATACAATTAAAGGGATAGTTCACCCAAACCAAAAATTCTGTTATCAGTTGGTCCAACTCGTGTCATACCAAACCCATAAGACTTTTGTTAAGGGTCGGAATAAAAAGTGAAATCATTTTAATGAAACCAGAGAAAATTTTTGTCCATCCACTGAAAATCAAATTTCACCCAAAACGTTCAAGCTTCAAAAAGTTAAAAAAAGCCATCATAAAAAATAGTCTACATGAATCGAATGGTTTATTTAATGTCTTCTTCATATGGAAGCTAGTTTCTGCCACTAAATAAAAAAGGCAATTGTGATTTTGTGTTTTTTTACATTTTTTTTCTTTCATCCTCACAGTTGCAAGCTCACATTTCGCAATTCTGACCTGTTGCAAGTTTACAATGTGATACAAACTCGTAACTGCGAGCTATATCTCACAATTCTGAAAAAAAAAGTCTGAATTGTGAGATATAAAAATGCAATTGTGAGAAAGTCAGAATTGTAAGATAAAACTCGCAATTCCGACTTTTTTTCTCACAATTGCAAGTTTATATTTCTGTTTATAATTCTGACCTTATGACTTGCAATTGTGACTTTATATCTCACAATTTTGACTTAAAATCTCACAACTGCAAGTTTATATCACAATTCTGAAGAAAAAAAAGTCAGAATTGTGAGATGTAAACTTGCAGCTGTGAGATAAGATATAAAGATATAAAGTCACAACTGTTTTTCTCACAACTGCAAGTTTATATGACAATTCTGACTTTATGACTTGCAATTTCGACTTTAAATCTTGCAATTCTGATATTTTATTGCAATTGTAAGTTTATATCCCAATTCTCACTTCAAAACTCGCAACTGCGAGTTTATATCACACTTCTGAAAAAAGTCAGAATTGCGAGATGTAAATTTACAAATGTGAGGGATAAAAGTAAATGCCAAGATTAATTGAGAGATGTAAATTTGCAATTGCAAAAATAGTCAGAATTGAGATAAAACACACAATTGTGAGTTTATATTACAATTCTGAAAAAAGTCAGAACTAAGAGATGTAAACTTGCAAGAAAGAAAGTAAATTCCGAGGTGAATTGCGAGATATTTGCAAAAAGGTCAGAGTTGTGAGATATTAGGTCACAATTGCGAGAAAGTCAGAATTGAGACATATGAAGTCGCAATTGTGAGAAATAGTCAGAATTGTGAGATAAAATTGTTTATATCTAACAATTCTGACTTCAAAACTCGCAATAGTTTATATCACAATTCAGAATTGCGAGAAGTTAACTCAGTAAAAAGTCAGAACTGCAAGACAAAGTCGTAACTGCGAGAAATAGTCAGAATTGTGAGATAAAACTTCTCACTTTTTTCTTGCAATTGCAAATTTATATCTCACAATTCTGACTTTATGACTTGCAAATGCAAGATTGTATCTTACAATTCCAAGAAAATGGCGAGATGTAAAAAGTCAGAATTGTAAGATTAAAAAAAGTCGTAATTACCTTTTTTTATTTTTATATTCAGTAGCAGAAACATACTTCCATATCTACACCCTATGTTATAAACAGATTTAATGAATTAATTAATGTTTTTATGTCTGTTTGGCATGTCAAAACAATCCTCACTGTTTTTTGTGGAAGTTCAAAGACGCTTATGGGTTTGAAACGATTTGAGAGCGAGTAAATGAACAGAATTTTCATTTTTGAACAAATCAGCTTCTTTATCATCTATATTTTCCTTCCTGGC
This sequence comes from Cirrhinus molitorella, assembly GCA_033026305.1. Classification (NCBI taxonomy): domain Eukaryota; kingdom Metazoa; phylum Chordata; class Actinopteri; order Cypriniformes; family Cyprinidae; genus Cirrhinus; species Cirrhinus molitorella. Next base: position 34,440,857 of record CM065118.1, on the reverse strand, counting down.
CGTTTGAATCTGCCCAACAGCAGCTGCCTGAATGTCAGAAAAGTACAGTGGATGGGAAGCTGAGATGATGAGGAGATCGGTGAGACCATTAGATCATCAATCATGCTGCCTCGCAATCTCAGAATGCGCTGCTTGTTGCTCACGCTCTCGCTGTCAGCGGCGAACGGTTAGTCTGGTCTAAATAACTGCCATGTTGCTGCTTAAGTATGCAAACCAGTGCTCCGCTGAAGAAAACATCTCTCAGATGCTCCTTCGTATCCCAGGTGAATGCCCTGGTCCCGTTTTAAGGCGTTGGGGATGGGTGATAGTGGCGTGATGGACGGGAGCGAGGCACTGTGGGACAGCGGGGCGCGCGGCAGAGGTGGTGCATGCGGGTTGGGCTGTCAGATGGGAGGCCTGAAGCCACGGCTGCCCAGGATGTGATGCCTGGCTGTGGGCCAAGGTCAGTTAGCCGGGGCTCCAGTCTGTTCACAGTCCACTAATCACACACGTGCAGAGAGGGAGAAGGAGAGAGAGACTCGCTCTTGTGAAAAAGATCTTGCTTAAAATGGTTCACAGTTTCTGTGCGAGAGAACAAGGGAAACTTTAGTCGATAGGATCCCGTGCTCTTTGCAGGTAACACAAAAATACAGAAAAGCCATAGCCCCCATTTAGTTATCTGATAGGAGATCTGAGTGTAGCAAGACTGTGAAAAAGTAATGTGACGGATGAAGACGCTGATTAAATCTAGCAGGTACTTGCAAATCGGCTGCAGCTCTGCTAAAGCTCTTGTGGCTTTTTAAGGGTAAACCACAAAAGACCGAGCTAGATTCTCACGATAAGATCAAACCTCAGACAATGGTTTCCGAACTTTGTTGCTCATGAGCAATGGACACTGCTGCGATCCAATTAATATCAAGAAGTAAGTTTGAATAGTAACTTGTACATGTAACGGCTGGAATGCACTACATACTTTTAAAATCTGTTTAGAGTTTTAAACACTACTCGTCATTCATTTGCCAAATTTGTAAACTGTTAAAGAACAAAAACTGGCCACTGACTTAATGCCTTTAATGCGGATCACACACTACCAGACTTTCAAGTCGTTCCGAACAAAGCAAACTCATGCAAAAATGTGTTTCTTATTTCTAGGAGACAAATAACAATGTGTTCTAAAATAGACCTAAAAATATCAAACATGTTTAAAATCATCTGCCTAGATTGAATCATAGTCTGAAACTAAAAAAAGAGAGCCCATCATACACTACACAATTTTTCTGGCTCTGATTTTTGGAAACTAGCACATGTCCAAATGTAAAATCAGGGCAAAAATCTGGGCAAAGTCGTATAGTGTATTCCAGCCTTAAAATGGTTTCAAACAGAGACTTTGTGATTTTAAATCTGTTCGAACTGAAGATGTCTGTTTTTGGAGCAAAGTACCTGCTGGTTTTCTTCTAACTCTGGGCTCCTCTGAGAAATGTAATTCTGTAAGGATAAGAACGCCTGTGATTACGGAACATTATTTTTTCACAACGCTTTCCTCATTTAATCTGACCTTAACTGTAACTAAACAAAAAGTTCCTGTTGCACTGCCTGGTACACACTTATTATGCATTCAGACCTTTTACATATTTCTGAGCATAACAATAGTTGGTGGTACTACTGAGTACTGAGTACTGAGATCTAATCTGATAAAAAGAAAACTAAAATTAAATAACCTGGGGAGTCAGATCATGAACAGTTTAGAATGGCCTCTACATAAAAGAATGATCATCATTTTAATACTTTTTAAATTCTTTTAAAAGAAGTCTCTTCTGCTCACCAAGCCTACATTTATTTTAGTCAAAGTACAGCAAACAGTAAAAATATTTTTACAATTTAAAATCAATTTTCTATTTGAATATATTTCAAAGCTGAAGTTTTAGCATCATTACTCCAGGTTTCAGTGTCACATGATCCTCCAGAAATCATTCTAATTTGCTGATTTGCTGTTTAAGAAACATTTATTATTATTATTATTATCAGCTATATTTAAAACAGATGAGTAATTTTTTTCAGGATTCTTTGATGAATAGAAAGATACAAAGATCAGCATTTATCTGAAATGAAAAGCTTTTTGGGGAAGAAATTATAGAAATTAATACTTTTATTTAGCAAGGGCGCTTTAAATTAATCAAAAGTGATGATAAAGACATTTATAATGTTACAAAAGACTTATATTTCAGATAAATGCTGTTCTTCTGAACTTTCTATTGATCAACCTGAAAAAAAAAATCCACTCAGCAGTTTTCAACACAATAATAATAAAAATAATAATAATAAATGTATTTTGAGCAGCAAATCAGAATGTTAGAATGATTTCTGAATGATCATGTGACTGGAGTAATGATGCTAAACATTCAGCTTCGAAATCACAGGAATAAACTACATTTTAAAATTTTAATTTAAATAGAAAACTTTTTTTTTTTTTTTTTTTAAATGGTACAAATATTTCAACATTTTTGCTGTACTTTGGATCAAATAAATGCAGGCTTGATGAGCGGAAGGGATTTCTTTAAAAAACATTAAAAATCTTACTGTTCAAAAACTTTTGACTGGTAGTGTATATATACTATTATTTAAAGGTGTGGGGTCAGTAAGATTTCTTAAAACATTATACTGAAGCAAATATTTGATCAAAAACATTAAAACTGAGAAATATTATTACCATTTAAAATAACTGTTTCATATTTTCATATATTTCAAAATGTAATTTATTCCTGTGAGGGCACAGCTGAATTTTCAGCAGCCATTACTCCAGTCTTCATTGTCACATGGTTCTTTCAGAAATCATTCTGATATGCTGATATAAACATATATATAATCTTACTGACTCCTAACTTTTGAACAGTGGTGTATGTAATGAATATCACACGTGTTGTTTTTCTTCCAACAGGTTCTGTGATAAAAGTACATGTTGAAATAACAGACATGCTTGGTTAATAATAAAAATGTTGAACTAATCCTAAAGTTTATAGAAAAATCTCACTTTTTTCTGTCCTAAAATGTGCCATGCAGCATTAAGCATGGATTCATCACTAGGTATACGGGCTAAAGTTATGGGCATTTGTGCAAATAAGTGCTGCATTTTTTTTTTGGTGGAGGCATTGGCTTGGAAATTATGATGATTATATTGCAGGTTGAATGTTTGGGGAAAGACAAACACTTATGTTAATATCTCTTTGGAAACACAAGTACTCAAACACACACATACACACACAAACACAGTATTTCAGTACAGTTAAACAGCTTGATTGTGTTTATGTGATGCGTGTGTGTGTGTGTGTGTGTGTACGCACACACACTGTATTGAGGTGCAAACAGCTGTCTGCTGATCCCATCCCCAGCAATGTCACAACCACTAATTTCCATGCACCTAGAGCAAAGATATCTCATGCGTCTCCGTCTTATAATTCAAATCAGGCCTCCGGCAAAGCCATCGCCTGTAGAAGTGCGGAGAGGAAGGGCATCGGAAATAAACAAGACAATGTGGTGTGAGAGCCTCCGACATTTGACTGATTTCTGATAGGAAGTGACAGGAGATTGACATGAAATGAAATTCATACAGGGCACCCTGAACACACCACCGTGGAAAAGACAAACAAACAAATAGGAAGTGAGAGATCTTCACAATCTCCACTAGGGTTGAACGCAAAATAAAAAAAATAATAAATTCACAACCATGGCTGATTTTTTCTTTTCTTATTTTGATGAGGTGGATATGATTTGCATGCATGAAAATCAATCTGAGCTTATGGTATGACTGAAATGCATCAATGCTTCCTGCACCAACTGCGTTCAGTCTCACACACACACACACACAGCCTGGAAAAACTTCAACCATTTGTTATTTGTCATGAGTACTGCTAATATAATCATAACGTCAAGTAGGCTGTATGTGCACTTTCATCTGTCTCTTCTAACAAACTGAATAAACAAAACCCCTTCCTTTTTTGTTGTGCAGAAAAAAAACAAAGATATTTTCTTTGCTGTGTTCTTTGAGTGGAACATCTGCTCATAATGTTTCTCAATAGTCAAAAAGAAAAATTAGAGAAAGAAAATGGGGGAAAAAGAAAAACAAGAGGAGGATTTCTTGTAATATGGGCACTCCTCAATTAACGTTCAGATATAAAAACTGCTGTTTACTAAATAAGTCATCACTGTAAAAAGTGTTATGATAAAAAAGAATGCACAAATTCTACTGTTAAATTATGCAAACCAGTCAACATACAATACATGGAAAAATACATGAAAATTAATATGATACTAGATGTAATTTTATTGGAATGTGACATTATAAACTATGGTTCTTATTAGTATGAACGACCTTATAATTTATGGTGAAAATACAACACTATTCGACAGTTTGGGGTCAGTCAGACTTATTTTTAACCAAAAAAAAAATACTTTTATTCAGCAAGGATGCATCAAATAGATCAAAAGCAACAGAACATTTGAAGAGTTCAGATGCAAAACCCCCTAAAAGTCATCTCGGTCAAAAATGGTAGAAACCTATATATCGGAGCCTTATAAAAATGCATTTTTTAAAGAAAGACTTACAAATTTAGAGGATTTAGAGGCTTTCGCCATCTACTCTTCACCAGTCTCATCAGCCAAAACTCATCAGTCCAAGGCACTCAAAAGTATTGTACATTAAAAAAGCCTTATTCACATGGCTTTAACATTAAAAACAACACACGTGCACGTGCGGCTAACTCACATTCATCAGGCGATAACCACTTTGTGTCCACTTTCAAGTGCCTTGGACTGATGAGTTTTTTGATGACATGAAAGAACCTTGCATCCAAAGAGCACCAATTCATGGACTTTACACCCCAGCAGCATTTTTTGCAAATTTTTGGATGTATGAAATGCTGTTCTTTATTCATCTTAAAATGCATCACTGATTCCACAAAAACATTAAGCATTTCAACTATTTTAAACATTAATAATAACAATGTTTCTTAAGCACCAAAACTGGAGACTGGAGTATTGGCTGCTGAAAATTCAGTTTTATCATCACATACAAAAAAAAAAAAAACTTACAAAATAGTTTTTACTGTATTTTTGATCAAATAATTCCAGATTGAGCTTACAAGACTTCTTTCAAAAGCATTAAACAATCCTGCTGACCACAAAATGTTGAATGATAGTGTTATAACTAATAGTATTTTACAATGAAGTACATTTATTAAGTAAAAAAAAAAACATTTTAAATACAATGAAAAAGCTGTTGAAGGACATTCCCAATACTCCCTGCATGAAGCATCATCAAATTTGATTTGATTTTATTTAAACTAGGGCTGTCAAACGATTAATCGTGATTAATTGCATCCAAAATAAAAGTTTATGTTTATATACTATATATTTGTGTACTGTGTATATTTATTATGTACGTATAAATACACACACATACATGTATATATTAAAACAAAATATTTATACGTGTATATATATATATATATATATATATATATATATATTTACACCTGTATACAATTTAGATGATAAATAAATATAAATATTTTAATATAATATAATAAAATATTTTTCCTTAACATATACATGCATGTGTGTGTATTTATATATACATAATAAATATACACAGTACACAAATATATAGTATATAAACAAACTTTTATTTTGGATGCGATTAATCACGATTAATCGTTTGACAGCCCTAATTTAAACAGTTGTTTCTTCTTATCAGTTATTAGTTGCATATGTTAAGCAAGCACATTACCAAGGATGGACTAAACTGGACTAAAATGCACCGTACTGATGTGATCACATTAGCTATTGTGTGTGTGTGTGTGTGTGTGTGTGTGTGTGTGTGTGGCAAGTGAGGTGAAGCGAGGCAAGACTGGTCTTACCCTGGAGGACTCATAGGATGGGCTGGACTGGCCACCTGAGGCCCATGATGCTTGGCTTGTCCTCTCATCCATACCTGTCCAAAACACAGATTCACAACTCCATCAAAACATGCCCACCCAATACAACACAAAATGGAGATGGAAAAAAAAGATCTTTTTGTCATCTTTTTTGGGCTGTTTTTTTTTAATTAAAACTAAAATGACGCAATAAAACTAAATCAATGAACTAAATCAATCAAGTCTTCTGATCCATATGTCTGTGAGCAGAATTAAAAAAATGCTTAAAAAAAAAACAAAAAAAAACAACATGTCCAGCTGTAATTCTTCTGCGTGTCTTTAGTAAATTCTGATGGCAAAAGATGGTTAGGGCTAGCGCAAGCTGTTAGTAAAACTGGCCAACCACGTTCTGACAAATTTCTTCAGCAATTTCTTATCTTCCAAATGATGTTTTAACAATATCTTAATTACCTTTCTGGGTCTTGAACGTGTCAGTTGTGTTGCTGTCTATTCAGGGTCAAAAAGCTCTCAGATTTCATTAAAAAAAAATCTTAATTTGTGTTCCGAAGATTAATGAAGGTCTTATGGGTTTGGAACGACATGAGGGCGAGTCATTTTTGGATGAACTAACCCTTAAATAAAGAAGCAACATGCTGTATTTTTAGAAAGAAAAACATGCCTTATTATTTGCGCTCCAAATGAATGCTAACTACTTAATCATGCAAACTATTTAATAAAGAAGCCAAAAGAACAGTTGCGCAAATTAAACAACAATATAAGGAATCCAAACAAAATCACTATCCATTTTAGAAGAAAAAAATGGAAAAACTATGAAAATTTGAAATGTTGCCTTGGCAACAAACTGAAATAAATAGCTGAAGCCAAGCTGAAGTAGTGCAATATCTAAAAATAAAACTGAAATAAAATTAATTCAAGTCCTTCTTGTGTGCGCTGCTTCTCTATAAAGACACTAAAGCGCCATTAAGAGATGCGGCTGACTCTGTTATTTTAAAAGCAGAAGCAAAATCCAGTGAGCAGCAAAACAGATTGATGCTTTTGCTAAAACGCTGCAAAAAACAACAATTCTGCAAGTATAGTTATTTGCACCTATTACAAAACTCGGACTGTTCTAACCAAGTTTGAACAAGACAACCAAGACAATTTTTTCACCTAAATTTAGCATTATTAATCAGTATGTTAGGAGCATTGTAAAATAATCATATAACTGTTCAAATTGGGAAAATTTGTAGAATGTATAAATATTTGTAGAAGGCAGGGGAAAACAACATAAACACTGAAATTACTAGTTAACCTTGTTTTCTTTTCATGATGAGAGTGTTTTGATAATGTTTGTTTTAACCAAAATACAAAAATAGTCCAGACTTCAAGAGGAAAACTCTGAACCCCCATACAGTTCCTTTTCTGTCACATGGCCTTACATATGCATCTAAATGTAAAAAATAATAATAGCTTGATACAACATCAACATCTGATCTTATTTTTAATATTCATATCTAACTGGGCTCAACTGATTATTATTATCATTATTTTCAATATATATATCCCTTCCTCCACCGGGAAGGAAATATAGAGAGCGGACCTCTTGGAACTTTAATTCAATATCCCTCATGTAGACAGTGCTAAAACAACATGTCTTTTTTTGGCTAATTTAATTACTGTTAAAATAAATAAATTATTCAGTCTGTTGGGATTGTGTTCCCTCACAGTAAACTGAGACTGCAGACTACTGATGACTGTACTTCTGATACAGTTTGCAACAGTTTATATCGAATTAATCATGTTGATCATAATATACTAGAGAACAGTACACCGGGTGAGACTTTAAATGGTCCCAGCGCAGCGTTCTCCTGTATTCTTCTGCGTTTCAGTGGAACAACATGATCTCATATATTATTTACTTACGTATTCACTGACTGACAATTCAAATGAATGTATTTTCTGAAACGAAAACGAGGGAGGGGTCCGTGTTTCCCGTCGTCATTCTCAGCCTGTCTTATGAAAACGATTCCAGGGCCGATGGCCGCCTCTACAGGACACGTGAGGAGTGGAAATGTTGAGCTCATGGCGAGCGGTCATGTCCAGCACGGCTCTCTTGGCAGGAGTAAAGAAAGAGTGCAGCAGAGCTGTTAATCCGCTACACTTCCATTCAAAGACTGCACTTTACAAGCGGGCCACGGCGCGTCATTTATTTTGCTTCGCATAAATCACTTTCAAAAATGCATCGCTCCCTTTCCCGCGCTGACGCGCTCGTGCCGGTGCAGCCGGGCCGCTCGGAGTTGTCAGTGATGTATGGTCGAAGCTCGTCAAAATAGCTGAGCGCTGAAAGTTTGATAAACCTCATATTTTACAATGCCACTCGGTTCCAAAAGACAGCCGCAGAAAACACAGAAACGAATAAATAAATAAAAACGTAAAGTTGACGCAATTGACTTGATTCAACATCTGGTACGTGATGAACAAAAACAATATCTGGCTTTGAAAATTACATTTCGCCGAGGCTGTTGGGTAAAGATATATGATTGCTGGCTTCTTCAGGCTGTTTGAGCCAATATTGTTGTGCAGGTAACAACATTCCGTTCTTCAGTCTCATGTATGAGCCGCAAAATTGCAGAGGAAGAAAACATCAATATCTCTCCACGCTATTGATAATCCATGTTTGTCATTTCAACAATTCTTTCTTATCTGATTCCAGCCCATTATAACATGCAACATGGATCAAATTGGAGTAAACAATCAGGGAAAAATTATGGTGGTCTTTACACGAACGCTGGGAAAAAAGCACATCAAATAAATGTAGTGTTATTTTCGTAATAATGTTGACAGTATGCAAAACTGTAAGTGATGCTTGTACTGCACAACTGAGCATGATATAAACTCAAATCACTATCAGCTGAACATTTGCATACAGAGAACAAACTATTTACAGAAACAGAAAGACAAGTTTGATTGCTGTTTACTGATCTATCAATCTATTTATACATTCATCCATCCATTCCTTTTCAACCCATTTAGCCTTTTTTCACTTATCCATCCTTTTTTTCATACATCTATCATTTTTTTCAACTTCATCTTTTTTCTTTCCATCCTTCCTCCCGTTATTTATTTCTGCCATCATCCCCATTTTTTCCTATCCTTTATTTCTTTTTAACCATTCACCTTTATACATCCATTGTTCTTAAAATATCTACCTTTTTGCCTATTTGTCTATCCTTTCGCTTTGTCAATCCAACCATTATTTCAATTTCTTCTTTTACATTAATCATTTTTCCTATTCATTTATCCATTCATATTCATTCATCTCTTTTCATTTTTTCCATCTTTCATTTTTTGCCATCATCCATTGTTTTCATCCATCCATCCCTCTATCCATACATCCATACATCAATCTATCCATCTATCCAATCTATCTATCCATCCATCCATCATCTATCTATCCATCCATCCATCTTTATCCATTCATCCATCCTTTCTTTGTCAATCCAACCATTACTGAAAACCGTTTTTCCTTTCTTACATCTTTTTCCTATTCATTCATTCATTCATCCTTCTTTCTACCATCCATTATTCTTCCATCTTTCTTTTCACTCATCCATCCTTTTTTCTCTTTCCCTTTCTTTCAGTCATCTTTTTTTATCTATCATCCATCCATCAATCTACCCATCCATCCATACATACATCAATCTATCTATCCATCATCCATCCATCCATCTATCTTCCATCCATTTATCTATCATCCATCTACTATCCATCCATCCATCCCCCATCTATCCATTAATCCATCCTTTCTTTGTCAATCCAACCATTATTAAAAAAACTTTTTTCCATTTATCCATCTTTTCCCAATTCATTCATTCATTCATTAATTCATCCATCCATCCTTCTTTCTACCCATACATTTCTACTTCCATCTTTCCTTCCACTCATCCATCTTTTTATATCCATCCTTCCCTATTTTTATCATTCATTCATCTTTCTTTTTATAAATCCATTGTTCTTATAAAATCAACCCATTTCATTCATTCATTTATTCATTCCTTAATTTATTCATCCATACTTCTTTCCCATACATTTATGCTTCCATCTTTCCTTCCACTCATCCATATTTTATATCCATCTCCTTCCCTATTTTTTAATCATTCATTCATTTTTCTTTTTGTAAATCCATTGTTCTTATAAAATCAACCCATGTCCTATCTATCTATCTATCTATCTATCTATCTATCTATCTATCATCCATCCATCCACATCCATAAATCTTATCCATCCATTCATCCATCCATCTGTCTGTCTATCCATCCATCCATCCATCCATCTATCATCCATCTAGCCGTTCTTTGTGTCAATCCAACAATTATTCCAACCTCTTTTTCCTTTTTTACATCCATCCATTGTTTTCTCATTCATTCATTCATAAATTTTTTATATCCACCCTTCCTTATTTTTATCATTCATCCATCTTTCTTTTCAATCATCCATCTTCCTTTCAGTCATCTTTCTTATCTATCAATCTATCCATCTATCTATCGTTCATCCATTGATCCATCTATCTATAATCCATTCATCATCTATCTATCATCCATCCATCCGTCTATCCATCCATCCATCCTTTCTTTATGTCAATCCAACCATTATTTCAACATTTTTTCCTTTCTTACATTCATCCATCTTTTTCTCATTCATTCATTCATTCATTCATTCTACTTCTTTCTATCCAGTCATCATTCATCTTTTCTTATTTTAAACATTAATCCATCTTTCTTTTCATTCATCCAACCTTTCTCTTTCTCTTTCCCGTTCCTTCATTTATCTTTCTTATTTCCTATTCATCATCCATAAATACTCTTTTCAATCATTAATCTATCCTTCCGTCTTTCTTTTTACTCATAAATCTTTGTGAAGAAACAAATTTCTTTCTTTCTATCCATCCATCCATCCTTCTGTCCTTTTTTCTCTTTCTATCAATCCTTTCATCTAATATGATTACCTCACATCCATACCTCACATGTGATACCTCACATGATTAAAACAGGCACATAAATAGCTTCAAGTTAAAAAAGGCAAGATATCAAGAGCAAGTTCCTCTTTTTCCCCCAACACAAGGTCTAACACACATAATCAGTGTGTGTGTGTGTGTGTGTGTGTGTGTGTGTGTGTGTGTGTGGTCGAATCCAGTGCCAGAGACAGTGTACAGAGCAGAACCGTGTATGTGGCAGAGCAGGTCAGTCAGCACAGGGGCCTTTTAAACTAAGACTGGGTTTTTTTCTCTCCTTAACACAACCCATAAAACATTTGGACTATACTACTTCACTGAAATAGCATGTTTCTGGATAATGTTTGGTAATATAAAGGAAAATATTACTGACACAATATTTGGTAAACGGAGTTTCATTTTTGTGCACATGTTAAAACTTACAATCAAAGCACAAGAATTAATAAATAAATGGAAAAGAGCAAACATTGGATTATAAGACAGTTGGGAGGGAGGGAGGTGTAATTCATTCAGTGTCGGAGCTGGAATGTGTAAAAGGAGAGACATGTGTTTAGTATTTGCAACAAAGGAAATTACCTCATAGGGAAGTTCCTCTCTGAGGACCATTGAGGAATTTTGTATATATTTACAACACTATCCATCAGTTTTACTCCTGCAAAAATGATCAAATCAGCACGTCTAATATAAATTTCATTCAAACAATTAATCTTCCTTGTACGGGAAGTGCTGGGTATGACAAGCTAACTCTGACAGGTTTCATACAGAAAAACAGAAAGTGCGTGTGTGTGAGAGAGAGAGCACGAGCGAGCGAGAAACAGCCTCCTCCTTTCTGTGGTTAGTTTGTTATGAGTCAGCTGCTCAATTTAACCATCTGCCAAATCACTGAGGACCGATGTCATGAGATGTTCTACGTCAAGGTCAGTGATTGAAAAAACTTGCCATTTCCCGAACGGCTAATTTACAACTGCTCTTTTACTTGAGCCAGTCTAGCGGTGCAGAGCTTCACCTGCCTCTATAGCTTCTCTTAACGGCCATTCATCACTTTTATACCAGTAGTCTGCCCTACAATCCATGTGTGAGAGGTTTATAAAACATACACACTTCCCACTCGCCTAGTGTGAAACATTACTGCTGCAGAGCCAGCAGCCAATTCACAGCAGCTCACACAACCAATACGCTCATTTATTCACAATCCCTCCTTTCGCTGAACACACAGTACGATTTCTTTTGCACAATTTCCTGAAGGCCAGTTTCCACAAAGGCATTTAAACGTGTAAAAATGTGTTTGCTATCTAGTGAGTGTGACATTTGCAATGGTAAAATGCACTGACTACACTTTTAGCTAATGCAGAACTCTTCTCTCCTGGGAAAAAAGTTATACCTATTTAAGTTGGCTTATGGTAGCTGTAGCTGTTGATGGTTAAAGGTAATCTAGCAGCCTTTAAAGTGATAGTTCACTAAAAAATTTAAATTGTTTCTTACAAAAGTAAAAAAACAACAACATTTGAATAGACATGAGGGTAAATAAATGACAGAATATTCATTTTTGGTTGAAATGTGACCCTGCGCCACAAAAACAGTCATAAGTCGCTGGGGTATATTTGTAGCAATAGCCAAAAATACAATGTATGGGTGAAAATTATAGATTTTTCTTTTATGCCAAAAATCATTAGGATATTAAGTAAAGATCATGTTCCATGAAGAGATTTTGAAAATGTCCTACTGTAAATGTCTCAAAACTTAATTTTTTATAAGTAATATGCATTGCTATAACTTAATTTGGGCAACTTAAAAGGCGATTTTCTCAATATTTTTTTGCACCCTCAGGTTTCAGATTTTCAAACAGTTGTATCTCTGCCAAATATTGTCCTATCCTAACAAACCATACATCAATAGAAAGCTTATTTACCCAGTAAATGGAGCCTTATGGTTTTGTGGCATTTGTTTAGCAGCTTGATCATAACTGTCTAGCAGGTCAAAACAGCCAAATTAACCATCGAGCTACACACACAAAAAAAACTAAACAAAAAAAAAAACCTGCTGCTTGTTTAAATTAGTTTTTTTTTTTTTTTTAATGAGCTGAAGTAGAACTAATTTTCCACTAATCAACCATTTAGTTACACACACACAAAATAAATAAAATAAAAAATGCTATAAAAAATTATTTACTAATTTTAAAATGTTAAAAACATTGCATTTAGTAAAATTATATGGTGGCTTTTTTTTTGTTGGGACTTCATAAATAATTTTTGTTGACAGCTAACTAGGCAGCAAATCTGTCGTTCCCAGCATGCTTTGCATGGGACTGCATTCAAATGTAAAAATTAAGTGCAATGTTATATGTTTTTCAGTAAAAAGAGAGATTTGGTTTTTTTTTAATGTTCAGTTATGATCAGTGGTGGTCCGTCAGGGCCATCAGGGCCTTCTCTGCTGGCCCTACAAAAACTGAGAAAAATGTTTATTGATTATTTAGGTATCATTTTCCTTTGTGTAATGTCCACAAAAAAAATCTATCATTATTTTTATTGACGTTAAACTGGAATATTCTACATAAAAAAGTCTGGGGCTAGCACTACAGACAGTGCTTCCCTTATGTGTGAGTGACAGAATCATCAGCCAATCAAATTTTGACGTTCAATGACAGTATGCCCTCTGGGTCCAGCGACACGCCCAGTGCTTCCCCAAGGAATTTCCAAGGCATTCCAGCCGCAGTCGCCTCTTGTTGCCGTTCTACTAAAAACGCCTTTTTTAAAAGTGTTCTTCTGCAGACAAATATTGCAACTATGAGTGCTATGAGTGGAGAGGGACTAAAATCTTAACAGCTAGCACCGAGCACAAGAAGTTATTTTATTGTTTGGCCGTGTTTACTTTTTAATAGAGTAAAGGGACATGGAGTGACAGACGCATGGGCTTTATTTGCAAGTGACAGATGAGTGCTTTATTAATTGACGAATATTGTATCATTATTATGGTGGTGTATGTGGTGCGTTGATAATGCTGTGGTGGTGTGGTGAGTGGATGTCCAGCATTTGTACAGTTTTGTACATTTGTACATAGAGTGATGTAAATGTGCATAGTAACCCGTGTATTGGCGGATTACTTGTAATGATCCATGTAGGGAAATTTACTCTGCATTTAACCCACCCCAATCTAGCCTACTGTTGAAACTGGTGATCAGCTGTCATTGTTGTTGAAAGCCTGTTTGTGGCATAATATGCGCATATGCATAGGACTGCGTTAGCTGTAACTGAGATGTGTAAGATGTATAGTTTACGGTTGCTTACTGAAGGCCCTGACTGAAACCCCACAGTACGCCACTGGTTACAATGGAGATTTAGAAGAGTTTCTGTTATGTTTTTGAGTTTTGTGGTTACCATTGTTCTGAAGAGTAAAACTTATTTACTAGGCTAGAGACGGCCATAATGTGTGTCAAAGAGCAATAGCTGTATGAATGTCAGAACTGAGACCAGTCTCTTCTGATCTGCTCATCTGATGTTACATATAATAATAATAATAACAACAACAACAACAGTCTTTTGCACGCCAACATGCTATTGCTAGTTATTATCAAACACATGAACTTAAAGGATAAGTTCACTTTCAGAATAATAATTTCTTGATAATTTACTCACCCCCATGTGAGTATTCATGTCTTTCTTTCTTCACCCTTATGGGAGTGTTCATGCCTTTCTTTCTTCAGTCAAAAAGAACTTAAGGTTTTTGAGGAAAACATTCCAGGATTTTTCTCCATATAGTGGGCTTCAATGAGGATCCGCAGGCTGAAGGTCCAAATTGCAGTTTCAATATAGCTTCGAAGGGCTCTACACCATCCCAGCCGAGGAATAAGGGTCTTATCTAGTAAAACTATCTGTCATTTTCTTAAAACAATAAGAATGTATATACTTTTTAACCACAAATGCTCATCTTGCACCAGCCAGACCTCATGCATTATGCAATCATCTTGGAAAACTCACACATGCAGAAGTATCGACCCAGTGTTTACAAAGCAAATGTGGAAAGAAAGTCAAACACCCTTTACAACAAAAGGTAAAACAATGATGTTGGATGATTTTGAAATTTTTGCCCTGCCATACTTTTTGTAACAGAGTACACAGACGAAAAACTAACAAACGTAATTATGTATTGTGTAAAGATACACATATGCATCACAGAGCTTGCGCAAGATGAGCATTAGTGATTATAAAGTATTATTATTTTATTTTTTTAAATGAAAGATCATTTCGCTAGATGAGACCCTTATTTATTTATTTATTGGTATTTTAAAGCCATATCAGCACTAATAGCTATTTTCATGGCAAAATCAGCAGTTTAAAATAACACACTTCTTTCTACAAAACCTACATAATGTTCACATTTCATAATTAAAATATTTAAATACAAAAACCATCATTATACAAAATTTAAATATTAACAATAGTAACAATGATAAAAGTCTATGAGATCCTTATTCCTCGGCTGGGACTGTGTAGAGCCCTTTAAAGCTGTAAACTGCTATTTGGACCTTCAACCCGCTGATGCCCATTGAAGCTCACTATATGGAGAAAAATCCTGAAATGCTTCTCAAAAAACCTCAAGCTCTTTATGACTGAAGACAGAAAGACATGAACATCCTGGATCACATGTGGGTGAGTAAGTTATCAGGAATTTTTTATGCTAGAAGTCAACCTATTCTTTAATTCTATTAAAGGTGGACTACTTTTTTGTTCAAAATGTACAGTTTTGCTGTATCGCGTGGAATAGTTTTCCTCAACTTATTTAGGTTCACTGAACAACTACTTTTTTGACAGAACCTTCTAGAAGCCACCATCAGATCCTGTTTCATCTGGTGCACTAATTGCACAACTATAATCAAAACTCCAAGTACGCCTCTGATAGACTCAGCTCGCATTCCCCCATCATCGGCAGCTATACATGTATCATATAGCTCATCTTTATAATTATTTCGGAGGCGTAATTTTTTATGCTTAATTATGAAAATTAGCTCCAAAATAAATGCAAATTATGCACGCATAGGCTTCCCGACCTAACTGCTGTGGATTCTGCGCTCGAGCACGATGCCAAAGAGCATTCATTTACATGCAGCTCCCGTCCAGAGAAGGATTTAAATATGGATTTAACTTGGCACAGGCTCTGCCTTGTGAGCAAATCTTTGTCTTTCCTGTTTTAGCGTCTGGCAACCGTGAGAGATTCTTCTTTAACATTGTTTTACTTCTGCATTTCCAGACTAATCAAGACTTTTTCTCTAATTTGCTTTCATGGAATTACCGGGGATTTTAAAGGTGTCTTTGTCCTGCGTGTCAGCTTTAATGAGGGAAAAAAGCATGACGAAAACCTTCAGTAATGCATGGCGGCATTAATAACAAAAAGACTGGCCGACTGAGCGCTTTTGCACTGGGGCAAAAAGGCATAGTGGTTATACAGTTGGGAACAGGAGTGCTGCTATTTCCAGTAGGCTAAAGTTATACACACATGAGCAGGGATTTTAAAACCAAATGGAGACTGAACGCTGAAAATATTTGAGAAGGTTTGCTATATAATCTTAAGCATTTGCAATGAGCACTGTATGCAATGTAAAGTATGTCAGAAACAAATAAGAGTATAACAAATAAGTATTCATGATTTTAAAAAACAGCAATTTTGCTAAAATATTTTTTCTAAAAAATAACAATTAAACATTATGCCATACTACACAGAAAAAAAACATTTTGGTGCAGAAACAATTTTCACTCTGAAAGGGCTAGTAAATTTCACAATTAATTACAAAGAAATGGCCATTAACATTAAATTAAATATGAAATGTTAAAACGTACTCCTCTAATCTTCATGTTATTCATAACCACAAAAAATTTACAGAATACTTATTTTTTCCCCCAAGAACGTACCCCCAAGTACAATGCAAAAACAATTTTGTACACAATAAGTGAATTGTATCAAATGATTCATTTAAATGTAAGTACAAAATAGTTAACATCATGTCATTACCCCAAATGAACAATGATTTTTGCACTGAGATAGTGGTGTTTAAGATGCCCGTGTGTCTACACAAAACATAGCAACATAGCTAAACATAGCAAACAACATGCAAATCATGACCAACTGATGAACACACCTAACAGTGAACTGAACTGATTGCCCATCAAATCAAATGCAGCACACATGAACGCAACCTTGACTAAGAGGCAAATATTTCTCTTGGCACATTCTGGCTCTCTTCTGGAGTTTAATTGTCGAACAGGTGTCCACACCCCTCCACAACAGACGCACAGCGAGGGGGGCAGAAACAAGGGCAATGTACCAATTGTTCCTGAAGCAAGTGGCTCACTTATGTGCTCTGGCAACGCGGTGGCTGGAAAAAAAGAAACGCATTCATTACTTCAATTGACCGTTGCCTGCCACTGCTGCGAAAACAAGCGCCCCAGACGTGACATCACAAAACCCAAGGTTTGAGTCGTTCAGTGGAATTTGCTTGCCAAATTGCCACGGAAACCAAACATTCCCTTCACAGGCCAGACGGCCACTGCATCGGGGTTCAACGGCGAAGCAGCGATCAATACAGAGCCGTAGGGAGGAAGCGCAGAGCGGATAAATGATGTGAAAGCAGGCTGCTGGAGAGGTTTGCTTTCCTCTCTGGCCTCATCAAGAGGGGCGATGAAATCGCGGGGCTGAGTCGTGCTCTGGAGAGAGAGATGACCACTCAGCTCTCATTAGAGAGACTGATGCCATACAACAGAACTACACTTACTCATCTGAAATAACATGATAAGACCGATGGATGCGACAGCTAAAAGAGGAGGCTTGAAAATCATTTGGAAGAAAACAAAACAATTATACAACCTGAAAGTCTGATACATATCCAAAACCACAGTATGAAAAGTAACATGAGTGTATATTTGGCTGTGAACGAAAGGGATAAATATCCACCGTCTGATTTGTATTTTGGAAATGTACCTAGACAACAATTGAAGCAGAGATCTGGCATCTGGTTACACCAGGGGTCTCTTCTTAAGCGAATATAGCACAGAAACAACTATATGCTGCTTTGAAGGGACAGTTCACCCAAAAATGAAAATTCTGTCATTATTATTCACCCCCATGTTGTTCCAAGGGTTTTTGACTCTTCATAGACAGCAATGTAACTGAAATGTGCCTAGGCCCAGAAAGGTACTAAGGACATCAGTAAAACAGTCTATGTGACATCAGTGGTTCAACTGTAATTTTACGAATCTTCGATAATACTTTTTGTCCGCAAAGAAGCAAAAAGTTTCACCAATGTCCTTACTACATTTCTGGGCCTGGGGACAGTTCTGTTACATTGCTGTCTACGCAGGGTCAGGAAGCTCTTTTGGATTTCATTCATTTGTGTTCTGGAGACAAACAAAGGTCTTACGGGTTTATAATGACATGGGGGTGACTAATTTATGACAGAATTTTAATTTTTGGGTGAACACTCCCTCTAAATTTAAACATTTAGGAGTAAAACAAAAGGGAGAATGGGGAATGTAGTAATTTCTTTTATCAGAGGTCTTTAAAGCACATTTAGGCTAAATTAAAACTTGCAAATTTGTGAATATTAAACAAATAATACAATAAAAAAGACAACACACTTTCAGTCAAATTACAACAACTGTGAATCAGTATTAATGCATCATACAGTATCTAACAAACAGAGCAGACTTGGAAACAACGGAGAATTTCATTAACTGTAATCTTTTATCAGGTTTAATAAATGAACTGTAATTTATTAACATGCCTACGATGTGATTATCGCTGTGAGCAACTCCTACAAAGTGTGAGAAAATGACCTGGGTTTCTATGGGACAGGTTTGTAAGAAGCTAGCAAGCCAGCTGATTATAATAGTTTTTAATAATAGTTTTCAGCCTTTTACAGAAGCAAAAATATGTGCAAGGGATCTCTATCCTAAAAATTTTACAAGTACACTACGAAAATTAATATTATGAATGTGTAAAATATTATTTGGAAAATGTTTAGCTTCTATTACATTATTCATTTTTTATTCCCAATAGTACTGTACTGGTACATGTATTTATTTATTTTTAATTTTATGTATTTAACATAATTAACATAATTTCTCTAAATGTATCTACAGACTTCCCCATCACTCCCAACATCAACAAATGTTGTCATATATACATACATAGCAAAACTGTTTTGCAGTACAATATGAACACAGTAAGTACATTTGTAGTTTCAGTCATATACAGCTGAAGCCAAAAGTTTACATACACCTTGCAGAATCTGCAATATGTTAATTTTTTACAACACAAAGGACTCATGAACAACTATCACTAAACAAAAAAAAAACAGCTGTTGATCATTTAGGTAACAACACAGTATTAAGAATCAAGTGTAAACTTTTGAACAGAGTTCAGATTCAAATTATTCAATTAATTTCTATTGTGGAGTATATGTAAACATTTTTATGTGAAATATGTTATTCAGGTCAGTACTAAAAACATGCATTTTATATGATCCCTCTTATTTTGTTAAAATAATACTTTGCTGATTCTACAAGGTGTATGTAAAGTTTCAACTTCAACCGAATATGATTGTGTTCGCACTGTATTGCAAAACACTTTTGCTGCTATTGAGGTGAGATATGGGTAAGATCAGAGACACGTTTGGTGGTAAGGGTAGGTTTAAGGGTGGGTTAATTCATGTAATTACAGAAATTAATTACATGCAGGTATTTTCTAAACTACAATGTATGTACGCAATAAGTGCCTTGTATCAAATCATTAATTTAATAACACAGCACACTAGTTATGACCACCTAACATAAAGTGAGTCTGAAAAATTAGCAGAATTAGGTATTTCTGTGCATCTATGCACTGTGCAACTGTGCAACTGTATCATTTTGAAATATTCTCACCAGTGGGTATAAAAGTCAAACCTACACTGTTGCATTTGAGGATACACTACAGTTTGACAACATAAGAGGAATGCTGGTTGTGTAGAGGTAGTATGAAGCGCAGCGGTTGTGACAAGGGACTTTGTCATGGCTGGAGAAGCGTCTTCATTAGACCGGCCTTCTCGATTCCAACTGCAGCGAGTCACATCACGCTGTCTGTCACACATGGAGAACACTGAAGAATCACACCAACACAACAGCTCCTGTGCACACAACAACATGTCACTAAATCTCTCTCTCTCACACACACACACACACACACACGTCTGACACATTCATGGTGTAGAGATTAAACGACTGCGAGGAGATCGAGAGATCAACATGAAGAATGGGTCACGGCAGCTCGAAATTAAAATTTCAAACAATGTGAAAGCGGGATGAAGGCTGTAAAAGTGCCAGGACTCGTTTTCCTACATGCAAACAAGGAGCAGTTTTGAGATTTTCAACAATCTGGTTATACGCATGAAGGAGAGACTATTTGACTATCAAAACAGCCCCACCCCTGAGGGTTTCTCTAGATGTCCTGCCTAGGTACAAAAGGTGCTAATCTTAAAAGGCTAGTTCACCCAAAAATGAAAATTCTGTCATTAATTACTCACCCTCATGTCGTTCCAAACCCGTAAGACCTCATTTTCGGAACACAAATTAAGATATTTTTGATCAAATCCGAGAGCTGTCTGAACCTGCCTAGACAGCAAAGCAACAACCATGTTCAAGGCCCAAAAAAACAGTAAGGATATTGATAAAATAGTCCACATGACATCAGTGGTTCAGCCGTAAATCAACTGTAAAAAGACGACACAGGGGAGAAGAATTTAACAATTAAATTAACATTCAACAGTGTTCTTACTACCGTTCTGAAGATGAGCAAAGGTCTTACATGTTTGAAATGACATGAGGCTGAGTAATTAATGACAGAATTTTCATTTTTGGGTAAACTCTTTCTTTAATTGGCCAAAAAAAGTATATTTCAAATTAATGCTGTTCTTTTGAACAAGATGTTATCAAAGCAAATTTTCAATTTTGGGGTAAGCTGTCTCTTTAATAACAGACTAAGTCTGATGTCTTACAATATTGTGGTGTTCTTTTAACACTTATACACTTTAGGATCTAGACTGGATGAAAGCAGCAAAGAAACTCGTATGAAGCAAATTACACCCCAGTTACTCATTTGCTCCAAAATGCCAATTACCGATTTGGACTGAGTCATTTGTGGCCTGCATTAGTTTGCATATTCCCAGTCACATACACCGAGTGCCGACAACCAGCACTTATTCTGGCATGCCCTTCAGCCCAGATAGCACACGATATCTGAGATCTTGCCAAACAGAAAAAGGCTACAGAAAATGAACACCAGCCAGATATTTAAGGAGCACTTGATCCCTTTTTGTCTAAAGAATCCTAGACATTAAAAGGAGCTGAGAGGGCCCATCTAGATGTGAATGAAAGAATATACTGTATATATAATTGTTTTTTTGTTTATAATTGTTTTTTTTTGTGCTTTGTTAGCCACTCTATCTGTCGTTCCTGGGCTACCTCATTTACCCAGCATGCCCGCTGAGCATGCTTCACTCCACCCCTTAAATTCCTATCAATAAAGAGTGCTACAGCTCATAATGCAGTGCCTTTGAAAAAAGGCAGGGGTTTAAATGTTCCTTTACCTATCTCTCCCTTCCCCCTCCGTTCCATCCAGCAGAGGGGCCGTTAAGGGGTCCGGGCAGCGCGGTTGTGCTGGATTTGTCTGGCCATGCCCAGTTCAGATGCATTAATCCAAACTCTCATTCTCTGCAATTTCCACACTTCCTTCCTGTGCTGCACCCCGCACCATATGTTCCCAATCGCTAACGGAGGAAAGGTGCTTCTTCCTCCAACCTTGAGCCTCATCCGAGGAACTAAGGCACACAAGCCAAATAGATGAGAAATTTATCTTCCTCATAAAAAAGGGCCAGACTGCTGTGGGGCTTGCGGAGTAAATCCAAGAGATTTCCCTTCCTCTAACACATAATTAAATTGAGTTGTGTTAGAGTGCACATTAAACTGCATATCTCTCCCACTTCCTCTCCTTGCGTATCATGGGACAATGTGTGGTGTTAACTCAACTGAACTGTCTGCTCAAAGGAGCCTGATAGCAAATCAAAAGTAAGATGCTTCAGCTCAGGACTGGGCAGTTAGATGTTTTAGAAATCTGTCAAAATTTTTATATTTGTGGTTGACTGATATAGTTTTTTTTTTTTTTTTTTAAATGGGCAATGCTCATAACAATATTTAGAGAACATGATGGCCAATGGTCGATGTGTATAATAAATAGCTTTCGCTAAAATGAAGTAAACTCAGATTTTCCACAACATTTACTCAATCTACTAAAATATTTGAATACAGAACCTCAATAGAACTGATATGTAACATTTTTAAACAACTGCACTACCATTCAAAAAATTTAGAACAGTAACATTTTTTATATTTTTGAAAGAAGTTCTACGCTCAAAAATACAGTAAATCAGAATCAGACAATGACAAACAAACAATAAATCAGTAATACTTTGAAATATTATTACACCACATACAGTAGTCAACATTTGAAGCAGATCAAAACCTTACATCAAAGTTGTCCTAAAACCAAAACAATACCTGTTTTTGTCTTAAGGCAGCTTTGATTATTTTTTTGATTCACTTCAAATGTTGACTACTGTATATATTAGGGCTGTCAAATTATTAATCGCAATTTATCGCATCCCAAATAAAAGTTTATGTTTACATACTAAATGTGTGTTTACTGTATATATTTAATATGTATATATAAATACACACACACACACACACACACATACATGTATATACTTTAAAATAAATAAACATTTACATGCATATATAGTTATGCTTGTATTTAATTTAGATTATATATAAATATTATATAAATCTAAAATATTTCTCCTTGAATTTTCAGCATCACTTCTCCAGTTTTCAGTGTCACATGATTTTCAAAAATCATTCTAATATGATTCGCTCCTTAGAAACATTTCCTACTACTATTAATGCTGAAAACTGTTGTGCTGCTTAATATAAATTTTCTGATAACCATGATGCAATTTTTCAGCACTCTTTGATGAATAGAAAGTTCAAAAGAACAGCATCGGTTTGAGATGGAACATTTTTGTAAATTACTGACTTCAAACTTTTCAACAGCACAACACAAAAATCACTTACACCATAATATACCTACTTCCAAGCACTTAAAAAGAGAGTGAGAGAGGGAGAAAGACAGAGGACCGTATGTACAGCGCTATTTTATCAGACGAGACGTGCCTATGATTACTGCTGATTCTCAAGCATGCGCTAGATGCATCTAACACGCTGTGCACAAAAGGATTACGCTGTCACACCCCCGGGTGCTTGCAATCAAGGCGGTGTTTATTGCATCAGGAAGATTTATTTTTATTGAGCTGCTCATTAGCAGGGTTTAATCAGAGCCCTATCTTATGACTGTTCTAACACTGATATCGCATCGCTCATCAGCCGGGCCGAGAAAAAGCAAACAAACTCGAACCTTCCCCCTCAGCAACTCTCAGTTTCTTCTCCATCACATACGAGGATGACACCGTGAATATGAATGAATCATGTAGAGATATGCAACAGCACGTGAATATCACCGGCAAACATGCAGCAAACGCAGACATGTGCTCGGACACCTTAAGGATCCTGTTTGTGAGGAAATATATTTCCAGTTAAAAATAACAATATTTTTAACCAACCCAGGCTCATGAAAATACGTGCCTCTATATACATTTCTGCAACACTATAATTACGTACTTTACTGTATGTTTTTCACGTTTCATTACGCTGTTTGAGGTACGTGTGCTGCTGTTCAGAATTCAAATATCCATGGAGTGTAAAGGTAAATGGTCTATCATTTTGGAAATATCCCCTATACCAAACCCAACTCTAAACCTGCCCGATAGTGTTAACAAATGCAAAAGTGATATAAAAATGTATTTGTTGATGCAGCTGTGCTATTTTAACTTCCTTATGCGGACTTGAGCTGTCCTGTCGAACTGTAGTTGCACAGGCTTCATACTGAAGCTCTTTATCTCTCAAATGCAACATCGTATTGCGTGAGTTACCGAGCAAACCTACTGAATTAGAAAACTCATGCATATGAAGCTGTACATTGTTCGAAAATATCAGCTTTCAATTCGCACAGGATGTTAAAATAGTTTTGAAGTCATTACATAAAATTGTGCGAAAATTAGGCTTTTTTGATTAAAACTCTGTACCTGTAAATCATACTTAGTGTTAATTTTACCTGGAACTGCAGTGATTCATAAATATAGGAATTTTTTTTTTCAGTTTTGTAGAAATGTATATAGAGGCACGTATTTCCAATGAGCCCATGTTGCTTTTAACACAGATCATGATTACAAGGGCAGATTATCAATCAATAAAAACTTATTTTGTGTGATCTTATGACATCAAAACACTTATACCACAGTGTATAATTTGCAAACTAATGCATTTTGAGCCAGCTCCATATGCATGGCTTTTCTGAAATTAGTTAGTTGGTTAGTTCACCCAAAAATGAAAATTAGCCCATGATTTACTCACCCTCAAGGCATCCTAGGTGTATATGAATTTCTTCTTTCAGATGAATCCAATCAGAATTTACATAAAAATTATCCTGGCTTACGCAAGCTTTAAGGCCCCGATATACTTCAAACGAAATCGAAGAACGAACTGAAATGACGGAATTTCGAACAAAATCAGGCCAAAACGAAGTTCGTTTTGAGTTCGTTTCGGCAGTTCGAAACAGCTCACCAAAGCGAACTTTTTGCAGGAGTTCGTTTTGGCTCCTAAACACCTTTGAGCGTCCATTGGTCCGCGGCGATTACGCAGTCGATGGGCTCCGCCTGCTTTGACGCGTGAATTTTTTTGTTTGTTCCTCATTCAACGGCAGGCAGACAGGAGAACAACAACTCCAAGGTAGCAACATGAATACACTGGAGAGTCGAGTAGCAGAGCTGGTACAGATGTATCCACACCTGTACGATCGCTCATGGAGAGATTTTAAAGACGCGAGCGACGTGACAAGTTTAAAAAACCCGCCTCCAGCAGCGGAGGGTGTCCGAATGTTCGAAAACAGTATACCGTCCCTCTGCCTTTTCGAACTTCTTTTTGTCCTCAAACAAACAACGAAAACGAACTTCGTTTAAAGTATATCGGGGCCTTTATAAAGGCAGTGGGCAGGTATTTCTGTTCAACAGTCCACAAAAGTCCAGTAAAGTGCATCTATCCATAATATAAAGTGCCCCACACGACTCCAGGGGGTGAATAAAAGCCTTCTATAGCGAATCGATTCGTTTTTGTGAGAAAAATATCCACAATTAAAGCATAGTATATCAAAAGTTCAATCAGACAAAGTAAGCAAAGCAAAATTTCCTTACTTTTGCAAAGGAAAACTCTCCTCTTGGCTTATATTGAAATCCTCAGACATTTTCCTTTACAAATCCTCATTTCGTATTTCATGACCATGGTTTTATTTTTCTCTTTTCTCTGCGTTTGTCTTTTGTATGACCATGTATGACAGCTAGTGCAAACTAGAAAAAAAATTGGTTACTATGTTTTAAATATGGATATCTTTCTTACAATAATGCATCGATTCACTTCAGGAGGCCTTTATTCACCTCCCGCAGCTGTGTGGAGCACTTTTTATTATGGATGGATGCACTTTATTGGACTTCCTTTGGACTGATGTACAGAAACACCCACCGGCATTATAACGCTTGCAAGAGCCAGGATAATTTTAATGTAACTCTGATTGGATTTGTCTGCAATAACAAAGCCATATACACCTAGGATGCCTGGAGAGTGAGTAAATAAAAGGCTAATTTAATTTAATGAAGTAAACTTGCTCAGTAGCTCACCTCACCTGGTATTGCATTGTGCTTTGGGTGCGTTCAATTTATTGCCACTCATAGGACATTTCACTTTGAATGTGTTGCAAAACATGCAAACAGCAATGTAATGTCATTTTGCAGAAATGTCCCCAAACAGACCTGTTTTTCCAAAGACCTTGGATTGAAGAATATGCTCCGTAATGGCGATAATTAAAGCAAATAAGTAAAACCCTTATTCTCGCACCGTGGATCAGGATAAGCCGTCACAGAAGGGCACTCAGACGTCATTCTCTCCTGGGGTCTGCTGGAGGAGCGGAGGGTTCTGCTAGGGCTGGCAGGGCAGGGGAGCTCACGGCAGCCAAGCCGAACAGACAGCGCTGCCAATCCAGAAACACGGCCTCATACCTCTCCTGTCCTCCAGAAGAAAACCAGCATCCCTGGTCATCCTTCTTCACGTCAGAACAGAGTCAAGGGTACTCCGACATAAAGAAAAACACTTATCCACCCATGAAGAGGAATAAAAGGAAACGACAGGGTGATATTAATGATGTAATAAACTGATTGATAGCCAATAGGAGCTTATGACCGCTGCCCTCAGAGATCCCATCTGTCACTGAGAGAACCGAGCCAAAATGACACGGGCTACATAACACATGCTAGCTTTCTATCGATTAACTCTCTCTGGCCCTGAGCGGGGGAAAACACACTGAGACTTAATCGCAAGGTAAAGAGAAGTGTCTCAGCACTGCCAAGAGCGCTTCGGCCTACTATCACAATCTTTCCCCGACAACCACGAACACACGGAGCATTTATCATCATTATGACTGGAAGCCGTGGCTCTTTCGAGCGAAATAAGGCTAAAGCAGAAATCCACAAACAGAGTAATATTATTACAGTTCATTCAATTTGACACTAGGACTTGTAAATGTGACAATTTCCATACATTAAGCGAAAACAATGTCATCACAGTAATTACCATGGTAACAAACAAGCGCAAGGCTCCACAATGCAAATCGGAGAGCTTTGCAAAAGCTTTAGCCGGAGTACATCATCTTTAATTTATTACTCCAAATCCTTCAAAAGACAAATTAAAAAGAGGAACAAATCAGTGGTACACACTAATCCTCAAGTCTTTTTCAAGAGAAGAGATTGAACTTCAATTTGATTGGTATTTTGCACAGTAGGATAGAGGAGAGGGAAGAAAAAAAATTGATTTCAGACTCCAGTCCTAAAAATACCAGGCCACGTTAAGTGCAAATGCGTTCGCGACTAAATCTATACATAGAGGGAGGCTGAGCTGGCTACTACAGAGGATTAGGACCCACACTACAATGTTTCTCACCATCAGCGTTTTGTGTATCTAAAATGGAAATCCTGATAGAAGTATCAGGGCACGGGTCACGTACAGCCCGGCACTCGCTCTCTGACTCTGCCCATCACACGCGGTGAGTTTGGAGTGTATATTGGTGACCCCATCAGCGGCGCTATGTTCTTTACATGGCGAACTAGGTGTTTATTGGCCGAGTGCGAGTGCGGTGTGAAGGAGCATCTTATTTTGGCACACTTCACCACCTGCGCAGCAGGGCTGGGCCCAGCCGAACCGCTTGAACTCAGCTCTTATCGCTCAAAGTGGTGAAAGTTTTTCAGTGAACATGCGAGGGGTGAAGAAGTGATGTTTAATGTTTAATGAACAGAGAAGATGAGGAGTAGCCCTGAACACAAGAGAATCCTCTCGCACTCTGAATGATACGGATACAGAAGACACTTCTGACTTATTTTGGTGGCTGATAAAATGCTTCTGAATAATGGTATGGACAGTAATAAATACCAGAAATGATGCACATTTTAAAGGTATACTTCACCCAAAAAATAAAAAACCTTTATGTCTGACTTCCCTCTGTGAAATGTTTCACAGAAAAAAGTCACGCAGGTTTGAAACAACATAAAGGTTGGTAAATAATGAACCATCAATTTAACAAAAAATTTTAATTAAAATAAAAAATATGTGAAAATAATAAAAAGGAAAAAAAAATCTTTTTAAGCACTATTTTAGGGACTTACATCATAGATTTTACTTACGGTTTGTTTACTATTGTTAAAAAAAAAAAATTTGAAAAAAAAAATTTGAGAAACCACTCCAAAGTCCAGATCTAAACCAAATGATTTGTGATTCACACTCCTAGGTTCTGATCTAAAGCAAAAGATTAAATGAAATCATTCACAATTTACGCTCCAAAGTCCCAATCTGAATAACCATCATTTAAGAACCCGCTCTGAAGTTTTGATCTGAATCAAATGATTCGCAATACACAAAGTTCTGATCTAAATCAATTTATTTGCAAAACACAAAATTCAGATCGAAGTCAAATGATTTGCGAATCAGCCCTGAAGTCCTGATCTAAATCAAATGATTTGCGATACACAATCCGATAGGAGCATCATGTTTTTTGTCATTTGATCTGGTATTTCCTAGTAAAACGCTTGAAATGAAAGATCACGAGTCACGAGTTTGAATCATTCAAAGCGGTTCCTGCGTAAATGACTCAGATTTTATTCATCTGTTCCTCTTTTTGTGTCTTCAGCCATGTTTACACGACACTGTCAGTACTACTACTGGTTTATAGCTTTATGACATAAACTGAAATAACCAATAAAAAGTATTTTGGTTTTTTAATTGGTGAATTTTGTGTCAAATGATGTGCTTATTAAAACAAATAAACACTTATTTCATAGTTTGATTTTTTCAATAATTAAAGCACTTTTCTAGTACCTCTTCAGGAATACTGCTATTTTTAAGGGTTTTCCAGGCTTTAAATTTCAAAAAGTCAAATTCAACTACTTCAAGCACTTAGAGTACCTTGTATGAACCCCATATAAAGTAAATATAAAAGAATAAATAATAATAATAATAATAATAATAATATTATATATTTATAAAATACTGAAATAAAATAACAGGAAATTATTACGTAGAGAGAATGGAATATAAAAACAGTAATGTAACCTGGACTCATCAACAGCTGAACTACAACCTGCATTACCTGGAGAATCATCACAGCTCAAAAGTTGACTGCTGTGCCATGGTTCTGAAATTAAATGGAAAAAAAGATCTGACACTCTCCCATTGTTAATAAGGTTTTTTTTTTGTTCAAAGAGGACACATAACTTCAATCCCTGTGGATCATGCTGAGTGGACCAAATGGGCCAGTTCATACAGTCAGCACTGTGCCATCTCCTCGGAGAGCTCAGAAAACCACAGGGACACTGAGAGATCAAAAAGGTCATTATGCACCCACTCATGCCAAATATCTGCTCTCTTATTCCCAGTCGAAAGTCTGCTCACTCTCTGAAGCAGTCCTGCTGCTGCACACCGGGCCAGGCGGAGTGTGAACGGCTACAGGCTGTTGGGGCATCAGAGCAAGATGACCCTTAGAACAAGAGTTAGAAGAACAAAAACTGGGATATATTATGATTCACACACACACAAATATTAAATAAACAATAAAGCATACTTCAGTATACACTCTTTTTAAATGCTACAATAAATTAAAAGTTTGGTTACATTGAAGTTTGAAAACATTTCGATCAAAACGTTTTAGAATGAAGTACTCATGCTGGTTAATTTTAAGAATTACATTTACTCATTCTATATGAATATTCTTTTACCTTTAACAACAGCTTAAGAAATTGAAGTTGGACACAATTAACGAACATGTAGAAAAGAGAGGGAAACCTGCTTTTCCAAGCATGCTTTGCTATGGACTGTTAGGAGAGTAAATGTTGAAATTAAGTGATGTGTGTTTATGCACAGGATTAATATAAAGGTAGAGCCCTATAACTTCCGCAATGTGGAAAACGCACACAGAATTGCGGAATCCTGTCATAAAAATGTAATTTACTGCATAACATGGAAAGTCAAAGAAAATTTTGGATGAAGAAAAAAAAAATTCAAAAGTAGGTCAGTACACTTACATCAAAATGTGATTGTATTGTTTGTGAATATTAATAATTATTTAAATATGAATCCTGCATGTTCTGTGTGTCTCAGTCTCTAAATAAATGGAAGAGATGCATGGTTTCGTGTACTACGCACATACTGAATACTGAAAAAATATATATTTAAAAAAAATATATATTATGTTTCATATATATATATAAAAAAATAAAAAAAAATTATTTTTTATAAAATCATTTAATTAGAGATACTTGTGATTATTAAAACATAATGAAACCATTAAAATGGAATCCAGGAAATTAAACAGAATAATAAAAAATAACAGAATTTGGTAAAAATAATAAAAATAAAAAAAACTGAATTTGAGAAATAATAAAACATTTCATATGGCCTTAAAAATGTAATTTTTGCTAAACTTTAAATTGCTGTTTCATGATTTTAATTCATTATACATGGGTTTTGATTACCATTTTAAATGTAACCATTAAACTAGAAACATTTAAGTGGAAAAACAGAATCCAAAAACATTAAAATGGAAAAAAAAAATGGAATTTTGAAAAAATTCACAGGGCCCTATAAAGGAAGATATGTTAGTATGTTATTCTCAAAATATGTGTGTTCTTTTTAATGGATTCAAATGAAATAAGTTCACATTTAATGATGAATGAATACCCTTAAAGGGTTACTCCACCCCAAAATGAACATTTTGGTATTAAATTACTTACCCCCATGTCATTCCAAACCCGTAAAAGCTTTGTTCGCGGTTTTTGTTCGAATCAAAGCCTAAATAAACATAAAAAATGTATCCGTGTGCTGCAGCTGTTTGCGTCCAGTGGATACTCCTCAAAATGGAGCTACATTGACGTGGAGGAGAAAAATTGTTGAATAAAGTCGTTATTATTGTTTTCTTTGCGTACAAAAGTATTCTCGTAGCTTCGTAAAATTATGGTTGAACCATTGATGGTAGATGGACTATTTTGACGTCTTTCATACTTTTCTGGGCCTTGACAGTGTTATTTACTTGGCAGTCAATGGGACAGCCACAAAGCTCCTGATTTTCATACAAAATATCTTAAATGGTGTTCCTAAGATGAACAAAGCTTTTCCAGGTTCAAAACGACATAGGGGTAAGTGATTAATGACAAAATTTTCATTTTGGGGTGGAGTAACCCTTTAACTCACTGGGTACGTATTATTTGTTATGGTTAATACATTGCTTATTCAGATCTAATTAAATTTATCATCACATTTATCCAAATTATAAATTATGGCAGATGATTTCAATGATTTTTACAGCTAATTTACACATTAAGCCTAAATACGTTCCATCAAAAACAAATGACTGTACTAAATACTGTAGTGAATGTAGGCGCTATAACTGAAAGTGTGACAACGAGGTAACAACAGTTCATATTGTGGACAAGCCTAATGATTCTGAAATAAATGCTGCTTTGATTAGTGCTGATGGGCATGTAGAGAGACATTATGATGCACCTGCAAAATATTTCAGGTGCCTTAGTGAGTCCTGGGCGAATACTTTAAAATTGAATTCTGAGGTACGGTTTAAGCTCACAGCGCCCTAATCTTGTTTCCACATACAGTAGGACTTGGGTCAGATATGTAATGAAATTGGAATGTGATGGAAAGTTGATCTCTCATAAAGAAAGGATGATGTGGCTCCGCCCACAGCCCTTCAGCTCTGACGGGGATTAATAACTCCAGGGATTTCCCCCTCAATATCAAAACCCCCTTTCACAGTTACTCATCACTGCCCAAATAAAACAGCGGCTCAGAAATTCACAACCTTGCCTCTTGCTGACTATAACAGTTGTTGAAATGCATGCCTTTTAATTTGCTAACGACACAAATAGGCCATTATGAGTTTGCCGCATCTGTTGAAGATGATGAAAGAAGAAGGGAAGGGTACAGTTGAAGATATCTTCCGCTAAGACTCTCACCATCAGCTCAATGAGCTCGGCCCGAGGCTAAATTACTGGTAAATACAACTATGACTGTCAACACACATTCTCCACTCACTCGCAAACAGGAAAAACACAAATCGTCAAATGTGTTTTAGCTATTCTCTCCAACCACCTGTCTGCTGTTGTGAATGCCGCATAAAACGTAACACACACATAGATACCAAGGAGGTGTGTTTTTTTTTCCAAAAACTCTGTACCACATCCCCAAACTTAGCTGGCTGTGGTTCTGTGGCTTGAATTTTTGAGAGGCTGCGTTTTCATAAGGCTTTATATTGCCTGAATGCTTCCATGAAATTTAAGGCTACAGGAAACACGCTTTGCTTTGTACTGCAGGAGTGGTCAAGTACTGGTACTTAAGTATCAATTAGGTACTGACATTTTAAAAATGTCCCAACCTTTCCCAACCTTTCTGCAGTACTGGTTGTACCAAGTCAATTTGGAACCCTGTGAAAATGCTCTGTGAAAAGTGTTTAAGTACAACTAGTTGAGCACAGCCGATCACACATAATTCAGAACCTGCTTAATATCACTCAAAACAGCAGGGTTTTCTGTTTAGCGTGAACTAACTGACTAAGTTCTGGACACTCATTCCCTCATTATAACAGTAACAAAATATAAACACAGCATAAATAAAAAGTGAATTATGCACTGTGTAAAAAGCTTCATTAATTATAACAGGAGTTTCAAAAGAGTGCAGAACTCACTGAGCTTATGCTGAACTAAGGAAGTTATAACTAACTTGAGTGATTATAAAGTGTTAATAGTCTATTCACAACTGACCCTTTGCAAGGAGCACGATTGACAGGTGATATGACCAATCATAGTGCAGAGTCTGCCATTTAGTCTGACAAACAAATCAGAATCAGAATGAGCTTTATTGCCAGGTATGCTTGTGCATACAAGGAATTTGGTTTTGTGAGATTAGCTTCCAGTATACAGAGACAACAGCAACACACAGACAATAAAAATAAGATGAGAATAAAAAATATATATAAAAAAATATGTAAATACAAATAGACAAAAAAATATATAGAAAAATAAATTAAGAAATAACTGGTTGTACAGTTGTGCTATAGAAGAATAGAATAGAATAGAATAGAATAGAATAGAATGGAATAGAAAGAGATACAGGGATGTATTAGGGTGGAGGTGGTAACAAATAAATATAAGGTTATTGCACATTTTTTACTGCACAAATGGGGGGGGCATTTAGCTGTTCATAAGGTGGATTGCCTGGGGGAAAAAACTGTTCTCGTGCCTTGTTGTCCTGGTATTTGGGTCTGTAGCACTGGCCAGATGGCAAAAGTGGCTTGGAAGATTAACTTCAGAGGACTTAAACTTGAAAAATAGTGTGTACTGACAGTGATCTGTCACAACACCTTAAAGCCACAAATTTTGATTTATTAAATTTAGGTATTTATAATTTAAATTTCTTTTTTAAAAATTGACAAAATTTGAGCGTAGACCTGCTCTGTCTTGTATGCTGACATGTTGTCAGCTTTCTCTTTGCTCCGCAAAGTTTTCACTGCATGAGAACTTGTGGCATTAGAGTGGCATGGCTTGTTAGACATAACAATAGTAACTAAGGGGGGCGGGTCTTTGTGAAGGGTCAATTTAAATAAACCTTTTATTTTTTATGCTACTAAGTACACACTACAAAGTTTCAGGAGTGACAGCCATATTTAAATGCCGGATTGAATAAAAAAAAAAAAAAATTTACAATGAATGACAAAGTAAAGCCTAGTTTATACTCGACGCGTCCGCTTGATCGTGAGGCTCCGCGCGGCGTAAATGACGTCATTGGCGTGTGGGCGGTCCCCCTTTCGCCTGGCGGTGTGCACGTCATTTTTTGTGACTCCGCGTCCGCCGCGCCGCATCCGAAGATGTACGAGTTTGAAGCGACAGTTGCTGAACAGATACGTCTGTACCGTCATCTCTATGACCCATCAATGCGGGAGCATAGAGATAGTCAGATGGTACAGAATTCCTGGAAAGAAATAGGTAAAACACTCAGGACAGAAGAAGCAACTTGTCGAAAAGTGTGGAAGAACCTTAGAGACAAATTTGTGAAAGCAAAGAAAAAAGTCTGTGGAAGAAGCGTACCAATATGTCTAATAACACATAATATAAAACAACATTGATAGCACACAATGCACTTGCATATGTGTACGTATTGTAGTAATTATTACAGTGTTTTATTACAATTACTACAGTCAATTATTACAAGAGATACTTCTTCTCTGTTGCGTCTAGCAGGTTTTAAGGACGACTTTCCCTTGAACGCCCCCTTGCGCCACAAAGAATATTCAAACGGCGAACGCGACAAGTATAAACGACAACACAGTGCGCAAATGCGCGCGCGAACTCTGCGGAGGCGTGCGGTGCGGCGGACGCGTCGAGTATAAACTAGGCTTAAGAAAACCATAGCAACAGACAGGATGAAAAAAATTGTCTAATAAGTGAGCATTTCATCAGATCAACATATTTGAAACTTGTTTTGTGTAATGTGTTTCTCTGTTCTTCATTTTATTACAAACTCTTGACTTTTTTTGACTTGAAAAAAAACAATGCTGTTTAAATGTATTATTTACACAGAATTATTAATAATTAACTCATCATAAAAATAATTAAACATCAGTTACGTTATTAGCAGCTGTGTGTGCATTGTGGTGGCAGAAAAACACTGGCAACAAGTGGAGGGAAAAGGGTAAAATCCATGGAATAAAAGTAAAAATGCACTGCTGTGTCTCTGGATGTCAGAATCAGCATGCAAATAATTTTTATAGAAAACTGTCGTCAAAGGCGCTATCTGCAGCTAAACGCAGATGTTTAAACGACAGACTAATGGATGAAACCTGTTATGATTACTGAATTGAATGTAAATGAATAGGTCTACATAATATTCACATATGCAGCTCATATTGTCTTAGCCCTACAGTTACAGCATGAAATACTATTTAAAGCTTTTTTCTCACAAATGCTAATTTATATATCATATTTTGGATTTCACAACTCGATTTAACTCAACAATAGCGATTTTGTCAATTCTGCGGGGGGAAAAAAGCCAGTAGTGTGGGACATAAACTCGTGATTCGGAGCCGAGAGAAAATATGACAAGTTTTCTTATCAGAATTTTAAAACATTTATTTATTATTTTATTCCATGGCTTTCATAGACTGCTATTTGGAATCTATTAACAAAGGTCCTTAAAAAATAAGCTACAGTTACTGCAAAAAAAAAAAAAAGAAAAGATTAAAGACATGCATCCTTCAGAAAGGTATCTGAGAATCTTTCTGAGTGTGAATGTGACGTACATGGTGTTATTTAGAATGACACTCTGCCAATGCTTCAGTTTGAGGTCTAATTTTAAAAGAGAATTGGAGGCTGCTGGGATCCAGTGCACCCACAACAAAGGATTTCAATCAAAAATAAAAGGAAGAACTGCAAACAGCCTTGGCGAATCAAATAGCCTAAATGACTTAGAGCTGTTTTTTCAGGCATTTATTAAGGTTAGTTAAAAACCACAGAGGATTTTTAAATGAACTTACTGGATAAACTGGAGAGCTTGTGGGCACTTAAAAGTCACAATAAAAATCTCATTGTTTACTTGTCACAAAGCACAAAAGAACCCGACTTCCAAAAATACTGTGCATTATTTTCCTGTTGTCGTTTTGTTGTAACTTTTGAATGACACACCTGAGACATCCAGCAGACTGCTCCAGAACAGATGTGAAAGTTTACAACATCTCTTCTTTGTTTCAAACACAGCTGTCCTCCACAAGACACTTATTTATTCACCACAGCCAGAATAAACTCAGCTTTCTCAAATATACTGAAAGAATAACCATAATCTAAATATGCCCTAGTTTAATTTCCATTCTTTGAACTCACATCAAAGTTGTTGTTTTTTCCCCCTCTAAAATCCAAATCAATCACCAAAAATGCCAACAAATCCGCTGTTGGGGGGAGATTTGCTGAAACGCTGGAAAAGATGCGCACGCCGTGCCAAGTAACCTGCCTTCAAAGGGCCTTGATCGCTATGGCAACAGCATGATCTTCCATAGCCAAGCCATGAGGTGACCTGAGATACATACATGAGATGTCCAAAAACCCTCCCAGAATTCTCCCCGCCGTGGCAGCACCAGCCTGCCAGAGGAAGCCGCTGCTCTGACGGCATCACATGCGCAACGTGGCCCAATGGTTCACAGAGCAAGCAGCAGGTTAGCTAAAAATAAACAGCCTCCTGCCAGAGAGAAGGGGGTCCTTCGCTAAAACACACACTGAGGCTTTTTAAAGACTTTAATGAAAACCACAAAAATGATCTGTTTATACAAAATAATAGCATGTTTTCCCACAGGTTATACGTCTCTTTCTCTCACTCATTTTAATACATGTCAGAAAACTCCAAGTTAAATCTAGCAAACTTGGTGTTCAGACTGAATGTTTCTAATTAAAATAAAGAGATATGAATATAGAAACATCAGAAAGAGAAGCTGACTGAAGGAGTCTCAGGAGACAATAGCTTCCGGAGTTCAGAAACATAACAGGTTTGTTTCTTTACCCGAAACAACTGAAAGCCAGTTTGGTGGTTATAGATGTGGAGCGCATTTGAAATAATAATCCATTCTGAAACAAACGCGTGCTTAAATGGGAGCGACTCCGTCATTGTTTTAAACAAAACTCACAAATCCGCTGAGAAGCCTTTGATGATAAGCTGTGCTCAAGTGAGGTTTTGTCACCTTTAATATCTTCATTATACAGCAGGGCAGTTTTACTTTCCTTGCCTGAAATTATCTCAACATTTGAGGCTTTTTCGGAGTTCAGAGACTTTTTACAGAGAGGATATAAAACTGTGAATACTAATCATACAGATTCTTCCCCTCTCATTAATTATTAATCAGCAGATAAAGCCTTTTTCTAATCCACAGACAATAAGGACAGTGATGTCTGAGGTTTACTCTCAGCTCACTCTCTGAGGATGACTTCAGGTACAAACTCAAAAGCTCAGAGCGAAGCCTCATTCCAGACAGCTTTGATGACAAAGCAGGGGGGAAAAGAATCTGGAAATCTAAAATATAAATAAATACCAATTCGGTGTTTGTAAACAGTGGTGACGTTTCTGTGGGTGTAGCCTATCTGGTGACAGAAAAAGACCATGGAGGCCATGGAATAAAAGTATAAAAAAGGTAAATTTGTGTATATATTTTAAAATTCGGACTTCATTTTAACACTTCCGAGACTATATCTCACAGTTCTGATAAGAAAAATCAATTCGCCATTCTCTCTTTTTTTCCCTCAGCTCAGAATCACGAGTTTATATCCTACACTTCCATCTTTTTTCTTCAGAATTGACTACTACTGAGTTAAATCGAGTTATAAAGTCCGAACTAGGAGATATAAACTTGCATTTGCAAAAAAAAAGTCAGAGTTGTGAGATAAGATAGGTAAATATTATTTAAAACATTATTGGTTTAAATATTTCATGCTGTAACTGTAGAGCTAATATGTGACCCTGGACCCAAAAAGTAATAGGCAGCACAGTTATATTTGTAGCAATAGTCAAAATTATTGATTTTTCTTTTATGCCACATATTACTAGAATATTAAGTAAAGATCATGTTCCATGAAGATATTTTGTACACTTCCTACCGTAAATATATCAATAAATAAATAAATCCAGAATTTTCCCTCATTTTTAATCAACAACTTTAACAAAAAGTAGTGAGTTCAGATTATACCAAGGCATTTAAATCTTTTGTGACAGATAATGCACACACTACCATTCAACAGTTTGGAGACAGTGTGTTTTATTAATAATAAGTTTTATTACTCACCAAGGCTACCATTTCACCAAAAATCTATAAAAACAGTAATACTGTGAAATATTATTACAAATAAAAAAAACATTTAAAAATTGCAATTTATTCCTGTCATGACAAAACTTTTTTAGCATCATTACTCCAGTCTTCAGTGTCACATGATCATTCAGAAATCATTCTATTATGCTGATTTACTGCTCAAGAAATATTTCTTATTATGTTAACAACAGTTGAGCTGCTTAGTATTCTTGTGGTAATCATGATGCATTCTTTCCAGGAAAAAGTCCAAAAGAACAGCATTTGTAACAGTAACCATTTGTAACAGTATAAATGTCTTTACTGTCGCTTTTGATCAATGTAACACATCCTTACCGAATAAGTATTTCTTTCAAAAGAAAGAAATCTTACTGCCCCCAAGCTTTTGAATGGTAGCATATGCATTAGTC
Organism: Cirrhinus molitorella; assembly: GCA_033026305.1. Classification (NCBI taxonomy): domain Eukaryota; kingdom Metazoa; phylum Chordata; class Actinopteri; order Cypriniformes; family Cyprinidae; genus Cirrhinus; species Cirrhinus molitorella. The sequence continues at coordinate 34,402,917 of CM065118.1, read as the reverse complement.
ATCATTTCATACAATTTATGAACTGATTTGACCTGCAATTTATTGAACTGCTGCCTCACACATGAAGAGGCATTGGGTGGGGTCTAACAGAGGAAGAGTTGTGTTTGCAGAAATATCCTCTGATGGCACTATTCCACTATTGTTTTAAATGCTTCTTGGTGGGTCGTTTCAACAGCTTTTTTCTAGAAAAAAAGCAAAGGACATTTATCTTTGCACAATACCGCATGCCTGTATAACACAGCGGCTACGACATGAGAAATAACAGTGTTGAAGACAACAAAAGAGAATTTTGTTATCAGACAGGTGATACATGCCTCGCCGAGCAGTGGATGAAACAGAGGGCATATCACAGTATTCCCACACAAGGGCTGCTCTTTACAAAGGTCTGACAGATTAGGGAGAAACCGAACCCTTAGCACATTTCCACCATTGAAAGTTTCTACTGCTCACCAAGCCTGCATTGATTTGATCCAAAGGACAGCAAAAACTGTATGATTTTGAAATATTTCTACTATTTAACTGTTTTCTATTTGAGTATATTTTAAAACGTAATTTATTCCTGTAATCAAAGCTAAATTTCCAGCATCATTACTACAGTCTTCAGTGTCACATGAACCTTCAGAAATCATACTAATATGCTGATTTGCTGTTCAAGAAACATTTTTATTATTATAATTATTATTATTATCAATATTTAAAACGGTTCAGTACTTTTTTTTTCAGGATTCTTCAATGAATAGAAAGATCCAAAGATCAGCATTTATCTGAAATAAAAAGCTTTTGTAACATTATATACTATACTATTTAAAAGCTTGGAGTCAGATTTTTTTGGGGGTTTAAACTGATCAAAAGTGATGATAAAGACATTTATAATATAAAGAAATGTAAAGAAACCTTTAAAAAATTACTCAGCTGTTTTCAACATAATAATAATAAATGTTTTTTGAGCCACAAATCAGAATATAAGAATGATTTCTGGAGGAGCATGCGACTGGAGTAATGATGCTAAAAAATTCAGCTTTGAAATCACATGAATAAATTACATTTTAAAATGTATTCAAATAGAAAGCAGTTATTTTAAATAGTAAAATTATTTCACAATCTTACTGTTTTTGCTGTACTTTGGCTAAAATAAATGCAGGCTTGGTGAGCAGAAGCGACTTCTTTAAAAACATTAAAAATCATACTGTTCACAAACTTTTGACTCTTAGTGTACATGCTAATTACTTTTATGGATATTTTAAAGGAATATTGCTGAGTTTTGGTTCCTTGCCACTGTCGCCTATGGCTTGCTCAGTTGGGGACAACAACTAAATTGGGGAAAACTAAATTGGGGACAAACAATTTATTAATTTGGAACTATTGATCAATTTCCTCAAACTAAAATTGTTTAAAGTTTCTTTTGAATTATTGATATATTACTTACCCATTTGATACTGTAAAGTTGCTTTGACACAATTTGTATTGTAAAAAGCACTATATAAATAAAGCTGACTTGACTTGACTATAATAAAAGTTATGACTGATATTAATCAATATCAATCAGTGCCATGTTAATTTCCATAAAAAGAATATCCATTGTTTTCCATTGTTGTTTAAAAAGTTACACAATATACTACCAATGGAAGTTTATTTATTGTGTAACTTGTGTATTTGTACAGTCGTTTTAGAGTTTTAGTTGCATTGTCAAGCTAAAAAAAAAAAAAGTTGCCAAATTGGATAGAAGTAGTTAGCAAGTGATACTAAAATCATGTTAACACACATATTGTTCACATTTTGTTGCTATGCTATTGAAACGGTGAATATAACACACTATAACAACGCTTTTTTTTTTAAGAAAAGGAAAGAAGCGAAGTTCATTTTTGTGTAAATGAACTGGGAATATTACTTTAAATTCTTTATTCTAAAACAGGACCTATCTATCTGTTTGGGAATTAGATATTTCACCTGATCTAGGTCACCTGATAATCAGGAATGCCAAGCTTTATTGAATTATCTAGCATAGATGGATACAGCAAAATGGCTTCTCTCTACTATCTTGATGCTCCACACACAAATCTCTGCCGGTGCTTGAAATAATGCCCCACAGCATTTCCAAACAGTCTCTGAAACTGCTGTTTTGAGTAAGTTGTGTCAGGAGCAACAAACAAACAAAAGATGATTTTTTTTAGCACATTTTGCATCAGAGCACATATCAAAGCCAAAGACTGATTACAAGATCACACGTGCATAAACTTTTCATTTATTGTTGTTCGATTCTGGCTGATGTGAGCCAACAAGAACAGGTTATTTTACAAAACATTCTGAAAAGGTTTACAAAAGCAGTCTTCCAGTCTCGGCTGTGCTGCTATTCAGTAGTGCACTAAAAGTGTGTCCTCTAAATAGCAGACGAGTGTAACAAGGGCTCTGCTTTGTTGCTTTACATAAAACAAGCATTGAGATGGAATAATGCCTGATTGTTTCCTTCTTCGACGGCAAATTAGACAATGGATGATCTTTACAACAACGTGTAGTCACCTATGACAGGATTCATGTATAAACAGGGACTCCATCAAGACAAACACACACACACTCACACATACTGCTCTACAAATGCTTAAAACAACTAGTGAAGAGGATAGCATACTCTCATAGGAAACACACGATGAATCACAACACATAAAAATTACAGAGCATCATTTTGGTCATCTTCGATTTACTTACAGAAACCACATTTCACATTGGATTCATTTACAAGGCGGTCCAAAACTTTAATGTGAAGTCCAAGAAAAGCCATGATGTATGCAATGTTAAGAATTTAAACAAAAAGGCTGTGCTTTTCATTTCGGTGTAATTAAAATAGTGGCTGTATCTGATTTCAAAGACCATTACTTGCATTACTGAACCCTTCTCTACCTACTCTTTATTAATCAAGGCAAACCAAAATCAAAAACACCTTTGGATGGAATTCATGACTATAATCAAGAGCAACAAGACTTCACTGAGATTCAAAAAGAGGTGAAAGGACAGTGTGAGCGGAAGACAATCTCTCATTAAAGGATTTCCACAGGAAGTCCTACCTGATGTGGTGAACTGACTGCTTCCGAGAGTGGTTGGCCTGTTTTTCCCACTGTTTACAGGTGGAGAAAACATCTACGAGAAAACACATAAACATTTTTTTGAAATAGTGTGGTACTAACATTACACAGAAAGTGTGTCATGTTTAATACAAAATGTTTAATACAAAAGCATTTTAAGAGACTTCCTACTTTATTTAATATTAAAATTAATATTTTACTGACCTTATAGCAGCTACGTAATTCATGTGCAAAACCAGGTGAACATTTAGCATTATATATGTGACCCTGGTCCACAAAACCAGTCATAAGTCGCATGGGTATATTTGTAGCAATAGCCAACAATACACTGTTTAGGTCAAAAATATTGATTTTTTATTTATGCCAAACATTATTAGGATATTAAGTAAAGATCATGTTCCATGAAAATATTTTGTAATTTTTTTACCGTAAATATATCAAAACTCCATTTTTGATTTGTGATATGCATTGATAAGAACTTCATTTGGACAACTTTCAAGGCAATTTTCTCAATATTTGGATTTTTTGCACCCTCAGATTCCAGATTTTAAACTATTGTCCTATCCTAATAAACCATACATTAAATGGAAAGCTTATTTGTTCAGTATTTTGATAATCTATAAATCTCACTGACAACAAGATTTGACACTTATGACTGGTTTTGTGGTCCGGGTCACATGTATAAAATGTCTGCATTAAAAGTCTATATGTGAATATATACACACACACACACACACATAAAAGTAGTTTTTCATTTAATTAAGAGAAAAATAAATAAATACACATAGCATAATATAATCGATATCTTGAGAAAGTGACTGAACGAATGACAACAGTTGGAGGAGAGTGGTGAAGAAGTCAAACAATTGATTAATGTCTTACCGCGCTGAAATCCAGCAGATCACTCAGCTCCTTATCCGTCCCGATAGCGGCAATCCGCTGCTGAGGGTTCATCCTTACGATCCTTTTCTAAATCTACAAAACACAAACATCATTCCGCTCAATCTGAGAGACTGATGTGTGCTGAAGCTTCATGCTAGCCAGCACAGCTTATGCAAATGACATCGGTGAACATCCGCAGCTTGACATTTGCTAAACATCCCCATCTCCAGTCTTTAGCAGAACTAACTTTGCGCTGTTCCGAAACCTTGCTACTATCGAAGGACCTGGTTGTCCTTGATCAAAACCTACGTATTGTCCATTAAATAGTGATTTTAAAAAGCTTCTGAGAGACAGACCCAAGACCTCCGCTCCCCAGCCTCGGATTATTGACAGTTTCAGACAAGGTTTCTTTCTGTAAACAAAGGCGAAAGCATGACACGAGGTGACATAGTGGAAATAGGTTTTATTTTATTGTTAGAGAGCTGGCCTTATAGTTTTTGTTGGGATGACCAAACGTGGACATGTTGAGAAAGACGCTGAGCTCGATGGTGTCACACACATGGACCCGCAGCATCATTTTTCAACTGCATGTGTTTGATTCCTCAATGTATCAAAAGTCACGAGTTTACAATGAACGCTCAGGCGCTGTCAAAACATCTGCCGCTACACACTTTTGTTGTTGCATTACAGAAGAAAGGATACTTACAAACAACGCCGCTGCTGTTGTTGTCGTTCGCTAATTGCCAGTTAACCTATTCATAATAATGGTGCGAGCATGAAACGATTACGCGCAAATCGACCATTAGCACTGACATAACACACATTTGGACATGGAGAGTGAGCAGTGAGATGTCAAGCTGAAATGTTAAAGCGAATGCCGACCCTTTCCTCTCCATATCGGCTCCCGTCTTTTCTTCTATCCCAACTTCTTTCACCCAGTCCGAAACCTCTGCCAAACTCTGTGCAATATTTTACCTTTTCTGCTGTCAAAAATCCAACTAGGGCGATCGGGTGTGCCAGTGACGGCGTAGGCTTCCTTGTTTCGCGTCAGGAAGATAATGAAATCGGTATCTTTTGCGATTGTATATTGCAAATATCCACTATGTAACTTGCGAGTTTCCCTTAGGCAGACATTTTTGCTTGGCGATAACCGAAGCACGACGATGACGTCTAAAATTGTGTTCTTCCGCCAGCGCCGTAGACTTGACTGTTCTTCAGCGGTGCGGATGAATATCATGTGTGACGAATCATAAAGCCTGACACACAACCTTGCTAGGGGAGTAAAGGACCACTGGAGCACCTCCTAAAATCAGTTTGGTTTACCTCCCAACTCCACGTAAATGTGGGCTTCGTTGGCTATGTGTATTATTAGTATTGGGAGAAACTGAGCGTATTTAAAGCATGGAATACATCACTTTAGCTGCATTAAGTGTTCTGCTGGAACAAGTGCAGCAGCATAAATGCTTAGGAGACCGTTTGAACCAATGCACAAAACTATATGTCAGCATATGGACATCGCTATTCTTCTGTTCAAACCTTATATAACCAGACCTTAACTTTGATCACTGCATGTTTCTGCTTTTCTTCACCCTCAGAAGTGGAATTCCTAATGGGCCAATGTGCAACCAATGGAACATCAATAATAGGTTACAGTGCAACAATATGAAAATCCTAGAAATAATATTGCAAAATATAGTATATGCAAATACGTTGGTGTGACGTGATTATGACAAATGTGAGCCTGGACCAAAAAACAGCCATAAGGTTTAAAACAGGTTTAAAGTCATCTTATAAAAATAAGCTTTCTAAAGATGTATGGTTTGTTAGGATAGGGCTATATTTGGCTGAGATACAATGGTTTGAAAATCTGGAATCTGAGGGTGCAAAAAATCGAAATATTGTCCAAATTATGTTCCTAGCAATGCATATTACTAATCAAAAATTTAGTTTTAATATATTTACAGTAGGAAATTTACAAAATATCTTCATGGAACATGATCTTTATTAATATCCTAATGATTATTGGCATAAAAGTAAAATCAGTGCTCTAACAAACCTTCACCACAATACAGAAGTGCAAGTGAAACTTCCAGAGAGGGGGAATGCAATAAATAAGCTGCATATAAGAATAGCTGTTTAGCCTAGTTGTTTAGCTTGATTTAAAATTACCCATAACCATTTAACACTATTATTTGCATATGTGACGAGGCAAATTACATTAGAGCAAATATGTAAAATGGAAGATAGTCTCTCTGGTTGTCATTAGTTAAGGTTATTTAACTACACTACACTATAAAAAGTTTGCCAAACAAAAAAAAAAAAAAAAAAAAACGCTCATTCCACAGTAGCTTACTCCAAAACAGTGCATATTGATAATGACTTGATTTTTACAAATAATTATGATAGTATGCTCTATATATAAATTACAATGCACTTACATCATTTTTCTATACAGTGATATCTAAAATGTGACCCTGGAACACAAAACCAATCTTAAGTAGCACAGGTATACTTGTAGCAACAGCCAACAATTTGACATTTTATAGGTCAAAATTATAGATTTTTTTATTTAATGCCCAATATCATTAGGATATTAAGTAAAGATCATGGTATGTGGAGATATTTTGTAAGTGTCCTTCCGTAAATATATCAAAACTCAATTTTTGATAAGTAATATGCATTGCTAAGAACTTAATTTGGACAACTTTAAAGGCAATTTTCTCAATATTTAGTTTTTGTTTGTCTGTTTGTTTGTTTTTTGCACCCTTAGATTCCAGATTTTCAAATAGTTGTATCTCATCCAAATATTGTCCTATACTAACAAAACATACATCAATGGAAATCTTATGTATTCGCTATATATATTAGCTTTCATATGATGTATTAATCTCAATTTAGAAAATGGACCCTTATGACTGGTTTTGTGGTCCAGGGTCACAAATAGTGAAATTCAGTACAACTATCATAAAGAACAGAGAAGTGGGAATATAGCCTATATTATGTCATTATGTCCATTCAAACATTAACCTATTTTAATCAAGTTCATTCACAGATCTTCCAAGAGACTGGAAAAAGAACACCACAAACCAATTGCCTGTACAGAACAAAGGGCTGCACACACAGTTTAACATCACTAAGGCAAAACAGCTTACAGATGTACAATGTAAGCCATCAAAAAAAAAAAAAAAAAAAAAAAAAAAAACTCTCTTCCCTCCAAACTTTCTGAATGAAAGAACGAGAGGTATCATCTGTTGGTGATGATGACATTCATTATTTATACAGGGCATGCATCCCTAACCCATCACAATACTCATAGTGCCACCTGTTGGTCAAAATAAACAGAAGCGAGACAAAACGGTCAAAGTTGCTGCTTGTCAAATTAAACTCTAATTGAAGTTAATTAAATATGATTACTATGGTTCTGTTTTGTCGCCACTGAATTAGTTAAAACTACTCGTACATTTCTAATGTTATTTTAAGGTTATTGTTTGTTTTTATGTTTACATCCATTAGTTTACTTTAATTGTTTGCAAATTTGCTGTAAATTTAGTATAAAGAACACGTTATACGTGAAAGCCGTTTGTCTTTGCTTGACCTAGATGCTATTGTCTGACTCACTTATGTATTAGTTATAATTACTTTAATGTTTTCTCTGCACCCAATTACTTTGTGTTCTATATTTTTAATAAACTGTTTAAAAGTGGTGATAAAAAGTATTGGTTCTGTGAGAGACGTGAGGTAAAGAGTGAAGTTAACACTACTGAACAAGAAGAAGAAGAAGAAGAAAATGAGACGTGAGGTCTCAACAATAGCCCCTCTGATTTCCCATGAGCCTCCGCGCTTCATGCCGCTGTGAGCGTGTCTGAATCAACACTGATGTTGTTTGTAAATAACCCGAGATTTTAAAAGGTAAGGCCGAGTTTCACTTTTGTTAATCTGTAATGTTTGCTTATGTGTTATCACAACAAAGCCAATAAACATTTCCTGCGCGTTTTGCCGTTTTTCTCTGCAGCCGCTTGCTATTTTTCTTGCTTTTTAGCATGTTAGCATCCAGACAGTGCCGACCTGCCTGCTAATGGATTTCTGAAAAATGTGCTAGATCTATGTCGATGTGTGAACGTCTCTGATTTCTTAGCATTTGTGCACTTCTTTCATGAATACATTTTGATTCCAAGTAATAGCTAGGAGTAAATCTGAATCTGAATTAGCATATTAGCCGGTCTGTGTCCGCAGTCTCGTGTCTGCTGGAGGTGGATCATAGGCTTTTCATCACCATAGTTGGCTTTTAAACTTAACGTGAGCATGTCTACATGTATGTTTTCCTGTAGGAAGCAAAGATTATTTGGTTTTAACACACAACTTGTTTTGTAGCATTTCAGTCACCATGGCATCTTTAGTTTTGCAGGAGTCTCAAGCATTAGCTAGGTTTTATGCAGGCGCTGGTAACGTTATGTCTAAATCCAGGTTATGGTGTAATTTCTAGATAGTTGGTATAATCTTATCAACCACAAGGCATTGCACTTAACCATTTTTTCCATTTAAGATGTCTGAGCTGTTTATGGAGTGTGAAGAGGAGGAGTTGGAGCCATGGCAGAAGGCAATACCAGAAATCAATCTGATAGATTTGGATGATGACGATGATGATGAACCAATATTTGTCGGTGAAATCTGTAGCTCCAAGCCTCCGGCCAACACTAGACAAGGTATGAGGCTTTTTTGGGGCATGCTGTCACTTCTGTTCTGGCCTTGTACTTAATATGCTGCTCTTTGTTTCTTGTTCTTGTGATCTCAGGTGCTGTTAACCAACAGAATCAGCGGAATGTCCCGGTTCAAAAACCCTCAATGTTGGCATCTTCACAAAAGACTCCACAAGCTTCGCCGAACCCACCTAGGGTGGCTCCAGGTCCTACAATCATGGTCCGAGGTCCTGCCCCATCAGCAGGAAATCCCATCCTCATCCCTCTCAACACAACTCTAGGACCTCAAACAGCCCCTCAACCCATTATCATTAACAATCAGGTAACTGTTTTTCTGTCCCTGTTAAAGTATGTGATGTCACAGGCTTTTCCCCACAAGGATTAAATTTTACATTAGTTATAAACATGCATAAATTTGGTTTAATTAGGCTGTTTTTGACCAGGGTACTGAATTTTTTTTTTTTATCATTTCACCAGGGTTACATTGTGGCATCAACACAGAATCTTAACAGCAACACCTCGTTCATCAGCTCTTTGGGGGCGCAGTATCCACCAGGAACCACTCTTGCGGTTTTGCCAGGTATATATGTGTCTGTGTAGTTTTTTTTGTTACACTTTCAAATGTTTGTGGTTGGTAAGATTTTTGAAAGACATTTTATGTGCACCAAGGCCTCATTTATTTGATCAAAATTACTGTTGAAAAAGCAATTTATTTTTGTAATGGCAAAGCTGAATTCTCTGCAGCCATGTCTTCAGTGTTACATGATTTTTAGAATAAAAGTATTCTATGTCTACCGAGATTCGATCTGGGTTGAGCGATATAGCACATCAGACAGGATCCTGGAACAATGAATGAATGACCCACACAGCAGTAGTACAATTCACTCAAGGGTGATGTATTTTTTATATATATAATATATATTTTAGGGAAATGAAATATATGGTTGTCAGCAGAAACATGGACAAACACAAGACATCCTTATAAGGAAACAGACAATGTCTCATGATAGTATTACATCATGGCTATATCCCAAAATAGAGAGTTAATATAAGACACAATGTACAGACATAATATCTCAGACACATTACAGTGATCCTTCAGAATAGAGGGTATGCATTGACTTAATTTTCCCGCCGGAACACGCCCCCTCAGCCGGACTGAGTGGCAAAAGAAGCAGCTGCATGAATGGATTTAAATGGGATGCTGCAAAAACGCTAGTAAAACAAAACGATAATCCTTTTGCTGGACTTGATATAATGTTCCTTACTTACCAAATATCCAGTGGTGCATGGATATTGATATGCAGCCAGGAGTCGTGTTTCCTGACATTTATATGTGCCTGATTTCAACACCGGGGAAATAAACAAAGCAGATTTGCCCGTGAACACATTTTCTAAATACAAAATGTCTAAACCCTGATGATCACTTATATCAATGTTATATATATGGTTATGTCGTCCAGCCCAAAATCTTATATAGTTTTCTGTCAGTGTTTATTTAAAAACATCCAGGTGTGCATAATTTAAGATGGTAAATATTTAATTGATGCATTGTCAATATGATATGACAATACAATATAAAGGGCATGCTTTTACCGCAAAATTGAGCATATTAGCATGAAGTGATAACTGCAAATCTGTGTTTCACCGCCTGGAGTCCATTTGTTTCTTTGAATTGCAGCGATCCATTTGCCTTTGTTTTTTGTAGCTTTCAGCAGCCTGTAAAAATATAGCTCAGGTTTCTTGTCAAATCTTTTTGTACAGTCAATCGCAAAGCTCGTTCAGGTTTTAGAGGTGTTGTGTGTTCTGTCGCAGCATTTACGCTGAAACCAATGCTGCCACTCATTCTTTTTGCCACTCAGTGGGCGGAGCCGCACTCACTCCAGCTGACGGTGACATCACGTGCATACCCTCTGTACATTCTAATATTATTGTTTGGTGCTCAAGAAACTTTTCTACTGCTTAATATTTTGTGAGCAAAATTTTTTTTTTTATCAATAAACATAGTAGCATTTCTTTAAAATACTTTTTGTAAATGATTTTTTTTAAAAAGTGTTTTTGCAGTCACCTTTGATCTGTTTATTGTGTCCTTGTTGAATTACTAATCATTTCTTAGAAAAATTATGAGTGATGGTGTATGCTAGTGTGTTCAATTATGTAAGTCCTTCATTATGTTATGTGTTTGTTTGTCAAGCAGCAGGTCAGCAGATTGTGCCGCAAATCAGTGCCACACCAAAGCCAGGTGTCATTCACAGGCCTCAAGTGCAGCATATCCAAGACAATGTGGTGACCTTGTCCAATGTACATGCCCCGGCTACCCTTTCTTCTCGGTACCAAACTTCTACAGTCTCTCAAAATACACCTGGCACCATCCAAGCAACACTAGCTAAACCGAAAACTTTATCCCCGCAAACTATGAACAGCAGAGGTAAGCCTGTTTGTGGATTGATAAGCTATATCAGTGTATCCAATACCTTACCATTAGACCTATTTTCTAGGTTAGTGTGTTATTTATCAAAGTGAAAGGGTTATAACCACACTCTAAAAACTGCTTGGTTAAAAACAACCCAAATTGGGTTATTTAGCAACCCAGTGCTGGATACATTTTCGACAGAACACATGCTGGGTTATTTTGACCCAGCTGGTTGGGATAAATGTTCTAACCCAACTCCTTTTAACAAGCATTTTTGGAAAAAAAAAAAAAATTAAAAATGTAATTTTAATTTAAGTGTGTTCAACCATTCTCGGTAATAACTTTTCACTGAAATAGTGCTAATTCTCGTGCCTAATTTTGGGCCGATGTTGGGCTGCTGTTCACCGGGGGAACTATGAACCTCTGACCGCTGCCTCACGCTTCTCTCATTGCTGAAAAATCCTGTGACTGACTCCTGCCTATAAACAAACAGTACTGAGATTAGAGAACATATTTTCACATTAAATCAGAATCAGAAAGAGCTCTATTGCCAAGTATGCTTGCGCATACAAGGAATTTGTTTTTGTGACATTTGCTTCCAGTGTACAGAGACAACAACAACACAGACAATAAAAAATAAATAAAAGTAAGATGAGAATAAAAAATACACATATGTAAATATAAATAGACAAAAATATATACAAAAATAAATTAAGAAATAAGTTGCATGTACATTTGTGCTATTGATGATTGATGTAGGTTATTGCACATATTTTTATTGCACATATTGGGTGAACATTTAGCTGTTCATAAGGTGGATTGCCTGGGGGAAAAACTGTTTTTGTGCCTTATGGGCTCATTCAGTATTATAACAAATAAAATCAGTTAATGTTATGCAAGGCAAAAGGCGTTTCCATCATGTGAAACGAACTCTGCTGACGCAGCTGACTGACATCTCGTCCTTGTATGTTGCATTGCTTAAAATATCATCATTTACAGCACAGTAAAGACTTTATAAACTAAACAAACCGTATACAAATCTTGTTCTTTTTTTTTTTTGTTTTGCTGAAGAAGTCCACCAAATTGGTGGCGCAGAGAACCGCTCTCTCCTGTAGAGGATGCAAAAAGCCAGTGCTCTGACTGTAACTGAGCAGCTGGGATGATTCGTTGGAGACAGGCTCAACCCAGCCGTTGGGTAGAAAAAATAACCCAGCATTAAAAACAACCCAGCATTAAAAACGTCCCAGCAGCATAGTTACAGAAAAACTACCCAACACAAAAACAACACAATAAAATGACCCAACAGGATGAACACAGCATTTTTTAGAGTGCAAGGCTTGAAATTACCACCCACCCTCCATTCTGCCAAATTATGGTTGCCACCCACCTGCCATTATTTTTGGTTGATTGAGCAGCTGCGATTAAACGGCAACAAAATGATATCAATTGGTTGTCCATGCTCTAAAAATTTTTGGATTTTACATTAACCTATTTTAATTTAGTTTTTTGACAGTGCTGGGTCAGTCAACCTACTGAAGGTTTTTCATTGTAAATAAAAATGCACACTCATATATATATATATATATATATATATATATATATATATATATGCGTGTACGTGTATATGTTTTTTCTTGCATATATAGAGTGTGCATTTTATTTTGCATGTCTCTCTTTGTCTTTGTTTTATTCATATCACCTGCTCATTAGAAGTGAGCTCCGTGCATGTGCTGTGTTCCGATTGACATGGTCCCTACACAGTGTCCATTGCTACCTACTCTCTGAGCAGGGGAAATTCGTTAAAGTTTCCTTAACTTTTGAGCATTCATTCATGAATTTGCGCTGCACCATTGCCTGCAGTGTCTTTACACACAGACAAAACTTACTAGAAGCGTGGGGTGTGACATAATATACCTCTGTCAATAAATACAATTTAGATTCACGTCTCGCACACGTTAATGCCCTCTGAATGGAACATACACCCTTTCCGAACTGGAATTATGGCAGAATATCCTGTGATGTCCACTTTGCAGGGCACTCGATTCGAATAGAACAAAAATCTGAAGCAACAGGAGAAACATGCCAAATGTGCAGAGCGGGGGTACGCGAGGACTGGAATCGAGAACCGCTGATCTAGACCATAGCTGCAACAATGGCACACTAGAACAATAGTGCTGCTATTGTAGTCAGTGGAGCGCACAAAAACTTTGTTACATTTGTTACAAGTTGTGTTTCAGCCCTGGTTGCGCATTCATTTGGTGGGAGGTGAAACTTCTATGGTGGTGCCATCTTTTACTTTGTGTGTAGATCCGGTGAATGCTGCATTTGTAGAAGACAAACATTCCAAGCAGGCGTTAGCTGTGACGTACATTTAAAGAAAAAAAAGGAAAAATGTGAGATTACAGACATTATTTATACAGTAATAATTTGATACAAATACAATGTAATACTATCTAGTTTTAACTGGTTTTTGCACAGACAGTCGTGGCCTAATGGTTAGAGAGTCAAACTTGTAACCTGAAGGTTCGATTCCCACGACTGAGATGAGCCCCTTTAGCAAGGCACCGAACCTCCAACTGCTCCCTGGGCGCCACAGCAATATAGCTGCCCACTGCTCTGGGTCTGTGTTTATGGTGTGTGTGTGTTCACTACTGTCTGTGTGCACTTGGATGGGTTAAATGTAGAGCACAAATTCCGAGCATTGGTCACCATACTTGGCCACTTCCTTCCTCCTATCCAACATTGGGTAACACTGAACCAGTGCTGAACCCAGCATTTGGGTTAAAAAATAACCCAGCATTTTAACCCAGTGCATGTACTAAGCTACAATGAATAAAATAATACAAATATTATTATAATATTATCAAAAAATAATAATAAAGTGCAAAAATACAGCAAAGCTTGATTGGATGTTTCTTTTGATGATCCTCAGATAATGGCACGATGATAAATGACGCAAACAACAGTTGGTCCAAAGGAGGTAAGCTTGACATGGGTAGGTTTTTGTCCAGTATGTATTTCAGAATTTTCAGAAGCAACAATCTCTGTTCATCTTTTAATCTTTTTTCTTCCTTTGACAGTTGGAGAAAACGATTTCTCCTTCACAAAGAAATGTCCCAGGTGTCAGAATGTGTTTTGCCTTCAGCCTTTAAAAAATCATATGAAGGTTGGTATGTTTCGCTATCTTTTTTTGTTTCCTGTGTTAGCAACCGCTATATTGAGTTCAATCAGACATTGTTATACATCTCAATATTAACATAGTAGGTTATTACATCTGTAGTGTCATCATCTTCATCATTGTGCAGCCTGTTTTATTTAGTTATGAGCAGTGTGGGAAGCCAAGCACTCCAGCTAAGAACTAAGTAAACTGCAGTGTTGCTAATGCACACACTCTTTATGTAGTTTATGTAGTCAATCTCTTCTGCTCACCAAGCCTGCATTTATTTGATCCAAAATACAGCAAGAGCAGTAATATTGTAAAAAAAAAAAAAAAGAAAAAAGTTTTCTATTTGAATATATTTAGGGCCCAAGCACAGATGGTGCAAGGAGCCTATTGGAATTGCTTAGTTTCTTTTTCTTGCATTTCTGAGGGCATAAACATGCTTAAACTCATGAAACTTTGCACACGCCACAAGTGGTGAAAATTTACATCTGATATAGGTTTCAGAAATGGGTGTGCCAAAATTGTTTGATAGCGCCACTTATAAGATTTCAACTAAGTGCCTCTCAAGCTGTTTTACATACATGTACAAAATTCGGTAGATGTGTGTAACACACCAGTACCTACAAAAAAGTCCCCGGTACGAAGTCTGATACACAACAGGAAGTCTGTTATTTTTAATTTTCTCTGCAAGTTTTGTGCCGTTTTTGCCTTTTTTTTTGTCATTGTATTTAAACGAACTCCTCCTAGGGATTTAAACATATCAACACTAAATTTGGTATCTAAGGCCCTTTGTGATGTTAAATTGCAAAGATCTCGATTTCGTTGAAGGGTGTGTCCGTGACGGCCTGGCAAACTTTGTTTCGCCATGAAAAAAGTTGTTAATTCAGGCATACAATGTCTGATCTGCACTAAATTTCACGTGTTTAATAAGACTCCTGACCTGAGGAGAAATGCCCGTATTCAGTTATAGCCATAGTGCCTCCTGCTTGCAATAGGAAGTGGTAATGTTAAATTGCATAGTTTTTTTGTTAAAACGCATACTTGTGGTGGTCTGTCAAAGTTAGATGTTTCGCCATGGGAATAGCCATATTCCCAGCCATAGAATGTCCGATCTTCCCCAAACTTAACTTAACTTAACATGAGTCCTGGCCTGAACATATCGAATTGCCAATATTCAGTTATAATCATAGCACCACCTGTTGGCAACAGGAAACTTAAACATGGCATGTTCAATTTGCATCAAACCTTTTATATTTTATTAAAGTTCTGGCCTGAAAACATCTGCATGCCAATATCCAGCCATAGCAGGTAACAGAAAGTTTGGAACATATAAATGACATCGACACATTCCTTCACAGAAAGGTGGAGAGCCTGTGTGTGAGGGCCCTTTCAACACAGCTTGCAGCTTTCTCATTGTATTTTCAGAAACTTTTGTAATATATATTGATTTAAGATTTTGCTTACATCTACATTGCAAATATGTTTATTTGCTATTTTATTTTTAAAAATTCAGAGGTAAATCAATAGCAATTAGATTTTTAACAATATTTCAAGTGTAATTTTAAGAGATTTGTGAGATTTAAATTTTTTTGTAAAAGGCATATTGATTTCAAAGTTAAGGATTCATTGGTTTGAATATACACTGAACCAAAAACTATCATTTTAGTTGATAATTCAGTGTACTCTTGACAAAACATCCCTTGTTTCGGTAGTGACTGCACATTTTCAGTAATGACAGTAATGATTTGGCGGTGACCACATCACAGTACAGAATTTTAATTTGCATACTAAAACATACTACAAATTTGCATAACCATACTAAAACTGAGTTTTAGTCTTGACTGTTTCGATTTTATAAACAAACAAATTTATAGAATAACACCCAAAAAATCAATGATGTCACTACCAAATGTTTCAGTAGTGACAATTTAAGGTACGTTTGAACCTAGCTCATAGATGCTAATCATCAAATGGTTAGCTAGCACAGCTCTGAACAGTACATGAATAAAAACTAAATGTTATGGAATAACTCTCAAAAAAATGTGCTTAATTTCAGAAAAAAGGTGTTCGGTAGTGACGTTCCTTAAAGGTACACAGAGATTTTTCAGCATTTTGAACACATTTACCTCAAAATGATAGGGCCTGTCTACTCACTATGTAGCTAAGAAAGAGAGTGACACAAATATTTCCTGGTCATAAATGTAGGGGTGTAGCTAAAATCAGTTTCAGCCAGTGGACTAAAACATGCACTGTTTCGGTAGTGACATGAAAATCCACAACACTTTTTTTTTTTTTTTTTATTTATTTATTTTTTTTTTTATACGTAGTTCGTAATTTACAGAGAAAATATAATTTTTTTTTTTGATCACCTCCCAATTGGAAGTAAACTCTAAATGGTGATTTTATATTTATTAAGCTTACTAACATTTTAAATATTATTGTGGGTTTCAATAGACAGTAGAAGGATTTTAGTAAACATCTAAGATTTGAAAAGCTTTTTAAATATATATATATATACATATATATATATATATATATATAAATATATTAATATTATTATTATTTTTTTTTTTTTTGTTGTGGGACAGCAGTTTGAACCAATTATGTAGAAAATGCCCATAAACATTGATCAGTGCACACACAGAGCACATCAAATATGGTACACATACAGTTGAAGACAAAATTATTAGCCCCTTATAAAATATTTCATTCTTTTTCAAATAACTCCCAAGTGTTGTTTAACAGATTTTATCAACACAGCATTTTTAAACATAATACTTATTTCTATTTGTATTACAAAGTGTATAACCAAGAATTTTAAAAAGTCTACTGGTCAAAATTATTAGCCCTCTGATGTTAATAGTGTATCCCTTTTGCTTGATAACAGCCTTAGTTTGCCTTGATAGTTGTTTGCTGTAGTTCTCAACAAGTTTCAAGGTCTCCTGAGGAATGACAGCCCATCCTTCCTTAGCAAATCTCTCAAGCTCCTCCAGATTTGTTGGTCTTCTGGCACAAACTCTGGACTTTAGTGTGCCCTACAGATTTTCTGTTGGATTCAAGTCTGGGCTTTGTGCAGGCCAGTCAAGTACACTCACTTTGCTCATTTGGAGGCATTTCTTCACCAGAAGTGAGGTATGCTTTGGGTCGTTATCATGCTGGAAGACAAAATGTCGACTCAAACCAAGTTTTCTTGCAGACCGTCTGAGGTTGTCTTTCAAAATGCTCTTATAGTCTTCCTTTTCATGTTTCCTTCAACCCTGACGAGATTCCCAGTTCCAAACGCACTGAAACATCCCACAGCATTATACTCCCGCCACCATGTTTCACTGTGGGAACGGTATTCTTGGGGTTGAATGCCTCTCCCTTCTTTCTCCAAACATAGGCAACATCTCTATGGCCAAAAAGCTCTAGTTTTGTCTCATCTGACCAAAAAACATGTTTCCAGTATGCATCACATTCCCCCAGGTTGTTCTTAGCAAACTTCATTCTAGCTTGGAGGTGTCTCTTCTTCAGAAGTGGAGTCTTTCTTGGTCGGCAACCTCGCAGTTCATTCCTGTGCAGGGCTCTAGTGACTGTCTTCGTTGAGACATCAATTCCAGACTTTGCTAGGTCATTCACTAGTGTCTTGGCAGTTGTTCTTGGGTCTTTAGAAACCTCTCTCACTAGTTCTTTCCAAGGTTTTTGAAATCTTTCGCTTCCTGCCTCTGCCCGTCTTGTTCTCCACTGTGTTGGTCTCTTTAAACTTCTTGATAATGCATCTCACTGCAGTACTTAAACACTTTGATAAACGTGTGTATCCTTCTCCATCTTTGAGCATTAACAATTATTTCTCTCAAGTCCAAACTAATTTCTTTTGTCTTTGCCATGATGACAGTGCATATTATTTTACTAGTTGTTTCACAAGATACTAGTCCTCAGCTTAAAGGGCAATTTAAAGGCTTAACTAGGTTAATTAGGTTAATCAGGCAAATTAGGTTAATCTGGCAAGTCATTGGACAACAGTGGTTTGTTCTATAGCTAATCAAACTAATAATTTCTTAAGGGGGCTAATAATATTGACCTTAGCAGTTTTTTATCGATTTTTTTAATTCTTTCATTCAAGCAACTATAAGAACTCAGACTTCCTCTAGAAGAAAAAAATAATAGGAAATAATGTGAAAACATTGTCTTGCTCTGTTAAACATCACTTGGGAAATATTTAAAAAAAATAATAATTTCACAGGGCAGCTAATAATTTTGCCTTCAACTGTATATTAGGTTTTTCTCGATTCAAGCACACAAGTTTGAGCCTCAGATGACTGATTAATTAGAAAATTAAAAATGGCACTTTGTCAGAAAGGTGCCAACTCCTGATGTAGAAACAGATATACTTTATTAATTTCACATCTAAAAAGCAGTACTGAGATGTTATGACACACTTTTTCTCCGCTTTTTCAGCTGTGCTGCCCTGAATTGTTGGACTCTGTGTTCCCTTCAACATCGAAGCCTGACAAACAACCCAATTCACCAAAAGTCTTTGAATCTGACAAAGGCAAACTCATCATGCTGGTTTCAGACTTCTACTATGGGAAATGTGAAGGGGATCCAGCTCTGATTTCCAAATTCAAGTCCTTCACCACTTTCAAGTGCAACAGCTGTTTAAAAATGCTGAAGAACAATATCAGGTATTTGTTTGAAACCTCATATCGGGTTACACTTTTCTTTGAAATACCATCTTTAATCACTTTAAGTCGCAGAGGTGGTTAAAGCTCTAAAGACCTTAGTCAGGGTAGCTGCAATTTAGTTTGTCACAAATGAAAACAATTCAAACAATCCCAGTCGTTTAAGTGTGCTTTTTTGGTATAATTGTTTTGGTCTGTGCGGGACCAACATCATGCATGCGGCTTAGAGGGAACATTGCTCGTGAGAGCCATTAGCTACAGGATCCCAGAGATGGAGAGAGCAATAGTTACAGAAAGACCCCATCACTGGATTCCCCCTCAGATGGATGACATTATCAGACCCACGCTCCCTCTAGGGGCCCCAGATGAATAATGGCGGGTAGTTTGGCTGCTATAAGAACTGTTCCTGTGATTAAATAACTTTACTCAGCCACGGCGTGAGAAAAGCCTCAGTAAGCTCCTTTTAATGGGGAGGCGCGTTTGCAGCGCACCCCAAGTTCTGGCGGCGGGGGTCACAGTTCAGCCGCATAAAAATCCCTATTAGGGGAGCTGAGGTTGCAGAACATGCTGACTGAAAAATTGGCCGCTCAACGTCAGGGCGCCAATGGCAGGTGAGGTAGAGAGGATAGAGGCAGCCTGCGCATCACATCATTAAACAAAGAAGCAGCGCTGTATAATTGCTGGTATTATAATGGCTATTATGCACAGTTAGAACATGAACTTTAAGTAGAATAT
The DNA here is from genome assembly GCA_033026305.1 of Cirrhinus molitorella. Lineage (NCBI taxonomy): Eukaryota > Metazoa > Chordata > Actinopteri > Cypriniformes > Cyprinidae > Cirrhinus > Cirrhinus molitorella. Next base: position 34,383,289 of record CM065118.1, on the reverse strand, counting down.
ATGCTAATTTATCTCTCGAAAACCCTTGGGAGCTCAAATGCTTCTTGAGTGCACACGCATAGGCCTCGCACTGTTCAAAGGTGACTTTTAATGACGTATGTTTGTAATTTGGCTAATTATGTTTAACTGTGCTTGAGTTTTTTGTATTCCCAAAGGATGCTGAACATTAGCTACTTTAACTTTGGCATTTTTCCTTTCTCTTCAGACATATTTGATCAATTACGGTTTATGATGAGTTGATAGTTCATGTACTGCTCATTTGTATCTTGAAAATCCAGTGTCATCTATAGACATAGCTGGAGTGTGACCTGTTTTAAAAATAGGATGCAAACTTTAGTTGCAGCATCTGAAACTACGTTATTCTCAGAGGATGTTATGTGTCTATTTTTAGGTGCCTTTTGAAAAGCAAAAGGAAATTCCACTCCTGAGAGAGCAGACACTTTGTAGTGGTTTACCTGTTTGAATGTTGTACATCTGTTTGACATTCACTTCCTCGCACATCAAAGGCTTTCCTGTTTAGTTGTCACACCTTTGTCAACGGTGCTCCCGCTTGTGTCAGACTGAGGTCTCCCAAGACGGCAGCTGTTTGTGGAGCAGGGCATTTACCTTAAATAGTGTCATTAATGTCACATGTTGCAGGTGTACCCAGTGCCTACCGCAAGCTGACTTGGAACAACCTGATTTTGGTTGTGAGTGTCACACCTACTGAATGTTTTTGCAAAAATCTGTGCGCACACAGAATACATAAAAGGTGACATAAACTTTGGGTTTCATTGTGTTGAGTGACTTTACTCTGTGAATGTATGTTATTGTATTGTTCATCAATCCTTTTGGTTCCTTTTCTGAACATTTTCTTATTTTATTAGTTATTTAAAAGGACAGTCCACCCAAAAATGAAAGTTCTGTCATTAATTACTCATCCTCATGTCGTTCCAAACCTGTAAGACCTTTGTTCATCTTCACAACACAAATTAAGGTACTTTTGCAAGAGCTTTCTGACCCTGCATGGACAGCAATGCTACGAAAACATTCAAGACCCAGAAAGGTAGTAAGGACATTGATTAAATTGTCACGTCAGTGGCACCGTAATTTCATGAAGCTACAAGGATACTTTTTGTGTGCAAGGAAAGCAAAAATTATGGCTTTATTTGCACTGTAAACTAGGGCTGGGCGATTAAATCTATAGCATCAATTATCGTGCAATATAAATTTCCTTGATAACAATTGCGATAAATGTTCAGTATAATGTTTATGTGTCAAAGTTGGAACGAAAGAGTGCTAGTCATTTGAAGCTCACTATTCGGATTGTTTATCCACTCGGCTCGAAGTTCAAACTGCGTTGCTGAAATATAGGTATTTATGCCAAATTTCATTATATTACTAATGTAGACATATTAAATGTTTTGAAGGAAGAGTAATTGAATATAATTACAGTATTTTTTTGTGATTTAAGCTATAGCATTTATGCATTTATACTAAATGTATTTGGATTACTGTTTTTCAAACTTTGACATTTTCTGTGGATGAAAGAGAATAATATAAATGCATAAAGCATCGATTTCACACCAAATTTAAAGGGATAGTTCACCCATAAATGAAAAGTCATTAATTACTTGCCTTCATGCTGTTCCAAAACCGTAAGAACTTTGTTCATCTTCAAAACACTAAGATATTTTTTATGAAATCCGAGAGCTCTCTGACCCTCCATAAACAGCAAGGGTCCTACCACTGTCAAGGCAGAGACTGTGCTATCTATGGAGGGGCAGAACGCTTTTGGATTTCATACAAATACATAGAAACAATATTAATTTTTTTACTATGGTATTGAGGTGCTATATATGTGGTTTTAACTGTGATTAGCAGGATCTAAATGTATGCTACTATGGAAGACCAATGGTTAATAAAAAAACCTTCTTCTTCTTAATATTATGTGGCAACACAAACCTGTTTCTTGATTTGAAACAATATTACTCATTAGAACACATTTAACTAAGAAATTATTTTTTTCTTAATATTTTAAATTTATTTTAAGGAAAAATGTGTGAAAGTGTAAAGAATTCAAAAATGTATGTGTTTGTCATGTTCTGATCGTAAAGAATAGTTAACCGTCTGTTTTTTTTTTTTTTACAACTTTCACATTGGAGCAGAAATCTTATCATAATTATCGGTATTGACTGATTTTTTTTTTTTTTTTTTTTATGTGTGTATATATAATATAATATTTATTTATTTGTCCATATCACCCAGCCCTACTTTAAAATAATTTAACATGTGCATTGTAGAACTCACATCGCACATCGAGGACTGACATGAAAGAGAAGAAATTGTTAAATGAACTTCTTATTTTTTTCTTTGTGCACAGAAATTATTATCGTAGTTTCGTAAAATTTAAGGTTGAACCACTGATGTCACATGGACCATTTTATCGATGTCCTTACTACCGTTCTGGGTCTTGAACATGTTAGTACCGTTGCTGTTTATGCAGAGTCAGAAAGCTATCGGATTTCAAAAATATCTTAATTTGTGTTCCGAAGATGAACAAAGGTCTTACGGGTTTAAAGCGACACAAACGAATGTAAACGACATTGCTGATAGAATTTTCATTTTTGGGTGAATTATCCCTTTAAGAAGACATACCTTACACAATCACCGTCTATAACAAACAGTCATTGCCAGTGCCACAAGAGTCTGCCCTACTGTGGGTGATAATTTTGAATGCGTCATTGTTGACAGGTCAATAATTTAGCAGGGAGTTGGTTGCTGTGGCTGTTAATGCCCACCTGCTTTGAGATGTGGCTCTCATCATTCAGTGACTATGTAAAGGAAACTACAACTGAAAATCAACTAGTTGTAGTCTAGTTGCCATCCTTTTGATTCTCCTCATCCCTCTGTTCTTTTTACTCTTTTTCAGATTCATGAACCACATGAAACATCACCTTGAGTTAGAGAAGCAGAACAGTGAGAGCTGGGAGAGTCACACCACATGTCAACATTGTTATCGACAGTATTCAACTCCTTTTCAACTGCAGTGTCACATAGAGAGTGCCCACAGTCCCTTCGAGTCCACTAGTAAGTCATATTTCAGTCACAGGGTCTTTTCCTTTTTAAGTGGGTGTACATCAAGTGTACATCAAGAATGATAACGTTGGTAGTTGTCCACATCAAGGTTCTGTTTGTTACAAGTGTGCGCTGCAGTTTTGTCATCTTCCACTTTACATTATCAAGATTTTTGAAGTCAGGTGGATTCTGATTGGCTGTCAGTGTTTTAATGTTCATCAGATAAAAAGAAAATGTTTCCAAAAGCGATTCGAACAGTCACTCTGTCATTAATTGTGATAATTGTGATGTGTTATATTTAATTATCATTAATTACTTATCCCCATGCTATTCCAAAACCGTAAGACCTTTGTTCATGTTCAAAACACAAATTAAAATATTTTTAATGAAATCCGAGAGCTCTCTGACCTTCCTTAGACAGTAAGGTTCCTACCACAGTCAAGGCACAGACTATGTCTATGGAGGGTCAAAAAGCTTTTGGATTTCATCAAAAACATCTTAATTTGTGTTCCGAAGATGAACAAAGGTCTTAGGGGTTTGAAACGACATGAGGGTGAGTAATTAATGACAGAGTTTAAATTTTTGGGTGAACTAATCCTTTTATATATATTTATATTATACATATATATATATATATATATATATATATATATATATATATATATATTATACATATATTTTACACTAACAAAGCTTAAAAAAAAAAAGCAAGGTCATTCTGCCCAATATTTTTTTTTTTTCTGCCCAAAATCACTTGAACACCAATCACATCATAATCTCATAATCCTAATTTCAAACTAAAGTAGGAACTTTCTTGGAGGACTTGAGGTTATGTAAAAAATAGTCAGTGATTTTGTAATTGGAATGGAAATATTTCGCCAGAGTGGAGTAAGTTGATGGTTTAGATGTATTATAAATGTATTATCTTTTCTTTCCCCAGCCAACTGTAAAATATGCGAACTGGCTTTTGAGACAGAGCAAGTGCTTCTGGAGCACATGAGGGACAATCACAAACCTGGAGAGATGCCCTATTCCTGTCAGGTAAAGCTTCACCATTGCTGTGTATAATATGTATTTCAAATACTTGGTTCTCACTTGGTTTTTACTGTCTTGAAGGTTTGCAACTACAGGTCGTCCTTCTTCTCTGATGTGGATAACCATTTCCGCACAGTTCACGAAAACACTAAAGACCTGCTTTGTCCATTTTGCCTGAAAGTGCTTCGCAGTGGCCATATGTACATGCAGCACTACATGAGACATCAAGTGAGTGTATTACCTCATATGTGTGTTTCCAATTGCTACTTGCGTACTAATTTAAACCAAAGACTGTGTACATGAGTCTTTTTGACATGTTCTTGGATAAGACATCATCTGTCTCTTTGTCTGTGGATTTAGAGACTTCACTGATCTGAAGTCAGCACAATGTGAAACTCATTTGTGTGCTGCCCCATTGGCTCTCACTCTAAGGTTGGATTGATTTGGTTGTCTGCCGAACACCTTGGTGCAATATATAACAGGCTGACAGTGGCGGCTTACTCTATTCACCTTCCCTGGTTTCTCCTTATGGGCTTCTCCCTGGCAACAGCAAACCAGATTAACCACAAGTCATATCGGCCAAAAGCAAGATTTGTAACAAAAACAATAGTGAAACCCACAGATGAAATGGTGCATTTGGTGGTGGAATGATGCGGGTTAGAGACCACCAAGTTATACCTGAGTTTACAACATTTTCCAGTATTAAAAAAGGGCCTGAAACTGTTGGAAACCTCTGGGAAAAAAAACGCTTTTTCCAAAAAATGTGTATGTATGCAAATTGTATAATACCCAAAGTACACATTTCTATTTCTAGCAATTGTGCAGTTAATTCCTATTTTGTATTTTCAGAAAGTTTTGTAATATTTGCCCTTTCCCCAAATTTGTCACTACTGAAACAGTAATATATTGTTTAAATAGAAGGGTTATATTGACCTGTTAAGATTTTGCTTAGATCTACTTTGTAAATACATTTATTTTTGCTATTTTATTTATTTATTTATTTATTTTTTTCAGAGGAAATATCCATAATTACAAGTGTAATTCTTGTTTTTTTTGTAATTTTTCCTAATTTTTCTTTGTAAAATGCAAAAATCATACTGTTATTCATACTCGGACTGATTTAAAAGTTAAGGCTTCATTAGTTTGAATATACATTGAACCAAAAAAAATCATAACGTTTCACCAACGAAAATAGTTCCAAACAAAGATCACAGCAGCACATTCTCCAAGTGTTTTGTTAATAAATAATTCAGCATTTTGAACGAATCAGTTGAAATAACTCATATTGACTCATTCATTAAGTGACTTACCGCCACCTACTGGTAGTTTAGTAAAAATATGCGTTTCCCCCAACATTTCTTATTTGTATATTCATAAATGTATTTAAAACATTAATCTCATAACATCATTTATTGTAGTTTTAATTTTGCAGTGTCCGTTATTTAAACTGACTAACAGCCCTATAGAATTTATTGATGAATTGTGAAAGGTGATTCATACATTTCAAAAGATTAAAAAATAGGCCTTTATAAAGGTAAATAAAAACATGCAGATTTAATATGTAAAAGCTGATAAAACACTTGACGATGATGAAATTTTCTTTTTACATTAAACACATTAACTATTACAGATATGTATGCAATATAATTAGTATTTCCATTACAGGTTTAGGTCTAAAGTTTTATATAAGGTGGTATTAAAAAGGTCTTAAAAGGCTTAAATTTCACTTGTTCATATCTGCAGAAATCCTGTACATGAAACATAGTGACATGAAATAAATATATATTTTTTTAAAGTCACTTTTTAAAAGAATCAAAAAGATGCATTTAAAAACAACAATATTGGGGGGAAAAAAGGTTTCAGTATAATTTTCATAAGTTGGGTTAGGGTTCGGGATTATTGTGGGAGTTTAGACCAGTTTTGTAGAATGGCCCATAACATTTCTCTATTATTATTATTATTATTATTATTATTATTATTATTATTATTATTTTATTTATGTATTTTTTTTATTTTTTTTTGTTTGCAATAATATGAATAAAGATCAAAGTTAAATCCACAGTTAAATTGTTGAATGTAACCTGTCAATTAACTTTGCATATGGTATGTTTCTTTTGCTTTATTTCTAGAAAAAAGGGATTCAAAGGTGTGGAAAGTGCCGATTAAATTTCCTCACCTATAAGGAAAAAGTGGAACACAAAACACACTTTCATCGAACCTATAGGAAGCCTAGAAACCTTGAAGGATTGCCTCCTGGAACCAAGGTCTGCTTGAACCCAAATCTAGATAAAACAATATAATATAAACTATATCAACTACAGAATAGAAAATATATTCACAAACGATTTGAGATTTATACATTTCATTAGGATTATTTAATCATTTTAGGTGACGATTCGGGCCTCGGTTTCTGGTGCACCAATGTGTTCCGAAGCTTCAGGCAAAGCCTACATCATACCCACAAGTCCTGAAACGACCAAACAACCTGTTAGAACACCAGCAAACACAACCAAGCCAAATGTAAATGGAGGAAAGGCAAAGACCACAAACCAGTTCAGCTGGAACCGAAGCATTCAAAACAACGAGCTTAAAAGTTTAAAGTGAGGATGAAATTACACATACCCTAGCATATGCATAAAATCAAAATGTATTTAGGATTGTATTAAGTGTCTCAGCCTATTACTTTACATTAACAAGTATTTATTCTTCACAGACTTCCGAGGGGAGGAAATAAGTGTGTCGAGTGTCTCTTGGAGGTTACGGACCCTTATGTTCATTATCCTTTATCGCTGAGGTGCAATGTATGCAAGTTCAGATCAAGTTGCCAGAAAGCCTTCAGACAGCATATGGTCAGGTAAGAGGGTAACTTGAATGAATGAACAATTTCAGATAAATGTAATCAGATCTTTAAATGGTGTCCTTTTCATCTGCAGGTTTCACGGCAGTTCTTCAAAATTACGGTTTGGGAAAGTGAGGAAGCCTCCACGCGGATTGCGGTAAGTTTGGATCTTGTATGTAACAGTTTTCTGTGATTGTTACACTTGCAAAAAAGATTTATTTTTATTACTTTTTTGTTGTTGTTCAAGGAGTCTAACACTGGTGTGTCTCAAGTGTGATTTTCTGGCAGACGCCACTGGCGCTGACCAGATGACCGAACATTTGCTCAACAGGCCGAACCACTCCTGCCAGGTGATCATGGAGCCAGGTATGACGCTCGACTGTCAACCCACTGCAAAAATATTTATTTTCGTTTACTGTTGTCAGATTATCTTACTTGCATACTTTTTTCTTTAAAGTTGCCAATGGAGGATCAGAAATGAGCAGGTATGAGTTTGTATAATTGTTAGCTATTTATTGGTGTCAATTTTTCAATTGTTTATTGCATGCAATTGACCCTTCCCAGGGAGTTTGATTGACAGGACCAATCGTAACTCAGAATCTGCATGTGTTTGACAAACAAACCAGACAGGAGAGAAGATTAACATTGGTGGAGTTGGTTAGGGTTTTCTCACTCTTTAAAAGTCTCATTCTTGTTTATTGTTAAAGCTTGTTTCTGTTTGAAAAAAGTTGGACTCTGGTATGCTCTCATTGTTAAACGCATGATATATTGGTGTACAATGACACCATACGCTTATTTGTATTTTTGTTAAATGTAGAGGTTAGAGCTGTGAAAGAGGAGAGTAAAAATAGACTGGGAAGTGTAGCTTGCCTGATTGAGACAAATTACCTTTTCTGATGAAACAGGGGTGTGAATACAGACCCTCTGACCTATGAATTGTTTGGAAATATCATTTATTATAAAAAATGATCTCTATTTTTTTTTCATTAGTCTAATTGGGATGCCTATTAAGTGGTATTCGGGAGACCTTGCTTAAATTAAAACGGGAGTTTTTGCATTAATTAACACTGAAGAACACATTCTTTTTAATGTGGAACACAAAGAAAAGCTCATGAGTGGCTGTGAAAGCCAAGTGGGAGAATATTTGTGTTATTGAAAATAACCATAAAGAATTCATTCAAAACAGAGAAATCACTACATACTTGGACATCTTCCGTGTGGTTTTAAAGTCTTATTTCTTTTTTTCATGTCTAGTTTGTTAGGACTTATGTTGGTCAGTTGAATGCCAAAAAACAAATTGTCCTTGCCCCCATTTCTCATTACCGTAATACAAGAAAATATAATTCGGTAATTTTCATCAATTGTAATGCAGAGAAAAGATATAATAATGTATGTATTATGGTGGTTGTATAGTAGTGTTGTAATGCCTTTAATGCAATGACTTGAAATAAGCATGAAAGTTTTTCATTTCAGTGCACTAAATGGGGAATTACAGAAAAAAATGAGGATTACACAAAAAAAACTGATAAAAACCTTCAAACGCATTGCAGTAATGTTGGTAAAGGTTATAAAGCCATCGAATACAGTTAAGGTAAACAATTAAAGAGTCTGCAAAATGTTAATTATTTTACCCAAATAAGAGGGATCTTACAAAATGCATGTTTTTTATTTAGTGTTGACCTTTCACATAAGACATTTCACATAAAATACATTAACATATAGTCCACAAGAGAAAATAATAGTTGTTCAGATAAATTACCATGTTCAGATTCCTAATACTGTTGTTACCTGAATGATCCACAGCTGTTTTTGTTTGTTTGTTTGTTTGTTTAGTGATGAGTCCCTTGTTTGTCCTGAACAGTTAAACTGCCCGCTGTTCTTCAGAAAAATCTTTTAGGTCCCACAAATTCTTTGGTTTTTCAGCATTTTTGTGTATTTAAGCCCTTTCCAAAAATTACTGTATGTTTTGAGATCCATATTTTCACACTGTGGACAACTGAGGGACTATTGCAGAAGGTTCAAATGCTCACTGATGCTTCAGAAGGAAAAACAACACAGGGGTGTGAACTTTTTAAAGGAGTAGTTCACTTCCAGAACAAACATTTACAGATTTTCTAACCTCCTTGTCATCCAAAATGTTTGTCTTTCTTTCTTCAGTCGTAAAGAAGTTTTTTGAGGAAAACATGTCAGTTTTTTTCTCCATATAATAGACTTCAGAGGTGCCCCTGAGTTTGAACTTCCAAAATGCAGTTTAAATGCAGCTTCAAAGGGCTCTAAATGATCCCAGCCGAGGAAGAAGGGTCCTGTCTAGTGAAATGAATGGTTATTTTCAAAAAAAAAATTCTCCAATTCTATTTGGAGAATTCTATTTTTCTAAAAAAAATCTGTTTTTCTAAAAAAAAAAAAAAATCCTCCAACTACAAAATCGTCGGCCTACATAGGCCGATTTTAAAGTTGGAGGAGAAAATGAGATGGGAGTTTTTTGACATGCCCTAACTGTCATGAACCGGAATACAGAGAGTTCACACAGGAGCTAGGCAAGCATTTGAGGTTTAAAAGTATATACATTTTAAATGTAAGATAAGACCCTGTTTCCTTGGTTAAGATCATTTAGAGCCCTTTGAAGCTGGATTTAAACTGAATTTTGGGGGCACCATAGAAGTCCACTATATGCAGAGAAATCCTGAAATGGTTTCCTCAATAAAACAATTTCTTTATGACTGAAGAAAGAAAGACATTAACATCTTGGATCATTATCTGTATTTTTGTTCTGAAAGTGAACTACTCCTTTAAATTTTAAAATCAGGGTAAATTGAACTTATTTTTATCTGCTGGGGTTGGGGTTAGGTGTGTCTTTTGTAGCTTATGAAGAGCATTACTAAATGAAATAAATTTAGGCCACAAAAAAAAAAATAATGCACTCATCTTCAAATTTTTCAAAGGTTTACACCCCTGGGTTTTAATGCATTATTTTGTCCTTCTGGGAGGAAAACAAAAACACAAAAACAAAACACAGCTGTGGATCAATCTGGTAACAACACAGTATTAAGTATCAAGTGTATGTAAACTTTTGAACAGGGTCATTTTTATAAATTCAACTATTTTCTCTTGTGGACTATATGTAAATGTCTTTAATGTGAAATATCTTGTTCAGGTCAATACTAAATAAAAATGCTTTTTGTATGATCCCCAGGGTTCCCACAGGTCATGGAATTTCTGGAATATCATGGAATTTTAAAAGGTCTAATCCAGACATTGAAAGTCAGGGAATTTTATGTTTTTTTTGGTTCAAGTCATGGAATATCAGGGATTTTTGTTTGTTGCTTTAAATTTTAGTTTCTGTTTATCAAAATGTAATTTTTCTATACTGTATTTTTTTTTTTTTTGCGTTTTCACATTATGCCTATTTTTATGGTTAGGCTATTCAGTGCCATTTTATTTCATTTTACCTGATAACTAAGGCAAACATTCCAGGAAAATGTAAATTTCAAGAGCTTTGGCTGAAAAAAAAAAAAGACCACTTCAAAGACTGTGTGTTAAAAGTAGACAATAGAAAAGCAAAAACTAAATGGGAAGAAATACAAAGAATGAGTGATGAACTTGATGACAAACAGAAAATCCTTCAGAGTGTTTAAGCTCCTGAAATCATAAAAGAACATTTCTGTAGGAATAGTACATAAAAATGTTAAATTGAAAAAAAAAAAAACTGAAAAAAAAAAAGTGATACAAATATAAACTTGCAATTGTGAGTTATTAAGAAATAGAGAAATAATCTGAGAAATAAAGTCAGAATTGCTTGATATAAACTCGCAATTGCGAGTTATAAAGTTAGAATTATGAGATACAAACTGGCAAATCTGTGAACACATCAGTATTTTTTTCCTCAGAAATGGTCTTTATAACTTGCAATTGCGAGTTTATATTTCACAATTCTGAGAAAAAAGTCAGAATTGCGAGATACAAACTCGCAATTGCAAAAAAAGAGTCGGAAATGCGAGACACAAACTCGTGATTGCCAAAAAAGAGGCAGAATTGCGAGATACAAACTCGCCATCGCGAAAAAAAAGTCAGAATTGTGAGAAAAAATGATAGGTCATGGAAATTCAGCTTTTTAGTCAGTGAAAGTCAGGGAAAAGTCAGGGAATTTGACATTTGGCTTAGAGTGGGAACCCTGGATCCCTCTTATTTTGTAAAATAATTACCATTTTGTATATTCTGCAAGGTGTATTTACACTTTTGACCTCAACTGTATTGCGTTTTTTATTTTAATTTTTTTTATCTGAGGTGAAATATGATCTTTTTGTGGCATTTTTGCTACCCTCTTTATTGTAACTAAAAATCTGATTGTAACTTTTTGTGTCAGTGTGATGATATTATCTCATGATCTTTTGGGAGCATAGTGCCACTTTATTAATGTTTTTAAACTTTTCTCATTTTGTTGCACCTCATAATTCAGGTCACTGGAGACCCACGTTGACTCCAAACAACTCCTTCCCGTTAAGCCAGCTACTCTTAGAGATGAGACAGAACCCATTCAGATCAGTGATTTGGAAGCTATACCAAACAAGGACAACGAAACGGAGGATGGGTCAGAGGTTCTTGGAGCTGACAAAAGTGACCCAGACGAGGTGAAGGATGACACAGTGGAGGAATCCCCCAAGAGCCTTCCCTCTATCTCACCCTCTGAGGCTACCGTTAGCTCCCTCTCTGCCCTCACAGATGAAGGTGGCGTAACTCCCTCAGATTTCCTTTGTAAAACTGATGGATCGGAGTCTATGAACACAGACTCGCAACTGGAACCTCTCACTCCATCCAAGGTCCTTGAGGACAACGCCAGTGAGAACTCACAAGTGGAGATGGATGGTTAACTGTAATCCAGTACAAACAGAACCGAGATCTCTTAAACCATCGCAAGACTCTAGAAGCAGCAGAGTTTCTCGCTGACAACTCTCCTCCCCTATTTTTAATAAAACATGCATTAATAGGAACTCTTTTCTTAATCCGAAATGAAAGCTGTGCTAAAACATTACTTTTAAATCTTCTACTATACGAGTACATTATTTCCGTACTTACGTAAGATTTGTAAAGAAGCGCCCTCTAGATTGAAATTGGGTTGCAGAGGCAGCAATGTGAATGTTCTTCTATAAGTATGCTTGTTTTGAAATCCTTCTGTCCACATTTGTGGTGTCTATTTGGACTACAAATGATCACAAAAGAGAGACATAATGGTTATCGGCTTGGAGCTGATTCCTTATCATGTGGTGGTTCTCATAAGACAAAGAACAAATTCAGCAATTTCTCAGTATACTGTATTTAGGAATGATAAAATGCGTCCTGATATTTTTTTTTTAGATTGTGTTTAATGTACTGTCACATGTACTTTATCTGGATAGGACCCGGCATTGAGAATAATTTCTCATATTGATTGAGACTGAAGCATTGTAGAAATTCCATTCATTTGTCTTAATCAGTAATAAACTTTTATAACATATTCACTAGAGCTCTGTTATTAAATAGAGACTGTGATTCACAAATAATATCTTTGGAGTCTTTGTCCAGGAGACATTTTCGTGTTTTCTGTTTAGGGCATGATTTGGTGAAGAGCACCCTCTTGTGGAATGATTTTGTGCAGTTCAATAAACGATAGTGATGGTAGGACTTCATGTGAATAGGTTCTTTTAAACGGTTCTTTTCAAAGAACATGTTAACAAAAAGATTCACTGATTCTTATCAGGTGCTCACAGTCATCTTGGCATATTACAGAAATTTTGAAACCTTTCCTTCAGCTGGGTTAATGGCAGCAAACCAACAATCGCAGTGGATGACTGCTGTATAAATGTCTGAAGAAGTATTTGGACACTTAAAGATATAGTTCACCCAAAAGTGTTCCATTTATTTTATTTTTTTATGGAACACAAAAGATGTTTCAGCTGTCTGCCTTCATTTTTTTTCACTTTTTGTTATTGCTGCCTTATGTTAAATTATTTTTCCCACATTAATATACACTCCATACAACATAATTACAAATTAAAAACTGAATCCATATCCAATATCCAATATCTGGGACAGTTGAAATTTAGCATTCATATTGCTTATAGATTTTACTACACTTAGAGTGAAATTAACCTATGGCAAAATTCAATTGAGTGGGTATGATTTGGAAAGGCACACACATCTTCATAAAAGGTCTAAGAGCTAAAAATGCATATCAGAGCAAAAAACCAAGCCCTAAGGTAAAAAAAACTGCCTGTATTGCTCAGAGACAGGATTGCATCAAGCTACACATCTGGGAAAGAGTTCAGAAAAATTCTGCTGCATTGAAGGTTCACAGAAGCATGTAGTCTCCATTACCCTAAATTTAAGATGTTTGAAATGACCACAACTCTTTCTAGAACTAGCCTTCTGGCCAAAATGAGCAATTGATGAAAAAGGGCCTAAGTGGCGACCATGAACCTGATGGTCACTCTAGTTGAGTTCCATGACCATATGTGGAGATCTACAGAAGGACAAACATCACTGCAACACTCCACAAGTCTTCTCCTCAGTAAAGACATGTAGTAAAAAAAAAAAAAAGCAGATAAAGAATCCTCAGACTGAGAGAAACAAGATTCTATGGTCTGATGAACCTCAGTTCCAAGCATCATATTTGAAAGAAAGCAGGCACTATTCATCACCTGCAGAGTACCATCCTAAAAGTAAGTGTGCTGGTAGCAGCTTCATGCTGTGGGGCTGTTTTTCAGTGGCAGGGACTGAGGGATTCATTAGAGTAGAAGAAAAGCTTTCAGAACTTCAGACCTGGCTCACCACAGGTGGTTCACCTTCCAACAAGACAACGAACCTAACCTAAGCACGCAGCGAGAGTGGCTTATAGATAATTCTGTGAATGTCCTTGAGTGGCCCAGCCAGAGCCTGGACTTGAACCCAGAAACCTGAAAATGTCTGCCAGGTCCCATCCAAACTTACAGAACTTGAGAGGTGAAGAGGTGAGAATCGCAGATAATTGCCAAATGTTGATGTGCAAATCTTGTTGCATCATACTCACAAAGACTTGAGGATGTAAAGGTGCTTCAGCTAAGTACTGAGTTGTAATTTTTTTTGTAAATAAAATGGTGAGTTTTGCTTTGTCATTATGGTGCATGGAGTGTAGATTAATGTGGGGGAAAAAATATTTAAAATAACGCGACAACAAAAAACGCGAAAAGAAGAGGTATAAATACTTTCGCAAGGCACTGTATGTTGTTTAATAGTGTTCAGTTTTGTTGTTTATTTATTTTTTTAAGTGCTCTGCAGTAGAAAGAAATGCGAACAGTTTTAGAACATCGGGAGGGTGAGTAAAACACGTTTTATTTTATGTACAACAAAAATTTATATTCTGTGACTTTTATATGAAACCTGTATGCTACAGCGGAAATGACGTCAACTTCAACATGGCTGCGCACTCTAGCTACTGTGTGTACATGTAACGTTTTGCCGTAACCTTGCAACTGTCACATACTGTTTTGCAAAAACTGATTAGTATAACGAATATAACTTAATTCGTGTAATTGTGAAAAATGTCACGACTGTCTCGACTGAAGTTATGATGAAATAATATGATTCCTCGGACTACTGCGTGCTTATCTGTAAATCGAGGAGTGAAGGGTTTGTGTTTTGCAAGCTGTTTATGAAACCTTACTTTAGAGCATGTGGAACCTAAAGTATTTTAGATTCATAGATCAAGGACGTTTGCTGTCTCAAGGACTTTGTAGCAACTGCATCACACGTCTTCGTCAATGTGACGGCAGTAATAGAAGAGGCTTATTTCTGTTAAGCAGGAATAAATCGTTTGTAACTCAAATACAATCTGCTTCAAAGCCACCCTTGAGAGTATTGTTCTTTGGAAGTGATGACTTTGCACTGGAATCATTGAAACGGCTTCATGTGTCTCGGTAATGATATCCAATCCAGTTTGTTATTGCATTACTGTTTGTGCTAAAAACCTACTGGATTATTTATGTGACTAGTTTCCTTTTCATTTTGTAGAGATGACACAAAAACCAGAGTCATAGATTCACTGGAGGTTGTGACGCTGTCCAGAGATGCTCCAGTCAGAAAGTATGCGGAGCGGCACAAACTTCCTATTCACCACTGGCCAGATGTGGACTTAAGTGCACAGTTTGATGTTGGTGTGGTGGTGTCATTTGGTTGTTTAATCAAGGAAAACATCATCAACAAAATGCCGTAGTAAGTAATTCGAATTCAAGGAAAAGCATGACTAAACACAATGACTGCATGGATACTGTACTTTGTGTATGTAGTCTTTGTGTGGTGTTTGAAATGTTTTAACAACATGAGCTCAGCTCATTATAGACCATAATTTGTGTGTTTTATCTCTTAGCGGGATCCTGAATGTGCACCCTAGTCTGTTGCCGCGCTGGCGGGGACCTGCTCCAATTTTTCATACAATTCTGCATGGTGACAGTGTCACAGGAGTGACTATCATGCAAATAAGACCTAAGAGGTTTAAGACCTGATTGTTCATGGCAGGATCAATATAAAAGTTATATAAAATATAATTTTGTGTATTTCTCCTCTAATTATCATTTATTTTATGCTTTAGATTTGATGTGGGCCCCATTCTTCAGCAAGAAATTTATGAAGTTCCAAAGAACTGCACTGCTGATGAGCTCGGGGCAACTTTAGCGGTTGTGGGTTCTAGAATGGTAACTTAACACCCTCCTCTTAACATATTTTACATATTTAATAAAAAATTTCTTGTTTATAAAACTTGTTGAAATTCTAGCCTATGGTGATTCGTTTTCATTTAGGCAAAACATTTATGCAAAATGACTTGTGTTCAAAAGTTTGGGGGCAGAAAGATCTGTTTAAAAATAAAATACTTCTACTGAGCAGATACATAACAAATTTATCAAAAGTAACAGACATTTATACTGCAACCAAAAATGTTTTTCCAGATAAATGCTATTCTTCTGAACTTTTTGTATAAAAATATATCAGTTCTACAAAAATATTAAGCAGCACACCAGTCTTCAACTTTGCTAATGATAATAAATCTTTCTAGAAAACCAAATCAGCATGTTAGAATGATTTCTGAAGAATCATGTGTCACTGAAGTGTGAAGTAATGGCTGCTGAAAATTCAGCTTTGCCATCACAGGAATAAATAACTTTTTAAATATATTAAAATAGAAAACAGCTATTTTAGATTTTAATAATATTTTCAATTTTTTACTTTTTGCCATTAAATCAGAAGTTTGATTCACAGGAATTGTTTAAAACTCCTGTCTTATATTTAAATCAACAGTTGATTGACACTCTGAAACATCTTCCAGAAAGGATAACAAACAGAAAGGAGCAACCTAAGGAGGGTGCATCATTTGGTAAGTGTGGTCTTTAGGTAATGACCGAAACACAGAGTCAGCAAATGCTGGAGCAATGAAGCCCTCATTAGATCACCATGTGAGAATAATGTTAAAACGGATTAACTACATTAGTACAACATCTATATTACTGTCTTCAGCCCCTAAAATCAGTTCCAGAATGGCCTGGATATTATGGGAAGAGCATAGCTGTGACTACATTGATCGACTGTTTCGAGCCATTGGATCTCGGGTAGGAATAAAGAGATTGTAAGAAATGAACAATTACATCAGTTATGCTTTAAATGACATTAAACACAACGTTTGCTTTTTCTATCAGATTCCTTTGAAAACAATGTGGATGGGCAATTCCATTAAACTTCTGGACTTTGTTGGCAAATGCAATGTGTCGTTCACAGGTAACCAGAGTTGCTTATTTGGTGATTTTGTGGTGTTAGTCGTGATTGAGTGACTAAGGGCATTTGGAGCTTTTCTTTTGGAAACCTGGCACATTTTTTTCTTATTTTTCATTAAGGCATATATGAACATGGCAGTCGTGCTCATAGGTCAAATGTTTACATATATCTTGCAGATTTTGCAAAATGTAAATTATTTTGTCAAAAAAAGAGGGATCATAAAAAAGCATGTTATTTTTTATTTAGTACTGACCTGAATAGATATTTCACATAAAAGATGATTCTTAATACTGTGTTGTTACCTGAATGATCCACAGCTGTGTTTTTTTTCATTGTGATAGTTGTTCATGAGTCCCTTGTTTGTCCTGAACAGTTAAACTGCCCACTGTTCTTCAAAAAAAATTTATTTTTTGTTTTTTTCAGGATTTTTGTGTATTTGAACCCTTTCTAACAATGACTGTATGATTTTTGATATCCATCTTTTCACACTGAGGACAATTCAGGGACTCATATGCAACTATTACAGAAGGTTCAAAGCTCACTGATGCTCCAAAAAGAAAAACAATGCATTAAGAGCCAGGGGTGTAAACTTTTGAACAGAGTGTGATAAATACAGATCTGTATATATTTCTTATTTTGCCTAAATATCATAGTCAGAAGCTACAGAAGATACTTACGTGTTTCCCAGAAGATAAAATAAGTTAAATTTAGCCTGATCTTCAATGCATCCTAATCTTAATGCATTGTGCTTCCTTCTGAAGCATCAGTTATATTTTCAACCTTCTGTAATAGTTGCATATGAGTCCCTCAGTTGTCCTCAGTGTGAAAAGATAGATCTCAAAATCATACAGTTATTGTTTTAAAGGGTTGAAATACACTAAAAAGTTAAAAAAGACCAAAGGGGAAATGTGTTCCATAAAAAGCAGCAGTGTCTTAATTTTGTGGATGAACAAATTACTTATCACACTTGAAAAACCATAGAGCATCTCTTTATCTTAAAATCTTATTGTTCCTCTCTGAAACAGGTGCATTGCAGTTTTAATAATTAGTTATAATCGTGAGGGATGATTTTAGAATGAATAGTGCAGTTTTAGGGCTGGGTGATAAAACGGTAATTATCGTGATATAATTTTCTTTGATAAAATGATAACAAGAGTTTTATAAATGTTCGATACAAAACAGCGCTAATGATGATGGTATGCTACTATGGCAGACCAATGGTTAATTTCAATAAAACTCAAACAGTCTGAATAATTAAATTTCACCATATAACATGTTTTTTTTCTTTAACAGTTTTTACAGATGTTACTGTTCTTGAACATAAAACTGCATCCAAACTTTAGCTACTACTACTGTCACTGCCACTCTCAAATGTGCATTTCTAAGAGACAAAAAAGTAATATTACTTAAGAGCAAAAATCTGCTTTTAAACCTAAGAGAATTAAAGATTTGAAATTTACTGTGATAGTGATTGATATTGACTGATGTGAACGTTTTTATTGTGATCATATTTTGGCTGTATCGTCCAACCCTAAGCAATTTTTATACACGTGACTTGTGGGTAAACACTGTGGGTATGCTGTAAATTTATTTATTTTTTAATCTAAAAGTGTACTGAACCAAGGATATAATTCAACATTGTAACAAATTAAGTTTCTGTTTGGGAACAAATCAAACTGTCTACAGGTTTGAAAACGCCCTAACTAACTATGTTTGTCTACTAGAATGTGTTACAGAAGTGCTCACAAGTGTTTCTTGTTTCTTTGCAGCTGCTCCATATTTATCTTCAGAGCCAGGGTCTGTCCATTATCAGAAAGAATCCAATACTCTACTTGTTCGCTGCAAGGTATGCACATAGAATTAGGAAATGTTACCACATACACAAATCCACTAACACAGAAGAAAAATGCTCAATTCCAGTCAAACCACCACTTTGTTGGTATGGATGTACAATGTAGAGCGAGTTTTTCCCCCTTCAGCTATTGCCATCTATTTAATGATCACACTGTTTACTCTGATCTGCTGTCAATCCCCTACTCTCCAGTTTCCATAGAAAATTAATCTGAAAGCACCACATATGATGCACTCACTTTGTGCTAGTATTTTAGTATAACACTGTAATAGAATTTATATACTGTCATAATATTTATTAATGTTTTAAATTAGCTTTTATGTTTTGTTTTTCTTTATTAGTTTTAGAAATTGTGCTTGTGATTTGTATTATTATTTTTTATTTGTGATTTAACTTTTTTCAGTTTACAGTCAGTTCCCATTAAAACATGTTACCTTTTTTTTAGCTTTAGTTAACAATAACAACAGTGAATGTACCAGGTGTATGGTTTGCAGAAGCTGCAAAATGTAAATTATTTTACAAAAATAAGAGGGATCATAAAAATGTTTTATTTTTATTTCGTACTGACCTAAATAAGATATTTCACATAAAAGATGTTTACATATAGTCCAAAAGAGATAATAAGAGTTCCACAGCTGTGTTTTTTTAAGTGATAGTTGTTCATGATTTCATTTAAACAGTTAAACTGCCCACTGTTCTTCAGAAAAATCTTTCAGGTCACACAAACTCACTTTTTCAGCATTTTTGTGTATTTAAACCCTTTCCAACAATGACTTTATGATTTTGAGATCCATGTTTTCACACTGAGGACAACTGAGGGACTCATGCAACTATTACAGAAGGTAAAACTGCTTCAGAAGTAAAAACGAGGCATTCAAAAAATGGGGGTGAAAACTCTTTAAATACGAAGATCAGGGTACATTTAATTTACTTTAATTTATCTTCTGGGGAACATGTAAGCTGTAGCTTCTGAAGGGCAGTACTAAAAAAAAAGTACTATAAAAAAAATTATACACATCTTCATTCTGTTCAAAAGTTTATACCCCTGGCTCTTAATGCATCACGTTTGAAGCATCTGGGAGCATTTGAGCCGTCTGTTATAGTTGCATATGAGAACCTCAGTTGTCCTCAGTGTGAAAATATGGATCTCAAAATCAGCATTGATCAACAGTCATTGTTGGAAAGCGTTGAAATACACAAAAACCAAAGAATTTGTGGGACCTGAAGGATTTTTCTGAAGAACAGAGGGCAGTTTAACTGTTCAGGACAAACAAGGAACTTATGAACAACTATCACTACACAAAAAAACACATCTGTTCAAGTAACAACGCAGTATTCAAGTATATGTAAACTTTTGAACAGGGTAATTTTTTATAAATTCAAGTATTATTTTCTCTTGTGGACTATATGTATATTCAGGTCTGTACTAAATAAAAAAAAAAAAAACATGCATTTTTTAATAACATGCATTAATTTATATTTTGCAGATTCTGCAAGGTGTATGTAAACTTTTGACTTCAGCTGTATACTTTTGTTACACTATTTAATATTTCAGTTAGTAATTTTATCAGTGTTGATATCAGAAGAACCATGATTTTAACATTTGCTGCAGAGTTAACATTATGTAACAATTTGCGTTCATTGTAGTTCATGTTGTCTTCTTCACCACTTTTTTTTCAAGGATGGCTGGGTTGGATTCAAAGCAGTAAATTTCAAGAAAAGGCTGTCAGCAGCAGATTTCTTCAATGGTTATCTTCATCAGAGCGTAGTGAAGAAATCTCCCTCCACAAACACCTGTCTGTTCCAGAGTTATAAAGAGACTCATTTACCTGGAGGACACAACAATAACGTGCTACTGCGGAATAACACTTCAATTTGAAGCCTGGCTTTATTGCGTCATGAATAATAACACACAATCATATAAACTGTCATGTCATTGAAACATTTTGTCTGTTTTAAGACAATGTTGTATTTAATAGTGGGCTGTACGTTTGTATAGCCGCAACGTGAATGCATGTGAATACAATAAAATTATTTTGGAGATGATAATTTGAATGGTTGCTCTATTTGATTAATATTCAGTGACAAGCTACACAAGAACTCATTACATAGTTTTATCATAAAAAATTACTTTTTAATGCTCCAAACATTGAGGAGAAGGAAATCCCGCTGCTGCCACGTAAGTCCCGCCCTGTTATCGCCTCACAGGTTAGCCGTGTTGTCTGTTTGCAAATCCTGCTCTCTCATTGGCTGAAAGCTTTGTTTATCTTTCCATCCGAAGTAAAGTTCGGTTTCACTTACAACCTGTCAAATCCGAGGACAGCTGTGAAACCGTCAACACCGCCTCGCATATCACGTAGTAAGTCATCACTGGAAAATGCCGTTTATGTCCGCATTATTGCGTGAAACCAAAGGGTTTTAATTTTGCCCAAACTAAGTTTAATTAGCTTCCGTTGTCATTCAGTTTCAATAACAGCTGAAGAAAAGTGTCTTGTTTACGCTGAGCTAACGAATAGCCGTGTTGCTAGCTAGCGAGCCTACACAACCTACTCACGACTTCTCTAACAGGTTTATAAATGGAAAGCGGCACGAAATGATATAGGCTGTATTTCTCCCCCGTTGTATTGTTTAGGATTTCATGAGGCTGTTATGTATTGTAAAAGGGTTGTTCTGTTTGTTTGCTCTTGTTATAATAGGAAAGTCAGTGCAGTGTTCATTGGTATAACGTTAGAGATTTGAAACTGTTACCTAGTAACCTGATACGTAGATTGTGCTGTCACAGTTACACATGTGTAATACTATGTTTTTAGACCTTAGCCAGACACGCTTTATATGTAATGTGACTGTCATAGACATTGACTTTCCTCATAAACTGATCAACACACATGTCAGCTTTAGTTATCAACAAATGCCTAGACGGTATATAATGTGTTCTGTGGGAATACAGCTAACGCATGGCTTATGGCCAAGTTGTGCTAGAGTTCCTCGAGCAATTGAACAGGTGTAAATAGGGGATTTTAACTATCTAATACTTCTGAACTTCTAATACTATGTGCAGCAGAGGGATAATCGTGTTAAGCATGGAACCAGCTTTACCTAAAATAACATCTGTGCCAAGAATGGATTCAAACTGTGGTCAACAGAAAATAAGTGAATTGTTTCGGGCTTATTAGATCTAATTGTTTTATAGAATTATGTAATTGTTTAGTTTCAGAATGGTTTAGGCTTGTTACCACCTTCATCATGTTACCTGGTTGATTCAGTGAAAAATGTATGACTTGAAAGCGGTTTAGCAAAATGAGATCCGTGGGGTGATTCTTCTTGTTTAGAGATAAACAGAAACTAAAACCTTTATAAAGATAATTTTATATAATTCATTGTACATGTTTGACAATCAGCTGACGTGGTTATAGTGGCTCAAATGTATTTTCAATCTCTGAGAACAGAGTTCTGTGGTTAGTCTGGACTGGAGAATCTGCTGACTTGAAGGCAGGAGTCTGTAACATGAGTGCCAGCATGATAATTAAGCAATATGACACAAGCAGAAGTGCTGTTGTTTTAAATTTTCATAAACGCTAGTTAGCTCATATATTTGTTTTCTGCCAATAAAAATAGTTTCATGAGAAATCAAAGAACCAAGCTTTGGGTGTCACAAAGCAATGAAAAACTAAATAAGCAAATGGATATTAAGAAAATTAGGATAAGCATAGATACAGTATTAGCACAGCCATGATAACCAACATAACTCCACCTAAAAAAACAAATCAGGATTGTACTGATATTACAAACAGTCCATGTGTTTGTGTGATATTGCTTCAAAGGATAATTCACCCCAAAAATGTTAATTCTTTCATCAGTTACTCACCATCATGTTCTTCATTCATTTTCAAAACAAATTAAGGTCCATAAAGACATCATAAAGGTATATGTGAATTCAGCTGTTTAATCCAAGTCCAAAGAAATGATCACTTTTTACTCTACAAGTCAAATGATTAATTTTTTTTAAAGAAGTCTCTTCTGTTCACCAAGCCTGCATTTATTTGATCCAAAATACAGCAAAAACAGTAATATTGGGAAATATTTTTACTATTTAAATGAATTGCTTTCTGTTTGAATATATTTTAAAATGTAATTTATTCCTTTGATCAAAGCTAAATTTTCAGCACTACATTTTCATTACTATAGTCTTCAGTGTCACGTGATCCTTCAGATATCATTCTAATATGCTGATTTGCTGTTCAAGAAAAAATTATTATTATGATTTTTATTATCATTATTATTATCATCAATATTTAAAACAGTTGAGTACTCTTTTTTTTCAGGATTTTCTGATTAATAAAAAGGTCCAAAGATCAGCATTTATCTGAAATAAAAAGCTTTAACATTATACACTATACCATTCATGGGGAGAGGAGAACATTCAATCAATAACTGGGGAAAAAGTAACTGGCGTTACTTATTTGGAAATGTAACTCAGATATTTTCTTTAAAATTAAAATGTAATGCGTTACTTTACTAGTTACTTGAAAAAGTAATCTGATTACGTAACTTGCGTTACTTGTAATGCGTTATCATATATGTATATATATATATATGGGGCTGGGTTATAGAAATTAATTCTGTAAACTTATTTAGTAAGTTTATTTAGTTGCAAGGGTGTCCGTCCTGGAGGGCTAGTGTCTCGCAGAGTTTAGCTCCAACTTGCATCAACACACTTGCTGGGAAGTTTATAGTAAGAGCTAATGTTTTTAGCAAATCAGCATATTATAATGATCTCTGAAGGATCATTTGACACTGGAGTAATGATGCTAAAAATTCAGCTTTAAAATTACTTTTAAAAAAAAATCAATTTTAAAATATACTAAAATAGAAAATAGTTATTTTAAATAATAAAATAAATAAAATAATAAAATAAAATTTCAAATTGTACTGTTTTTGCTGTGCTTTGGATCAAATAAATGGAGGCTTGCTGAGAAGAAGAGCCTTCTTTAAAGGGTACATAACATACACAGTTTCACCTAATCTCATGTTATTCCTGATTATACCTATAGAGTAGTACTGTATCCTTATTATCTCCAAAAAGTCTTTCTGATTTTCTCCGGAAAAACCTGAGCTTCTGGAGGCGCGCTGTAGGCGGAGCTAAGTTCAACGTTAGGATTGCCAATAAAACACACATTTGATGCTGTTTCACTTACCATCTGCAGTTCTGAATCATGAGTGGGATCTTTTATAGCTGGGACCGCTCCATCTTTCAGTATCAAACAATGTGCAAATCCAGCGTCGAACTGGGCCTTGTATATGAAACGTTCGTCAGCAAACACACACTTGCTAAACTCCATTGCTGCCCCGGAAAAAGGAACTGCATCCACTGTTCACGTAACCAGTCCCGGCGCCAGGACACGCGGACCGGGGGGGCTTGTATGATTCTCAGGGGGGCTAATGGACGGGGAGGGGAGGGCTATTCTATGTGAATAAAATACATTGTCATATTTTAATTGAAAGAATTATTGCTGCTTTCTTTACACACATGCATTTAACAAACTCAGCAATAGTTGTGTATTTAACAAATGCATTTTTTTGTGCTAGTAACTAATTTAAATGACAAAAACACTATTTTTATGTGGCTAAAAACACTGAATATAGGGTAAAAGCACGGAGCGCATCTATCTGGCTCAGCGCCAGACAAGGTGCAAAGGCACGTTTAAATTTAGCAGTGGAAATTTAAATACACTGGTGGTGATCGTTTGAATCGAATGGTTAAAATAAAGGAGTTTTGCGAGGTTTGAGTGGGTCAAATTGAATCTGAGGTGCAACAATTAAGATCGGAGGGGAACCCCTCGTTTGAAATCGCATTCGGTATAATTTTTCACAATTAAAATCGTATTCCAGGGGTGAAGGATTCGGTCCTTCAGATCATTGCAGGGGGGGCTTCAGGACCTCATAGACCTCTTAGCCCTCCCAAGCCCCCCCCCTGGCGCCGGGCCTGCACATAAGGCTGGGTTCTTTGGGAAGCTGACCAAAGTTATCTTTGCCTTACAACCAAAACCACACTTCTTTAGAGACATTCTTCCCGAGTAAATCAAGCGCAGCCGAATGAACTCTCTTTCTCACGGTCTACCAGAAGTGATCGCGGGCACGCTTTTCCGGGAGAAATGCTCATATAAGGAGTTCCACAACTGTCTACATCATTAAAGCCACGATCAAAAAAAAAAACAGTCGAAACCGAAAACCCGGAAGTAAGATTTTTGGCAAAGAAATTCTCTGTCATTTGTCTAAATTATTTTTTTTAAACTTTGGCCATGTTTAGCTTGAGAATCCAACTCTTTAACACTGTAAACAACTCTGAATATACAAAACACCATTGTACCCCCCCTTTAAAAAAAACATGAAAAATCTTTCTTCTAGTTTTTCAAAAACTGGTAGTGTATAATAAACAGATTTAATTTTTATTCAATTTTTATTCAGTTATGAACAAGAGACCTTGCACATACATTGAATATGGTCGACCTGTTCACATCCTGTGATATCAAACTTCTCTTGATGTTGCGTTTTGTACCAGACAGGTACTGGTGGTGGGAACGTATGATTCTTAAACTCCTCATGTTTTTATTAAAACCTATTAAAAAGTGTACCTTTATGCCAACATTGTTCATCTAAACCTAAGAGTATACAACAACTTACCACTCTGTCGTGGTTATAGGAAAACCACTACAGGAAATTTAACTGCATTTGCTTGATGCACACAAACACTCCTCGT
Organism: Cirrhinus molitorella; assembly: GCA_033026305.1. NCBI lineage: Eukaryota > Metazoa > Chordata > Actinopteri > Cypriniformes > Cyprinidae > Cirrhinus > Cirrhinus molitorella. The sequence continues at coordinate 34,357,975 of CM065118.1, read as the reverse complement.
TGGTTTTCGTGGAGGCTCAACCCTACTTGTGTGGCACAGAAGAACAAACTGCCTTGGCTCTCACATATCAAGCACATTTTAGTTGGACTGAACAATATTAAAGCAATAATCCTCAAAAAGATGTGGTTTACAGTGACTTTTTACAACCGCATTTACTTACAGGTAATCGAGCCGTGAGTTCATTCATCAAACCTTCATTAACTGACAGCAGCTTTTATATTTGGGTGAAGAGCGGAGCATTTGAGCAGCTAATTCCTCTGTCACTGTAAGTTACCGAAACCACACATGAAAGCACGCAACACACGTTAGATGCGCGTTTGTGTGGTAGAGTGGCTCTCTCGCACTGAATAATGTGATGGACAACTAGTTATCCAGTCCTGTTCCGTTCACACAGCGGGTGTGTTCCGAGAATGCGATTCCTGAAAAATACTGTGTGAACGTAACCGTACTGCTGTGAACGTAATTCTGCTGCTGTATAGTGTTTCAGTGTTGCATTTTATTATTCTATTTCTGTGGTATTTCTAACTTGAATGCTGCTGTTAAATAGACCTAATGTACTTCAACAATTTGAGGTACTTTTTTGTATATTGTATTTGTTCTATTGTTTGTAAATTGAATATTTTATTGAAATTAGTTTGGGAAGTGAGGGGAAATTAATTTGGTTGTAGCCTCTGTACTGTTCTTTTTTTTTTTTTTATAAATGGTTAAAATGAAAAAGAATCGTGGTAAGATTGTGGATTGTGATGCTGCCTGAAAAATTTTTATTTTTGCAATACCACTATACGCCATATTCAATGTGCTCTGTGTACTGTATGTAATGCGTTGTTTGTATATGAATAAATGCCTAATTAAATTAGGCTATTAAATCTCTTCATCATATAAAGTGATCAGTAGATTGTATTAAATTATTCAGTTCATATGGATTACATTTAGATCATCAAAGCTTTGGTGGAATGGATTTGGAGTGGAGGGACAGAAAGCTCATAGGTTTAATTAAAAACATCATTGTGTTTTGAAGATGAATGTCATTGTTAATGACATTGTTAAATGATATTGTTAAAATAGTCCATGTGACATCAGTGATTCAACCGTAATTTTATGAAACTACAAGAATACTTTTTGTGTGCAAAAAAAAACAAAAAACATTCAAAATAATGACTTTATTCAACAATTCTTCTCCTCCGTGTCACCATCCTCTGCCATTATCTGGAGTACCATGATGCATGGTAGTACCCTTGCTATCTATGCAGGGTCAGAGAGCTCTTGGATTTCATCAAAAATATCTTGTTCTCTAAAGATGAACAAAGGTCTGACGGGTTTGGAACAACATGAACATGAGTAATTGATGACAGAATTTTCATTTTTGGTTGAAGTATCCCTTAAATTCAGTAAGTGTAAAAGGACTACTGTCAGTAACCATTAACCAATGCCTCAGTCATATACACCTAGGATGCCTGGAGGGTATATAAGAGTAAATAATGGGCTAATTTTCATTTTTAGGTGAACTAAACCTTGACACAGAGATCATTATGTGTGCACTGACTGATTGCATCATTTGATTTAACATGTTTTGTTTGTTTTTTTCAGGAAAGAATATGCTGTTTTTCATCCTTCACTTCACTCTTTGAGGATTTTGTTAAGTCACCTGGAGAAAGATCCTCTCTCATATTAACCTAAAAATATCAACTTAGGAAGAATGAATTTGTGTTACAAGTCCATCACTTCACATCCTTCCCAATAACTGTTAACCTGCACTTTGGCAGGCCTCATTCAGCGTCCCCTCTGCCTCACTAAGTCACACTCACACAATCTGCCAGTGACCCCAACGCTGCTCCTGCGGGCTGGGTACGGAGCTGGTCTGGCCGTGTGCCCCTCCAGCTCTGTGTGTTAGTGTGAGATGGCGCGGCAGGAAGCAGTGGGTCGCTGCCGCTGTGGACTGTAATGTCAGAGCCCAGCAGCCCCGGCGAGAGCCAGTGCGGCGCTCCCAGATTCTTCGTGGGTTGCGCGGAGGATGAGAGCGAAGGCCTGGACGACTACGCCAGCATGAGGACAGACATGGAGCTGTACGAAGACGATCTGGAGGATGACTCGGTACGAATTTGCACAGTTTGATTAAGTGTATAGTCCAACAGAGAGATTTTGCAGGAAATCTGTCACATACTTAAAGATTTAGTAGTTTGAGAATAGAAGCATGTGAAAAAGTTTTCAGCAGCCATTACTCCAATCTTCAGTGTCACATGATTCTTTAGAAATAATTGTTATAGTTAAGGTCAAAAGTTTACACCCCCCTTTCAGAATCTGCCAAAATTAGAGGGATCATACAAAATGCATGTTATTGTTTATTTAGTACTTATTTGAATACGATATTTCACATAAAAGATGTTTACATATAGTCCACTAGAGAAAACAGTAGTTGAATTAATAAAATTGCCCAGTTCAAACTTTTACATCCCCTTGAATTTTAATACTGTTTGATTTATACTTATTTTGTCTTCTGGGAAACATCTTCTGTAGCCTCTGAAGCAGTACTAAATAAAAAAATATGATATTTAGGCAAAGTAAGAAAAATGTACACATCTCCATTCTGTTCACCCCACAAGTTTTCACAAGTTTTCACCCCAGGCTCTTAATGCATTTTGTTTCCTTCTGGAGTATCAGTGAGCATTTGAACCTTCTGTAATAGTTGCATATGAGTCTCTCGGTTGTCCTAACTGTTCAGGACAAACAAGGGAGTCATAAACAACTATCACTAAACAAAACAAAACAAAAAAACACAGCTGTGGATCATTCAGGTAACAACACAGTATTAAGAATCAAGGGGATGTTAACTTTTGAATTGAGTTAATTATTATTTTCTCTTGTGGACTATATGTAAACATCTTTTATGTGAAATACCATATTCAGGTCAGCAACATCTTGCAAATTCTGAAAGGGCAATGTAAACTTTTGACTTCAACTGTACAATGATTTGGTGTTTAAGAAACATTTCTTATTATTATGAACGTTAAACAGTGTTGCTTAATATTTTTGTAGAAATGTTTGCATTTTTTTCAGGATTCTTTGAATATAAAGTTTAAAAGAACAGGATTTATTTAAAATATAACTCTTATGTAACACAGACCAATTAAGTGTATTGCTTAGGAGCCCATACCATTACTAATTTAAAAATGTCCAGTGGAGAAGTGCTGTGCATGCAGTCAGTAAAAGCGTTTAATGGCTATGCACTTCTAGACCTTTTTCCTGAGGAAACGATGAGCGCCGTCATTATGAATTCTAACATCAGATTGGATGCTCTTCAGTTCGGGTCTCAATAGGAACCCATTCAAATAGCCCTCATCTGTTTTTAATATGGCTAACGTCTGCAGCTTTGTGTCATCTACACACTCTTTAAACTTTGGCCCTGTCCCAAATGGAACATTTCATGTGCACTTTTGGTCTTACGGACTTACAATGGCTGGCGCGTGCGCATGTCCGTTAAGTCCACGAGACCGTAGGGTGTCCCATTCGTCATTTTAGCGTTTAGAAGGGTGCTCGCGAGCACCCCCTTTGTGGCCGTTTTGCGTCCTCGATACGCACTTCTGCCGAGCCCGCAATGGTGCGAGCTCGCAGCAGACTTCTACCCGACAGTCAAAGCGGCATTTACGTCACGAAAGTGCGGACTCAGAGGAAGACCGCGAGGGTTTAGGGTGCCATTTGGGACAGGGCCTTTGAGGAGTGAGGCACTGACAAATGACGGTCATTGCGATATTGCTAAGTGATGGTGCTATGGAGCCGTGTGCTTTTTAAAAACATTTTAATAGGTTTAATGTTAGATTATCAGCTCAGAATATATGCTAATTTGACTAGAAACACTGGAGACCGGAAATGCAAAGCATTCTTCAGGTTAAGAGTCAGGCGTGACTGCCGCATTCAGGAAAAAAACATTTATAGAGAGTTAATCAATACCCTTGGAATGTCAAACAACCTGATTTTAAGGGCACCTATTATGCAAAATTCACTTTTACATGTTGTTTGAATATAAATGTGTGTTGGCAGTGTGTGTACACAACCACCCTATAATGATAAAAATCCACCTGCTCCTTTTTTATAATCCCCATAAATCATAAGCAGTGTCTCAGAACAAGCCGTTTGCAGAATCTGTAAATGTGACATCACATTTTACAAGCCCTGCGCACGACTGTTGACACTGCCGTATTAGCAGAGACCCGACCCGAGTGAACTGCATACAATCTGCATACAATATTTGTCTTCACTCTAGAGCAGGGGTCGGGAACCTTTTTTCACCAAAGAGCCATTTTTATTTTTTGGCAAGTGCATTTTTTTAAAAGAGCCATGGAAAAAAACAATACATTACTATAATGCAAAATAAAGGTTGCACTTTATGCGTTTTTCTCTGATTGGATATCTATCCCCTCGTGAAAAGACCAGGTCTAAATGCTCTCTGAAACGCTTTTGAGGCGGATTTAAATCCGAACGTGTGAGAGCTTTTTATAGGCTATATGGCATGTTTTCGATATGGATGAGTAGCTAAATATTTCTTCAGCAAGCCGACGCGCAAACTGCTACAAATGAAACTGAAAGTAAGTCGCAGATGCTCAACGCACAGTCATCTTCATTAAAAGTAGTGAGACAAACTTATCTTTGCAGTGCGGATGCCGTGCTCTTTCCTCTTGCGGTCTTTCATTTTGAAATTTGCTGATAATTAATAAAATGCATCGCTTATCTTTTGCTTTCCTTTATGTGATCTCCTTCAAATTTTAATATAACGTGTGAATTGAAGATTGTATTTAAATCAGTTTTGCGATGACAATTGACCTGAGCAAACCAGACACAGCATAGCACACAGCTTTCAATAAAAACAAATGTTTCTGTCCACTCATTTTGAAAGTTGCTGGTCGATGTTCCTTTAAATGTTTCTTTTTGCCATCACCACTCACGGTTGTTGCTTGAATCTGTGCGCAGAACACAGCTCCTCATAGACGCATTGGTCAAAACAATGTAATATTATTGTAAACGATTTCTTTGTTAACTTTGATTCGCTGTACAACAAAGTAAAAGCACTTTTTTTTTCAGCAGGGAACTGATTTCTAGTGACGGTTATATTTTTTTTACTGTAATGTTAGTGAAGGGAGACAGCTGGCAAACCACATCATTTTTGTCAAAGAGCCACGTGTCTCGCGAGCCATAGGTTCCCGACCACTGCTCTAGAGCATTGGTCTCAAACTCAGTTTCTAAAGGGGCACAGCTCTGCACAGTTTAGCTCCAACCCTAATCAAACACACCTGATCCAGCTAATCAAGCTCTTTAGGGTAACTAGAAACTTCCAAGCAGGGGTGAGTTGGAGCTGATTAGAGTTAAACTGTGCAGAGCTGCGGCCCTCCAGGAATTGAGTTTGAGACCACTGCTCTAGAGCATTTAAAAGCGGCATAAGAAGTGTGATTTTCTATTTATACTGGTTGAGTCATATTAACAGCGAAGACAGCAGTAGGTACTAGGGATGGTTCGATACCATAAATTTGGCTTCTGTACAATGCCAGAAAGTAATACCTTGGTAAATCGATACCAATCTTGACAGATCAAAAGATAAGTAAATTAAAATCAATTTATTAAGTAATGTTAACATACTAAACATTGTTATTGTATTGTAACATTGTAAAGTGTTATTCTAACAAGTCAAAGTATTCAAAATCATAATATTATCTCTGATTGTTTTCAGATTTCAGGCTTTCTTTCAGACAAAGAAAAAGCATTAAATATAAATCTCTCACTCTGGGCCGCTCATATTAGCGGTCGGCAGCGCGGCAGAAACATTCCCTTCATATTATTGTTACAAAAATCTCATAGCAAAGCTCTTGCTTTATTTAAATTCATTGTCTCAGATTGTTCCTGCGATTCTCCAGAATTTTTCGATTCAACATCTGTACACATAAGTATTGCCACTCACATGCAGTCTTACTGTTGAGTTTGACATGTTTAGATAGATACCGGTATGTCTTATTTAAATTTTTGCCTCTTCATTTAAGCCTCCAGAGCGTCAGATCGTGGTGGGGATTTGCTGTATGATGAAGAAATCTAAGTCCAAACCCATGACTCAGATCTTGGAGCGTCTTTGCAAGTTTGAGTACATCACAGTGGTCATCTTTCCAGAGGATGTCATACTCAATGAGCCGGTGGAGAAGTGGCCACTCTGTGACTGCCTGATCTCATTTCACTCTAAAGGTATGGCATGTGCTTGTGTCCTTTTAAGCTGGTTGTAGATCGGATTTCTTAACCATAGTCGTAACCATAAAATAAGTCAATGAAATCAAGAAGCAGTTTTTTGGAAGGGGTTTGGAACTGTACTTTCATTGTATCTAGTCTAATGAGATACAATGAAAGTATGGTCACATTGGCAACATTTCCGCAAAATGTTGTGGGCTAAAAGGTCCATTGTCAATAATGCAGAGCTTTTGGTCAAGTTGGTAAATATTGGGAAATTGGAATGTTGGGAAATACTTTGCCCTCATATGAAGTTCCCAATTTCATGGATTCCTATCTGGTATATGCGCAACAGACTTCCGTTTTCTGCTAAACAGGTCTCGTTGTTTTGCGTATGCCTCATTAAATATGAAGATGATTTACTCAAGATACCTTCAGATTAGACACTAAAGATGATAATAACCGATGTCCATCACATACGTGGATTGGTATATATTCTTTTCACTAACATTTATATATAAATATCAAATAAAATGTTGTTTTAACTGATTTACATTAAAAGTCCAATGATATCGCCATTATTTATCATGGCTATTAACACGTTCTCCAACAAGCGGAAGCGATGAGACCTGTTTTCGGGGTTTGGTCAGGTGACGTTTGACATATACCCTATTGAAATGACTGAATTTTTGCCTGTGAAAATATGCAGAATATTACCACAACTTGTCCTTTGGTGTGCAAATATGCCTGATAAGCAGCCTACAAATGTATCATTTTTATATTATCATGGCTGTACTACCAGCTTTAATATTTTCTCTTGAATTAGGTTTCCCTTTGGATAAGGCAGTAAGTTACGCAAAGCTCCGCAACCCGTTGCTCATCAATGATCTTAATATGCAGTATTACATACAGGACAGGTATTAGCATATTCTTTAACCAAAGTTTTGCATATTATCTCCTATATTTATATACATTTCAGCATCCTGTATGATACCTGAATGAGGCTTTTCTGTCATTTTGATTTTTAGGAGGGAAGTATATCGTATCCTGCAGGAGGAGGGGATAGATCTGCCACGCTATGCTGTGTTAAACCGTGACCCTGACAAACCCGATGGTTAGTCAAAGTTTTTTTCAAAAATACATAGTATTTTTTTTCCTGATATGTTTTTAAAAAGCTGTCTTTTATTTGCTTGCTTATTTCCTCATCATCCAGTAGTGAAGTAGAAACCTTAATCTTAGCAAAGTGTCCTGCTTTGTCTCTCCTCTGATTTATTTTAGTCTCTGAGTAAATATAGCCCCTCACGTAGAGCAATTTCAAGTGTTTTACAGGCCAAAGATACAAGTATTGCTCTGAGGCCTGTGATGTGACTGTCTGGCATTCAATGAGCCATTGTGTTCTTGGCAACTATGACAGTTCCCTGAGGATCTGAATAAATATATCCTCCTCTAAACAAATGACAATCTTAGTGCTATATTTACCCTGTCATAAATCCACATAATCGTCATATCTCAGATGCTTAAATATTGTTTCTCTTCACTGGAGCACTGTTTTTATTTGCCTCTACGTTTTGTTTTTTTGCCATAGAGTGTAACTTGATTGAAGGAGAAGACCAAGTTGAAGTTAACGGCGAAGTCTTTCTAAAACCCTTTGTGGAGAAGCCAGTTTCTGCTGAGGACCATAATGTGTACATCTACTACCCAACTTCAGCTGGAGGAGGCAGTCAGCGTCTCTTCAGAAAGGTCTTTTTGCAATGACTTATTGTCTATCTATACCATGGAGCTTGAATTGCATACCTCTCAATCACACAGGCACATAATTTGTTGTTGGGAATGGTGGAAACAGGCCTTCCCTGTCAGTTGTTAAAAATAGACATAATTGCAGAGTTTATCAGTGTCTTTAGTCAGTGTTTTGGAGTGGCCAGCTAAAATAAGCAACACTACTTACTTAAAGTCTTGTTTTAGCAGTTCATTCATTCATTTAAAGGGGTCATGAACTGAGAAATCAAAATTCCCTTGATCTTTTGGCATACAAGAGGTCACTCTAATATAAAAACCTCCTGTAAGTTTTTCGTTAGTCTAAAGACAACTTATATCGAAGCCAATCTGCCAAAACAACAGGTTGTGGAATGTGGCACTTTATGATGTAATAGTGTGGCTAAACACGCCTCCGCAGAAGAAAATCAATGCCTGCTTCTACATCACTGCCTGTTTAGCCCCGCCCACTGATTTGCACATGTAATGTAAATAACAAGAAAGTGCAAACAGAGGTCTACACAGAAACCAAACGATAAAGATGGCTCTGAAGACAAGAAGACACTGCGCAGTGCCAAGTTGTGGAAAACACAGTCTTTGCATTACCTTCTGATCCCAACATTAGGAAAGACTGGATAAACTTGATTTTGAATGAGAAGATCCAGACCGCATCAGTAAGAACTTGATCGAAACTAAAAGAAGATGCTGTGCTGACTATATTGAACCCGATGGTAATGTCACATCATACAAGTGTAACTGTTTTTATTACGTGGTCACTATTGCTTTGTACAGAAATGCACAGCAGTGTCCATCTGTGAAGGATGTAGGCTGTCAAACATACACAACTGTTAGCCAATCATAGCAGTGGCCGTTAACCTTCGAGTGTACAATCCTCCACGCCTATTCAATATAGCTTTCTGAAGAGGGGGGTCAAAACAGGAAAGAAAATAGCCTATTACTTCTAAATTATGTTTTTGTTTCAATGTAAAAATCTTGACGACATTATAAGTGGCCCCAGGATAACGGTAAAAAATAATAAAACAGCCAGTTCATGACCCATTTGAAACATTTGATTTACCAACCAGAGTTATAGAGTGCTAAGCAGGGTTCCCACGGGTCATGGAATTTCTGGAATATCATGGAATTTTAAAAGGTCTATTCCAGTCATTGAAAGTCAGGGAATTTAATTTTTTTTTGGTCCAAGTCATGGAATATCAGGGATTTTTGTTTGTTGATTTAAATTTTAGTTTCTGTTTATCAAACTGAACCTTTCTGTACCGTTTTTTTTTTATGTATTTATTTGCCTATTTTTATGGTTAGGCTATTTTCAGTGCCATTTTATTCCCTTCCTGCACGTCAACTGGCAATCACTGAAGTCAAATGCAGTCACCAGCTTAGATAACTAAGGCAAATATGCCAGAAAAAAAATTTAATTTCAAGAGCTTTGGCTACAAAATGACCACTTCAAAGACTGGGTATGAAAAGTAGATCATAGAAAAGCAAAAACTAAATGTGCAGAAATAAAAAAAACCTGAATGATGAACTTGATTACAAATCCTTACAAACCCTTACAATAATGCTTCAGATTGTTATTAACATAAATTAATTTCTGTAGAAACATTACAGAAAAAGCCTGTTTCCGGCACTAAATTAAAAAAAAAGAAGGTTATTGCGACTTATCTCACAATTCTGACTTATTTTCTCACAATAGCGTGATACAAACTCGCAATTCTGACTTTTGTTTCTCTGAATTGTGAGATATGAACTAGCAGTTGCGAAAAAAAAAAAAGTCAGAATTGTGAGATAGGTCGCAATTGCGAGTTATAAAGTCAGAATTGCATGATATAAACTCGCAATTGAGAGTTAAGGCAGAGTTGTGTGATATGAACTCGCAATTATGTGAACATATCAGTATTTTTTCTCCTCAGAAATGAATTTATATGTTACAATTCTGAGAAAAAAAAAGTCAAAATTGCAAGATACAAACTTGCAATTGCAAGAAAAAAAGTCAGAATTGTGAGTTTTATCTTTATCTTTTTTATTTAGTGGCAGAAACGGGCTTCCGTAGTTTTATACTAAAAACGTCTGTAAACAAGTAAATAAAGCTTGCAAGTGGATGGATCCGTTCATTATAGGTCATGGAAATTCAGCTTTTTAGTCATTAAAAGTCAGGGAAAAGTCAGGGAATTTGACATTTGGCTTAGAGTGGGAACCCTGGCTAAGAAAGTCCTAAAACCCAGAAACAAGTGTGCTGGAACTTTCTGTTCCATCATTCCAAAGTCTTTTGAATGGGTTTTTGATTAAATGCCTGAAAAAGGGGGGGAAAGAAGCTTTTTTTTTTTTTTTTAAGATTTCACATCAAAAATACAAGTGACTAAATGGGAATACAGAGGTTATTTTGGACATCATATGCTTATTAGTCATTTAAGTCAACATTTACATGTTTTTAGAATGGTGGTGGCATTGAAGTCATGTGACCATGGTGTATTGGCCAATAAATTGTAATTTATTGCCAATTGCAATAAATTCAAACCAAATGTTTTTTGTTGAAAGAAACCAGGTAATGCTAATTTATAGGTTGAACTTATCAGTTGAGCAAGCCATCTGTAGTATGTTTACTCCCTGAAAAACAGCGTGGCTAAAACTTTTGAGTTTGGGGCAGAGCAATATTTGTTCAACCAATAGCAGATGGGAATAGTGTTCATGATGTTTTTGCTAAACTATTCCATTTGGTAACACAAATGTCACAGACATTACACTTTGCAGCTATGAATTTGAATGTTTATCACTGTGTATTTGATTTAGTTATATAAATCATTGTGGATTTGAATTGTTATTAGTTATATTTATGTTTTTGTAAAATATAGGGTGTATTTAATTTTACAAGTAAAATGTAATATAAATCTCAGGTGTCCCCAGAATGTGTCTGTGAAGTTTCAACTCAAATAGAAAGTCTATTTTGAGTGAAAGCAGAAACACACAGTTTCTGTCTTTGTATCTTTAAATGCAAATGAGCTGCTGCTTCCCAACCCTCTTTTTCAGAATAGTGTTGTGTCTTTACAGTTGGTACCTCAGATACTCTGCTAAAAGCATCTGTTTGGTTTTGATTATTTGCCTATCATGCTGAAATCATGCATTTTAAACCATATTAGTTTAAACGTCTGATATACTGATAAGCGGCTGTCATGACATGGCATGTGAGTACTAAAATATGGCTTATAGCGCTTAAAATGTCAAATACATACAAGCTAATGTTAAAAACACATAAGTTACAAAAACCAAGAAATCGCATGTTTATATTAGAACTGTGTAAGTAAATAAGTAAGTAAATAAATTCTTAATTCCACTGCTCTCTTTAATAAGTTAGGTTTTCATGGTTTGTCATCTTTAAAATTATGAGCCACTTGTCATAATTTCATAGTAACATCCCTAGCACTACCTACAGTGATATGAAATATAGTTTATTACCAGAACTGTATGCATAACTGTGAATGTACATAATGCACACAATGTGGAGTAAATGAATATTTGGGTGTGAATGTATCTTTGTTTCAGATTGGGAGCAGAAGTAGTGTTTACTCTCCAGAGAGCAGTGTGAGGAAAACTGGCTCCTATATCTATGAAGAGTTCATGCCAACTGATGGCACAGATGTGAAGGTATTAAATAATTTAACATCTTCTCTCCCCAGGGATTGCATTACCCCGTTCCTCTTGAGCTATATAGAGCAAAGTTTTGTTTTCTTACAAGTTCAATTGTAAATTTGTTATTTTTAGAGGAGCAGCAACATTTCTCAGACAGTTTCTTGTTTTGGACTTACACTACCAGTCAAATTTTAATGTTTGTTAAAGAAGTCTCTTCTGCTTACCAAGCCTGCATTTATTTGATCCAAATTTGAAATATGCTTTCTATTTAAATAACTGTTTTCTATTTGAATATATTTTAAAATGTAATTTATTCCTGTGATTTATTATTAATTTCTATAGTATTGTGTATGTTGTTACAAAAGCTTTTAATTTCTGATAAATGCTGATTTTTTTTTTATCTTTCTAGCTTTGATCACAGGAATAAATTACTTTTTAAATTAAATTAATTATCTATTCAAATAGAAATAGATTTTAAATTTTAATATTTCACAATATTACTGTTTTGCTGTATTTTGGAGCAAATAAATGCAGGCTTGGTCAGCAGAAGAGACTTCTTTAAAAAACATAAAAAATCTTCTGTTCAAATGCTGTTTGGGTGAAAACTCTATTTGTAAAATGTCTTGGTCTTTTCTGTTTACAGCTTTCCTTTGAACATAGATGAAAAGATTATTTTTTGCTTTTATGCATATTCTTTTATTATCAAAGGTATATACAGTAGGGCCAGATTATGCTCACGCAGAGGCTCGAAAGTCCCCAGCTCTTGACGGGAAAGTTGAGCGAGACAGTGAAGGCAAAGAAATCCGCTACCCAGTCATGCTCACTGCCATGGAGAAGCTTGTGGCCCGGAAAGTGTGTCTGGCATTCAAGGTCAGATGAGCTGCTTGTTAAATCAGTTAAATCTGTTCATATTCATTTTATTCTCAAAAACATTTCTCTTTACTGCACTCTAGCAAACAGTGTGTGGATTCGACCTCCTCCGAGCCAATGGCCACTCGTATGTGTGTGATGTCAACGGATTTAGCTTTGTGAAGAATTCTATGAAATACTATGATGACTGTGCTAAGATCTTGGGGTAAATCCTAATGATAATCAGATAAAGATTTAAAATGACTAACATATAGTTGCAAGATGCATAACATGAGTTTGGCTTATTCTTTCTCTCAGAAATATTGTGATGAGGGAGCTGGCTCCTCAGTTCCAGATCCCCTGGTCCATACCTACAGAGGCAGAGGACATTCCTATTGTACCAACTACATCAGGGACCATGTACTTATCACATGCTATACTCACATCTTTGATTGTACACTATTCATTATTGATAGTGAAATTTGTCTTTCTTTAAAATAAATGCCAAGTGACCCTATTATGATATTGCATCAGAATGACTTTCTTTGTGGTTCTGTCTGTTAGGATGGAGCTGCGCTGTGTGATTGCCGTGATCCGTCATGGAGATCGTACACCAAAGCAGAAGATGAAGATGGAAGTGCGGAATCCCATGTGTGTTCTTGTCACCACCTCAAAAGACTTAATCACTTAAAGCATGACTAATGGGTACAGTTTATAAAACATGCTGCTTTTGTATTGTCTTCCAGGTTTTTTGAGCTTTTTGAAAAATACGGTGGGTATAAAACAGGCAAGCTGAAGCTAAAGAAACCCAAACAACTGCAGGTAACATATTTATTTATTTTAATTACAATTTTTATATTTTGTTGAATTTAAACTAGTCGTTTTCAACCTTATTGACTCAAAGGCCACCTGTTTTTTTTCTATAGCCACTCCTCGTGTAATATATATATGGTCATATATAAAAAATATATTACCTGAATGTGTTTTACAATATGACTTTTCCAGTCATTTTTTTCTTCTGACTAAAGATTTAATTTGATGTTTTTAATACTTATTATAAAATGCGTATGGTGTTTTAAGATTCGATTACTTAACAGGTCTACTTTTCCAGGTCTGCAAATCACACTTTTAAAATCATATATTCAAGTTCTCAAAGACTCTGGAGTCATAGTTATCTAAAGCAAAAAGTTGTTGATATGGTAAATTAATGTAAGAAATACCTTGATATTTTAGTTATTTTTTCACTTCATCACTTTAAAGGGTTAATTCACCCAAAAATAAAAATTCAGTCATTAATTACTCACCCGATCCAAACCCGTAAGACCTTTATTCATCTTTGGAGCGCAAAATAAGATATTTTTATGAAATCTGAGAGTTTTCTGACCCTGCATAGATGGCAACACAGCTATCACATTCGAGGCCAAGAAAGGTAGTAAGGACATTGTTAAAAAAAGTCCATGTGACATCAGTGCTTCAACCTAAATTTTATGAAGCTATGAAAATACTTCTTTTTGCGCAAGGAAAACAAAAATACTTTATTCAGCAATTACTTCTCTTCTGTCAGTTTTCAACTTGCATTCACGAGAGTACCACAACGCATTTGTGTGCATTGTAAACAAGGCGCAACACATTTGGCACACTCCAGCTTCTGCGTCAGTCAAAAGCTCTCTGATTTTATCAAAAATATTTTAATTTGTGTTCTGAAGATCTTACAGGTATGGAAAGACATAAGGGTGAGTGATTAATGACAGCATTTTTATTTTTGGGTGAACTAACCTTTCAAGTCATCTTTTCATCTTTCAGATCCACTCATTTAAATGTTGAATTTATTGTTTAAAACTGTTGTGCTACTCCATATTTGTGCTGATCTGTTTCCACAGGAAGTTCTGGACATTACCAGAACACTCTTGGCTGACATAGGACAGCATACTGACTGTGAAATTGAGGAGAAGAAGTCCAAGCTTGAACAACTAAAGACTGTTTTAGAAATGTACGTTAATGTAAGATGGTAACTGGGCCATGCTAAATGACATACTTGCAGTCTCCTGTGGTGGCCTCCTTTCAATCTTGTGACATATTTTCTAAAGCAATAGGTACTGTCTCATTTACAGTTTTACTGGCTCAGGTCTAAAACGTAACAACACATTACTGTCCTTCATATTCATAACAGATGCTTTCTTAGAGAAGAAATACAATAATATTTCTAGTGTGTCAAAGGAGACATCTGTGACATGTCTTAAAGGAGATTTAGTTGTATATGAACACTATGTACAGTGATATTTCCCTAGCAGTATTTTTAGAATCTCAGTAGTAAGATTCATCCTGTGCCACAATATGCAGTGTCCCCTTTCACAACCCTTGTGAAACGTCACTCATTTTGGAATAGCATAGATTCGCTGGATATATTTCAGAGCAGCTGATCTGGCAAGTCCTTGTGGCTATGTTAATATAGATGACAGTCAAAGACAGTGAGGTGGCAGGTAAACTTCTTTGGAGCCTGTAGGATACAACCTAATTAAACTATTGTCTCTGTTCTATTACCTTTTTTCAGGTATGGCCATTTCTCTGGAATCAATAGGAAAGTGCAGCTAACCTACCTTCCTCATGGACAGCCCAAAACTTCCAGTGAGGAGGAAGGTATGAGGTTTACTCATCAGGAAACTTGTCCTCATTGGCTTAAATCATGTCGTGCATGATGGTGCTGCTGTGTGTTGTGAGCAGATACTCGTAAGGAGGGCCCCTCTATACTGCTGGTGCTGAAGTGGGGCGGAGAGCTGACTCCAGCTGGCAGAGTTCAGGCTGAAGAACTTGGCAGGGCTTTTCGCTGCATGTATCCTGGAGGTCAAGGTAGGCTGTCTCCTGTCAGTCAGTCAGTCTCTTAAGCTTAAGGACACAGACATTCGTCACTGGTTGTGCCTATTTTACACTTTAGATGTTCTCTGTCTTGAGTTTCTGAGTCCACAAGGGTCCACAAATCTCACAGCATTCAAACATTTTACAGCATTCTAGTTCAACAGCTGTTGTAAACATTACTCCCAAAACTGACTAACACATTCAGATTAATGATGTGACACAATATTAGACATTTTAATAATGTTCATCAATTAGTAATCTACAAGCTTTGTATAATGCTTAACAAATGTCTAACAGCTGTCAGAGTCCTTTTTTTTGTTGAGTGGGTTTTTGGTTAAATGTCTGTGGTTAACACAAGATCAAGATATGTTCACAATTTACATTTACGGTATAAAATACTTCACACTTTCCAACTTGTAGATTTTAATAAAAAATGTAAGTAGTCTTCGAAAGCTTAAAGGATTAGTTCACCTCCAGAACAAACATTTCTGATGAGTTACTGACCCCCATGTCATCCAAGATGTTCATGTCTTTCTTTCTTTAGTCGAAAAGAAATTAAGGTTTTTAAGGAAAACATTCCAGGATTTTTCTCCATGTAGTGGACTTTAGTGGGAGCCAACGGGTTGAAAGTCCAAATTGCAGTTTCAATGCAGCTTCAAAGGGCTCTACACGATCCCAGCTGAGGAACAAGGGTCTTATCTAGTGAAACGATCGATCGTTGTCTTAAAACGTTCAAAATTTCTATACTTCAAACGCCCTTTACAAAAAAAGGTAAAACACTGTTGGACGATTTTGAAGTTAAAGGAGAAAATGTGAGTTTTTCACCCTACCCTACCTTTTTGAACCCGAGTACACAGACCAAGAACTAACAACACATGACTTTTCCAAAGTGATTATGTAATGCATGAAGCTGTGGATGCGCATCACAGAGCTAGTGCAAGACAAGCATTTGTAGTTTAAAGAAGTATATACAATTTTTTTTTTTTAGAAAATGGCAGATTGTTTCGTTAGATAAGACACTTATTCCTCAGCTGAGATTGTGTAAAGCCCTTAGAGGCTGCATTGAAACTGCAATCTGGACCTTTAACCAGTTGATCCCCATTGAAGTCCACTTTATGTTGAAAAATCCTGGAATGTTTTCCTTAAAAACCTTAAATTCTCTATGACTGAAGACAGAAAGACATGAACATCTTGGATGACACGGGGGTGAGTGAACTATATGTTTTTTTAATGGAAGTGAACTAATCCTGTTATGGTGGTAATGTTTGAAGTTTTAGCTTCTGGAAAAATCCTGTTTTTTTTTTTTATTCACTCTTTGTCATCCCTGCAACACTCTATTAACCAAAGATCTATGAAGTATGTATTATAATATCATAATTTTTCTTCATGTTGTTTAAATGTATTAAATGTAAGGTAGTAGAAGTGTTACCCAACATTGGGATAAAACCCTTTGCTTATTCAGCAGTCTTTATATTATTCACTTCCCTCTTTCTCGTTTGTTCTTGGTTGTAATTTCTGCCTCGTTTTCTGTGCAGCAGTTTTATTCCATTTGCATTATAAAAGTGTCATAAAACTATATTGTTCATATCACTATATTGTCTTCTGACACACTTGTGTGAAGATCAGACTTGAAGGGTTAGTTCCCCCAAAAATTTAAAATTAGCTCATGATATACTCATCCTTAAGGCATCCTAGATGTGTATGAGCTTCTTCTTTCAGACGAATCCAGACGGCGTTACATTAAAAATTATCCTGGCTCTTTGAAACTTTATAATGGCAGTGGGTGGGTGTTTCTGTTTAACAGTCCAAAAGAAGTCCAATAAAGTGCATCCATCCAAAATAAAGTCTTCCGTAAGCAGTTCTGGGCGGATGACGTAGGATGTATGGCCTAGCGCATGCACAGCTGATCTTGAAAACCAATGTTTGTTTACAGGAGCAGAAGAAGTAAAGTTTCCTTACTTTAGCAACATCCTTACTTCCTCCAACATTTTTGTTCTGTTTTGATCAATCCTTGTTTTGTACTTCAAATTCATGTTCACCATTGTTTTGTTGTTTTGTCTTGCTCTATGCTTTGTGCTTCCACATTCATCAGTTCTCAGCGGTGCAACGCATACATCCTACATTATCCGCCTGGAACGGTTTTCGTGTACGACAGTTAGCACAAGCTAGAGAAAAGCGATTACTATGTTTTAAATATGGATATCGATTTTCTTACAAAATCGGACTGATATGCTATAGCAGGGATGGGCAACTGGTGGCCCGTGGGCCGTATACGGACACAGTGACTTTTAGTACGGCCCACTGGATCATATTAGACTCGGATGTTAAATTTGAAAACATTAGAAAAGTAAGTGACGTAAAGATTTCTTTCAGTTTATGGCATTAATACTATCTCCAACCAGGAGAGGTCACTAATTGTCAGCCGCTCAAGTAATAATTACAACGTAGTAGTACAATGTGCACTCTAATGTAAATATTCAGTAGCACATAATAAATAGAAAAACTGACTATAAAAGCGGTATTTTCCAGTCAAGATGTTAAATAGATTATCTTTTTACCAAGTTCAAGGGGATACCCATGTGTTTGGAAAATCGCTATATTTCTGCCGTTCTGAAAGTGAAACTTGCTGGCAGAGAACGAATGTGCATTTTCAGTAAGCCCGTCTGCTAAAGCTAATGCATAATAGAGGGTATGCATTGACGTAATTTTCCAGCCGGAACACGCCCCCTCAGCAGGACTGAGTGGCAAAAGAAGCAGCTGCCTGAATGGATTTAAATAGGGAAGCTGCGAAAACGTGAGTAAAACAAAACGATAATCCTTTTGCTGGACTTGATATAATGGTCCTTACTTACCAAATATCCAGTGGTCCATGGATATTGATATACAGCCAGGAATCATGTTTCCTGACATTTATATGTGCCTGATTTCAACGCTGGGGAAATAAACAAAGCAGATTTGCCCGTGAACACATTTTGTAAATACAAAATAGGTTGGTCTAAACCCCGGTGATCACTTAATATCAATGTAATATATATGGTTATATCGTCCAGCCTAAAATCTTATATATTCTGTCAGTGTTTATTTAAAAACATCCAGGTGTGCATAATTTAAGATGGTAAATATTTAATTGATGGGTTGTCAATATGAAATGACAATACAAATATAGGGCATGCTTTTACCGCAAAATTGAACATATTAACATGAAGCGATAACTGCAAATCCGTGTTTCACCGCCTGAAGCCCATTTGTTTCTTTGAATTGCAGTGATCCATTTCCTTTTCTTTTTTGTAGCTTTCGGCAGCCTGTAAAAATATACCTCAGGTTTCTTGTCAAATCTCTTTGTACAGTCATTTGCAAAGCTCGTTCTGGTTTTAGAGATGTTTTGTGTGTTCTGTCGCAGCATTTATGCTGAAACCAATGCTGCCACTCATTCTTTTTGCCACTCAGTGGGCAGAGCCGCACTCACTCCAGCTGACGGTGACGTCACGTGCATATTTGAATGAAGTGACGTCAAGCGTTGCCGAACTGAATTATCAATTATTCTCAAGCACTACAGTGGAAAAATATTCTTTTTGGTATTATTGAAAATTCTAAAGATAAACAGACCCATGCATTTTTTATTAATTTTTTTATTTTAATGGCAAAATTTCATATTCATAAATGTAAATTTTCAGGAAAAATTCCATGTTTTATAGCTTTTGAAAATGAAGTGAAATACTATATTGAGTCAATACTGTCCTCAAAGAAAAACAAAGCTACTCGAGTTGTGCAAGCTTGTGTATTGTTTAATATATTGCTTTGATTTTATCTGTCTCCCCTTAGCATTTAAAATATTTGTCATTGTTGCAATTGTTATAGAATTTGTATTGTATGATGACATTGTTTAATAAAACAAAAAAAAAATTATTCTCAAGCACCAACACAGGCGCCAGCCAATCAAGTTGCTTAATGCAGATATACTAGTGCAGACAATAGCCAATCGTGTTTGTGTTGCGGTCTAAGCTTGAAGTGATTGGCTGATGGTCGCGTCAGCACCAAGCTTCAGACACGCCCTCCATCAAACCTTAGCGCTGACGCCCCGTGTGAATGCACCGTAAGATATATTTATGTTATTTATTATTATAATTGATTGATATAATTGTTTAACTTAACATAATAATTGATACTTTTGAGTCCCTTTTCTTATTTTTTTTTTTTAAAGACTGGAATGTGAAGTGGAGGTCTTAAAAAGGTCCTAAATTTGATTTAAAAAAAAAAAAAAATCAGCAGATTCCTATATCATGGTGCCATTTGCAACTAATAAAAAGTATGATCTCTGTACATTTGTTTGTTGCAAATTTACAGACAATGCAATTGAGATAGTATAACTGAACTAGTATAACTGCACAAGTTTTATAGTTAATGAAATCTTTAAAAACAAATTACGTTAATTACATTATATATTTAATTTCCTTCAATAAAAGGAAATTGAGCACGACACTGTAAAAGGTGTGTGGACGTGGATTAGTAATTTGGCCCCTTGGTATAAAGGAGAAAAAAATGCTGGCCCTCGTCACTGTCAAAGTTGACCATCCCTGCGCTACAGTATGCCTTTATTCACCCCCCAGAGCCATATGGTGCACTTTATATTATGGATGGATTCACTTTATTGGACTACTTTTGGACTATTGTGTCTGCATTTTTAATGTAACTCCGATTGGATTTATCTGAAAGAAGAAAGTCATAAACACTTTGCCTTGAGGATGAGTAATTCATGGGCTAATTTTCATTTTTGGGTGAACTAACCCATTCAATTTTAGCTGCTGTTTACTGATAAACTTACATTCTTCGTTATCTTCCAAATCGTATTTACGGTCATGTTTTGCTTATTGGTTTTGTGACTGCAGTTACCAAATTCTAATTGAACAGCAGTGAATGAGATTTGAAAGCAAAATATATTTGTTTACAGGTATGTTATGATTACATTTTCAGTCTTATTGATGTTAACCTAGACTATACTGGGGTGTTCCACCCTGTTCCTGAAGAAACTCTGTAGAGTTTTGTTTCGGACTGCTTCAACACCTATGCCTGTTACTGTCAAGTAGGCCTTGATTAGGTTTGGAGTGAAAAACCAGAAAAACAGTAAGTTTCCAGGAACAGGGTTGATTATGGTTATTAAGTCTCATTAAGTTTTCATCTGTTTCAATGTTATGTTCTTGTTCATTTGTAGGGGATTATGCAGGCTTTCCAGGCTGCGGTCTGCTCAGGCTACACAGCACCTACCGGCATGACCTCAAGATCTATGCCTCTGATGAGGGCAGGGTGCAAATGACTGCTGCTGCATTTGCAAAGGTCTTTAGTCACAACAAATAAAGGTCGTCTAAGGTTTAAAGATATTAAGTTATCGGAGGATGTTAATTTGGTGTTGGTTGTCTGGCTGTCAGGGTCTCTTGGCACTGGAAGGGGAACTGACACCGATCCTGGTCCAGATGGTAAAGAGTGCAAATATGAACGGCCTGCTGGATAATGATATCGAATCCCTCAGCGGCTGTCAGCAGAGGGTTAAGGCCAGGCTTCATGAAATCATGCAGAAAGACGAAATCTTCACAGAAGAAGACTTTGACAGGGTAAATTGAAGCATCAGACAGCTTTTGAACTAAGGGTGTATTTCAGCCCTCCGCTGACTTGAAATGATATGAAAACACATCTGTGTCCACTTTATCTCCTTTGTTTCTCCAGCTGGCTCCAACATGCAGCAGCTCTTTGGTGAACTCTATGAAGGCTGTGGAGAATCCAGTAAGTATGTGTGACCAAGTCTACACCCTTGTCCAGAGCCTCACCTCACAGATCCGCAAAAGACTTGAAGACCCCAAATCAGCAGGTGATTGCTCTGTGCTCACATCAAAAAGAAGAAAGAAAAACACACTTTAAAAGGCCAAAAGGAGTAACCTGTCAAAGAAAGACCTGAGTAAGTGAGTTGGTGTTGCCTCTCTCAGATTTACAGCTATACCACAGTGAGACACTGGAGATGATGCTGCAGCGCTGGTCCAAGTTGGAAAGGGACTTCCGCATGAAGAGTGGCCGCTACGACATCAGCAAGATTCCTGACATTTATGACTGCGTTAAGTATGACGTGCAACACAACAGCTCTCTGGGCTTGGAGGACACATTGGAACTCTTCAAGCTTTCTAGAGCACTAGCCAACATTGTCATACCACAGGTGTGTGAGGAAGTTCTGAAACTTGAACTTGTACAGCTTGTCTTCAGAGCTGAAGGTTTATTTTTTCACAGTTTTACATAGTTGCTTTAGTAACAGGTTTGTTAGAATATCGATATTTCCCCAATTATTTTCACTAGCACTAGCTATTACTATGTTTGGGGACATATACAACGTAAATATTTTTTCACATATCACCCAGTGCCAAAAAGTTACATTTAAAAATTAAGAATATATTAAAATGAATAATATATTGACACTTTTCAACTAACATCTCATGCTATTTTAGTATCATTGAAATGCTATTACAGTTTTTGTTAATATTTTTGAATTTTTATTTTTATATTTTCAGTTTAAATTTTTATTGTAGTTGAAGTTTTAGTAATTTTGTTGTGTGTGTTTGTAATTTTTATAATTTTTAAAAAAATATGTGTATATTAGGGCTGTCCCCTAATAGTCGTCGAGAAGAGGCTTGGTCGTCCAAAATTTTATTAGTCCATTAGTCGCAGTAAAAAAAATCACGCTCTCCGTGATGGACAGATCGTTAACCGCTGGTCTATGTGGTAAGACAGTACATTGAGCAAGACATCTAAACGCTCGCCTATCATTCACAAACCTCAAATATGGCTTTTCATGCAAGTAATAGTAACTTTACATAGCCTATTGTTACCTAGAAAATGTGTGCTATTAAAGTGCCTGTGTTGAGTGTGGAAGCTGAACAGTAGCACGTTTACTGCATGACAGATGGAAGCACCGGTGCAGATGGAATACTTTGTCATTTTTGGTCATACAGATAAGAGTAATACATCTTCAGAATCTGTAAAGACTCCTGTTTATTTGTTTGCACTTAGAATAACAACAAAACATTGTATAAAATAATTTTAGATTTCTAAAATAAAGCAAGCAGGATGCACTTTCTGCAATCTCTGTCTGCGATCCTGAGCGTGAAACTTCAAAGCTGTCTATACTTGCTTTAAAGACATGAACGTTTTATCTATAGAGTGAAATGTCTATATTGTTCAAATGTTTTTTCAAATAGAAAACAAATATTCTTAGATTATATAATCTGTATAAAAACATGCATATAGGCGCATCACTACTGCGGAGATGAGTCAGTATCGCTGACTTCATCTCTTAAGCTGAAAACGAACAAACCAAAGTGCTTATTAGGCTATGTAGGCAATTTAAGGCTCATTATTATGATTTTCATGGTTTATTAATAAACGTGCGACTAATAGTCGGCTAATGCTTAAAATGAACGACTACTAGACGACCAGAAAAGTCTTTAGTCAAGGGCAGCCCTAGTGTACATAGTATTTAGTTTTAGTTATTGTCATTTAATTTTATTTTAATATTTCAATTGTTCTTCAAACTACTTTAGGAGTATGGCATTAATAAGGTGGAGAAGCTGGATATTGCGTATGCATACTGTCTGCCTTTGGTGAAAAAGATCCAGCTTGACCTTCAGAGGACACATGAGGATGAGTCTGTAAACAAGCTACATCCACTGTGAGATGCCCTGTTTTGCCACTCTCATGTCTTTCTTTTATCTGCTCTTAGCTATTCAGCATGAGAGCTCACACTTGTCCATCTCTTTGTGTCCCAGATATTCACGTGGAGTGCTGTCACCAGGCAGGCATGTCAGAACTCGGCTGTATTTTACGAGTGAGAGTCATGTCCACTCCCTGCTTAGCATCTTCCGTTACGGTGGCCTGTTGGATGTAAGTATCATAACACATTAGAAATTGATATATATTTTAAACATAGATAATTCCAACTTTATCATGACAGGTTAGTAATTACAACTATATTTACATACATGACATTCAATTTGCATTAGAAATGACATTAAAATGTATTTTAGTTTAACGTAAATGCTTGTCAGTACATTTAGCAGTACACTTTAACCATATTTTAAAGACAGTAGAAGTAATTATGAATTTACATACATTGCTGTACTTAAGTGGGTCAAAATAGGACTAGTTCAACCAAAAATAAAAATTCAGTCATTAATTACTTACCCTCATGTTGTTCCAAACCTGTAAGACCTTCATTCATCTTCAGAACACAAATTAAGGTATTTTTGATTAAATCTGAGAGCTTTCTGACCCTCCATAGACAGCAATGCAACTGACACGTTCAAGACACAGAAAGTTAGTAAAGACATTGTTAAAATAGTCCATGCGACATCAGTGGTTCAAGCCTAATTTTATGAAGCTACAAAAATACATTTTGTGTGCAAGGAAAACAAAAAATAACATCTTTAGTAAACAATTTCTTCTCTTCCGTGTCAGTCTCCGGCATTTTAAATTGAAAACGATCCTCGTCTACACTGCCATTTTCACTGTGTTTCAGAAATGATCTCCATCCACACTACACAACCAAAAACACGTCACATGACCATTCATGCACACTGGGCATGCGTGTAAAAGTGTGAACAGGAAGTCAGTTGCTAGTCACTGGCAGGTACAACAATGGCCATGTACACACTGCAGCTAAATTCGGTTGTCAGTTGACCTTTGACTCCTTAATCACGTTCTGTACAGACATAATTCACAATACGGCAGTGACAACCGCGTTCGACAACTGCGTTAACACCCTGAAAACAGGTAGTAACAACAACCGCATTTACAGAAATTCTAAGCAGTTTGTACCGAACCAAACTAAACAACTAGTTGTTAATGATGTATTTAAACACGCATCAGAAATGTGTCTTCGTCTGTATGTGAGATGCAAGAAAATAACAGTGAAAGAAGTCGCACTCACAAGCCCTGTGGTAAGGTGTCAGTGTTGCCAGATCTTCATAGAAAAAAAACAACATACAAGGACAAGCACAAAAAAACACTAAAGCACTCAAATGCTTTGTTTTAAACACCAAAAAAATCACATCTCATATTCACACTCATAACTGACCACTTTATTAACTCCATAATACAGTACCTAGCTTTCTGAGCCAAGACCAAACAACATGCCTAAAAGCACTTGTAAATATGAGGACATGCAACACTGCAAAACAGCGCTCTCTAAAGCAGCCTCCCAAGCATAAACAAAAAACACCACGTCTAGCGGTAGTTCCATTTAAAATCGACAAACAGTAAGAGTCTTTAGCCAAAAAATGGCAGATACCAATCACCTAAATTCATATTAATACCCGCAAGATGACAAAATTTTGAAACCGATCATTTACGGGACTCACTCCTGCATTTAAATGCGGTTGTCACTCCTGAAACTTGCAGTGTGTACGTGGAGCATGGTGTTTTTTGTTTACACGGTTGTCAAGGTTATGCAGAGCAAATGTGGGCAGCCACGCCATAGTTTTCAAAGGTCTCAGTTTTGATCCGTTTACACTGACACACATTCCCAGAGTTTTCTCAAAAGGGGTCTGCAGTGTTTTCAAAAGTCTCTGTTTTCAAGGGTCAAAAACAAATGACAGGCGTAACTGTAGCAAAAGTTATGGGTTTTAAAATGAAAATGCACTAGTGTAAACGTAACCTAAGAGAGATGGATGTTCTATGTCAGAACATCGGCTCCTGCATCAGCAGCACCACACACGCGTTTAAGACTGACACTTGAAGGAAAGAAATTGCTGAATAAAGTCATTATTTTTATATCTTTGTGCACAAAAACTATTCTCGCAGCTTTAATAAAATTAAGGTTCAACCAATGATGTCACATGGACTATTTTAACAATGTTCTTACTAGCTTTCTGGGTCTTGAACGAGGTAGTTGCGTTGCTGTCAACGCGGGGTTGGAAAGCTCTCGGATTTCATCAAAAATATCTTAATTTATGTTACGAAAATGAACAAAGGTCTTACGGGTTTGGAACAACATGAGGATGAATAATTAATGACAGAATTTTCATTTTTAGGTGAACTGTCATTTTAATATAAATTTGAACTGTAATCCATTTCCATTTATTTGCAATTACCTATCATTTTGCACTTACAGTAAGTATATTATTTCTGTATATTATTTATGTAGTAAGTAATGTATTCTAAAGTGTACTTCTTTTTCACAAGTGTAGAGAAGTACAGAAGCTATAGCAGAAGTGCAAATGCAGAAAAGTAAAAGAGAGAACAATAACCGTTTTTTTTTTTGCCTTTGATTGTGGTTTCAGTTGCGTATTAAAGGATTCACATGTTGTTTCAGGAGGAGAAGGACCAGCAGTGGAAGAGAGCCATGGATTATCTGAGTGCAGTGTCTGAGCTCAACTACATGACCCAGATTGTCATTATGCTCTACGAAGACAACAATAAGGTACATCCTGCTCTCAGTGTCCGTTCTGCTCCTTTGAGGCACAGAATAAACACAAGTGAACTGTAATAACTGAGCTGTCCAGTGTTTTATGTTTGAGTGGGGACTGTGCAGTCTCAACAGAGTATTTCAAAGAAATGTGACAGTTGTGATATTGTGCTAACTCAGGACCCATCCTCTGAGGAGCGCTTCCATGTGGAACTGCATTTCAGCCCTGGGGTCAAAGTGTCTGAGGAGGAGAGCGCTCCAATGGGCTTTGGTTTCCGACCAGCCTCTGCTGAAGTACACAGACTTTGCTTTGTTCCATTTTCTCATTATGTATTGAAAAAGATTGCTAGGTTTGTTTGCTGAAGTTTCCATGTCTGTGTTTGTGTGTGTTAACACAGAATGACCAGAAGCAAACAGACCCTGGTAGTTTGGAAAATCTTGTACGAGATGAGCCTGACCGTGCGTTGCCCCTTTCAGAGGCCATCAGCACCCAGAGGAAATCCCCTCTGATCCGGAATCGCAAGACTGGCTCCATGGAGGTATCACACTCTGCCACCTACTATGCCAACCATTCAACTGTGTGTTTTAAAAACTGCTTTTATAAACCTCTGTGGTGTCAAGTTGACAGCATCAGGCTGGGTTTTATGTACTATGATTTAGAAGTGCTTCATTTGTGTGTGCACAGGTCCTGTCAGAAAGCTCGTCCTCTAAAGGGGGCAGCTATCGCCTCTTCCCCTCCTGCTCACGTCAGTCTCCAGAGATGAAGCAGAGCGGATTAGGTTGGTATCGTGTGTCTGTCTCTGACTCGGCCTCAACAACTGCTGTTTATCTCTTCTCCCTGACAGGAAATCACCCTCTGAATCCAAAGGAACACTATATTGCATGTTATTTCGGGTGTAAAATATATTAGTTGGCTGCTTTCATTGCCGTTACCAAGGAAATTGGTGGATACGCATTTCGGAGCCAGACAGAGAAGTTTGTTTTGTGTGGGAGTGGGACACTGTTAATTTTTAGACATCTTGAAGGGATCATTCTGCTCTATTTAAAACTATTGCAGTGATCTCTGGTGACAGTTTAGTTGGTTATCTTTACACAAAGCTGTTGCCTATGAAAGAAAGCGGCATGAATTTACTGCAGTTTTAAAACATTAAAGATTTGCATGAAAAAAAAATTTCAAGGGTGTAAATGGGCAAATAAACCCGCATGCAGACATATTTCATACCTAACTATCTGTAGATTTAAAATGATTAATTTGTGTAATCATACACTGCTGTTCAAATGTTTGGGATCAGTAAGATTTTTAATGTTTTTTTTTAAAGAAGTTTCTTATGCTCATTAGTATGAAAGCATATGGGTAGCGAAATTCTAAAATGTAATATGCAAAATGGCAATGCAATATGTAAAATGGCAATGTATTTCTGTATTTATATTTACATTTTTATATTTACATGTGCAACATTTAGTGCAAAATGAAAATTCAATTATATAATTTACATTTGCCATTTCCTACAATAGTTTTAATATGCAAATCAAAAACAAACTTTAAGTTGCAAAATTAAATGAAAATGTATTACCCAAATTGATTAGACATGTTTTACATGTTCAAGCAAAAACTGTGGCAAAATTATCATTTAAATGGTGTTTCTCCTAAATGCATTTAGACTGAAGGATAGGACACATGGGATTGCATTTTCATCATAACACCACGTGATAATTGTAGCAAAATGCTGTGAGAATTCCAGAATGCATTCTGAGCCAAAGGTGCAGCAAAATGCTGATTTAAATGTCTTTTATTTTTCTTAAATGCATTGACACTTACATATATGACATTACGATTGCACTTTCATTAAAACCCCCCCAATGAATTTGAAAATGCATTCCGAGCCAATCACGCCCTCGGCCTGTCAGTCATTACATCAAGGCACAGCGACAGGTTGCACAACAAGTCAATATTCACCCTTAACCAAACTCGTTTCACCTGCCTCAACATCTCTCCCTTTACACTCCGACTGATGCACAATAAGCAAACAGACAGTGCATATCTACACATTTACCAACTTAAAATAGTGCGTGTTCTGTGGCACCTAAACATCATGCGCCTGCCACAACAACATCTCTCATTGTTTACAGCCATGGGACACCATGACTGCCTGTGATTTTTACCTCGGCTAAGGCATGTTCCGTGGTAGCTGCTCCTAGATCTGACTGGTGTCATCTGGGGCAGGCACCGTGAAAGTAGCAGCATTTTCTGTATGATCACAGGTATCAATTGGAGTGTAAACAGTGAGAAACTTGAGGCATGTGCAATGCTGAGGTGCCACGGGACGTGCGCTCTATTATGGGTTAGAAGAGAGGAAATATAAGACAACACTGTCTACACCGAACGCGAGCGGTGCAGCATGTCACAACAAAATACAGCATTGAACCCATTATAATAAATGCTGTTTATGGATGCGGGGACATGGTGTAAAGTAGTAAATGGGTAAATATGCGTAGAATTGCACTGTCTGTTTGCGTATTGTGTATCAATCGGAGTATAAACAGTAAGAAATGTTGTGGCAGTCGCATGATATTTAGGTGCCACAGAACACGCACTACATTAGGGATTAAGTTGGTAAATGTGTAGAATTGAATGGTCAGTTTGCTTATTGTGCATCAATTACAGTGTAAACGGAGAGATGTTGAGGCAGGTGAAACGTGTTTGGTAAAGGGTGAATATTGACCTGTTGTGCATCCTGTTGCCGAGCCTCATCTTGATGTAATGATTGACAGGTTGGGGGTGTGATCGACTCAGAATGCATTTTCAAATTCATCGCTGGGTTTTAATAAAAATGCAATTGAAATGTCACATATGTAAGTGTTAATGCAATTAAGAAAAATAAAAGACATTTAAACCAGCATTTTGCTACCCTTTTGCTGCACCTTTGGCTCAGAATGCGTTCTGGAATTCTCACAGCATTTTGCTACAATTATCACGTGGTGTTATGATGAAAATGCAATCCCACATGTCCTATCTGTAAGTCTAAATGTATTTAGGAAAAACACCATTTAAATGGTAATTTTGCTACAGTTTTTGCTTGGACATGTAAAATAAATAATCAATTTTGGTTTTTTTAAATTTAACAACTTCTAAATTAATATACGTTTTTGTTTTGCATATTAAAACTATTGTTAGAAATGGCAAATGTAAATTATATAATTGAATTTTCATTTTCATTTTGCACTAAATGTTGCACATATGTGGAAAAATGTAAATTTAAATGCAGAAATACATTGCCATTTTACATATTGCGTTGCCACTTTGCATATTACATTTCAAATTGAATTTCGCTACCCATATGCTTCCATACATCAAGGCTGCGTCTATTTGTTTGCAATTACAGAAAAAAAAATTAATATTCAGTAATTTTACAATGTAAAACAAAAGATTTATTTTTTATTTATTTTTTTTCAATTTTAATATACATTCAAATCTAATTTATCCCTGTGATCAAAGCTGAATTTTCAACATCATTACTCTACTATTCAGTGTCACATGATCCTTCAGAAATCATTCTAATGTGCTGATTTATTATCAGTGTTGAAAACAGTTGTGCTGCTTAATGTTTTTTTGGAACCTGTGATACTTTTTTCAAGATTTGATGAATAAAAAGTTAAAAAGAGCAGCATTTATTTAAAATGGAAGTCTTTTGAAACAATATATACTACCGTTCAAAAGTTTGGGGTCAGTAATTTTTTTTCCCTTCTTTTTTCAAAGAAATGAATACTTTTATTAAGCAGGGATGTGTAAATGTATAAAAAGGGATAGCAAAGACCATTTTATTCATCAAAGAATACAAAAAAAGTATCACAGGTCCCAAAAAAATATTTGGCAGCACAACATGGATCATTCTAATAATAAATCCGCATATAATATGACCCTGGACCACAAAACCAATCTTAAGTAGCACAGGTATATTTATAGCAAAAGCCAAAAATACACTGTATGGGTCATACATTATCGACCCATATATTTTTTCTTTTATGCCAAAAATCGTTAGAATATTAGGTAAAGGTTATGTTCCATGAATCCATTTATCTCAATTTAAAAAAATTACCCTTAGGAGTGGTTTTGTGGTCCATGGTCACATTTTAGACACTTAAGACTGGAGTAATGGCTGATGAAAATTCCGCTTTGCATTACAAGAATAAATTATAATTTAAAGTACATTAAAATGGAAACCATTATTTTAAATTGTAATAACATTTTGCAATATTATTATTTTTTCTGTATTTTTAATCAAATAAATGCAGCCTTGATGAGCATACGAGACTTCTTTGAAAAAACATTACTGATAAAGTTTATGTATTTACTATCAATGACATGTGAACGCTGCCGTTCACTAATACTCATATACTCAGCATAACTCATAACTCATCAGTTTTTTTTTTTTCTCATAGTTGCTCCTAATAGATACAAGGTTTATATTTTCATGAACATTTCCCTGGCACAGAACATTGCTACTGTCTTTTGTTAATAAGATTTTGCTCTACTAGCCTCTGTCATTGATGTCCGCCAAACCGTAATGGTTTTGGCACAAGTCATGTATTATGACTTTATAATCCTCTCACTCCCTCTGCAGTAACTGCTGTTTTGATTAATTAGTGCATGTGGTTGGTGTGCGCACTAATTCCATGATCTAACCCCCTCTGCAGGCTCTCAGTGCGCTGGTCTCTTCAGCACCACCGTCCTGGGGGGCTCCTCTAGTGCCCCCAACCTTCAGGACTACGCACGCACACACCGCAAAAAATTCTCCTCGGGCAGTTTGACCTATAAAGACGGTATGTGCTCAGTCCAGCATCTTCTCTCAAAGAGATAATATAAAAGTTTAGAAGGTAGAAACTATAGTTGAAGGGCACTTTCTGTAAATGTGGGTTAAGAACTTGCATCAGGTCCTGATGGTGTATCACACATCTTGCTGTCATGTTCACCATTTCACGTCTGGTTCATTTTCATGGTCTTGAATGTGTGATGTCCGGAGTCTACAGTGCCATTCATTGTCTTTCAGAAATGATGTCTTTGTTTCTTGTCATTTGTCATATTTTGTGAGCAGTGTTTTATTTTTTTCATAATTTAACTGGAAACGCATATGTTTATGTACCACTGCAGGAATTTAAAAAACGTTTTGTGAACAGCAAATTGAATATAAACCTTGACCTTGCCTTCCACTATATAAAGTGGGTATTTGAACATAATCACTTTTTACAATTCACTTTCAGATACACTACTGTTCAAAAGTTTGAGATCTGTAAGATTTTCTTTTTGTTTTTAAAAGAAAAGAAAGTAATGTTGTGAGATGTTCCATTTTAAAATAACTGTTTCCCATAAATTATATTTAATATTATCTACAATGTTTTTTTGTGTAATTTATTCCTGTTATGGCATGGTCCTTCAGAAATCATTCTAATATGCTGAATTAGTGCTCAAGAAACATTTTTTATCATGAATGTTGAAAACAGCTGTGCTGCAAAGTATTTTTGTGGATACCTTGATACATTTTTTCAGGATTTATTTGCTAGAAAGTTCAAAAGAACAGGATTTATTTGAAATAGAGATCTTTTATAATATTATACCATGCCTTGCGAAAGTATTCATTCCCCTTGCATTTTTTTTTTTTACATTTTGTTGTTCCTGCCTTATGTTAAACTGCTTTAAACTGTTTTTTCCCTACATCAATCTACACACCATACACCATAAAAAATGGCAAAGCAAAAAACAGGTTTTTAACATCTTTGCAAATTAAAAAAAAAAAATGGAAGAAGTTTGAATCAACCAGGACTCTTTCAAACTGAGCAATTGATGGAGAAGAGCTTTGGGTTAGACTGGTGACCAAGAACCTGATGGTCACTCAAGTTGAGCTCTGTGATTATATGTGGGGATTGGAGAAACCTACAGAAGGACAAACATCACTGCAACAGTGCACCAATCTGAACTTTATGGTGGTGTGGCAAAACTCAGTCCTCTCCTCAGTGAAGACACATGAAAACACATTTGGAATTTGCAAAAAGCACATGAATGACCTTCAGACTTTGAGAAGCAATATTTTCTGGTCTGATGAACCTTAATTCCAAGCATCATGTTTGGAGGAATTAGCACTGTTCATCATCTGCAGAGTACCATCCCAAACATGCTGTGAAGCTGTTTTTCAGTGGCAGGGATTTAGAGACTTATCAGAGTACAAGGAAAGCTCAACACAGCAAAATATAGAGATAACCTTAATGGAAACCCAGTCCAGAGCATTCAGAACCTCAGATTGAGCAGAAGGTTCACCTTCCAACAGGACAATGACCCTAAGCACACAGCAAGAGTGGCTTATAGACAACTCTGTGAATGTACTAGAGTGGTCCAGTCCAATCAAACATTTTTCTGGAGAAATCTGAAAATATGCGTCTGCCCCCATCCAACCTGACAGAGAGGTAAAGAGGTGAGAAGAAGAATGGCAAAAGCTTGCCACATCATACCCAAAAACACTTGAGGCTGTAAAGGTATTTGTATGAATACTTATGCAATGTACTTATTTCTTATTTTTTTTATATATATTTACAAAATTCTGCTTTTGCTTTGTCATAATGGTGTATGGAGTGTAGATTGATGTGGGAAAAAAGTAATTTAAAGCAGTTTAACAAGGCATTAATGTAACAAATTGTGAAAAAAAAAAAGTAACTAAATGCATTTACTCTCACTTTTGATCAATTTAGTGCATCTTTGCTAAATAAGTGTTTATTTCTTCTTCAAAACTTTTGAACAGTAGTGTATTGCTTTTGGATCACTTCATATTAAGGTTCAGTATGTTAAAACTAGTTAATGCAGTATCTCAGTGGTTCTCAACCACGTTCCTGGAGGCCCCCAACACTGCACATTTTGCATCTCTCCTTTGTCTGACACACCCATTTCAGGTCTTGAAGTCTCTACTAATGAGATGATTATCTGAATCAGGTGTGTTTGATTAAGGAGACATGGAAAACATGCAGTGTTCCAGGAACGTGGTTGAGAACCACTGCTTTAGCTTAATATTATTGTTCATTGTTAATTCAAGTTTCTTCATAATACATTAGTTAGTGTTAGAATTTTTAAATGTTACAAATTTATTGGTAATTCCTACATATACGATGAACCAAGATGAATAAATGCTGTAAAATTATTTATTATTTTATATTAGCTACTCCATACTGTAAAAATGACTGGTAATTGTTAGTGCTAATATGCAATGTTAATGAACTGAACCTTATTGTGTTACCCATTATTTGGATAACTACACTAACACTTTATTTGATTAGTGGCCATTAGCTTAAGAATCTTCACTGTCTCTCCAGTTCATACTGGAGTGCTCTCTCAACCCGATTCCTTCCAGAATGTTCAGTTTGTACGCTCGTGGTGAAACCTTTTGTCCACAAGGTGTCAGTGTGACATTGTTTGGAGTTCTCCCTGTTTGAGTTCCCATTTGTTTTGTCTTGTTTTGTTTACTGCCGTTTTGCAGTAACATAACTTTACTCTCTCATTTGTTGCTATCGTATACATGAGCCTGTTCATTTAACCTTATTAGCTTCAGTTAAAACCCCTGGCTGGTCTCTAGGACCGCCTGGTCATCGAACACAATCCCCAGTCTCTTTGTCCTCACTGTTGTGTGTGGTTGTGTCCTGTGAAGGCATGTGCTGTTACACTACAGGCTCTCAGAGCTGCTTATATTACAGAAGCGAGGGGTCGATTTGACTTTTCATGCTTCTGTCCACCATTTTGTTTGTTCTGAGAGATGACGTCTGATAAGATGGCATCAGTATTTATAGTAGAGAAGTGCCCGTGAAGTGACATGCCGAAAATATTATTGTAACCAAAGTGTTATAAATAGATTCACTCATTACTCTGTGAAGGCCTTTAAGCAGTTAGGATAAAGATCTGTCCTCCTATTGTCATTTTCTCTTCTTTTAATTTTTTCTACCAGAGATAGGAATGGCCTCAGTGAACCCATCTGTAAAATTAACACCTTACTTCCTCGTAATAAGAAACATTCTCACTCCTTAGCTAAAGTCTAAATCACATTGAGACACTAAACGCTGCTCTCTTGCTTTCTGTCCCAGTGTTTTTGAGTCTGTAGACCCAGTAGAAACCCAGCCCTACACTCCTCACCCTACTATCCTTGACAGTCTCACACCTTCAGCTCTGTAACACCATCCCCATCGTGTACAGGTGTACTGTAAAATATGGTAACTCTAGTGACCTTTTTTATTTCCTCAGAGTTGTTGTCTATGCCGGCAGTAAAGCGATTTTCTGTGTCGTTTGCAAAGCATCCGACTAATGGTACGTCTGCTTCTCTTCAAGTATATTTCCACTTCCTCCACCTCCCTTTGTTTTGCATGTCAATGGAAAACTTTTCATTTTGGACATTTTAGTTGGTTTCATTTTGTTTTCACGTGATTTCTGCCATGTTTCCTTCGACCTCTCCAGTTTCATCATCTTTTTAACCATTCAACAAAGTCTCAAACCTTTCCCACATACACCACTATCGCTATCTTCAGTCTCCTGCGGACAACTCTCACTCACACCCAGTGACTCAGTGTTAATCGGTTACGGATGACTGTTTGTGTGAATGAGTTTAAGCACGTGTTTGTGTTCCGTGATTGTATGTGCACAAGTCTGTGGGAAGGTGGGTGCATTACACTGCAAATAATCATGTTCTTAATCAGTATTTTTGTCTTGTTTTACTTTTGAGAAGCAAAATCACTTACGATGCACTACTGTTTAAAAGTTTGGGGTTAGTAAATTAGTTTTCTTGAAAAGAATGAATACTTTTGATTGATTGAACGCATCCTTGCTGAATAAAAGCAGTAATAATTTGATAAAATGCTGTTCTGTTGAACATTTTTGTTTTTTCATAAAATATTCCTGATATAGTATCACAGTTTGTGTGACAAAAATATAAAGTAGCACAACCTCAATTTTGATGGTGATAAGAAATGTTACTTGAGAAACAAAAGAGCGTATTAGAATGATTTCTGAAGGATCATGTGACACTGAAGAATCAAGTAATAGCAGGAGTAAATTACATGTTAATATATATTAAAATAGAAAATGTTTTTTCAATGTTGTTGTTTTTTTTTTGTGTATTTTTGATCAAATAAATGTAGTGTTGGTGACCATTTTCAATCTTTCTGACCCCAAGCTTTCGAACAATAGTATGTCAGAGAGAATATCTTGAATTAATTTGTTAAAAAGCTTATTTGCTAACGTACTAAGAAAAATGAGTTAATTTAAGATATACAGTTTAAGCCAAAAGTTTACATACAGAATTGCACAATCTGTAAAAATATTACTTATTTTACCAAAATAAAAGGATCTCACTAAATGCATATTTTTTATTTAGTACTGACCTGAATAAGATATTTCACATAAAAGATGTTTACATATAGTTCACAAGAGAAAATAATAGTTGAATTTATAAAAATGACCCTTTTCAAAAGTTTACATACATTTGATTCTTAATACTGTGTTGTTACCTGAATGATCCACAGCTGTTTTTTGTTTAGTGCCGTTCATGAGTCCCTTGTTTGTCCTGAACAGTCAAACTGCCCGCTGTTTTTCATATCCCACAAATTCTTTGGTTTTTCAGCATTTTTGTGTATTTGAACCCTTTCCAACAATGACTGTATCATTTTGAGATCGATATTTTCACACTAAGGACAACTGAGGGACTCATATGCAACTATTACAGAAGGTTTAAATGCTCGCTGATGCTCCGGAAGGAAAAACGATGCATTAAGAGCATTTTTGATTTTGAAGATCAGGGTAAATTTAACTTATTTTGTCTTCTGGGAAACCTCTTCTGTAGCTTCTGGGGGGGCAGTACTAAATGGAAAAAAATATTATGTTTAGGCAAAATAAGAAAAATGTACTTGTCGTCTTTCTGTACAAAAGCTTACACCCCTGGCTTGTAATGCATTGTTTTTCTTTCTGGAGCATCTGTGAGCATTTGAACCTTCTGTAATAGTTGCATATGAGTCCCTCAGTTGTCCTCAGTGTGAAAAGATGGATCTCAAAATCATACAGTCATTGTTGGAAATGGTTGAAACACAGAAATGCTGAAAAGAATTTGTGGGACCTGAAGGATTTTGAAGGGACTCATGAATAACTATCACTAAAAAAAAAAAATAATCTCTTGTGGACTATATGTAAATGTATTTATGTGAAATATCTTATTCAGGTCATTACTAAATAAAAAAAAAAAACATGCATTTTGCATGACCCCTGTTATTTTGGTAAAATAATTAACAGTTTGCAGATTCTGCAAGGTGTATGTAAACTTTTGACCTCAACTGTATTCTCTGCAAACAAGTTGTAATGCTTTTTGCAATATTTTAAAGTAATTAAATTTTGCATGTGATAATAATGTTTGTTATTCCTACTGGGAAAAAAGCTACTGATTAAGATAATGATTTTTTGCAGCATGCAATTATGAATAGATATTCGGGTTAATGAATCTGAACCACTTCTGAACAGCACACCAATGACTGATACCTTCCCCTGTCAACAGTTGTCATTGCTCTGGTATTGTTGGACAGAATTTTTATTGGAAGTACTTAAATTATCTGTTCACAGGGAAATGGCTTACCTGTCATCTACTCCATTAATCTTCTCTCTAATTTTATTTAAAATGAATGTGGTTGTGAATTGTGATTATGTTAAATGTTGTAAATGTTGGCTATGAAGCCAAGAAGTGCTTCCCCTCAATTCTTCATGGGAAGCAGCTTAAAATCTGAAATGCCACAAACGACAAAAACTAAACATTTGTTCCAAATTGACATAGACATCTTTAGTTTTTGTGAATATAATAACCTACCACACTTGCAGATATGAATGTACCTGCCGGTGTCTTTTGTGGTTCTCTCCACTTTATTGATAGACACATGCGCTGTGTATAAACTGCATGTTGTTGATGGTTAAGATGATCAGTGTTTTCTCTCGGTCTTGCATATGTTGTGATTAAGACGTCCGGAGATGTTGTCTAGCATAAACAAACCTGAATGGAGGTCATAACAAAGGTCAAGAACAATGCAAAAGAACTGTGTATGAAGTAATGTGAATTACTGCAGTGTGTTATGTAGGTGTATTTGGACACAGCTCTGTATGTGTTCAGTACATCTCAGGCAGAGCTTAAAGATGGTCCCTGATCCACCTACACAATCCCATTCCCTGCCAGATCCCACACACTCTACCCACCACACATTCCAAGCCATCCAGCTCGCAAAACCTTTCACGTAGAAGCCTTTCGTCCAGCCTAATTATGTCTCTGTAGTTATTAAGAAGTACTCATTTACCTTCATGTCTCTGAAATGAGTGCCCACACTTTAAACAAATTTTGCAAATTCAGCCTAATTATTATATTTGTGTGTTTTCATGGTAAAGTTGTGTGCATATGCCGGTCAGGTAGGGATTAAATGTCCTCACGATGCATTTATATTTACATTTAGGCATTTGGCAGATGCTTTTGTCCAAAGCGACATGCAGTTGGGAGAACATAGAGCGATTCTTCTTAAGGAGACAAACAGACACAGGCAGTGCTATAATACCAGCACTGCCTGTGATACCGATGATAGTTAAACCTGTAATCATCTACATTGTGGACACCTCCCAATGGTACACATGATGAAACTGCTTAATAAAGAGGCTATATAATGTCTTAATTAAATTCTAAAAAAGCTAAAAGGTTTCTGCAGAGAGTAGGTGTAGTGTAGGGTGTAGCAAATATAATTAACTGACTTAAAGGGATAGTTCACCTAAAAAATGAAAACTACCCCATGATTTACTCACCCTCAAGCCATCCTAGGCGTATATGACTTTCTTTTTTCAAACAAATACAATCAGTTATATTTACTGAAGTCCTGGCTCTTCCCAGCTTTGTAATGGCAGTGAATGGCTGTTAAGGCTTTGAAGCAAAATAAAGTTCATCCATCCATCATAAAAAGTACTCCACATGGTTCAGGTTTCAAGTGAATCGATGTGTTTGTGTAAGAAGAATATCCATATTTAAAACTTATACACCTAGGATGGCTTGAGGGTGAGTAAATCATTGGTAATTTTCATTTTTGAGTGAACTTTTCTTTGGCATTATATAAAAACTGGTTATGACTTGGGTATGCTCTCATGTTTTTTTTTTTTTTTTTTTTTTTTTCAGGTTGTTGAGCCTGATTTATTTATTTTTTTTTATTGGCTCTGCTTCTAAACAGATTGTCCTTTATAAACTGCATTAATTAATGTCTTTTACAACAAAACTGTACAAATAGAATAATTAGAACCAGATTCACTAAACACTGCAAAGCAGCCTTAGAGTGCAATTCCATAAAAGTGCCAATGGGAGGGAAAAATTATTATTTATATATATATATATATATATATATATATTACCTGTAGCTGAGTATTTATATATCTTTCTATCAGCAACATTAGAAAAGTGGTAGTATGGCAAAAATCTATAAAAATGGCCTGTACACTTGTACTCAAATGTTTGGGGTCAGTAAGATTAAGTTTTTTGTGCCAATTTTTTCTCATTTAATATATTTGAAAGCATGGTGGTAAAATTTTCAGCAGCCATTGACATGCTGATTTGGTGCTCAAGAAACATTTCTCATTGTTATAATTTTACAAACAGTTGTGCTGCTTAATATTTTCGTAAAAATTATACATTTTGTCAGCATTCTTTGATGAACAGACAGTTTAAAAAAACAGCATTTATTTGAAATGGTGACCTTTTTTAACGTTTTTACTATCAATTTTGGTAAATTTAATGGATTCTTGCTAAATAAAGTATAGACCAATTTTTGTATTTGCAAACAGTGATGACATTTTTTGTGGTAACACCTATCTGGTGACAGAAAGTGACAGTTTTAAAGTCTATGCCTATGGAATAAAAGGTCAAATTTTAGAGTACCTAAAATAAGGTCATTTTGAGTTTATATTTCAAAATGATGAATTTTTCTCACCATTCCGAGATTATATCTCACAATTCTGTTACGAAAAATGTATTTGTCATTCTCTTGTCAGTTTATATTCCTCAGAATTGATGAACTTGCAATTGTTGAGTTACATTGAGTTATAAAGTCCAAACTAGGAGATACAAACTTGCATTTGCAGGTAAATAGTCAGAATTGTGAGATAAAATAGGTAAATGTTATGTAAAAAATGGGTTTAAATAGTATTTCATGCTGTTGCTGTATCCCCTTGGATATGTGAATAAAAGGTATGCTTTAAAAGTAGGGTAATCACAGCAGGTTTCATTCCATAGTCCATAGTCTGTCCATTTAAACATCTGAATTTAGTTTCAAATGGCGTCTTTGACGACAATATTCTATAAAAATGATTCCAATTCTGACACCCAAAGGCACAACAATACATTGTATCTCTTATTCCATGGATTTTACCCATTTGTTACCAGTGTTTTTCTGACACCACAATGCACGAACAGATGCAAGTGACGTAACTATGACATCTACTGTAAACTGGTCTATTTCTTACAAAGGAAAAAAGTTTGACTGACCCCAAATTTTTTGTGCATTTATTTTGTAATACTGTGACCTCCACATAGTGTAGTTTACTAGGGGTGTGATGTTTGATTCCAGAGTGTCAGGAAAAATAGATTTGTTTTGAAGCTCTCGATGTCGATGTGGATATTTAGACCGTTTCTGTGTGTAGTTTAGTGAGTTCCTTGAATCCCTTGTGGTCTTGTGCCTTAATCGATGGATATTGGCCCACAGTACATTGTTTGTGAATAAAGGCTGTGGACTACAACGGACTTAAGTGATGCTGTGTGTCTGCTTGGGTTTATCTGCTGGTGACCAGTCGCTCAGACTGTTGTGGGGAGTTTTTCTGATAGCATGCCAAGTAATGAAACGGTAATCTCTGTCCACAAGGTCCCCATGAGGACCCCCGCCCTCACCCGTCTGCTTTTCAAACCCCCTACTCCCCACTCTTCTCTTTCCTGCTCTGCCTCTTCTTCCTCAGAACCCCTGGAAGAGCACCAGGTAGCCCAGCTGCTGAGGCGCTTTTCCACCGACCCAAATATTGGCCACCCGTTCTGTTTGGACAGTGCTTTTGCCCACCACCTCCATCAGTGCTCCTACCATCTCCGCCTCTTCCGCAACTGGTTAATCTCTGGCCAGGACCCACTAGAGTACCTCTACGGTCAGCCCTGCGGAGGTCCCTCCGTTCCCTGCTGTGCCGTGACTGCAGTAATGGCCGCTACCACAGCCGCCTTAGCTTTGCTCTAGTGCCTCTGCTGTTTGAAGCATGCTTGTGTTTTTTGGAAAAGCAGCTTGCAATGACACGTTTTTTACTTATTGAAGTTTATATAGGTTGTCTTTTTAAAGCGATATTAGGTAAATCAAAAATAATCATGATTAATCTTGTGTTTTAGCCTAAACATAATATATATATATATATATATATATATATATACATATATATATATATATATATATATATATATATATATATATATATATTTATTTATTTTTTTTATTTACTGTAATTCACCTCCTAAGCAATTTTTTATGGAAGTCAGTTTCTGCCACTGAATTAAAAAAAAAAAATTATGACTAGTAATTATGACTTTATCTCACAATTCTGACTTTCTTCCTGCAATTCTGACTTTTTCCTCAAGATTGTGAGATATAGTTATAAAATCAGCAATTGCAAAACTTGCAATTCTGAGGAAAAAAAAAAGTCAGAATTGAGTTTATATTTTGCAATTTACTTTTTCTCAGAATTGACAGTCAAAATTCTGAGTCACAATTCTCACTTTTTCTCAGAATTGCATGCTTATGTCTTGCAATTTTGACTTTTTTATATCTCTATGCAAGTTTATATCTCACAGTTCTGACTTTATAAAACAAACAGCTGCAAGTTATTAAGTCAAGAATTATGAGACATAAATATATCTTTTTTTACCCCTTCAGAATTGGACTTTATAACTCGTCAGAATTGCGAGGGAAAAAGTCTGGATTGCTAGATACAAACTCGCAATTGCAAGGAAAAAAAGTCTGAATTGTGAATTTTTATCTTGCGAATTGCAAGTTTATATCCTGCATTTCTTAACTTGCAATTGTGAGTTTATATCTCACAATTTATCTTGCGATTCTGACTATTTCTCACAATTGTGAGTTTATATCATGCAATTCTGACTTTATAACTTGCACTAGCGAGTTTGTATCTCGCATTTCTTACTATAACTTACAATAGTGAGTTTATATCAAGTAATTCTGAGGTAAAAAAGTCAGAATTGGGAGTTTTAATCATTCAGTTCTGACTTTATAACTCGCAATTACAAGTTTATTTCATGCTTTTCTAACTTTATAATTCACAATTGCGAGTTTATGTCTCACATTTCTGACAATTTAACTCGCAACTGTGAGTTTATATCTCACAATTCTGAGAAAAAAGTCAGAATTGAGTTTTTATCTTGCAATTCTAACTTTATTTCTCGCAGCTATGAATTTGTATCATGCAATTCTGAGAAAAATAAACATTTGTGAGCTAAAAATAGTGGTGGAAATGGGCTTCTGTAATGTTCTCTTCAAGGTGTACACCACCATTGAAAAATGTGGGGTCAGTAAGGTTTTATTTAGTCTTTTAAGAAATTAAAATTTTTATTAAAAATTATTTAAAATGTCACTAAAGACAGTAGAAAATTGTTTAAAATAAATGTTAAATAGAATAAAAATAAACTTTCTATTCATTAAACAGTACAAAATATCAAGCAGCACAACTGTTTTAAGCATTGATGATAGTAATAACTGTTTCTTAAGCACCAAATCAACATATTAGAATGATTTCTGAAGGATCATGTGACACACTGAAGACTGAAATAATGGCTGCTGAAAATTCAGCTTTGCATCACAGGAATAAATTACTTTTTCAAATATATTAAAACTGAAAACAGTTATTTTTTGAATTGTAACAATATTTTACAATATTGCTGTTTTACAGTATTTTTGATTAAATAAATGCTGTCTTGGTGAGCACAATAGAGTTCTCAAAAACATTTTCAAAGTCCTACTGACCTCAAACTTTTGAATGTAGTACATTCAGTTCCTTTTGTAATAAAAAAAAGTAATATACAGATGTGATATTAACCATACAAAAGATTGCAAATTACTTTTGTTAACAGTCCAGTCAGATTTAATTCATATATTAAAAAAATGCTCGTTTGATAGGTTGGTACTCTTGAAACTGTTCAGACCAGTATTCATAAAGTGAACAGAACAGATTTAAACATGTCAGATTTAGCACACTGTACAGAAGAGGATGGAGTTGCATTAAGGATGATCTCTCACTGCTGTGTTTTGGGGTGTGTGGTGTGGCAGATGCATGCCAGTGGCATCTGATTGCAACTGTGTCAGCTTACAGTCGCATCGGCTCTCGGACGTGTCAAAAAATGACTGATTTGCATGATAGTGGCATATAATTTGCATGCCACAAGCTTCCAGGGATTTAAAAAAGAAAATATTGTAATTTTCTCTTCCAGAGAGTTCTCAATTTGCACATTTTTCACAATAATTATTTCATTCTCTATTACTTCATACATAATCATACATGCACATTGTTAATTATTTGGATTATTTTTATTTTTTATTTTACTACATTCTTTAGAATCCAGGATCATTTTCATAAGTAATAGACATATGTGATCAAAAGTATCTCATGCACTGATTACATTATGATCCACAGGTGCAGTCTCACATTCATTCATGTTTTTATTATTGTCTCTGCCAGCTCCCTGCTAATTTACGTGTGTTGCTTTAATCTACATTAAGAGTGTGGTTTTTCAACTAAAAGAATTGTGTAGAGACTCTAACAACTAATTAAAGGAACTTTTTGTTGTACTTATAGCTGTGAGTGTGACATTAATACCAAATTGTGTATTTGTCTTTGTTTTTACATGTAGATTCAGATTAAAGGCACACTCCACTTTTTGTGAAAATAGGCTCCCCTAGAGTTAAACAGATAAGTTTTGCCGTTTTCGAATCCATTCAGCCGATCTCCGGGTCTGACGGTAACACTCTTAGCATAGCTTAGCATAAATCATTGAATCTGATTAGACCATAAACATCTTACTCAAAAAAAAAAAAAATGACCGAAGAGTTTCAATATTTTTACTATTTAAAACTTTTGTAGTTACATTGTGTACCAAGACCAACAGAAAATGAAAAGTTGTGATTTTCTAGGCTGATGTGAATAAGAACTATACTCTCATTCCAGGGTAATAATCAAGGAACTTTGCTGCCATGGGTGCAGCAGGCGCAAATAATATTATAATATACTCAGCTATTTTACTATTAGCTTAGTGCTGGTCATGTTGGAAATTACCTAGTTGGGGACTATTTTCAGGCGGTGCGTGATATCATTGCGCCTGCTGCACTCATAGTACGGCAGAAAAGTTCCTTGATTATTACGCCGGAAAGAGTATAGTTCCTATCCATATCAGCCTGGAAAATTGCAACTTTTCATTTTCTGTCGGTCTTAGTACACAATGTAACTACAGAA
Organism: Cirrhinus molitorella; assembly: GCA_033026305.1. NCBI lineage: Eukaryota > Metazoa > Chordata > Actinopteri > Cypriniformes > Cyprinidae > Cirrhinus > Cirrhinus molitorella. The sequence goes on along the minus strand of CM065118.1, from coordinate 34,314,674 downwards.
GAGTCCAATTTTAAATGGGAAAAATATCAAAACTCTTTGGTCATTTTTGAGCAGGATGCTAAAAGTCTAATGAGATTAAATGATTTATGCTAAGCTATGCTAAAAGTGCCGTCAGACCTGGAGATCGGCTGAATGGATTCGAAAACGATAAAACTCATCTGTTTAACTCTAGGGGAGTTGAAAAATGAGCCTATTTTCAAAAAAAGTAAAGTGTTCCTTTAATACATAATAAGTGCTTGAATGAATGATATGGGTGTGATGGGTTTGTTAGTTTGTTTGTTTGCCTGTACAGTGTGTCTGAATGTTTCCCGCTTATGACTGTGGTTCTGTCACTAACAAGGGTTTGGCAGTAGGTGGAATGACTATTGACATTGGTTCAGTGACTATTGACATTGGACTGTTGTGTCACTCTGAGTGCATACTGATGCCTGGATAGAGGACTTCTCTCATCACTTCTCTCATCTGCAGGTTTTGAAGGCTGCTCCATGGTGCCCTCCATCTACCCCCTCGAGACCCTCCACAACTCACTCTCACTTAAACAAGTCAACGAGTTCCTGACGACCGTGTGTGAAAATGCAGGAGATTCCCACACCAGGACAACCAGAGGTAATGCCCACAGCACCACTCTAACATGGCATACGTTTAGGACAATTTTAGATCAGTCTCAGTGTTTGATGATGTGTGTTTGTCTTCCCTCCTGTAGCTCTCTCAGCCATGTTTGACTCCCATAACCATCCCACAGGGGACTCTTACATCCCTCACAGAGTGCTGTCCTCCTCTGTTTCAATGCGCCAGCGCTCTGATCGGCCACCCTGGTGTGAGTACTGCTGCTCTTAGCTACTTCACATGGAGAAAACTCTAATAGCATTTAGCCTATGTACTAACATGTTACATATGTTGGATGGATCAGATGTACAAATGATGATTAAGTGGTAACAAATATCATTCTGCAATTACAAGCTAAATTTATACATTTTGATGTATATTGGTAGGGGTGGGCGATATACTGGCGGACACGATAAACCAGTAGAAATGTGTCAACTGATATAGCTGACAAACAGCTGAAAAAGAAAACATGTGTAACAGTATATTAGATCCAGGCAGCTCTTAAAGTGACAGCAGTCTAATATTTGTTCTGTCTGTCATTCATGTTAGAATGAGAGGAAAATCTCTCACTGCTCTTGACTAACTTACTTTGGTAACTTTAATAAGAAGAAATAAATATTTAATTTACACAGTAAAGAATATGCAGTGTTTTTATACTTTTGTGACCCCTGGACCACAAATCCGGGTATATTTGTAGCAATAGCCAAAAATACATTGTATGGGTCAAAATGATAAATTTTTCTTTTATGCCAAAAATAATTTAAGTATTTAAGTAAAAATATGTTCCATGAAGATATTTTGTAAATTTCCTACAGTAAATATCTCAAAACTTTTTGATTAGTAATATGCATTGCAAAGAACTTAATTTGGACAACTTCAAAGGTGATTTTCTCAATATTTCGATTTTTTTGCACCCTCAGATTCCAGATTTTCAAATAGTTGTTTCTCGCCCAAATATTGTCCTATCCTAACAAATAATACATCTATGGAAAGCTTGTATAGATCTCAATTTAAAAAAAAATAATCCATGGTCCAGGGTTACTGATTACTTCATACAATGAAACTTAACTTTCCTTATGTATTTGTTCTTTCTACTGTAGTTTTTTTTTTTTGTCCTATTGCTTGTAATTAGTTTCTTATTCTTTTTTAAATTACTGACTCTTTACTTGTCTTCAGTGAGCTTGAGTTTTTTTTTTTTTTTTTTTTTTATTTAGGCTAGTATTAGTTTTTTCGTATTATTGACATTGGTGACAAGAATTATGAAATTTGTTTGGCGTCAAATATTTTGATATCATAAGATCTTATTTAAAGCAAAATAGCTATGTTGTGTGATATATTGTTACAGTGAAATAAGATTACTCACATTGTGATATAAGATTTTGGTCATATCGCCCACCCCTGTATGTTGGGATATGATTATTGCCTTCAGCAAAGTAAGTAAAGGTTGACAGTATAGGGGTCATTTGACATGACAAGCCTTATGCTCAAGATTATGCTTCTTAGAATGAGAATTTAATGTTGATATTTCTACAAACTTCAGTTATCAGTTGTTTACTTTTTTTACAAGGTTATTTTAAAAGTGCTGACGTTTAAAACACAATATGAGGCTACTTGTATTGAAGCCCCTTTTTGAAAAAGAGTTGCGCTTCAGTGTAATGAATGTGTACTTGTAGTGTACTTCTAATCTTAATCAAAAACTGTACTTGCAGATAATATAATATTAATAAAAGGCTACTTTTTAATGAAAGTACACTTTCATGACTGTTTAAAAAGTGCACTTTGTAATCATGTCAAATTAAAGTATATCTTAAATTTATGTTGTAATATTTTAATAATATCAGTCTTAAAAGAAGTATTTTGATTTGTTGATTAACATATTCAAGTGCTTGATTGTAATTTTAACTGGTGTTATTTGATTACTTTTAAAGTTAATATATTATAAAAGTACCAAGTTAAAGCATGAGATAAGCTTGATTAAAATGTACAGTTAAGTGTTTTCCATAATTGCTTGGCAGTACGCAGAAATATGTAGTTTCATAATTACAAATGAAGAGTTCAGATGCAAAAGCCTCTAAGTGCCACTTGAAATTTAGTTCTAAAATGAACATTTTTCTCAGGCTCATGTTTATGTTCAGCTTCATTTAAATGGCAATGAAAAGAACCTATATATTGCCATTAAAGTGAAACTACTGAAACTGAACCTGAACACATAGGAGCCTGATAAAAATGCTCATTTTAGAAGAAAATTTCAAACGGCACTTAGAGGCTTTTGCATCTGAACTCTTCAAATTAAATTACATATGAAGTTCTATGTGAGTGGGTCAAAACACTTTAAATCCAAAAACTGAATTAATTGCATTTAATATGAAATTAAACTATATGTTTATTCTTTTGCAGTTAACATGAAATTATACATTAACCCTTTAACTGTCACCCCCATTTTTTAAAATAGACATGAAAGTGCACTATCCAAACTAAAATTGTTGTAATTCATGAACACTTTGGAATACAGAGCTAAGGTTGGTCTCTTTTTAAAGAAGACAATCAGCAGATTATTGCAGAAGTGGAATTTTTAAAAAAAAAATGTTATAGAGAGACGTTATAGTGGTTTAAATTTACCATAAACAAAATGCACTGTACAATTTTTATTTTATTTGATATAAAAACATATTTTAAATAACAGGTTTTACCCTAAATTTGCTATTAAATTGAAGCCCTATGTCTAAATAAGTTATGTTCCAAATTTGAAGTTGATATGAAAAAAATGTAGGTTTCTGTGAAAGTTTATTTAGGTTGTCATACCACAAACCGCCACCGGGTGCCATTTAAACTCAATATAATTTTTTAAATGCATTTTTCTGTTACAAATTTCTAATTTTCTCTGTCAATTTTACTCCTATCATAAAATAACAACCAAATATGAAATCCTGAGACCCAGACCTTTCCAATGATATGTTTTTTGTCAAGATTATTAAAAGTTTTGATTATAAAAGACCGTAATGCATGACATTTGACACCGCCGCTAAGGGGGAGGAGCCCGCCAAAAGATTTTAAAGTACCATTTCCATGGTAACGCAATGTCCGATTTTAAAATAGTTTTCATAGGATGATTCTTGGGCTTCTAAGCTTTCAAATGATATATAATTTATGATGATTAATAAAAAATTTGATAGAGAAAAAGTACAATGAAAAAAAGAGCGCCAAGCGTCCCGTATACGGGACGGTGACAGTTAAGGGGTTAAAAAGTATATTATTTTTCGTAACAAATATTGATAGTACTGTATGTTAAGGTGTGCATCTTTTTCACAAGTTAAGTGTCCTACAGACTTATTTCTTACAAAAGAGAAAACGTGATGCCATTTAAGGTCACAACTTTTACAATACAATATGCTCACTAAAATATAAATAGATTTACATTTTTTTTAATCAAAATGTGCATATTTGCTAATACAGCAAAAAGTAGTGAAAACAGGGCTGAAACAGGACATTCTTGTCATGATAGAAATGGGGGAAAAAAACATTTTAAAGGGAACCCAATTTATTAAGACTCGTGTGGCTTAATATAACATAAATAATGTCTCATACTGAAATATATAGTAGAAAATCCATGAAAGATTTAAGTTATTTAAAAAATCCACATCGTTTTATACGTATTTTTAACTATGCGGGGCGCCATTATTTTGATGACTAAAATGGTTGCACTAGGTGAGCTACTGCCGCTACATGTTGCAGTTTTTACTGCAAGACAACTGAGAATACACAACTCTGAAAATAAAATACTGATATGATGCCACATTGTGCAGCTTTTGGTTGTAATTTTCAGTAAGTCTTTACTGCTTTCTTAGCGATAAGAAGAGGAGAAAAGAATGAAAAGCGTTTTTGTTCCCTTCACTTTATCCCTGATACCTTTAAGACTTTTAGTCGACCACAGCTACTGAAAGAGCTTACAAACGATATGAAACGCTAGATCAGGGTTCCTCAATAGGCGGCCCGTGAGAGAAAATTATTTGGCCCGCGCTATTTCAAATTATGTGGCATGAAAATTCAGCCTTTTAAGGGCTTTCACACCAAACGCATAAAGCACTGTGCTATGAAATCTATTAAATTGGCTTGGCTTGCGATTCGCGAGGACGGTTTGGTGCTGCGTCGACTTTTAAGCGCACGAATAGCGGAGCGCACCACTGGCGCGCAAGCCGCGGTCAAAGTTTAAAATAGCTGAACTTTTGCCGCTGCGCTCTGAAGGGCTGCGCTGAATCCCGCGGCCAACGCAGCACTTTCTGCGTTCGGTGTGTAAGCCGCTTCACACTCCTAACCAGACGCGATGATGCAAAACGCAATACGACAGAAACATTTAAATATCACAGCCATTCAAAAGCGAGAAGCACACTGTACTCACAACCAAATGGACAAGTTTGTAATCTAATTAATAAATATTAAACCTATTTAAATATTTAACATTATTAAAACTACATACTGAGTGACTGATGCCTTCTTTGTCATGGAAAACACTTGTTGGTCCGCATTAAGTTCGCAGTTTTAATGTTTGTTTTATTTTATTTTTAGATCTGATGTAATCTGTTGTTGCTTTCAGTATGGCTATAAATGTCACGCAATATGATATTCAAACTCACATTAGACTATTTTAACAATGAATAAAGCATGTAATCATTACCTGGGATTATCACGGTCATACTTTGTATGTTGTTCCAGCTGCGACGTCGCAGAAATTGATACCATTTCGAAAAATAAAATCCCTTTCGCTTGTCACTGCGCGCATTTAGGACAAAAACTACATGGAAAAGATACCTTTTATCGTGTCACGTCTGGTTGGGACACAGTGACCCACAGTTTGATCCCCCCAAAATCTAAAAATATTAATGCTGATAGATCTAATAATTAAATTTGCAATTAGGGAAAGTGCAGATCCAGTGTGAGCAGGAACAGTTGACATGGAAATCCAGATTTTTTGTTTGTGCCTTTGTTTTTAATATTCAACCGAGAAAGTTACTTAGTTCTCTGTATCTGAATACAAAAATGTTCAAAATGGTTTGAATAAAACAGACTTCTGTGAAGAAAACAAACAAACAAAAAAAACGTATAATTATATAAGAATATTTATCTTCTGACTCTTTTAACAAAAAAAACAATAAAAACAAAAACAGCAGCAACAACAAGAGCAAACATTTTGGTCATAACATGGTCGGTGGCCCTCAGCTTGGTATTGTTGGCAGAATTTGGCCCTCGGTGTAAACTAATTGAGGAACCCTGCGCTAGATGCTAGGGATAGCTCGATACCATAATTTTGACTTCGATACTAAATTGATACTGTAGTAAGTAATGTTAATATACTAAACATGTATTAGTTTATTTATAATTTATAAATAATTATTGACCTAGATTAGTAAGTGCTGTAATACTGTTAGGTCAGCTCAGGTCAAGGTTTCTTTACTGTAAAGTGCTATTCAAACAGTCAAAATATTCAAAATCATGTTATTAAGTCTCTGTGATTGTTTTTAGATTTCAGACTCAGAAAGTTTTTACTCTGCTTTGAAAATACTTTTCAAGTGTCTGTACTTTATTAATATTTTCTTTAGAAAACTTTGCTTCACAACATTCCAAAGCATAATATTGTACTTTTTACTTCACTCTTTCATTTCATCTTTCAATCTGAATTTTTGATTGATGCACTCACCTGTCGATCTCTAAATTAGTGGAAAAGATCAGGATGAGCAAGTGACAGTTGCTTGGTGATTTAAATCAACGCTTGCTTACGGGTGCAGTAAGGTCAGTTTGTTCACCTTTATAATCAGTTTTGTATGCAAAATATTGCCGTATTTCACTTCTACTGTCTTTATTTGCTAGTTTTGAGGGCGTTGATGGAATTTCATCTGTTTGACGATCCATCGCGTTTTTCTTTTGTCACATTTACCGGTTTTGCAGCAATTTGGGAAGTACTGCCGCCTACAGGTACCGAACTGGTCAAAATGATATCGAACCGTTTGAAATATAATATATACCGGTATTTTTCCATTACCGGTATACTGCACATCCCTACTAGATGCCATCCTGGCAGGATGTAAACATGCCATTTCTTGTAATGACACTGCAGGCACAGAAGGAGTTCCTCAGTGTGGTTTTCACTCAATATCTGGGGGCGTTTAGAATCCTTGTGGCTAAAAAAATTGATGGTATGGCGTTTAAGCCTATAGTAACTATAGTATCACATGGTAATCTATAGTAACACATGGTAAAAGTTGGCGCTATTCATTGTTTAAGTCATTTTTTACACACACACAAACGTACATACGAGAGACACAAATGGCACCTATTTTGCAAAACGAGCCAAATAATGAGTGTTTGTATTTCTCCATGCAGACAGCAGTGGTCCCTCCAGTACGGTGTCAAGCGCTGGCCCCTCGTCTCCCACCACGGCTGACACCTCCCCACGCTTCAGCTTCAGTGAGAAGATCACCCTCACGCCGCAGAGCAGCGAGGAGATCCACTCGGCCCCTCACAACAACAGCCACTCCGTATCCTCCATGTCTGCACTCAGCAACACTGAAACCAGCCTCCCCTCTGAGGACCCCCACCCCTCCATACCATCTCCCATCCTGGAGAGACCCAGTGAAATAGCAGTGGATGATACAGACTCTGCAGGCCAGTGTCCGACAGAAAGCCCCTGCTGTGATGAAGCGCTAAGTCCGGCTCCTGCAGAGCCCTCACACTTAGCCGACAGTCCACCAACGGAGTCCTTTTGTGGGCTGCCTGGCTCTTTGCCTGTGCTCCTGGAGCTGAGAGAGAGCAGCTCAGAGGCCGGCTCCAGCGCCCAGACCCCGCTCACCCCTGAGGAGCCGGATGAGTTCTTTGATACACAGGAAACGGTTGATGTGTGGAGGGGGAGCCCGGGGACCCTTCCCCACCCTGGTACTCCTCTAGAAGTGGGAGCTCCACATGTGCCTGAGCCTTAAAGGAAACGCAGACTGGGCGACTCCCTTATACATGTGTCCTTCACCCTGTCTCAGCATGCTCTCGCTGTAGTGCCTCAGACTTTCATAAAATCCCATATGAGTCAAAGTGGGATTTGCCTACGTAACTTAAGGGAAGCTGAGGAACCCTCTGTGCGACTGTCACTTGTTAAACACGAAGCTCAAATTCTCCTGTTGAAAATCTTAATAAACTCTCTGTGTGTTTAATTCTGTAGTGTCGTTCAGAGATGCTTCCTGTGAAACGCGTCACCCTAGTCAAAAGGCCAGTGATCAAAACATGCACTGAAACATTTTTATGTGCACATATTATCTTCCTCGTCTCCAAACGACTGCATTTTTCTTCATTAGCTGGTCTGGAAGATATTTTTCAAAGGGACGTGATATTTGATATTAGTCAAGCTGAACTCTTGAATAATGAACTTACATAGCTAAATGCATTTTAAAGGGATAGTTACCCAAAAATTTAAACTGTCATCATTTACCTCAGCCTTATGTCGTTCTAAACCCATAAGACTTTCGTTCGTCTTTAAAAACACAAGGAAGATGTTTTAATGAAAACCGAGAGATTTCTGTCCCTCCATAAAAAGTTCATTCGACCAAAGCTTTGATGTTTCAAAATATTCTATTCTATTCGATTGAGTGGTTTACATTATATTTAGGCTTTTATTCACATACAGTTGAGGTCAAAAGTTTAAATACACCTTGCAGAATCTGCAAAATGCTAATTACTTTATCAAAATAGGAGAGATCATACAAAATGCATTTAAGGTTTTTTTATATATACTGACCTGAATACAATATTTCACATAAAAGTTGTTATATTTAGTCCACAAAAGAAAATAGTTGAATTTATAAAAAAATAAAAAAAACCCTGTTCACAAATTTTCATACATGATTCTTAATACTGTGTTGTTACCTGAATGATCCACAGCTATTTTTTGATGTTTGTTTGTTTAGTGATAGTTGTTTATGAGTCTCTTGTTTGTTCTGAACAGTTAAACTCTTAAACTCAGGTCCCACAAATTCTTTGGTTTTTCAGCATTTTGTGTATCTGAACCCTTTCCAACGACTGTATGATTTTGAGATCCATTTTTTCACACTGAGGACAACTGAGGGACTCATATGCAACCATTACAGAAGATTCAAACACTCGCTGCATTAAGAGCTAGGGGGTGAAAACTTTCGAATTTAAAGATCTGGGTGAAGATCAAGTATCTTCTGTAGCTTCTGAAGGCCAGTACTAAATGAAAAAAATATATATATTTAGCCAAAATAGCATAAATGTACACATCTTCATTCTGTTCAAAAGTTTACACCCCTGGGTCTTAATTCATAGTTTTTTGATCCCTCCTATTTTGGTAAAATAATTAACATTTTGCAGATTCTGCAAGGTTTATGTAAACTTTTGACCTCAACTGTATAAACATTAATCAACATACAAATAAAGCACATCAAATATGGTAAATGGAAGCTCACTTTCAACAGAGGGACAAAAATCTCTTAGGCTTCATTTAAAATATCTCCATTTGTGTTACTAAGATGATTGAGAATGTCTTCAAAAGACAAAGACAAATTTCCACATGTGTGGACAATAAAGATTTCTAATCTAATCTAATCTTACGGATTTGCAATGACATGAGGGTGAGTAAATAATCAAAAAATAATATTTTTTGAGTGAACTATCCCTTTAATTGAACGCTAACCATTTTATTACTCTTTGCCAAAGCTTGCTATACCACTGTCATAATTTATTAAATCATTATAAGATGTATAAGAAGATCATATGTAGACTATATATATATTTATTGACTAATATGCAGCTTACTTTTAACAATGAGACTGTAAATGTGTCTCATTTTTTATATTTTAGTTTTTATTTTTGTAAAACATACAGTGCTCTCACGGTTTTAAATAATGAAGTAGTGGTCTTCATTTCAAGTACATTTCTCCTGCTTTGTACCGTTCACCTTTTTGACATTGAAGTACTTTTTTTGTACCATGAACCCTCGTTTAATCAAATGAAAAGTGTTTTTTTTTTCAGTGTACAGTAAGAGAGGGACGCTGCTTTTTAGAAGCACACACTGTACTGATTTTCTGATCTATACCTGATCAGGAAAAAAACTGACGTAAACCCTGGATAGTGGCCGTTGTTTACTGAGCATGCAGAAAGTGTGTGTACAAGTAACTGACTCTCGCTGATGTAGAACCAGCACACAAGCCCTCTAGAATCTAGAGACAAGCATTTCACTTCTTCCCTCCAGCAGCAGCGTCTGAATGATTCCACTCCGCTCGGAGTACGGTGAAGCACACTGTTTCTGAAATCACTGACATATTAAAGCATCTGCCTCTGATAGATTCAACTCAAACGTGTCGTACTGTTGGTGCTGTTTGCCGTCTGTGCAGTAGTATTACTTTGATCTACAGTGTTTCAAATAAAAGTGGCATTGTCTACAGAAAGCTGTTGTCTTTTTATAATTTCTTGTGCGTGAACTACACTTAATTATTATAGAACGGTTAGTTCCAGTCCTCGATTCTGATTGGTCAGCAACTGTGTTTTATTCAAGATAAAGCAACGGTTCTGTGTATCACTGAACAACACCCTTAACAACCACCCTTGGCAATCTATATTTTGCCTCAAAACTGTTCTATGTAATATGAATTTTGGCAGAATTAACGCAAACACGTCCCGGGATTGAATCAGGGAACGATTCCAGATTGGTGACCTAGTAACATTGCCGGGATCAGTCTCCGAACGAACGCTGTGTGAACAAAAGTCAGAACCAATGCCATGAAGGTTGTGTAGAAGTAACGATGCACGTTATTGTGCGACTCTTTTACCGGATGTTTCGAAGGCAGATCTTCTTACTATCAGCGCTGTGGAGATCGTTCACCAGTTTAGTGTAACCGTAGGCTACGTGTCGCATTAAAGCCTAATGTCCTAATGTCACGTGTCGGAAAATCACTGGCAGTGTGAATGAACCAAAATCAAACGATCCTGGGACAATTCCCGGAATGCATTACCCATGTATTTTCAGGAACCTCTGTGTGAAAGAGGCTCATGGGAGTTGTTGTCTTCATCCCCAAGGTCACTAATGATGGATGAGCGTGATACACAGCCGAAAGAAGTGTTGCTTTTATTATGCCACTGTTTTGTCATACTATATATGTGAGTTGAAAATTCTGTTATAATGCTACTTGTGCGTTCGACGCAATAGGTCCATTACACTAGTTAAAACTGCATATTTCTCTGGATTTAAATATTCTTGGAAACATTTGGGATAATGTAAGTACACAAGTCAGCAAAATATATAACATTGTTCTAGTGGGTTTTCGATTTTTGAATCGAAAAAGCTTATATTGTGCCTTTAATTAAGTATGAGTGACCCCTGCTGGCGTTGTGTTGCATTTCATCTTTAATTTTGAGACTATGCCCATCTCCACTCAGAAACTCTTCTCACGCGGAGATATGTTAATATGTGTGCGTGTCTGTGTACTGTTAAAGAGTTTCCGATTTTTTTTTTTTAGCCCTGACACATTGGCGGCACTGAACCTAAGAAACTCAGGTACTAATTGGTCGGACATGGAAAACATTTGGAGTAGGCTACTAGCCTATAGACTACCAAAAGTTATAATAAATCAAGGAGAAGAGTGCAAAACAGGTTTGTACAAAAGGCGTGTGTGGTTCGCCAAACTGAACCAGGATTTTCAGAACAAGAATCTTGACAACATTTGTGTTTGTTCTTATCATTTCCAGTCAGGTAGGTAAAATATCAGACTAATATCTTAATTAATACTTCTTGTAAGTATATTTACGAACTTTAGTTTGTCAAAATATTGCGCCCTTTCTGTAAGGAATAGCCTAATTGACGACGGGCCGGGTGTGCATTATTTTCTAGGAATTCAGCGGACCGAAGTCAATTATTCCCCTTAGCCTATACTACGGTTACCATACCTCAAGACATCGATCAGATTATATATTTCAAGGCATTCGTCCGGTTTTTGTTCTTAAACGGCTATTGTGAGCAGGATTCATTTCTTACGCAGCTCATCCATAGCCTTCGTTGCTAGTTCCAAAACGTCATTTTAGAACTAGTAACGGCGCTTGAGCCGTTGATAGCAGAATAATGCAGTTAATAATGTAGTGCAGGCAGACAGACGGAAAGAGAGAGACAGAAAGAGATTAAGCTCGTAATACCTCTGTGAGTCTGTGCTTCCTCAAACGTGATCAGCAGCTGCGTCTCTACTTATAGAGAAACGAATGTTCACGTCGGTGCTGACTGTTATGTGTGTGAGAGAGAGTGGAGAAATAGTGTGTGCTTTCCGTACATAATAAAACTTAATTTTGCGGCAAAACATGGCAGAAATCTGTCGTTTCTATGTTTTTTGTATCTGTATTTATTTGTTTGGCCAGTGTCGTTGTGGGGTTTGATTATTTTGCTGTTTTAGGCTAATGACCTTTGAAATAACAGAAATAGTGTGGCGAAGTGATGTAATGCGGTTAGAAACTGCCTGGAACTACGTTTGCTGTGCGTTTCCCTCAAAATAATGCACACTTTCAGAACGTTCGTCAGCCAATCAGATTCAAGCATTCAACGGCCCCGTAGTATAGGCCTAATGCTTATTAAAAGGAATAGTTAACCCAAAAAGGAAAATTTCACCCTGATTTACTTACTCTCAAGCCATCTTAGGTGTAACTTTATTTTTTCTACAGGGGGACACCCTTCGATTCGATTTTAGGCTAGTTCTGAGTAGCAATTGACCATATGCACGGATTACTTCCTTGTTTAGATAAGCCAGCTCAGTCATTTCCGGTCAGCTGTACTGAGCCGTAACTGTCCTTTGCTCTCTATGTTTTCTCTAGGCTACATAATCCATTCACAATCAAAGAAAAGTTTTTTTTTTTTTTTGTAAGAGGACCAAACGTCCATGTATACCATTTCAAGAATGACAAACACTAGTTTTAAAAAATTACATGATTAAATCCGCTAAATATGCGCGAGCCGTTGCTGTGATTGACAGTAATAGGCTAACGGAGCAAAACATCTGACAAGCTGATGTCAAAAACAGAGCTGTGCATTCAATGATTCAGACTAAATTCAGAGTAACAAAACTACAGCAGGAACAAGTTTGTGTTGGTTGAATATAGGCTATTTAATAGCTTTTACAATTCAAGAGAAAACAATGTAAAAGATGTAATTAATAAAATTCTTATCTAAAATATTTCAAATTCATATTGATTCATATTGAATGCATTATTTATTTATTATATGATTAATATTTAAGTTTTTATGTAGTGCGGTAAAAGTACGAACATTTGTTAAACCAATAATGAATCGAAAAGCAAGAATGGGGAGTTTAAATGGCAGCTGCAGCCAATAACTAATCCTCTGCTGCCATCTTTTGGTTATAAGGGTAATTTCATATCAATCATAAAAATTCGTTGTTTTCCGTTAAACTACCTTTTTTCCATGTCGTGTTTATGAATGAAAAGTGAATATTTGAAGTGAATTTTATTGCACAGCGCACAGCTGTAGAGTTGAAAATCAATAAAAGCTTTAAAATAATGTAATATTTGTGTTCATGACTATGAAGGCAAGTTATTGATGATCAAGAATACTATTAAGATGTCGTTAAAAAGAAGCATAACGTAAGCCTAAACACGTTATGATAGTGTTTAGCTGTCAGCATTTAAATGTACAACTATTACTCTCCTGGGATTACCAGGCTCCGCATTTAAATGATATGTTGTTAAATAATGTGAAACTGAATGCTCATGCTCCTATCATTATTTACGATGTTGCAATTATTATTTTTCTCAGTTTCTGATAAAAACGAGGCAGGAGAGCAGTCTCAAGGGTCTCTATCTATATATAGCACATATAAAATGAGTCTGACCGGAAGTTTACGAGCTGGCTTATCATTATGCGGAAGTTCTAAAAAACGCTCGGTGCATAAGGTCAATTGGGCAGGTTTTGTTGTGATAACCTGACAACCCTGGGTCAGGGGAAAAGCCAGAACACGACACTCACACGAACGTGCGTACACCGTTGCCGTAAGTCAGTGATTTGAGTTTATCATTTTAAAAATATAAATATTTTTGTTACAAAAACCCATGGATCTGCTTCAGAAGACACGTGTTAACCCCCTGGAGGTTTATGGGTTATTTTTACGACGGATATATGCGCTTTTTGGAGCTTCAAAATAATAGTCACTATCCACCACCATTATAAAGCTTGAAAGAGCCAGGATAAATTTTACAACAACTCCGACTGTGTTCGTCTGGAAGAAGAAAGTGATATACACCTAGGATGGCTTAAGGGTTAGTTAATCATGGGGTAATTTTCCTTTTTGGGTGAACTATTCTTTTAAGTCCTTCTCTATATGATTTAGCAGCTTCCACACATTTTTCAGTGGTTTAGACAGCATGAATTAGCAGAACAACCTATTCAGTAGTACATTCCAGTAGATAACATGCAAGTATCTCCAATATGGCTGCGCATTCGGGTAACTGACCAAATCGTGGCGTAAGTGCAAAGTCTACAGCACAGCATCTCGTACTTTATAGTGTGCAAGTGTTTTTTCCATATTCATTTTAAAAATGTTAATGTTTCCTCACTAAAGTTTGGCATTTCCATATTTTCAAAACTTAATTTACCACTTTTTATAGGTGTACACTTGCATAAGCATCATCATCACTAAGAGTTATTCATCCTCATACTCGTTGGCATGACAACAAGGTTCTTATCATTCATTACCTGGAGGGTTTTCATCCTGTTAACTGCAAACGCCCCACAAAACATAATACACATAAATTCAAGTCCTGCCTTCAAACATAATTCAAATTGTATGTATTTCCATAAAATTAGGATCATTGAATAGTGGGGTATTGTTGGCATTGCCCGCTGCTGTGCCAAGCACTGCCTTCGGTTTTCTTCAACACAAGGCTATTGTTCATTTCCATGCCTTTTCTCTCAGAAACAGACAGGGAGGGGAAGAAACGATGGGTGTTAACAGATAATAGGCATGTGACCCAGACAGTGATGTCATCGTCATGTGAATTCAGCCCGCTGCCACCTGCCAGATCTCAGCACTGGAATGCTGCTGTGATACACTGATCCTCCATTCTCTTAAACCTTTCATTCATCTAGAATATATGAAGCCCTCGTGTGAATGTGTTCATTCTAGAATGTTGTTTTAGTATTATTTTCAGACTAGTGGAAAGAAAACATCCAGAAGACACTGTTAAATGTTTCTTTTTATAGTATTTTATCTGTTTGTGTCAACAGATTTCAGTTACAATGCATATTTTTAAAGGTTGATTTCTCAAAATGAGTTTTTTCTCCTACACTGAGCCATAAATCTCCATTGACCACTTGCATTTACACACACTAAACTTTGCATTTTTATTCCTGTCTGTGTCCTGAATGTTTTTACAGAGGGATTTGTTCATATATAATTTGCTTGATTATATACAACATTGTATTCCCCCCAAAATTGTGAAAATATATTATTTTCTGTCTGTTCTAAGTATTTTCTGAATTATGGATTGACAAAATTAAGAATAAAAAAATCCCTTTGTAAAAACATTTGACTCTAGTATGTCCAAAAAATAAAAATAAATAAACAAGACAAACAAAACTCATATTTTATTAAATAATGCCTAATTTGCATATTTAAACATAACATTTAAAAAAAGTTTTAATGCAAGAAATGTTTGCAATTATCAATTTAATCAATCATCTGAGTAAGGCGATAACTTAATTTTTTCACCCTATTCACCTGCAGTGTCTCGCCTTAAGATGTAACAGGGTTTTTTATAGTTAACTAAAAATAATAAAATAAATATGAAATGAAATAAAATAAAATAGAAAAAACCTTAAGCTTATTATATCTCAGCTATTTGCTGAACAAACTCAGAACAAAAAAAAGGAAAGAAAGGAAATGAAATAGACATTTAAAAACTAGAACTAATATAAATGAAAATAAAAATCATAACAAAAGTACTTTAAAATTAAAACAAAAAAAGAAAATATGAAAATGAAAACATGCAAGATATTAATAAAACCTCTAATCTCAAAGACTACCAGTCAAAAGTTTTTGAACAGTAAGACTTTGAATGTTTTTAAAGAAGTCTCTTCTACTCACCAACCTGCATTTATGTGAATCAAAGTACAGCAAAAACTATTCAAATAACAGTTTTCTATTTGAATAGTTTTAAAATGTAATTTATTCCTGTGATTTCGAAGCTTTTAAGCATCATTACTCCATTTCCGAAGGATCATGTTGATAATTCATGATCATGCTGAAAATGTAGCTTTTATCACAAGAATAAATTACATTTTACAATATATTCAAATAAAAAAGTTATTTTAAATAGTAAAAAGTTTTGCTGTACTTTGGATCAAATAAACGCAAGCTTGGTGAGCAGAAGAGAATTTTTAAAAACATTTAAAACATTAAAACCTGCGTCAAAAACTTTTAACTGCTAGTGTAACAAACTACATAATATTTGACCTAATTTGCTTTTAATCACTTTAAACTGTATTCTGATATTTGAGTTTCAGTGTAGACATTTAATAATTCTTTGACAGCTGACTCAAAGAAAGGCAGAAACTGGCTGATGTTTCCCATTAACATTTTATTAGTGATTATCAGGTTTACCTTTCTACAACATATTTGTAGACACTCATTTAAGAGAGCTTAAAGAAAGATACAGAGTATTGCACATAAAAAAGAGAGAAAAGAAAGCAAAGATCATGAAAATATGAAAAAATGAAAAATAAATCAAGTACACATCTTTTTTTTTTTTTTTTTTTTTTACAACACTGCACGCTGGAAATGATAGCGCGGCCTGGTTATATGTGCCTTTCAGTACAGTTGAGACAATTATCATTTAAATATATGTTTAAAATAGTACTTTATTTAATATAACTATGAACTATTACATACAAGTTCAAACTTAAGGTCACATGCATTAAACAGCTAGGCTCAATGGAATGCTAGATTTCAAAGTTTCGATGCTATTGAGATGACAAACTCAACATTGCAACTAAGGGATGATTCGCACAGCACAGTTATGACTATTGAATTTTTCAATTTTTTTGAAACATTTAGTCTTAATCTTCAAAAAAAAAAAAAAGAAAAAAGAAAAGAATCACACGGACACTTACAAATCTTGAATATAAAATGTGATCAGTGATCTAGTCACTTGATCTGGCAGTCTGCAGTCTGGTACTTGTATGTGTTTGTTAATTTCTGTGGTACTGCGAAGTCACATCTGGGTTTCACCATGTCAGGCAGAACATCTCTGCAGCACAGCCAAATAACCAGTAGCTCAAAAGTTACAGCACCTTAAAAACATTAGAGGCAAGTATTAACTGGAAATCCTAATACATTGTTCCTCAGAGAAATAGAAAGGATTATGCTGAACCATATTCTGTCTTGTTGTAACTTTGCACTTTTCGCCAAAGATGAAGGTCAACACTGCTATTAAATAATCTTATGAAAAGTGTGAAGGTTAGAGATTCAATTTCAGATCAAATGCAACTGAAAAAAGGTCATTTTCACTTACAACCTTCCTTTCTTTAATAAAGGAGTTTAGCCAAGCATCTAAAAGCATAGCAGTACTCAAATGCATGTTCAACCTCATGGTAATATACATGCAATGCATACAGTACTTTTACAGAGTTTTCTATTCATCAGACAATGGTACAAGATCATTATCCTACTCATTTTTGATCCTGCTCTGTGACAAGAGTTTAAACCAGCGTAATTTATTTCATTAAATCAGTCATTTTTGTACAAATGTCTGCCATTCTAGGCGTTTCATGAGAGCATGTGTTTTATCCATTACTGCTAATTCTGACCATAGAGACTGAAGAGAAGTAGTGAACTTGTCTGATGTCTTTGAATCAGTTCACTTTTATATTTCAAAATGTCAATTATATCCTCTTTGATTGGAAAAAAGAACTCTTGCAAGTAAGTGATGTGCTTTGAAAACGTTTTGGAATAGGTTTAAGTGCAGTATCCATGGCTCATATCTTTCAACCCTATGCAAAAACATAGAAAAGGCTTCCATACATAGATTATTTATTGAACACCATGCACTTCTATTGCCGGAAACTTTGGCTTACATATGTATTCTCACTCATCCTTTTTTTCCATTCCTTTACAGTATGCAATTTTGTCCTATATACATTTAATAACCAATAGAAATTTAGGGAAATCATTGTAAGGTGCTAATGAATATAATGAATTTTCTTCCAAATGAAATAAAATCAGTAATAAAACATACCTCTGAACTTCATAAGCACTAAAAATAATCATAAACTCTGTGAACATACACTTTATACATCATTTAATGAGAAAATAAGATTTGACTCCAATACTTCCACTTATTCGGCATTGACAGTAAACTTGCCATAAACATATTCTTCATTTAGCTGTTTTTCAGCATCCGTTTACAAACTGAATTTTGAATATTATTTTGGTTATTATCATTTTAACATGTTGTTGATCCCTTCATTCCACTACAAATTCAAAGCATTAATCTCTAAAGTCAGGAATGTAAAGTAATTTGTGCATACAAGTCCATCTCCAATAATTGTTATTATTATTTTTTTTATTTTAATTGTTTACTGAATTGCTATTTCTGAAATACTAGCACCCAGGTATTTGTTAATCTCTCTGCTGAGGTATATAGCCTCAATTGCTATTTGCACAGTAGGTTATGAATGTGTGATACTTGATTAATAGATGATTATTTCATATATAGTGAGCTATGAAAGATGATGATGCAGGATGTGTAGCTCAGAGCCTCAAAGTAAAAGTATCATTGTGAAAATCTCATCCAGTTTAGCTGCAGTATTAGGGAATTTCTGGTGTTTCTGTTCCAAAGTAAGTGAAGAGGTATACTTGTGCTTTAATTAAATGTCATTGTAAACAAGGCTATATAGATTAACTTACTATTTGGTAACCTTGTTCAGTATAAAATTACAACTGGGAATGTAACCATGAAAACTAGGGTTTTCTTCTAAGGGTTAAGAATTGTAGAGACCCATTTATGTATGTGCGTATGTATGTATTGTACAACGTAAAGGGAAAAGCCACCCTGAAAAGTATGTAGTGAAAGGCACGTTTTCCTTCTGTTCTCCTGCACTGTAGTAACTTTCATCACCAAGAAATAATAATCAGAGTTTATACCATTTGACTGGGGGTTTTGGGCAATAGACAGTATGTGCTGTTTTAAACCGTGGGAAGTTAAAAAGCTAAAGGTTAAGAATTTTTTACACTGAGTAAACTACAATTAAGGCTGTAACGGACCATTTGAGAGTAAAGATGTGAACCTGGGAGCCATGTTGAATTTAGAACTCTATTTTGCAGGCTGGGAATGACTCGTCCTGCATCACAACTGTGCTGCTGCTGGCCAGAACCATGATGTTCAGCTCCTGTTGCTTCTCGTGGGTCTGCTGATACCATTCGCGGGTCACTTCTGTGTCATGAGTAGGTATCAATGTCACCTACAAGTAGGACAGAGTAAGACATCAACTGGAATATTTATGTGCATATCATCCATAAAATATCCATTAAGTTAATCAGTAAATTACAAAATTCCAATATTGACATCTACCACAGAGAGAGCAATTAAGGAATATTATACCTGGAGATTGGATCCCCACTGTGCCTTTCCCTCTAGCAAGGCGTCTAGTACACTGCGGCTCGGTTCTCCATTGCTGGAGTCGTTTCCACTCACTACATAATATGCAGAACGAACACGTTTGAAAAACTCCTGGTCCACATTTTTAGCACTGCAGTGGTTGGGAATGTAGGCCAGATCCACATAGATAGGAGGACCAGGGGGCACAGATGCACTCAATTTTGCAGAATTTAAACCTGATGGAAAAAAAAAAAAAACTTGCTGTCAGTGTGATGTTGGCAACAAAAGAACTGCTCTTAAGTTTAAAGGATTAGTTCATTTTCAGAATAAAAATATGATCATTTACTTATCCCATGTCATCCAAAATGTTTATGTCTTTCTTCAATTGAAAAAAAAAAAAATACGGTTTTTGAGGAAAACATTCCAAGCTTCAATACAAGCTACATGATTCAAGCTGTCCGGCATCGTTCTTTTACCATTTTTGTAAAGTGCGTTTGACTTTCTTTGCATGTTCGATTCATAAACACTGGGTCGGTACTTCCGCCTGTGTCATGCATGACCTTTCCAGCATTATTACGTAATGCATACGGTTGAACTAGTGCAAGAAAAGCATTTGTGGTTATGTCAATTTACATTTTTTTTTTTAGAAAATAGACGATATTTTCGCTAGATAAGACCCTTATTCCTTGGCTGGATTCATGTAAAGCCAGTTGAAGCTGCATTGAAACTGCAATTTGGACCTTCAACCTGTTGAATCCCATTGAAGTCCACTATATGGAGAACAATCTTTGGAATGTTTTCCTCAAAAACCTTAATTTCTTTTCGACTGAACAAAGAAAGACATGAACACCTTGGATGACTGGGGTGAGTAAATTATCATATAGTAATCCTTTAATTTGCATATTCAAATGTTTATGTTCATACCTGCACTGTTCTTATAGCCATTGACAAGGCCTTTGCCAGTGTTGTGGCTTGACCTTGACAGATCGTCTTCCATTTCCTTCTTCCTAAGAGAAGTGGTGTGAGTGGAGGGCTCCTTGGAAGGGGACCTCTTCCGCCTGGCATCAGTCTTTCGAGCAGGAGATGAAGACTTTGTCTTACCTAATTTCCGTAAACCCTTTGATTTGGAATCTTTCTTGATTGGTTTTTCAGTTAGGCTTGACAGAGCTTCGGGATCAACCATACATACATCAGGGCGAGGGGGACAAGGAGCAGGGTCCATCATTGGTGACGGGAAGGGATCGTGATTTTTATCCGGCGACCTAGATGAGAAATGCTTCCCCCCGTAAGCTCCAGATGATTTATCTACAGGCAGGTAATCTGCATCCTCATCAGAGTCATTGTTTCGTTCTGCTGTGATTGATGGATACTCTTCCGTACCCGGTGGTACATCAGAATCTGACTGAGAATGCAACGGCTCACTGATAGAGGTTGGAGGTGTGTCCTCGCCACTGGCACTAATCCCAGCAGCCATGGCTCCAGAGAAGTGTTGCGATTCGCTGTCCTCACCATGATGACTGTGAGAGTGGTGACGAGGTTGTTTGTGAGATCTAGTCTTCCCCGAAGGTTGCTGCTGATCAGAACCTTGGCTTCTCTGTTCCTCATTTTCTTCGTCGCTTGAAAGTTGACATAAGCTTGGGTTAATAAAGGATGGAGATGTGTCTCCTCTCCTCTGCTTGTACTCACAGGAGGAATAGCCTGGAGAAGCTGTAGATGGATGTGGATGGATACCAACATCTGAAGGATAGTCAGAGTCATCATCATGTCTGCTTGGATCATCTGCATAATAGGAAGTTTGGAAAGGTTGGTCTGTAGATGAAAGAGAAAGAGGACGGGCTGGGTGCTCCGGCTCAGTCTCTTCTTCTTCTTCATACTCATCTTCATGTCGATAATGAGGTGGGGAAGCTCCTGGGTAGATGTCTCGTTGCTGCTGCATTTCCCATTCACTTGGGCTTCTAATTTTCTTCACATCAAATTCTTGGCTTTGCATCTCTATTTTTGACAAGCCTATCCCCACCTTGCCAGATCCTCCGAAAGCCTCTGGTGCACTTAAACTAACTTCTGCAGGTCCGTTTGTTGTGTCTGGCTTTGAGGGCTCGGGGAAAGAGGACATATGTGAGGTAAGTGCATCTTGGATAGTGGCTCCCAAACCAGAAGATATGTCTTTTGTTAGTGTCTCACCCAAGGAAAATGTGGTATCTTTCTTGTCTGCTTGAGCTGTAAGTGGAGATCTTTGGTACTGAAGTTTATCCTGTTCAGTTTCGTACATATAATCGTCCTCCTCTTCACTACTCTCTGTGTCCTCATAGTATTGTTTTTCAGGGCACTCAAATTGAAGTGTTGATGAAGCACCATACAGATCTTCAGGCATGGTGTCTTTCTGTGTGGTCGGAGGCATTGAGGTATACGGTCCAGTTGCACCAAACTCATCTTGTAATTTTGAGTCCTCGTCCCATTCCGATTTGTAAAAACACTGACTTTGTGGACCTTGATCTGAGATATTGCTTGTAGAGTAAGCAGGTTCTTTCTTTTCACCTATACAAGTACCAGCATGTGGAGGAAAAGGCTTGATCTCCTCAAAAGGTGATAATGGTGAGAATCTCGCAAGGCTAGGGGTGGATTCAGCTGTAGTGGTTGCAGTGGTCAACTTTTCAGACACTTCTAAATATTCATCCTTGGCCTGTCCACCAGAACTAGAGAAGGGTGAGTCCATTACTGGTGAATGTTCATCTTTGAAAGATGAGTACTCAAATCCAGTACTGGCTGGAGTCTCTATCTCATCTCCAAACTGGCGGCTAGTGGACAGAGATGCCGAAGCTGATGAGGAATGACTGTAGGAGGAGGAAGAGGAATATGCTGTCGCTGACATAGTTGTATAACTAAAGCCCAATGAAACAGGGTCTCCTGTTTTTTTCTCTGCTCCATCTGGTGTCTTTTGCTTGTCAAACTCAAGGTCTTTGCTGTCGTAGTGAGTAGAGAATTTATCTTCAGCAGACTTGGTTGAAAGGGGTAAATATGTCTTAACATCCTTCTCGTAATTTTCTACAAACTCATCTCTCTCCTCGCTTGAAGAATGTTCAAATCCAGATGAGCCTGCAATATGACTTTCAGTAGGAAAAGATGAGGCATTGCCTTTAACAGTTTGCAATGAGTCCTTGGAGACCTCATGGCTTAGAGTGGATTCACATATTGATGAACCTAAAGATTTCCCATAGGCGTCAGAGCCAAAGCTGTAGTCCTGTGTAATGGTATCTTTCTTTTCATCCTGGAATTGAGTAGGTACAGGTACATCTTTCTCTTGTCTATCTTTGGTACCTTTCTCTGTATCACTATCACTACCATGCTCTCCATACTCCTCATCCTCATCATCCTCATCTTCCTCATCTTCTTCATCTTCATCCTCTCCATCAGCAAACATCTTCCTGTCTCCAGCCATGACTTCTTTTGTGCTAAATGTAGATTGGCCTAACACAGAACTCATACTTTTAGCACTGTAATCAGAGCTGAAGCTGTCAGTTGCATAATGGCCTGATTGTGATGCACCACCCTCTGCCATTCCACTGAAATCTGGCTTTTCGAATTTAACTGAAAATGGGTTTCTCTCTGCTGAAACAGATGAGTCTTTCTCAGTTGTCTTTTCTTCAACTTCCTTTACTTTCTCAGAGAATGTTCCTTCAGGTGTATCCTTTACCAGTGGTGTCCCATATATATTTTGTATTTCACTATATGAAGTTGATGATGTTTCCTTTTCATCTGATGCTTTAAGGTCAGAAATCTTGCCAGTGGAAGAATCTAAGAAATCCTCCTTTTCTGATTTCTTTGGAGTAACATCAGTATCATCAAAAGTGTGCTCCTTTGGCTGATTTGGAGAGTAGGAATCCACTGAACTTGATTTACTGTCGTACACATCAGAGTATGTAAAGCTCTTCCCAACATAGGGTGTATCTTGCCTAACCACTCTCTCAAATTCCCCTTTGAGGCCTTTCTCACACTCAGGGAAGGAATACAAGTTGAAGTGAACATTTTTATCGCTGTCTTTAGAAATCACTTTAGGGTCATCTATCTCTGAGAATGACACATCTTTTTTGCTTTGGCTTGGTGACATGGAATCTAACTTGCCCTGTGGTACTTTTACGCTTGAGTAAGTACCATCTTCAGTTTCACTTTCATCTTCCTCTCCAGAGCTGAGCATCTGGGATTTGTACTCATGGCCTAAGTAGGACACATTTTGTGGTTTATCTTCCTTATCCACAGATTCTTTCTCTTTCTCAAACAGCTTCTCCTCTTTTAGGGGCGATTCTTCATCGAGAAAAGTACACTCCCTCTCCTCTTTGTATTTAGTTTTACCACACACTTTATAGCTTTCTTTTTCATAAAAATCCTCTTTCTCTTCCTCTTCATCCTCTTCTGAGTCATATAATGCTGTTTTAGTGCTGGAGAATTCCTTTCCAAAAGGATCCACTTCATCATCAATTATTTTCACTGACTTTTTGTCAGCAGGAGCCTCTTGGGCCAAACACCTCTGAGAATCAAAAGTCTCCTTATCTAGTTTTTCCTCTTTGTCCATAATCAGTGGCTTTTGTGGCCTTTCCTCCGTGGGAGAGTAGCTACTGCTGGTCGGTCCTGATTGTGTAGGTGAGGCAAACCTCACAGTGCTGTCATCTGGGCTGAGGCATCTTTCTTCACTCTCTGAAATAATACTTGTCTCTGAGGCGCAAGGCAAATTTGGTGAGACGGACAAACTTTTCTCAGAAGCGCCCAATTTAGATTCATCCTTAGAGAGTGAGATTCCCTTTTCATCTTTTTCTTGTGCGCCAACATACATCTGAGGAGAAATAGGTGCTGTTGATGAGGAAAATTTATCAGAAGCTTGTTCTGTGTCTTCGAGCATGGCAGCAGATGCATAACCCTCATGGAGCTTCCCAAGTGGTATATCAACATTGGGTGTCTGATCCTCATCCTCTTCCTCCTCCTCTTCATCCTCATAATTTGCAGGAACAGTAGCCTTCACTGTAGCTTCTGTTTCTGCGACAATGGGTTGATATTCTTCTGAAGGAGGTGATTTAAAACATTTATCCTCCTCTAAGGAAGAAGTTGGAGAAATAGTTCCAGCAGAGTGGAGGTACTCCTTTCCATGAGTGGCATCGGTCTGTACGGATGATGGTATACTATTTACAGTATCTAAGAGTAAAGAGCTTTTTCCTGCATCTTCAGTAGGTGGTGCTGTCACGGATGCTATAGACTGATCTTCAGTAACAGATGTGGCAAATGATGATAATTTGTCATATTCAGTGATAGAGGTGGCTGATGATATATGCTCTTCTTCAGCCAATGGAGCCGCAATTATATTGGTTGCGTAAGCTGATAGGACTTTCTCCTGGTCTACTGCGAAACCCTTCGATGATAACTCAGAAGCAACAGATATGGTTGGTGGTTTCATGCCATGGATGGTGTCAAAAGTCCCTGGTTCATCAGGAACTGAGATGTCATAAGAGCCAACATCATACTGAAGATGTGGGATTCGCTCCTCTGTCTCCTCATTAATCTCCTCATCAGAAATGGTCTGCTCTGTCTCAGAGTAACCTGGAATGGTCTCATCTTGGATGAAAGAAACATGCTCTGCACCCAGAGGTTTGGCAGATTTAATGTCACTTTGTTTTGTTTCCCAGTCCTTCCCAAGTTTTTCTTTCTTAGCCTCGTCAGATTTGTACTTGAGTTCCTCCTCATGTACTAAATCTTCTGCCTCCTCTAGCTCTGCTTTCTCAATTACATCTTCTTCTTCTTCACTGTCACTCTTTCTGGGTTTTAGTTGAAACTCTTTCTCTTCTTCTTTTGCCTTTTCTTGCCATTGTTTGTTTTCACCCATCTCCAAAACGTCAGATGT
The DNA here is from genome assembly GCA_033026305.1 of Cirrhinus molitorella. Lineage (NCBI taxonomy): Eukaryota > Metazoa > Chordata > Actinopteri > Cypriniformes > Cyprinidae > Cirrhinus > Cirrhinus molitorella. The sequence continues at coordinate 34,289,542 of CM065118.1, read as the reverse complement.
TTTAGCACTTTGCAGTTTTGTGGTATAGTCATCCTCTATGTCATCTTCCGTAGCAGCACCTTCATCCTCAAATCTATCAGTGGTTTTAGAGGGGGATTTAATTTCGTTTACTCCATATGGTACCCTTTCATCATGAGGGGACTCTGTCTCAACATCAGTTGTAGTTTTTCCCTCATCAGGAGATTCAATGTGAGGGACAACACTGTCCAACACAGGCGGAAAATTTGGGAGTACTTTGCTCTCTGTGGGTTTGGAAAGCTCCTCCTCCAGTCGCAAGGCTTCAAAATCCTTGGTAAGATCTTCTGGAGAGGAGACTAAAGACCTCTCACTCCCCCGTTTCTCTATTGAAGCTTGCTTAGCAGCTGGCCTGTTTTCTTGCTCTTTTGCAGCTTTAGTTTTTTCTGTTTTAGGCTTCACTTGAACCTTTGCTTTGTTCAGAGTCTTCCGGACCTCAGGGGTGAAGGGCTTTAAGTCAGGTTTTGTGATTTTTCTTAACTCTGGCTTAGTTTTTTCTTTTTCTTTTTTCTTCTCCTCTTTACCTTTGAATTCTTTTTTAGTGTCCTCTTTTTTTACATCTGCTTTTTCTTTCTTTGTGTCTTTCTTTTCCAGATCTTTCTTCTCCTCCATTTTAGATGCTTTCTCCTTGGTAAGTTTTTTAGGAGATTTTTCTCTCTGCAGCTTCTTTTTCTCTTGCTTAATTGAATCGGGTGATGCTGTCTTGGGTTTAAGTGGTTTGGGAGTTTTAACAGTCTCTTTTATTTTCCTTTCTTTCTTTTCAACTTTGTTCTCTTTTACAGAGTCACTTTTTGACTCAATGTCTTCATTTGCCTCTTTCTTGCTTGCTTTTGTAGTGGAAGACATTTTAGGGGACGATTTAAGACTTTCTTTGCTGTCAGTTCTCAGCTTCATTTTAGTTTGTTTTATCAGTGGAGGCGGAGCTCCAGATGACATGTCCTTTTGAGTGGCTACTGGATATCGCAAGAAATCGAGGTGCCTCAGCTTTTCCAGACCCTCAAATATTTTGTTTTGTGGGGCATTTCCAGGAAACAGCACTCTGACAATTTTTTCAGTTGGACTGGCAGGTACCCACACAACCAGAGCTGTCACTGATGTGAGATAAGGAACTGAAATCTCACCCTCTTTGCCATTTGCCAGGACAATGCCAGTCTTAGCTTTACTGTTACCTGCCCATTTTTGCATGAAGAATTGCATTTCCTTACTGTCCTTGAGAGGATTTAGGATATACATGTCTAGTTTGCCAACACCCAACTTGTGAAAGAGTGTTAACGGCTCAATTGTGTTACTCATAACTCTGTACAGAGGCTCAGGTTTGATGCCCAGTTTGTGAAGGTACTGCAATGTGAGAGAGGCCTCCTCAATGCTCCTCTTTGCTTTCAACGTGGATTCAGGTGCCTTCAGCTTGTCTGGAACATTAAAGAACACAACACCAAGCTCTGGTGAGATCAGGTTTTTCATCCAGTCTCCATAAGTATTTGAACCACGGTTCTTCTCTTCCTCCTGCTCTGCGATTTTTCTCTGTAGCAGTCCATTTATACCAGAAAGGTTATCTGCTCCTATGTGGGTAAGGAGAACAGAATCAATCCTATCCAAATGTCTGACCAGCTTCCAGAAGCAAGATTTTCGGTCTGATCCACCATCGATTAAAATGTTAAAACCATTGACTGCAAATAAAGCAGAGTCGCCTCGTCCTCCAGGAAAGATATAGCAGCATGGTTTGGACAACTTGAGGAACCCTCCTGAGGTTGGTGGTTCCAGGAGCTCAAACGGAGAGGGAACATCCACTGTCTCAGAGACATATTCTGTAAACTCGCTCACACCTTCCATCTCAGGCAGCACAAGCTCTGGGTTCAGTCTGTACTTCAGTATGCTCTGCTCCTGTACGTACTCTAGGGAGCTCCAGCCCCCTTCTCCTTTACAGGACACAGTCAAACAGGCTTGCTGACCTGCAGATGGCTGGTTTAAGAGCTCTTTAATCTACAAAGAAAAAAAATAAAATTTAAGTTTTCTTAAAATTCAATTTAAGTGCTGTGAAGTATTATGAGAACTACAATAGTGCAGTGGCCACTTACCCTACGACTTGAGAGAATGTCAGAGAAATTTTTCCAACCAAACACTCCACTTTGCAGGATAATGTCACCACCCTGTTCAGTGCTTTGCCCACTTAGGACCAATAACTTATGTCCTGCTGAGTCACAGAGAAGGGTTCTGAACTAGAAAAGAAAGAGAATGCATTTACTGTTATATTTGACAGTAAAGCAATAACTAGATATCTTAGATGATTATATGGTTGCATGCAAATAAAAAAATTGGAACATTGGCTTATTTATAATTACCTCTATAGCAATATTCTCTTCAGAAGGATTCACCAACACAACAGTCTCAAGAACATCACTCTTGTATTGCAAAAGTCTCTGTCCTAAAAAAAACAGGAGTTAAAAAACACTAAATGCTTAAAAAGAAAATTATGGGAAAACAATCTACGTATTTTTGACAATATAATTTATTTCAAAGATTTTGTACTGAAAAAAAAAATCAGAGATACAAGCTTGCACCCTACTGGGATGATGCAATCACTGCCTTCATGCATTTCATTACTGTTTGTTCACTATTCTTTGTCTCTTCCTGCTGCCGTGCAAGAATACACTAATCCTGTGAAAGCCGTCTTCTCAATTCCATGCAATCAAAACAATATTGCAAAGCTCCTGCAAGCAAATCTATTGGCTGTTGCCATGGGGACAGTGAGCTGGCGATTGCCGCCAGCCGCGTTACACTGACCCAGTCTTGGTGCTGCGCGACGCATTGCAGCATTTCTGAAAGGGTGAAAAAATCCTCTCTCTAGCTGAAAAAAAATTAAATCCAGCATTGCACAGTTGAAACATACATACAAGTTTATGACCCTTGCATTATTCTGCTATGATAAGAATAAACCTATCATTGGCTGTTTTAACATCACTGCTTTAGATCTTTCTATAGGATGTTTATAGGGTCATTTTCACAGAAGGAGAAAGAAACAAGGGTGTTCTGACTTAAATAGCACAGTGATGATTTGACTAGGCTTCTCACACACTCTCAGTGACGTAATGTACAAGATAAACGTGATGAGCTTGATATAAAGATATCATATCATTTGGACAAACTACCACCAAAAAATATATACATTTTAAATGTAATGAGTCCGATTTTAAATACATTGACAAAAACAGAACACAACAGTGTGGATCAGATAGTAGCTTGAAATGGAAAAAAATATGACCTAGTTTAACCTTCAGACTCTTTTAACAACATCATTTCACTTTGAATGTTTATTTGCAAGCGGAAAACCTTCTAGGGGATTGTAGCTTGTTATATTTAACTTCAAATAATTCTCTCCCTTTATATGATAGGTTAAGTTTTGACCTTCCAGACATCTGACATCATTAAGACATCGTTTCCTGCACAACTAACAAGATGCTTTGGGACAGCTGTCAACATGACCTTCAGATGTGCTTTCACTTTGAGATGGAGAACAGATAAGGTTATGAGCAGCTAAACAAGGCTCAATAGTCTCCTGTGACATTGAGCATACACACATGCCTTCACCTTACTATCACTCTAAAATAAAAAAAAAAATGCATTTGTAAATTCTACTGAACTGGGATGTGAAAGTGCTTTGCCACAAACAAAAATTTTCATATCCATAGTCATTTGCTATTTATGTACTGTAGCACTAGGACCCAGCTGACTACTGATGATTTTGCATCTGAAAACATGCTGAAGCAATCTACCCATGACATGAAACTCCTCCTTCTTAGTCATTTTGTTGCGGAGCAAACCAATAAATTTAGCACTTTGCACAAACAGTTAACAAGCTTGGCTTATCCTGCGAGTTCAGCTTGCACTAAATAAGAATAGAGTTCATCTCATAATAATCAGTCAAATAGAGTCGAATAATCAGGTCACTTCACTGAACATATGCTCTGTTTTGCTTATGATCTGGATGATATGAAATTTTGCTGTTTTAGGACTAGAAAATAGTGTCAAATCAAAAACTATTCAGACACCAGATATAATTTTTGATATTTTTTTACTAGTGGGTGCAGGACACTATAGTTCATTTATGTAAGTGAGGATAGCAAAATAAAGTACACTGCGACTATATATTATACCCAAACATTCTTCATACAGAGGACTACCAGTAAAATCGATAAAAATTTGGGACCAAACATTTGATTTGGCACTTTGACCTGACCATGTTTTGTTATATACCTTTCTATCAAAGTTATCTGAAATATCAAGATTAATTTGTTCTGACACAGTTTAACTCTTGAGTTCTTGTTATATTTTAATAGCATTTTCTAAACTATAGCGAATAAACTGTGATAATGTGAGAAATGTTAAAGGTGTCTGAATAAATTTTGGTTTACTGTATAAAAATACTCAAATAATCAAATATTATTTCAATGTATATCAATAAGTGATTTATACTTGAGTCATGTACACAGTAACAGTAATATTTAGCAGCTTAGCAGATGGTTTCTAAAATTAGCAAATTCAGTATCACTCAACTGAGAATGTAATACACTGACAAATGGGGTCAGATGTATTTTACACTTGCTAAGACTAATTTGGTTAAAGTCAATCTAAGATTTGATAGAAATCCAGATCTTTGCTGTGTATTTTAAGCTTCACAAGGAATCTTGGGTTTTAGGATTAAATAATAAACACAATAATAAAGTGATCCAGACGACTGACATGCTTTCATTAGAAAAAATTTGTGAGACTGATTACTTCAGAGGCTTAAACAGTTTTAAAGTCACTTTGCCTCCAAATTCTTTATTCCAAAATCTCACATTAGCTAATTTTGGAACAGCGGGACATGCCTTTGTGTAAAAGATTATTATTTCAAAGCAGATTTGGCAACATCTGAGGTCTAATTTAGCCTGGCCACCAGATAAAACTTGATCCTGACAGCTGAAACTATATATGCAATTCTGGATCTTCACTCATCAGGAAGATGAAGTGTAAATGTGATTGTCTCTTGGCTGAATTTTTCAACACATCATTATCACTACACACATTTTCAGCTGTCCTTGAACACAACAGGGATCACCACAAAATTTCTGTACGAAAGAAGTATTACATTTGTTGAGCCAATGTTATTTCATTTTATCTTCGCCCTGTCCTTGATCGCTGTTCAGCTGCCTCTGAATCACACTGTGTGTGATACGAAGAGACAGGGAGACAAAGAGGAGGTGTGTAACACTTTTTAAACAGTTATCAAGGGATAGTGATTCAATAAACAGCTGTAATCTTATTAAAGACCACCTAATCGTATCCACAGCAGTGAAATTCTTACCACTACAGGTGTCCTATCCGTGCCTTTGAAACCACAGCAACGAGTTCATGTCAGTCAAATGACTTGTTAACAAGCAGAGGAGATAGTGTCTCCTTATAGCAAAGAAAGACAAGTGCTGAGCCCTCATTCATATGGATGTGCTCTTGCGGTGTAATGGAGCCCATTATGCTGTAAACAGCTGAAGCCAGTGAATGAGGAATATGAGTTGAGTTTATACAAATGGCTCATTTAAATGCAATAAATGAAGGATAAATTGTACAAAGCACAGAGGGCCACTGGCCCTAAAGTACCCATTTTGGAAATTATTTGTTACATGTAGATAATATGAAAGCTTCAAGGGACCATTTAAAATGATAAAGAAATCATTTGCATCCATAATCGCTTTTGAGGATTAATGACCAGGGACGATAACTTTGCTTGCGCTTTTAGTCCTGCCTTGCTCTTTAAACAAAATAGGTTACACTGGTGTAAAAGAGCTGGTGTAAACACACAGTCAGTTGGAACTGGGACAGGGTGGTGCTGAAGCAAAATCCCTCTCGCCTCCCATCAATAACGCTGACCTCAGCAAAGCAAATGGCTGTTCGCTCTTTCGATCCATGATACACAGTAGCAGATATATTTTGAGTAACTGCCATTCCAAACACAAGTAGCGCTTAATAGACTCAGCTTAGCTGAAATGTTATGAGCATAAAATAATAATAATAAAAAAATACTGAAGGCAACGTTTAGATAAGTCCTCTCATATGGCAAATATCTGACAGTTCAACCAAAAATGAACATTCTGTCATCTTGTTGTTCCAAGCTGTTATGACTTTCGTTCATTTCATGTGAAGCAAAAACAGAGATGATTTTTTTTCCCCTTAGAGATGATATTTCAATGACATTCTGTCAAACATCTCCTTGTGTTTCAGTCATTCCCATTTTAAAAGTAAATAATGACTGTATTTTCATGAACTACCCCTTTAAGACGCAGTTACTTACTACGTATAAAGAGCACAGTACATCACCCTGTCTCTGTTTCACAGAGATATCTAATTAACTAATCTACGAGATTTATGTTTGGCCTGTGGAATCTGCGCACGTTTTTTCACCTCACACGGTGACGCGTACTCGTGCGCGCGCGCTACGTTCACAGGTTCCTCAGATGCCCTGTTTCATCCCATAATAATCAGAAACACAGTTAAGATCTGGGTCAGGGTAAAATAATAACGCGTTTTAAAAAAAAAACAGCGATTTCTAGCAATCGTTCAGTTATCAAAAATGTTAGCTCTGTGATCAAAAATGTAGGGGCTCATGAAAATGAACTTAAATACAGAAAACAAAATATAACACAAGTGAGGAACAAGTCATTAATAAACCCGTTTTTCTCACGCATATTTCTAATCCAAAATTCTCTCGTTTATGCTGTCGAAGATGTTTGCTTATCGACTTAACGTTAGCATCTTTGATTCCTTGTACAGTAAGATCATATAACATTACATTCATTCACTATCATTGATGGCATAATCATACATCATACATGTTTAAAACGGCTTTTTTTTGCGACCTTTAGATGTATAAACCTGCAGACAAATCCGTGAACAAACCAGAACCGCTACAGACAGCGTAAGAGGAAGGCAAATACGATGCCAGCGTAGCAAAAGTGAACCTTTCATGAATGAACAACTTCGATCAGAGAGAAAGATATTTGAACCATATGCCAATAATCAAACATTTGAAGAATTAAATGACAGATTAGACCTACCGTTGCTGATGCTGAGCTGTGCGTATCGTGCGTCGGGAACGCGCACACAGACACGCGAGTGCGCGAGATGGAGTGGGTGTGGCCTATGAGCCTGTATTCACATACATACTACGAATAAGGATGACGCTTGAAGAATGAGAAATATGCTATGTGATAGCATTTTAGCCTACATATATGTGTCAGATATTTTGACCTTGAATATATAAATCAGTTGTAAACAAGATGGAGGGTAAACTGAGGTAAAGGTGGCCCAGTTTGCTAATAACAACTACAAAAATGGGTTTGAGGTCTGTTTCAGCTTTAGGAAGCATTTCAAGGTGTTCCACTTCACCTGTATTCACCCTAGTTTTACATCTAATACTAATACTTTATTATTATTATTATTATTATTATTCATAAATATTTTACACCAGAAAATACCATGGTCAGTTTAGTACAAACACATTCCAGTGTAATTTGAGTACCCTGAAAAGCATAAAATGCTTGCTATTTTTCTTTCAGTATTACAGCAACACTATGCAAGAAGGTAAGAGAGCACTACTTTCACTACTTTCAATTCAATTTAAAATTTCGCTACCTAATCATATTTGTAGTAACAAATATATTACTTAGACTTATATTGTTAGCATAAATGTCCAATTTTATTATTTCATCATAAAATTATTTGCATATAAAACTGTTACTAGGGTGGTACCCCTTTAGTAGAAACTACAATTTAAAGTATACTTTGTTGGGATATGCATACAGTTGACATAGCCTTTTAAAGTATTGGTGGCACTGAACGTAAACAATGACACTGAACTGAATGAAACAAACATATTTTGCTGATTATTGCTGATGAAAATGGTCAATTATTGTCATGTTTTGGGCTGTACTAATAAACAAATGTTTGGAGTATTATAGACTGCCAAAAGTTATAACAAAGCAGGGAGAAGAGTGCAAAAAACTGTCTGAGGAACAAAAGGCGTTTGTGGTTGGCCAAACTGAACTAGGATTTCCAGGGCAAGAATCTTGACAACATTCATGTTTGTTCTTACCATTTCCAGTCAGCTAGGTGAAATATTATGCTAATATCTTAATTAATACTGCTCGTATGTATCTTTACCACACTGTAAAAACGATTAATAATACCAAATAATAATAATATATTCTGAATTTTGGTCAACCTGAAGATTACAAAACACAGACCAAATATCTAAAATGTAAACATTTTTCTTCCTATCTAATAAATCACTTTCAATATTGTAAAATGTGCTCTGTTAACAAACTTTATAACTATCTGACAGAACTGGACAGCAAAAATGTCCACTTAGCACTATTTGAACATAACCAATTTTATATCTTTCAACCTCACTTAGGTGCTGTAATGGTCAAGAATGACAAGGATGGGCCATTTAGTGGTTTATGTACAGCTGATCCCAGATCGACAGCTGCAGGGCAAGACTGCCAAAATCGGACCCATTAACAGCACTCCATCAGCATTCTCTCGTAGACAGTCTGCCGGACTCTTACCACCTCTCTGACAGTGAGCCAGTGCAGAATTGTGTTTACAGTAAGAAGGTAAGTATGCTGTCTGGAGATCAAAACTAAAAAAACAAAGAAAAATAGTTACATTACATTAAAAACTAAACCAAAATGAGATATGAGGACAATTATGATTTATCAATTCCACTGGAAAAATGGTTTTAATTGAGGGAGTGTGTTTTTAATAGCTGGAGGTGATGAATGCATCTAGCTGCTACAGAGAGGGTTTGCATTTGTTAAATCAAATTTAAATTGATGCTGTTACAACATTATAAATAGACACTTCCAGACATATCCTAAGCAACTGTTCAAAGCAGCAGTCTGGCTGCCGCACCCTTACAGCTAGACAGCCTGTATCCATCTCCTGAATTATCTCAGTTATTTCATCCTTTCAGTACAGTCCCATGATAACAGCTTATGCATTAGCACATTACCGCAGATTTAAAGCCTCTGCTAGAGATTTTTGTAAGTGAAAAATGTAGAAACGTCCTTCTGCAAACACTTCAGATGTCTTTCTATAGTCAAAATTCTTTACAGGCACTATTTTTATGCTCTGGACCCTAACAGTAGGGAACAGTCAGTTTTGCTTACTACAACAGCAACCCCCCCTGTCTTTCCTAAGACTTTTGCTCCAGAGTCTGGGCGTGGGCTCAGGTTTCACGGTGGTGTGTGTGGTGCAGGATCCAGCCCTGCAATCAATGCTATCAAGCAGACTGGAGTCGCCTGAGCAGCATGCTGACGCGCAGTGTTCATGTGCAGACTGCAGGGGTATAAAAGAGCACAATCAATAGCTCATCCTGAATTATTAATCAACGCTAGAAAACACACCGGACCCTTGTAAAAGCCCTCTCTGCTTCGGCTCCATAAGTGAAGAGATTTATAGTCTTATACGGTATAATGTCTAAGACAAGATTTGCATTTCCTGTGCTAACGTTAAGGTGAGATAATGGCAAATCAACACTTCACTTAACAGCTCAAGTTTCAGCGCTGTCTGTGAAAATCAGCTCTAGTGTTGTAGATCTCCAAGATTAGATTGTGCAGTAACAAATATGTCATCAAATGTGTCATTTCATGATTTCATATTAAAATGAGTGGTACTGCTACAGTAGAAACTAAAGCTCAAAATACAGAGCGTTTTCACAACGCGTCACTAATCGGCCATATTGGTGGCGCTGAACGTAAACAATGCCACTGAACCAAACAAAACTTGCATATTCAGCTGATTATTCCTGTTGAAAATGGTCAGTTATTGTCATGTTTTGGGCTGTATTAATTGGTCAGACCAGGAAAAACATTTTAGACTGCCAAAAGTTAAAAACTGTCTGATGAACAAAAGGTGTTTGTGGTTGACCAAACTAAACCAGGATTTCCAGAACAAGAATCTTGACAACATTCATGTTTGTTCTTATCATTTCCAGTCAAATATTAGGCTACTATCTTAATTAATACTGCTCGTATGTATCTTTACCACCTATTAATTTTATTTCGTCAAAATATTGCGCCCTTTCCTACTTACTAAGTCCTTCTCTATATGATTTAGCAACCTTCACACATTTTTTCCCATGGTTTAGACAGCATAATTAGCAGAACAACGTATTAAGTAGTACATTAACTGTGCAATCTGCTGTCGTTTACATCCGGGTAACTGACCAAGCTGTTTTCTTGTAAGGTGTGAGACTTCTGGTTGAAGAGGCACCGTAGGAAAATAATGAGAAGAACAACAAAGTGCAGTAAACAGTAAAACAGTTTGCACCACAAACTACTGTATTCATAATTAAAATAACACATTAAAATAATCTGGTAAGACACACCAGTTTGCAATATCAAGCAAAATGTGCTGTTTAGTACAGCTAACAACAGCTGGAAATGGATGAAGCCGGAAGCCAGACACATTAAATTTACAAATATCTGTGCTCACTTTTACAGAAAAAAGGTTGACACTTCATTTGATGTTGTGTGTACTCTGGAGGTCGAAACATGCGTTCTAGAAAGCTTCATCCATGTACAGTGTTTGCTCTATTTTTCCCCATAACTTATGACCAATAACAAATATTTTTTAACTCTCATACCCCTTGTTGTTTCAGTTCCCGCTATTTTGTTGTTGTTGTTCTGTCTCTTTAGTTTTGTTTTCTACTGTGAAACAACATCCTGGGACAGTGTTGCCACCTTGTGGAACAACTCATTACTGCAAAACTACCGCAAATCATGTGGTGCGTGTCACTGTAGGCATACTTTGGGCACACTTTTTAGGCACTTTAGCCAACATGTACTTTTAAAGTACTATTATCTAACTTTAAAGGTCCACTGAAGTGCTTTGAAACATGCTGTGATATTCTATGTGTTGACGTAACTTCAACAGAAACAGGAAGAGAGGGCGTGACATATAAAGCAGTCCCGCCCCCTTTTTTAAATAGCCAATAGCGTTTTGTTTATATTACAGCTTGGGCCAGAGCCGTTGAGCTCGATAAAGCAGCATGTGTCAGCGTATGACAGCCACAATCTCATTCATATCGCTATAAAATATACCATTCTGTGTAGAATTCAAATGGATCCGATGCGTTGTTGTTATGGTCTGTGCCGATTTGCGCATATGATCCGCTCCCTGCTATCGCATCTCTGGATCATCTGCAGCTGTTCACGTGACATAGCGCAAAACCAGATTTCTTTCGCCTGAATGGAAAGCATATTTACACTGTCTGAATTGTTCCCTATACCCTAAGTAGTGAACTACATGCCATTCACTGTACAGAAAATACTAATTCTGTGAACAAGTGACTGATTTCAGCCACAGAGTCAGCGTGTATTTATAGTGTAGGGGGCAAGACGTTTTGGATTCTAGAGAGCATCTGATTGGACAGAAAGTTGAAGCTGGGTGATGTCATCAAAATTGTTGTTCCATATTGGCAAAAGGGAGAAACTGTAAGTTTTGAATGCTTATAGCTTCTAAATGCAAATTTTGTCGTTGTTTTTGAGCACACTAGCTTACAGATAACCTTAAGGCTAACATATTCATACTAATATGTGCAATTTAGGGGTAAATAAGGTGCAAAAATGTCAATTTTTGCTTTTGTAACCTTGGGGTACCATTCCAGAGACAGCTTTGTACCTTTCTTCTCAAAGTATCACTGTAAAAAAGATAAGTTTTTAATAAAACAAAGATTACAGGAGTATGTTTTACAAGAAAATACTATTTCAATCTTACTTCAAATGCCATGTTTAATTTAAGGTGCTACTAGTCATTTCATTGTAATTATTTGTCAAATTTACTAGCAATTTCTTAGTGAAAATTGCTTCCACACATTTTTTGTTATGGAAAAATGATGGTATAAATAGCTTCAGCTGTGAACTAATTGCATTTAAGCTCACATATTATATAACAAGATTAAATCTCTATAAACAAATGTAAAAGCTATTGAATTAGCGTACAGCGTCTCCTCGTCTTTCTCTCTGTGCAGAGGGGGTTGCAGTTGCACCTCTGACAGACTCATCGTTCATTTTTCTCCGCCCTGTCAATTTCCTTTGGCTATTGACTTAATTATGTTTTGAGCATCACATAGAAGCTCATGCAATTAAGTCCCAACTGCATATTTGGAGGCTTTTATGACCAAACGTGCTGCACATAAGGGCTATTACAGCAGCGAGCTGTGGTCGCAGTCATTAACGTGCGGCATGTTGCTGAAAAATCAAAATGAATTGAACAATGCCCGAGACAGCTGGGGCCATGATGACCATTCCAGCCTCCTCCCTGCTGCCTCTAGGGAAGTAAAGGGATCTGTAATGATTGTTCAAGGACCCATCCATCTGTGTCGGTTGTAAAATCCCCGGCTGAAGTTTCAAGAGGCAACCACTCATAAGGGAATAACAACACATATGGGAGGTCTATAATACCCTTTCAACATATGAGTTCAGAATCAATACAGTACATTTTTTTTCATAACGTACATTGTATTTTTTTTTTTCATTTACTTAATGCATCAGTCTAAAGAAATCCCTGACCTCTATTCACTTGTCCTGGAGTTTATTCAGTTGACATGTTGCCAGAGGTTCCTTTCATGTCTCATCTCTTGCACTTTTCCTCTTGAGACAGAGGTCATATGGGAATTCAGCAGCAGCGCTTAGAAGCACAAATCTTGCTCTCCTGCATAAAGCTTGCAGTCTTTCTTTTCAAAAAGAATGTAATCTACGTATTAAAAAAGGATAGCAATGGCCTCACACCTGAGTCAATGTTACTATACAATTAAAACCTGCTCTGCACTGCTTTGTGTATTAATTAAATTAAATCAAAATATATAAATAAGACTGATTTTTTTAATATATATATACAGGTCCTTCTCAAAAAATTAGCATATTGTGATAAAGTTCATTATTTTCTGTAATGTACTGATAAACATTAGACTTTCATATATTTTAGATTCATTACACACAACTCGAAGTAGTTCAAGCCTTTTTTTGTTTTAATATTGATGATTTTGGCATACAGCTCATGAAAACCCAAAATTCCTTTCTCAAAAAATTTGCATATTTCATCCGACCAATAAAAGAAAAGTGTTTTTAATACAAAAAAAAGTCAACCTTCAAATAATTATGTTCAGTTATGCACTCAATACTTGGTCGGGAATCCTTTTGCAGAAATGACTGCTTCAATGCAGCGTGGCATGGAGGCAATCAGCCTGTGGCACTGCTGAGGTGTTATGGAGGCCCAGGATGCTTCGATAGCAGCCTTAAGCTCATCCAGAGTGTTGGGTCTTGCGTCTCTCAACTTTCTCTTCACAATATCCCACAGATTCTCTATGGGGTTCAGGTCAGGAGAGTTGGCAGGCCAATTGAGCACAGTAATACCATGGTCAGTAAACCATTTACCAGTGGTTTTGGCACTGTGAGCAGGTGCCAGGTCGTGCTGAAAAATGAAATCTTCATCTCCATAAAGCTTTTCAGCAGCTGACATGGCACCCCAGACCATCACTGACTGTGGGTACTTGACACTGGACTTCAGGCATTTTGGCATTTCCCTCTCCCCAGTCTTCCTCCATACTCTGGCACCTTGATTTCCGAATGACATGCAAAATTTGCTTTCATCCGAAAAAAGTACTTTGGACCACTGAGCAACAGTCCAGTGCTGCTTCTCTGTAGCCCAGGTCAGGCGCTCCTGCCGCCGTTTCTGGTTCAAAAGTGGCTTGACCTGGGGAATGCGGCACCTGTAGCCCATTTCCTGCACACGCCTGTACACGGTGGCTCTGGATGTTTCTACTCCAGACTCAGTCCACTGCTTCCGCAGGTCCCCCAAGGTCTGGAATCGGTCCTTCTCCACAATCTTCCTCAGGGTCCGGTCACCTCTTCTCGTTGTGCAGCGTTTTCTGCCACACTTTTTCCTTCCCACAGACCTCCTGCTTGAGGGTGTCAATGATGGCCTTCTGGACAGCAGTCAGGTCGGCAGTCTTACCCATGATTGCGGTTTTGAGTAATGAACCAGGCTGGGAGTTTTTAAAAGCCTCAGGAATCTTTTGCAGGTGTTTAGAGTTAATTAGTTGATTCAGATGATTAGGTTAATAGCTCGTTTAGAGAACCTTTTCATGATATGCTAATTTTTTGAGATAGGAATTTTGGGTTTTCATGAGCTGTATGCCAAAATCATCAATATTAAAACAATAAAAGGCTTGAACTACTTCGAGTTGTGTGTAATGAATCTAAAATATATGAAAGTCTAATGTTTATCAGTACATTACAGAAAATAATGAACTTTATCACAATATGCTAATTTTTTGAGAAGGACCTGTATATATATATATAGTTTGGAAATGTAATAGGTTACAGACTACAAGTTATTTAAAATCAATTACTTTATTAAAGTACTGTAACTGATTACGTTTGATTACTTTTTGATTACTTTTCAGAATTTCTAACAAAATTTTTCAACTGTTACTCATTCTATCTATCTATCTATCTATCTATATAAAATTATTTAGCATATATTTATTCACATTTAATCTAGGAAAATTTTTCTCCTACAAATAAATAAATAAACAAATAGACAGTATTATGGATTTACTATTATAGATAGATAGATAGATAGATAGATAGATAGGTTATACATTATCTAGCATATTTATATATATACATTTAATATAGGGAAACTTCCTTCCACAAACAAACAAATAATTATATTATTATATTATGACATATTACATCATATAGATATGACAATCATATCTATATAAAAATATCCAATATATTTTGATTACCACATTTAATATAGGGCATTTTCCATCCTACAAGGTAAAGAACAAAGTCAAAACTGCTTTTATTCTTGTGCTTAAACCCTTGCATTAACTAAAAGTCACTCGGTTTTGTGCTCTGACATTTACGAGCAGTCAGCCATGATGACACTGCACTCAGGTCTTGATCAGTATTCCAAGCACAGCTGCAGGAGTGGCAGAGCAGCCATACTGAGCATGCTCAGTCTTCATCCATCATCTTCCACTGCTGGCTAAAACAATGAAAGTGATTTCTGTACAGAACAGAGCAGCATTGACTGCCACCTGTCAGAGAACAAGGTGAAGTGGAGGAAGCCATTCTGTGTGCTGTGAGAACAGGGAGCTGCTCCCTTACTCTCATTGCACAAAGATTCTATTCACACTTCTGCCTGTCAGTTCCTATCTTAAACAAAAGTCTGTAAACAAGTCAATCTGCAGATATGGTGACAGGCGGAAGGATATGGACTAGTACATCTCCCAATGACACATAATCTAAAACATTTTCATATTTTTTAAGAATATGAGCATTATGATAAGCTGCATCTGGAATAATGGAATGTATAAGAGAAATGAAACACTGTGTGGATGCAGCAGTGTAGCAACAGCTTTGCATTATTATTCTTGTCAAGCATCTGGGAAGGGCATGTTTTTATGGTTTGTGAGATAACCGGGTGAAATATGCACTTTGTAACTTATCAATCAATAAGGTAGTTCATCATTGATAGAAATCAATCAATTTCATTTGTAACTAAACAACACAGAGAGAAAGACATTGCTGTCAAAAAAGGCAGGCTCAGTGAAATAACAAAGGGATTCTTATATTTAAGATTCTCTTAGCTGAAAAAAGCAGCAGCTTATTGCCTGCAAGCCAGAAGTAGAGGTAATAGTAGTGGACAGTTCCCAGTGAGAGTTCACAGTGAGGCCAGTTCACTTCTGGACTAGGTCAAACTCTGGTACTGAATGAACGCAGAGACGCTGTTCAAGAAGAAATTCACTGAATTGCTGATGAATGAGACAGATTTACTAAAAACTACTTCAGTTTACCATCAGTGTATAGCCAACTAAAGCTTTCAAAAGAATATTTCTCTGTTGTAGTTGCTACCTGTGGGAACTTTTTCTCAAGACACGAAATGCGTACCAATAAGAACATATCGCTGCAGTTTCCAGCAGAAATGAACACTAGAGGCGGTAAAACGCTGAGCACTTGTAATCATTTTCATACACATTTATGATTACAGCTCCATGTGTTCCGCTTTCTGGATGTAACAAGCTTGCGCCGTAGCTCAGCCGGCGCAGAATTAGACTTAGGATGTGGAATCCTTGAGTACGAATCCCGTTCAACAAACATGAGTCATGATGAAAGAGCTGAAAGATGAGAGATCGAAAAACAAGCTAAAACGACATGATTGCGATTGCGTTTTACATCACATTGGCTTTTGTTCATACTATCGGATAGGTTTAGGTGTAGTGCAGATATTTTAAAACGTTACATAGCATTAGAGTTATAGTGCCACTCAATGGATGTTTGAAGTCAGAACTGTGGTGACACGTACAAAACAAACGTCAAATACAGTAAAACAGTTCTGTTCCAGGGGGGAAAAAACACTCTTTAAGCGCCTCTTAGTGGGCATTTCACACTGAATAGCTATGTCACAAAACTTACATGCGGTACGTATTTTGCGTCTCACAAAAAAGTTCCCACAGGTAAGTTTTTGTCATGAGATCAGGTTGCTTTCAAAAGGTAACAAACTGCTTTAAATACTTTAATTGTTTCAATTTTAGTTCAGATTCCTAGTCTTCGGAGAGCATAATAAATAACACGGTTAAGGGGATAGTTCACCCAATAATAACATTTTTATCAATAATTACACACCTTTGTGTCGTTCCAAACCCATAAGACCTTTGTTCATCTTCAAACTACAATTAAGACATTCAAGGCCCAGAAAGGTAGTAAGGACATTGTTAAAATAGTCCATGTGACATCAATGGTTCAACCTTAATTTTATAAAGCTACGAGAATACTTTTTGTGCGCAAAGAAAGCAAAAATAACGACTTTATTCAACAGTTTATTCGCTTACGTGTCAGTCTTCGAAGTAACGGAGTAATGCATCTTTTATGGCATAAAGCAATACTGTAATCCATTACTTTTACAAGTAACTTTCCCCAACACTGCCCAGCGCTGCTAAAACTAAAACGATTTGTTAATTTAAATGAACTAAAATAAACTATAAAATGAATAACTAACCTAAAATCCCAATAATCTTATTCTCTGCATTCAGGACTTGTAACAATAGTAATTGGCCTCTAATGGCCAAGTTCAAGCTGCATTTGGATCCACAAAGTGTCCTTGGTTCCAGATGCTGTTTGAACCTTGTCTTTTGAGGTTGCTGGACTATAGAGATCAGTGGTTGGCACTTTGCTGGCTCTCTACAAAGTCTGCCCTTGAGAGTGAGAAAAAGCCTCTGTGGCTTCAAAGCATTTTTGTGCCTCAGTGATGGTGGAGCATTATATCATTTTATCTGTCCTGCCCTTATTCAGAGAGGTAATTGCATCTTTCACTTGAGTGCACACAGCAGAAAAGCATTTGCCCTCACAGAGCTTGGGGAAATCATTAAAACAATGGCTTGTCTTAATAGTAACTTAACAACCGGCCACTGTTTGTAGAATTTATTTTATATATACATATAGTTTAGATATTGATATTGCTTTAGTAACTAGCTGAAATAAAATAATTAAAATAATTAATAAAATACTGAAAATACATTTAGCAATGTTATTGTGTGGCATTTAAATCTCAGCATGGAGCTGAATGGGTTAAAACATCCCACCAGCAAGCACTCTGATCTATAACACCCATAAACCCATTATAGACTCCACTATATACTGATAGGGTCTCACATGGACTGCTTCTCTACTGGAAAGATAAAGGTGGAGGAAATCATTTGGAAGATAAATTATATAAGATTTTATCAATACTCTTATCCACTGTTGAAGAATAATAGAGAAGGGACTGGTGATTAATTCATGCAGCGATAAATAGGGAGTCAGCAGTCACATATGAGGAACCATATGGCATAAGGCAGGCTAACAGAGAATGTAGCCATGATGTACAACACCACAGAATGGAAAGATTAAGAAAGACATAGAGTGATAGAGTGACCATGCTGTGGATGCAATCTTGTGCATGCAAGGATGTGTGTGTGTGTGTGTGTGTGAGTGTGTGGGCACTGGTATGCAGAGGAAGTAAATTTAGATTTAATGCTTTATCCTCTTTAGCTTCATATCTGCTGATGGTTGCAGTGTGCAGCATAGCATGCTGTTATCAGCTGTGCTGCTCAGAAATGACAGCACTTTACAGAACAAATGTTGTTATGTGCTTTAGAATAGATAAAATAAGGTGAAGTATGTGTGTGTGTGTGTGTGTGTGTGTGTGTGTGTGTGTGTGTGTGTGTGTGTGTGTGTGTGTGTGTGTGTGTGTGTTACGGGAAGGGTTCAAAAATGAAAGGCCATCCAGAATGTAGATGAGTTTGTTTCTTCATTGAAACAGATTTTGAGAAATTGTTCATTACATAATTTGTGAAATCCAGTGGAAAATGTCATTTGTTTAGAGCCATTTAAGACTTGACCTGTGTATTTTTTTGTCTTTATTCATATAAAATGACTGGAGAAAGGTAATATTATGGACAGAGGATTTGCATTTTAGCCAGAAGTAACAGCTTGAAGTTGAAAATGTGATTTGGAAATGTTTTACAGATTGATTAATTGATGCAAATGCATTTTCTCATGATACACTAATTTATGGACTGGAGTTGTGTGGTTTTTATTGTAGATTACTGTGATGTTTTTATCAGCTGTTTGCACTCTCATTTTGATGGCACCCATTCACTGAGGAAGATCTATTGGTGAGCAAGTGATGTAATGCTAAATTTCTCCAAATCAGTTTTAATGAACACACTACCAAAAGTTTTTAATGTTTTTTAGTTTTTTAACGGTTTTAGTCTTCAAGTCTGCATTTATTTGATCCAAAGTACAGCTAAATATTTTTATTTTTTACTATTTAAAATAACTGTTTTCTATTTAAATATATTTAAACATTTTATTTATTCCTGTGATTTCAAAGCTGCATTTTTAGCCTCATTACTCCAGTCACATGATCCTTCAGAAATCATTCTAATATTCTAAATTGCTGCTCCAAAAAAACTATTATTATTATTATGTTGAAAACAGCTGAGTAGATTTCTTTTAGAAATAGACGGTTCAGAAAAAACAGCATTTAAATAGAAATCTTTTGTAACATTATAAATGTCTTTTGATCAATTTAAAGCATCCTTGCTAAATAAAAGTATTAATTTCTATAACATCTTATTATACTGACTCCAAACTTCTGAATTGTATTGTGTATAATGTTACAAAAGTTTTTTATTTCAGATAAATGCTGACATTTTGATCTTTCTATTCATCAAAGAATCCTGAAAAAAAAGTACTCAACTGTTTTACATATTGATAATAATAATAAATGTTTCTTGAACAGCAAAACTGAAGACTGAAGACTGGAGTAATGATGCTGAAAATGTAGCTTTGATCACAGGAATAAATTACATTGTAAAATACATTCAAATAGAAAAAATATTTTAAATAGTAAAAATATTTCAAAAATGTACTGTTTTTGCTGTACTTTGGATCAAATAAACGCAGGCTACGTGAGCAGAAGAGACTTCTTTAAAAAAAATCCTACTGTTAAAAAACTTTTGACTGGTAGTGTGTATGGCCTAAGGGTGAGTAGATTGTCAGCATATTTTCATTTTTGGATTTACTGTTCCTAACCACACACTAAAAACATTTTTATTTATTTATTTATTATATAACTCAAGTACTACTGATTTCAAATCCCAGGAGTGTCACTCTATTCCACCCATACAGCAGTTCCAGCATTCAGTCTGTGTGTTGCCTGGCAACATGCAAAGCTTGATGCTTTCGTTTATTTTGGAACAATATTCCTTAGCAGAGAAAAAATACAAACTAAATAGTGACGTGTTGATCTAAATCTTGCCTAATTATAAATGATAAACATCCTTGAAGCACAAGAACAGATAATACGGATGAAAAACATCCACACACTCCAAAATGCATGCACTCTACTAAAGAATTTAAAACAGTAGCTTACTGTCAATGCAAACAGAGCCAGACTGAAAAACAGAATATTTATGAAGGAAATCATTGGCTGTGAGAGCTCAGGTGGATTTGCCAGGGCAGCCTCACAGGAAGCTTTATATCAATGCAATCTAATCTTTTGCCATGTGATTTCATATAACTGTTGTTTCACACTCACCTTCTCACCTTCGCATAATCTATTAGCTGTCAAATGGTAGGAAGCTACCCGCAATCACAAATACTGTGATTCTGAACATATGTTCTGAATCTCACAACAGGGTTTTCTTATGCCAAATTAACAACGCAAAGAAGTGCTTATGAAGAGGCATTCAGGTGTCTTTACAGACTGTTTAATGCTGTTCATAGGTGGCATAAATGCATTTACAAAGCAATTGCAACTGAATGCTTTGATACTAGAGGCTGAGGCTGGTCTGCGCAGGCAGAAATCACTCTAGCTTTTATGCAGTATTGTGCCTTTACACTGAATTTTGAGCAGGCAAAAAGCCGCTTTAAAGGGATAGTTCACCCAAAAAATAAAAATTCTGTCATCAATTACTCAGCGTCATGTCGTTCCAAACTCGGGAGGCTTTTGTTCGTCTTCAGAACACAAATTAAGATATTTTTGATGAAATCCGAGAGCTTTCAACCTTGCACAGACAGCAATGCAACTACCACATTTGAGGCCCAGAAAGGTACCAAGAACTTCGAAAGAATAGTCCATGTGACAATAGTGGTTCTTCCACAGTTTTATAAGGTTGAGAGAATACTTTATGTGTGCAAAAGAAAAAAAAAACCTACAAAAATAACGACTTTTAATCAACAATTTCTTCAAAGATGAATGAAGGTCTTATGGGTTTGGTGAGTAATTAATGACAGAATTTTCATTTTTGGGTGAACTATGCCTTTAATTCAGCTGTGTACATACACCTTTATACATTTTGATGTATTCAGGATTGTACGCTTACAAAACAAATAAAAAATCAGTCAATACATAAACAAACAAACAAACACACACATGGCTACCAGACATCTCATTATGTGCTGCTGGTTAAAACAGTAAATTCAGTTTTTATAATTTTTGCAAAAGCTCATACATCATGGCTACCAGACATCATATTATATGCTGCTGGTTAAAACAGTAAATTTAATTTGTATAATTTTTTTCAAAAGCTCATACATCATCTTTCCAAAACGTAATAACTGACCTTTCACCTCCGATGAGAACTGGGCAGAGTGTCTTGCTTCAAAGAGCTTCAGTTCCTTGTTCAAGTCACAAATAGTCAAATCAATGTCCCATGACAGGATCCCTATTAGATGCACATTTAAAAGAGATAGTTCATCCAAAAATGAAAATCCTGTCATTGAGTACTCATCCTCAAATCATTACAAACCCGTAAGACCTTCGTTCATCTTCAGAACACAATTAAGTTATTTTAGATAAAATTCAAAAGCTTTCTGACCCTGCAAAGACAGCTATGATACTAGCATGTTCAAGGCCCAGAAAGGTAGTAAGGACATTGTTAAAATAGTCCATGTGACACCAGGGGTTCAACCGTAATGTTATGAAGCTATGAAGCTAGAATAATTTCTGTGCACAAATAAAACAAAAATAACAACTTTATTCAACAATTTCTTCTCCTCCGTGTCAGTCTTCGGCATGTGTTCTCAAGAGTACCAAGACTGACTGTCATTTTAATAGCTTTATAAAATTACGGTTGAACCACCATGTCACATGGACTATTTTAACAGTGTCCTTACTATCTTTTTCGGCCCCCAACACTGGAGTGCCGTTGCTGTCTATACAGGGTCAGAGAGCTCTTGGATTTCATTAAAAAATCTTAATTTGTTATGAAGATGAACGAAGGCCTTTGGGGTTTGGAATGACATGAGGGTAATTATGTACTACTCCTTTAATAAATCAAGTTTACAATGCTAAAACGTCACAAGATCAACAATATTCTACACAGAAGTTATTTAGAAACTTGTCATTGATAATAACAGCTAAAAACATACACACAGTAATAAATGTTAAATTGTAATTAAAACAAAGATTATTGGCAAACGCTTTACAAGAAAACACTATTCGTCCAACGTGTTACTTTGTAAATAAATTAAATTTACTGTCAGTTTAAATTTACTGTCAGAGTGAAATTTGTTTCTACACCATTCTTTCAGTGCATAATAATCAAATTTCATCTGTATATGCATACATAGCCTGCATGTCTTTGTATGATGCACAGTTATTAGCAGCTGTTTCGCTTTAGCGGTTCTGCACTGTTTTTTCTGAATAACGTCTGTTTGTTCCGTGTGTGACTACTGAACTCTTCATGCTGACCCAAAAGTATAAAACCCAAAAGTTTGCGACTCACCCTGTTTAATGTGTTCTTTCACTGAGTCAAGCTGGTGATCTGTTGAAATTTCTCCAATCACAATAAGCATATAGTATCGAGTCTGGCAGAAAGGAGGACCGACACACCGCTGCTGTCCAAGGTGCTGAATAATCTCACGCTTCTCCTGAGGACCTGCAGCAGCATCTCCTAGCGGCATTTCCATGGTAACCGAATCTGGAGCTGAGGGAGTTCTTGCATTTCCATGACAACTGCAGCCTCTAGCCCACTCCGTGGGGCGGGATTAGAGGAGGAGCGGAAAGAGTGGCTCGGAAAAGACGTCCTTCTATTGGTTTTCGGCTGCCAACAAACGCTTACATTTCATCATGACAACTTTGCTATCAATAATGTATTCTGTGATACCTGGGGGAAATAGTTGTTTACGCTCCATCTGCAAATGACTTTTCATTATGCCAAGAAAATTGGATGTAATCCAGAATAAATTAATTCTCAAAAACTGATGTTTGCGAGCTCACAGACAACCACAGCCAAGAGTTTCTTATTCTAATCACATATTAGTTATCAATAAGTAAATCTTTTATTCTTATTTTTGTGCCAGAAAATCAGATTACACACAAGTATCTTGGACGGTCTTAGTTCCTTTGTTGTTCTAATACTAAAACAGATGCGCTACTGATGCCAATTCTCTTCACTGTAATTTATGAGAAGATTAAGTTTAAGATTTGAATTCTGTAAATCACGTACACATGATATATGATCCAAAGATTAGTCTTAATAAAACATGAATAGTTATCAACATTTGATATGTTCAATCTCTTATGCACTGCAGATGAAATATGATCTTTAGGCACATCTCACAGGGTTTGGTCATGGTTTGGGTTAGTATGGCTTTTATTGGCTGATATTTGATATATAACCTTTCCACAGTGTCTACAGTCATGAGTCAGCATCCTTTAAGAGGTTTACTGCAAAGTCCTGATTGCAGCTGTACTGGAACATGAAGGAAGAATTGTATACTGCCCTCTGCTGTTTACTTTAATGCACAAACAATATTTGACATTATATTGCCTTCACTGATTTTATGCTAGGAACCATTTTATAAGACAACTAAAAACAGTCATATTCAAATATACACAGTTATATTCCACAATATTTTATTATTTAAAAGATATATTTATTATATAAGATATTTCACATAAAAATGTTTGCATATAGTCCACAAGAGAAAATAACAGCTGAATTTATAAAAAATGACCCTGTTGATTCTTAATAATGTGTTGTTACCTGAATGATCCAGCTGTTTTTTGTTGTTGTTGCTGTTGTTAAGTGATAGTTGTTCATGAGTCCCTTGTTTGTCCTGAACAGTTAAACTGCCCGCTGTTCTTCAGAAAAATCCTACAGGTCACACAAATTCTTTGGTTTTCCAGCATTTTTGTGTATTTGAACTCTTTCCAACAATCACTGTATGATTTTGAGATCCATCTCAGGGACTCATATGCAACTGTTATAGAAGGTTCAAACACTCACTGAT
Source organism: Cirrhinus molitorella (assembly GCA_033026305.1). Lineage (NCBI taxonomy): Eukaryota > Metazoa > Chordata > Actinopteri > Cypriniformes > Cyprinidae > Cirrhinus > Cirrhinus molitorella. The sequence continues at coordinate 34,265,636 of CM065118.1, read as the reverse complement.
GCTTTAGAATAAAAATCAATGCATTAAGAGCCAGGGGGTGAAAACTTTTTGAATTTGAACAGAGTAAATGTAACTTATTTTGACATGTACGTATCTTCTGTAGCTTCTGAAGGAAAGTACTAAATAAAATTATATTTAGGCAAAATAAGAAAAATGTACACATCTTCGTACTGTTCAAAAGTTTTCACCCTCAGCTCTTAATGCATCGTGTTTCCTTCTGGAGCATCAGTGAGCGTTTGAACCTTCTGTAATAGTTGCATATGAGTCCCTCAGTTGTCCTCAGTGTGAAAAGAGGGATCTCAAAATCATACAGTCATTGTTGGAAAGGGTTTAAATAGACAAAAATGCTGAAAAAATAAAAAGTAAAAAATTGTGGGACCCGAAGGATTTTTTTCTGAAGAACAGCGGATAGTTTAACTGTTCAGGACAAACAAGTGGCTCATGATCAACTATCACTTTTTTAATCTTTAAAACACACACACACACACACACACACACACATCTGTGGATCATTCAGGTAACAACATAACTTACTCAGGTCAGTACTAAATAAAAAATAACATGCATTTTGTATGCTGCCTCTTATTTTGTTAAAATAATTAACATTTTACGGATTCTGCAAGGTGTATGTAAACTTTTGATTTCAACTGTATATTATTTTATTTTATTTATTTTTTTGTAAAATGCTATGTAGTCATAATGTCACCTGCCACCAATGACCTACACTGCGATACGCCCAGCATGGCCACTTCTGACCCTCCTACTTGTTTATTAAAAAATTATGCAGAGTGACAAGGATTCAAGACTTATTCGTTTTTGCTCATTAATTGCCCTAACGCTTTCACAGGCTTACTGCAGAGATAACCCTTACCTGTTTGCTTTGACTATTTAATGGCCCTTATTGTCATCTTTTGTGGACCATCATTACATTTTAGAGGCTAATCTGTAAATGATTTGCGTATTCTCCTCTACATGTCATGGTAATTGTCATAAATGTGATCTGTGTGTTGTAATGTTTGGTAAGAGTCATAGGCGTTTTAGTATCCTCTCATTCACTGTTTTACATGTTTTTTTTATGTTAGTATTTCATTTTTGTTAATCTGGAGCCTTCAAATAAAACCCAGCAGACATGTTCATTTAGATAAATCAGTGTACAAATTTCAAAATAAACACTATCCTTTGGCTCTTTAGTATTCCTCTGTGTTTTGAAATCCGTTAGTTCCTATTAATTACCATGCGCGCGCATATCAAAAGATGCCAAGACACAGTCAAGTGACACCCATGTATCCCACACACACCCCATCATCTTCATAGAGATAATCGACTCGCACAACCTTTCCTTTCTTCCTGCTTTCTTCCAGAAACAGACAAGCCTGCGGTTTAGCACAGGATCAGTTTCTCAGGTAATGGGCTCATTTTTGTAAGCTGTCGCCATCGCCGTGACTTGCATTTTGTGCTTCCTGCGCGGTGCTTTTATAGTCTTGTTATAAAGGCGTGCTAGTCCAATATAACAATGGTTCCTCATGTCGAAAGGATAACGCGTCGTTGTATTAGCCGATGCCTTCGAGATCGAGACGCCAGGGAATGTTAGCTGTCATGTGCATGTGCTGTTTGAGGGATGCGTAAAATATTATTTCGGAAATGTCAAAAAGGCTGTAGTAAGCCATCAATCGTTGCTATCGACATTGTGTCATCTCATATGTTTGCAGCCGCTAAACCAATGAAATGCATGATGCAACACAACACATGATGATGATCAACACAGAACCAAAGCAGGTTTATGGGTCATTCCATGAAAATGGTGCCGTTTCCTGTTTGATGAGGACATGGAAAATTCAAAACATTCTGTCAGACTACTGCATTATGCCATCACACCACAAATAAGTATACATTTTAAGATGTGCTGTAATGTAATTATGACAGGGTTGACAGTTTAATTTGACATATAGTGTGTGTGTGTGTGTGTGTGTGTGTGTGTACAGTACAGTAATACAACAGTATTTTTAATGTTTTTAAAGAAGTCTCTTCTGCTCACCAAGCCTGCATTTATTTGATCCAAAATACAGCAAAATCAGTAATATTGTGAAACATTTTTACTATCTAAAATAACAGTTTTCCATTTGAATATATTCTAAAATGTAATTTATTCATGTGATCAAAGCAAAATTTTCAGCATCATTACTCCAGTCTTCAGTGTCACATGATCCTTCAGAAATCATTCCAATATTATCAATATTTAAAACTGTTGAGTTGATGAATAGAAAGATCCAAAGATCAGCATTTATATGAAATAAAAAGCTTTTGGAACATTATACACTATACCAATCAAACGCTAGTATTAAGTATAATGTTTTTAATTATAGATTTAATTAATACTTAGCTTTAAATTGCTTAAATGATGATAAAGACATTTATAATGTTACAAAAGATATACTTCAGATAAATGCTGTTCTTCTGAACTTTCTATTCATCAAAAAACCTGAAAAAATCTACTCAGATGTTTTCAACAACATAATAATAATAATTAATAAAAATAATAATAATAATAAATGTTTTTTTTTTCTGAACAGCAAAACAGAATATTAGAATCATTTCAGAAGGATCATATGAGTGGAGAATGATGCTAAAAATTCACCTTTGAAATCACAAGAATAAAGTACATTTTAAAATAGATTAAAAAAATTGTTTTTCCTGTACTTTAAATAAAAAAAAATACAGGCATGGTGAACAGAAACAATACAAATTTTACTGTTTAAAAACTTTTTACTGTTATAAAAGTGGAAATCAACACAAGTTATTTTTAAAACAAACAAGTCACAAATGTAACCTGTTTTGTTACTTAAAAATCAGCTTTTGTAATAAAAAAATAATACTAACTAGATAACTAAAGAACCAGCTCCTATATCGTTTTACCCTTGTTCAGTTTATTAATATACATATTACCAATATTGGCAATGTTGTAATAATAATAATATTAATAATAATATCCATCTCAAAGTGGATCTCTCAGATCTAACCATATTCAATAAATTGGAAAATACTTGACTCATCTCAAGAGATTTTAGCTACTGATTTAGTTCTAGTAAGTCATATTTTGATATTTTTGTGTTACTGGGGCTCTGCTTTTAGTGGGCGTGTTATGATACAGTAGCTACCTAACTTTGCGATGAATCAAAAGGCCGTTGGATAAATGCCTGGAGCTAGTTGCAATAAACTCCTTAAATCAAGAAGCCCATTAGTAATAATACTCTTCCAGTTACAATTAATTTTGTTCTCAAGTTAAGGGTTTTTGCAGCTGGGCAACGGTAAACAACACACGAAAACATCCACTGCGGCCTTTAAACATCTGCGCAATTCCAACTCTTGAGTACAAAACCCCGCCTTACGTTTCTCTCTTGGCCAATCAAAACAAGTTTTCTAGCTGTTCGGTTGAGCCAAGAACTTTCGTGGCCAATCAACGGCAAGTATTGCTGCAGGGGTTTTTGCCGCGAAGTAAAAGCTTTCGCTAATGTTAGGCTGTGAAAGTGTACAGAAGTTCTGTACGTACACTGTAAAATGTCACACGTTCGCTGAGATGGAATAACACCTAACGTTACCAGGGATCCAGGAAGTAAGACTGCTTTTTTTTTTTCCTCCCTTCACTGTGTTTTGCAGAAAAGGCTGCTTTCTTTTCAGGCTACAGCTGCAGTGCTTGCTAGCTAACATTAACTTAGTTACCTGCATCCGCGTATGCGCACTCTCTCCGTGATAAAACTGGGGGAAAGGATTTCATGAGAAACTGTGTAAATAATCCACGTGTTTGGATACTTGAGTCTTAGCTTTTCGTGGTGTTCTTTGGTTGCATAGATTTTACTCTTGGGATTATTTGCATGGATTGTACCCGTAGTCTTGTGCAGTCAGCCAGCAGGAAATCTCGCGATTATAGATCGCCATTTGTATAAATGAAATTGAGCTTTTATGTATAACCTCTTGGCAAACATGTTCTGTCTAAGATGCATGAAAGTATTACCTTAAACACACGTACATGTTTTTGTTATAATATCCAAAATGCCGGACACTGACATGAGATCATGAGATGAAGACCCTGTCTTCAAAGAAATTTTGGGTTTTTTTTCTACGTGGAGTGAGTGGCCCCTTTATGGGCGCAGCCATGTTTATATCACATGACCAATCCCAAATACAACAAACAAACAAACAAACAAGAAGAGCAAGATTTGAAGGAAAACATGAAATGGGCTCATGAACAAACAAAAAAGGAAATCAGCACAGCAGTAAAATAGTGAATGTTGTGATATAGCAAAGTATAATTTTGTCTTTTTGTGCTAGCAAAAGCTATTTACATTAAACGTTATTTTTGATTCATTTAATTATTGTTATGTTGTTTACCAATGTAAAGCTTCATTGACTTGACTAAAGTACAAACTAAAGTTGAAATTTCAGAAAATCAAGAAAAACGTGACCAATCTTTCTCTCAGATTTAACAGGATTACTGATAATAACAGTAGTATTATGCAAAGTTTATGTAGTGCTTTCAGCCTGTACGCAAGGTGCTTTACTATGCATAAACATAGAAATACACTATCAGTCAAAAGTTTTTAAACAGTAAGATTTTTAAATGTTAAGCCTGCAGTTATTTGATCCAGAGTACAATTTTGAAATATTTTTACTATTTAGAACAGCTGTTTTCTATTTGAATATATTTTAAAATGTAATTTATTCCTGTGATTTCAGAGCTGATTATTAGCATCCAACATTCCAATATTCTTTGCTGTTCAAAAAAGGTATTATTATTATTATTATTATTATTATTACTATTATTATGATGATGTTGAAAACAGCTGAGTAGAGTTTTTTTTTCAGGTTTCTTTAATGAATAGAAAGTTCAGAAGAACAGTATTTATCTGAAATAGAAATGTTTTGTAACATCATAATTAAATAACACTATAATTAGATCTGCAAAAGAATTAGTTGCGATTTAATCTATTCAAAATAAGTTTATGTTTGCATACTATATGTGTGTGTGTACTATGCATATTTATTATGTATACATACATGCACATATATATATATATATATATATATATATATATATAAGGAAAACGCTACATTTATATGTAAAATATCTATATTTGGATATAATATAAAGTGTTTACATACAAATACATACAATAAATACAAATATTTTTACAAATGTATACATATGTGTGTGTATTTATATATACATAATAAATATACACAGTACACACACATGTAGTATGCAAACATAAACTTTTATTTTGAATCGATTAATTGCAACTAATCGTTTTGCATCTCTAATTCTAAATGTATATCATCACTTTCGATCAATTTAAAGCATCCTTGCTTTAAATGGTAAAAATATTTCACAATATTGCTGCTTTTGCTGTGCTTTGGATCAAATAAATACAGGCTTGGTGAGCAGAAGAGACTTCTTTAAAAAAAAAAAAAAAGCTGGTAGTGTACATATAAACAAAATCCTTGTCAAACACATAACCTTATTTAATTTACATTATAAAATTGTGTACTTACTTACATAAATCAGTTTCGTCTGTCGTCTCTGTGTTCTAACCCTCCTGTTTAATCTCTGTGTATGTAGACATCTGCTAACCCTTTCCCATCCTTATGGATCCTGGTGAGAGTGATCTTGATTCAAGTTTTCCTCAGACAGAAAACCCCTGCCTCATAGTTGAGGACTCCCAGCCTGACAGCGTGGCCTTGGAGGACGATCCTGACACCAGCTACTGTGCTCTTCTCGCCCGTCGCCTCTCTAACCTGCAGCCCACTTCACAAAGCCCTGTGCTGGTGAGACATCACAAACCATAGTAACGTGTGTTTTTTTTTCTCTCTATAAAAACTCAAATAGTTGATACTGAGTCATCTTGTCTCTGCAGGAGGTAATTTCTTCCCCTACTAAAAGTCGTTGTTTGCAAAGCGACAGTCAGACTGATAAGAGTGACAACACAGCCCGCTCAGGTAAATAAATTAACCTATGGACACAGGATTTCACTTCACAAACGTTATTTGTTTATTGACAAAGGGTTTTTGATTTGTTTCAGACAATTTGCAGTCCAATCTAGGTTCGGCAGCTACAGAGCATAGTCAAGTTTTTGAAGTTCACTCCTATCCTGTCTCCAAAAGGTTCTTTGATACCTTTTTTTACAAATTCCAAGGAGAGCAAAGTACTCAGTTTTTCTGAAAAGCTTTAAATTTGTTTGTAATTGTGTTTATGCAGAAGTGTTACAGAGCACATGGAGTCTGAGGCTAACTCCACCACACACTGTACAGAGACACATGGTGAGATTTCAAAACAATACATGCATGTCAGTCAGGGTCAGAAATGAACTTTTCCATTAAGGTGCAATATTTGACCATTGGAATTGATTTCCAGGGGAGTTTTTTTTTGAGGAATTGAGCAATTTTCATAATCACCTTATTGTTATAAAAACACATGTCAAATACTTAAATACTTACATTTATCCATTACTTTAATCACTATTTTAAACTGTTGTCAATAACAACAGACTGTTTAAAATTATATCCAAGTTATACAAGTAGAAAACAGGTTGCTCTTTATGTTGTAATAATGATTATTGTTATTAATATAGATATAGAAAACAATATAACATGTTTTTGTTTCATTGGCTTCATAGTCAAACATGTCGGTCCATGATGTTAGCCAAGTCACGGAAACAAGTTATGCAAAAACTCCCATTATAATCATTGAAGCTATGAAATTAATCTTTTATTTACATCGTATCTGCGCTGTGTTGTTTATGATGAGGGAATTGAATTGGCGATTATGCGCACTCAACACAGTTTTCAGCTCTGACTAATCTAAGCGCCTCTGTTTGGCCAGTGCGTTCCTAAGTTCAACAGAAACGCGTTTGATTGGTTATAAGTTTGCCATTACCTTTATTTCAGTTATGTTTTAGTAATTTTAGTACTTCAATTGAAACTTATTTTAATTAGTTGCGAGGCAACATTTCTCATTTTAAAATGTTTAGTATCATATTTATCTTTTTATTTCAGCCATATTTTTAGTTTGATTTTTAAGACTATGGGTGAGACTTCCAGTTCATTATTCGCTATATAGGGAAATAATACGAAAAATAATGTGTGGTAAATGGTAAAACTGTTTGCACTACAAACCAGTGTGCTCATAGTTAAGATAAGACATTAAAATAATATGGTAAGACACACCAATTTGCAGAATCAAGCAGCAAAACGAGCTGTTTTGCACAGCTCAAAATAGCTGATCGCGGATAAAACTGGAAGCTAGACCCATAAAATGTACAAATAGCCCCACCACTTTTATAGGAAGAAAAAGGTGGATAATTTGCCATGGTACTCATTTTATACAATGCATTTTCATACAGTTTTATAAAAATAAATGTTTGTGTTAATCTGATCACAGAGGAGATGTCTCAGTTTGGTCTCTTGGAGCTGTCGGAGAGCCAGGGTGTCTTTGAGGAAGATGAGCAGGATGGAGCTCCTGCAAATCAAACAGACAGTCAGAAACCAGCCAGCCAATGTATGTTTCAATTTTACTGTGAAGTACTGATCTGCTGCTCTTTTCATTATAGTTTTTTCATGGGTTTCTGTTCATTTTCTCTGCCAGGTGAATTGAAGAGTTCAGAAAGAGCATCATCCAAGCAAGATGGAAATTCTACAGGGCAAGAATCTTTTTCAGAAGCAGTGCTGTTGATAGGGCTGCGCATTTTATTGAAAACTCAAGATTATTAATATTACAGCTTCCGTGATTAACTAATTGTGAAACACATCCAATGTGCATTGCTGAATCAAAAGCTTAAATTGGTTTTCAGTAATGAAGCATGAAATTTTACAGAATAATTTTTGTCGTAATTGTACAGCTCCAGCTAATGATAATTTGCTCAGTTTTTAGTTTGACAGCTCTAATTTTCTTGATGTTGTTGTAGGTCTGAGGTCAGTTCAAGCTGTGCTTCGAAGCCTCAAGATGTCGAAAGCAGAAAACTCAGTATTCAGGCTATACTACACTCTCAATTAACTGACAGTCAAGAAGATGAAGATGATGTACTTGTATCCTCACAGGATGACATGTTTGAAAAGGAGAGAAATGGTGTGTAGATTCTGCTTATCTGTTATTGTTTAATTATGTTTTTTGTTTCATTAGTTATTGAATCATGTTCACTATAACAGGCACCAAGGCAGACAGCAGTGTTTCAGAGCTTGACAAAGAACACCTGCCAACATCCACACCTGCACAGAGTCTTCGCTTGCTTCATCTGTCTGGACAGGGCACACTTGTACAGGAGAGTCTTTCACAGTAAGTGGTTATACTTAGCATTATTTCTTGATTTTTAGGTTGGAGGGTAAAATTTAGAGTCTTTTTTTTATAGATTATAGAAAAGGCAAAGAATATTAAGTCATTATATTCCAATATGTAACATAGAATGAATGCTGTATAAACTTATTTGGCGATACTCAAATGTAAAGAAGAGCATGGATTGCATGGTTAATGTACTACTGGATATGTTGTTCTGCTCATTTATGCTGTCTAAACCATGGAAAAAATGTCTGGAATCTTCTAAATTATATAGAGAAGTACTTAGTAAGCAGGAAAGGGTGCAATATTTTGACAAACTGAAGTTTATAGGTTGTAAAGATAGATATGAGCAGTATTAATTAAGATATTAGCCTAATATTTCACATACCTGACCGGAAATGATGAGAACAAATATGAATGATGTCAAGATTCTTGCCGTAGAAATCCTGGTTCATTTTGGCCAGCCACAAATGTCTTTTGTTCCTCAGACAGTTTTGTGCACTCTTCTCCTTGTTTTGTTATAACTTTTGTCAGTTTATGGTACTCTAAATGTTTGTCCTGGTCTGATCGATTTGTACAGCCCAAAACATGACAATAAATGACCATTTTCAGCAGCAATAATCATCAAAATTGTTTTGAGTTCCGTTCGGATCAGTTGGAATGTTTACATTTAATATGGCCGATTCATGACATGTCATGAAAACATTATAATTCACCCACAAATTTTACATTTTCTTCATTTTCTCTCTTAAGTATGTTAATGATTTTGATGACAAAATCCGAAAATTTTGATCTGTTCCTCTGTGTACACTGAAAATGTTAATTGTGGCCTTTAATAACTGCCTATGTTTCTTTAATTTCTTTAGGCAATCTGTTGACTTTGTGGCTGCCACTCAGGACAATTTAAGCCAAACACCTTACATTGTCCCAAATTCACCCACGGAAAAAGAACAGAGTATGTTTTTTTTTTTACATATACGGATGAGTCTTATGTGATGTAAAAAGTTCTCATTCATAAATTATTCCATTTAGATTATAATGAAGCTGCTGAGTCCCCAATGGACACATCAGCCCCCCCTGAGGACCTACCACCAGGGAGAGAGGAGGAGCCAATGGACATGGACCCCTGTCCCAAACCACAGCCCATAGCCTCCACTCCAGTGTCCCAGAATTCCCCTGGATTTGTTTTGGAGAAAAGCCTCTCTGTCCCCAGTCAGCCTGAATTCTCACATGTAGGTATCTCTTATTCTGGTGTGGAAACATTTACCGGTGTTTGTTGAATTTTGTGGGCAAAATCCAGCAATTTCAATAGAAATCCACATGTTTGGAATTTTTGAATGAGGCTGAAAGATTTTCCCTCACAGATTTTGCATCGGGTTCAAGGTGGTCACACATATTTATCATGTTAACCAACAGAAAGCTGTTTGGTTTGAAAGTGACTTCTGTGTGAGCTATGCTTTATAAATTGCTTCACTAGTGACAATAGACAATGGACTTTTGCAGAAATTTTGTTAATGTGACACAGGGTTAGAAATTTACTTTTTCATTAAGGGGCAACATTTGCCCTCTGGAATTGAAACCTTATGACAAAACCAGTCATAAGGTTGTTTTTTTTATTTTATTTTTTTGACATTGAGATTTATCATCTGAAACCTGAATAAATGCTTTTTTGATGTGTGGTTTGTTAGGATATACAAGAGATACAACTATTTGAAAATTTTGAATCTGAGGGTGCAAAAAAAGTATTAAGAAAATCACCTTTAAAGTTGTCCAAATGAAGTTCTTAGCAATGTATATTACTAATCAAAGATAAGGTTTTGATATATTTATGGTAGGAAATTTGCTAAATATCTTCATGGAACATGATCTTTACTTAATATCCTTATGATTTTTGGCATAAAAGGAAAAAATTCAAATTTTGACTCGTACAATGTATTTTTGGCTATTGCAACAAATTTACCTGTGCTGCTTAAGAGTTTCGTGTTCCAGCATCACAAATGTAATTACGCGAATTGACACTTTTCATTCACTTTCATGTTTCATTTTAATCGTGACAGCCGTAAGGCATTGTTTAATTGTGCAGGGGCATTTTTTGCCCATTTGTCTTGAATTTCTGTGGCATTTTTGTTTCTCATTAATTTCTGACCCTGATGTGACTGCACCTGAACTTTGTATCACAGCCCAGTCCATTCCAGTTAAACATCTCTTTACAATCTTTTGTTTACAATGTACTTTCCATGTTTTCTCAATGTAGGACGTGTTTGTTTCCACTCCAAGTCTTGAACCTGGGAATAATAGTCAAGGAACTGAGAGCTCAAAGAAGTTGCCTCACCAAAACAGCCCATCAGCAGTCGAGTCAGGATCACCCAAGCAGACCAACCCAGCAGAGCAGCTAAAAAAGTCTTCAAGCAGTGGTTCGCAGCCCTCTGAGGTGGCTGAGTGCTTTCAGTTGGAGCTTAACAGTGAAAACAGCAGTTTTGCTCAGAGGACACAGTTGTTCATTGTGGAGGAGGACAGCCAAGCAACACAGATCGTGGAAGAGGAAGGAACTGTTGCGGACAAGAGTAACTCAAGCTCTAAACAACATTCCCAAAATGCAAGCAAGAATGATACGGACCCTGAGCCTGTTAAAACATCAAATTCGCAAAGTGTTTCCAAGGTGCCTGACTCAACTGAAAAAGCAGAAGACTGTAACCCCTCTCAGAAGCTCTCACAGGGTGTTAATGCTAATGTAAGAAATGAGAATATAACCGCTTCTCCAGGTCCAACTCCGTCCCAGCTTTCTGTCAGTGCAGACTGTGTTTCAGTCACCCCTAATGCACCACAAACAAGCAAAACCACAGTCACTGACTGTTCACAAGCCTCACCATCAGCTGACAGACCTGTAACCCCTGTCCCTGTCCCCCAGCAGTCTCTGTCTCAGTCAGTCTTGACTGTGTTGTCCCAAAAGAAGACAGAGAAGGAAAAAGAAGGTGTTAGTCAAAGCCAGAGACTCAGTCAGCCCATAATTCACAGCCACAGTATTGTTACAGACAGTGTTAAAAATGCTGAAGAGGAGGAGCGAATGGATGAAGGTGAGATTCAAAGTACGGTGACTGGTGATGACACTGGGATCAAGCTGGGTTTGTCTCAGAGCCAGGTGCTTTCCCCAGAACCAATGGAGGAGGAGGATGAGAATGGAGAGGAGGAGAAGGAGAAGTCCCAACATGAAGCCAGCAGAGATGACCACTCCTCCAGAGAAGAGGAGAGCTTCAGTGTCATGGTGCTTGAAGAGAGCCAGAGGATCTCTCAAGAGAAAGCGAAGGATGATGGGAGGTTACAGCCGTTCATAAGTTCCTCACAACCTGTAAGAGGCTCTGTGCAGGACAAGCGTGAGGCCACAGCAAAGATCTCAGGGTCTCAGCCGGTGGGATCAACTGAGGTTTCACCTTTACAGCTTGAGAGATCTAAGTCCCAGAGCATAGAGCCTAGTGATGCAGGACAGCACAAAAAAAACTCGGACAATGCCGCCAACAGAAGTCTGAGCGACAGCTCTGGAGGTGGGATTAAGCTGTGAACAAGTGCTCTATTATCCCTGCTGATTATGTAAACTGTCTTCAGTAAATCCAACTAGCCGTTTTCTGTTTCTTTCTTTCCTGCCCAGAGCTTCCGTTTCACTTTACATTGCCCAAAGAGGGCGAGTTGATCCGCCCAGCAGTGAGTGCAACTCCTCCACAGATTAGTCAGCTGAAAAAGACACCGAGGCACAGCACTCCTATTGGTGGGTGTCCCTTTCCTTTTGTTGCATAACGTATTTGTGTTTAAATATCAGTATGCTGAGATGAAACAGCACACCCCTTCCTCTCTTAACCTTCCTGTCCTTGTTGTGGTGAACCGTTTTTCTTTTTCTTCATGCTTTTTTGATGTTTTTGCAGAGATGACCTCGTTCTCAGAGCCATCAGAGGCCGATGTTACCAGGGAAACGACTATGGCGGCCAGTGAGATTTCGGTAGAGGAGAGCAGAGAGGGCGAAGAGCCAGCCGCAGTGGAGCAAGATGGGAAACTGAGTCTCAGGATGAAACTGGTGACCCCGGTGGAGGAGGGCAGCTCGGGCTCAGAACATTTCAGCCTGCAGAGTAAAAGCCGTTTTTTGTTGTTGTTTTTCAGACACATTGATGTTTTCACTCATTGTATTACACCAAAAACACATGATATAATTATCATATGTAGTTATAATTATATAATTTAATATTTGTCTTGTTTCATTTGCTGTATTTTAGTTTTTATTTATTTTAAATATATAATTAAAAATATAATAATAAAATAAATTAAATTCTATAACATGTTAACATTTTTTTTTATTATATATTTTTTATTATTATTATTTAAAACCTTGTTATTTACTGTAAATAAAGTCAGTATTAAGTAAGTACTAGTACCGTTTTTAAGTGGTCTGATGCTTAACCCATTATTTTGATTTTAATGCTTCCCCAGAACCACCATTAACAGATGAGGAAGGATCTGTCTCCAAGGCTACCACTGTTGCCATGGATGTAACCAGGTAACCCTGCAGTGGTTGCTATGCAGAAGCTTATCTGTGGGATGGATTCATTTTTCATCTGTCACTCACAGCTGCTGATTCTCGCCCTTAGTCTTTTTAACACATTTGTAATTCAGATCCTTAATAATGCCTCAACATTGCTGTTTTAATTTCATTTCAATTTGAGTTAGGTTTTAGATTTCATTGTTGGGAACTCATGTGGTATATTATTTCCCTGTTCTTGTCTGTTTTTCAGTCCTTCTGTGTTCATTCGTGTTCGGGAGGCCCGCAGGCAGGTCCAGGTGGAGGATGATGAAGAGTCCAGTGATCCACCGCTCAGGTACCACACTCCTCGGAAATAAGAAAAATGTCACACCTTAAATCACCACCAGCTGTTCATTACAGATAAAAAAAAACGTTTGTGCAGTTCTATTCAAAAATAGTATCATGCTTGTTTGCTAGGTATCTTGATTTATATGCTCTCACAGGGCTGTGAGCATTTGCAACTGAAAATTACTGTTTACAAATGTGAAAATTATTTGGATGCACCTGCACCTTATATGTCATCAAAACGTATAATAACATTAATAAACACTGTGCGCAGTGTAGAAAGCACGGCTAATTATAATGTTGTGCTGAATTTAAGGCATTAGTGCGTCCATATGGGGGGGGGGGTCTGTGAGGAGTCATAGGGTATAAATTAAGAACCATGCCTTTTGTGATGTCAAATTGCTGTTCTTTTAAGCAGCTCATGATCCTGTTTGCAATGTCTCAGAGCTGCTTGGTTTGCAGTTAATGCTGCTCCATACAAACCCTGTTTCTACAATACTATGACTTTGGGATCACTTGGGTCAAATGTAAGGCACTCTAACCAAATTTGTTATGAAAATCATATAAAAATCAGTTGTGAACTATAGAGAAGCTGTAAAGTATTCTGTCGTTGCAAACCCGTAAGACCTTTATTCATCTTAGGAACAAAAAATAAGATATTTTTGATGAAATCCGGGAGCTTTCTGACAAAAACTCTTCACCAACACCAATGACTTGTTCATAATCTGTATGGACAGAAGTATTGGGACACCCCCTTCTTTAGAAAAGAAAAAGGCACTTCCAAAATTGTAGCAACAAAGATGGATACATAATTCATGTATTTGAAAAATTGTATTTCCATCTCTGTTTATTTAGTTTTGGAAGTGTCTGAAATGACTGTACCCATATGCACAAGTTTTTGGCTCAAGATCTGCATTTAAAGTCACACCAGAGGTGTTCAGATTAGGGGTCGACCGATATGTGTTTTTCAGGACCGATGCCGATACCGATTATTACAGATCAAATGCACCGATAAACGATATTTTGAACCGATATGTGAAGAGAGTGAGTCTAGGTGACAGACAAGAAGAGAGATGAGAAAAAGGACTTTCAAAACGAAATGTAAAAGCTCCTGTTTAAAAAATACTTGGGATTTTGAAAAGCCTGTTGACCTCTGCCATTTATCTAAGAATTTTTAAGTGGAATTTTCATATTTATTTGGTTCCACAGTGTTTGCCGATTTGTAGGCCTATTTATTAAAACTGTTTATTTTTATTTTATATTAGCCTACATCAAGGTGTATGCCGTGCCTCCAAGCTTTCTTATTCGTTTTGCTAATAAACGTTCTACGTTTTCATCAATTATGGTGATAAAAAAATTGCCGCTAGTGAGACTTCACTTTAGCTTTTACGTTCGGGAGCGGCTCGGACGGCGTTTAGTGTCTCAGCCAGCAATGCCTTCAGTGAAGCGTCGCCTTCAAGTAATAGGCTGAAACTTGCCTCAACGCACCGGCAAAAATAAATAACAATGAATGTGTGGAAGGGTAAGGAGATATTTGATTATTTGATTTGATTATTTATGAATAAACTAGTGTATTCTGAATCAGTGTCGCACTAGAAGTCTCCTCTTTGAAGAGAAAAATGTATCTTTACAGATTAGCCACATAATGAAAGAGTTTTTATTTTTTATTTGTTTTATTTCGTTAAGAAATATTTTAAAGTTCTCCATATATGTATTTATCATGTCTGTAAGGCATGTATTGTTTTGATGGAGAACTTTAAATTGTTTCCACTGGAAAAAAATGCAAGTGACGGCGCTGGCGACTCAGTTCTGCAAAGTAGATTCTTCCACTCTCCGCACAAACGATTTAATATGCGCTTACACATTTATCTAGGTTTAACGTTTAAACCAACATTGTTTTATACTTTAACTGTTTATTATTAATTAACTTAATAAAAAACAGAAACGAAATATAATTCTAATCACTTTTCAATACATACAAAACGATAGTTTTACTCAAATGAAACGGTCAAATGCTCATGACGTGATTTTGAGAGCAGTTCTGGGAATGTTGTTAATGTATTTACGTCCTCATTTAGTGAAACGATAGATGCTGAAAACACCGCGAGCGTCGCACACTTCAGTGTGTATTAAACAAAATCGCGTCTGTGTCATATACAGAGACACGCACAACATGCTGGATTCATATTTAAATAGTCTGTTTGCGGCTTAATGTTTATAGATACTAGTCTATAGCATGAGTCAATTTAAGTGTACGGACCTTGGCTACTTTTGATTAATTCATCCAAACTTTGACAAATTCCGTGCCATTTCGTGTTATCGTTACATTCCATTTATGTGACTGGATTTCGCGATTCCGTCCGCGTTTTCCGCATCGGGAAAATCAAAGATAATATTGAGGTGTTTTTGCAACTTCAGCGTAGAGGATTGTGATTTACTGAAACACAAGCAACGTCTGCTGCTGACTTCCCTTTGAGCGACACCGCCGCAGCTCCAGCAAGCGCTTTCTGTGTAAGTGCCTTTAGCCTTCCAGTTGATTGGTCGGACTCGTGACTCCCAACAAATCAGATGCGCGGTGGGCGGAGACTGCTCTAGGGCACAGAGTGGTGAGCCCTGACAAATAGCGCATTTCAAAATTAAATTATTTTTATCGGCAAATCGGTTTTGAAAATCGTAGAAATGCTTAATATCGGCGCCAATAATCGGTCGACCCCTACACAGAGGCATTGTCATGTTAGAATAAAAAAAGGTCCTGTCCAAAGTTTTGCTGTAAAATTAGACACATTTCCATAGAATATCCTTATATGCTTAAACATAAAGATTAGTACTCATGGACATCCCAATACTTCTGGTAATATAGTGTATGTAAATAGATAAACATAATAATAATAAACCTGCATATATATATATTACTTTATTATGATTGGAACTATGATTGGAAAACATAACATTCATCCACTCTTTCCTAACATTGGGATTAGAGGGAAGGAAAATGTTTTTGTTTTGTTTTTTTCACACAAATTGGCACTGCAGAGCATACTGTTGTTTTCAGAGCCATTGTTTGGTTTCTGCGTAGACTTGTGTTTGCCTCTCTGGTAAACATTATGCTTGAATAAGTGGGCAGACTAAACAGGCAGTGATGTCGATCTTTTTTCTACGGAGACGATGCTTAATCTACCTATTATATCATACATAGGAACATTCCAATAGCTGTCGTTTTGGCAGACTGCCCTCAATATAAGCTATTTCTACTCTAACAACAAAGTTTTTAGTTCTGAAACGTACAGGATGTTTTTATAGTACAATGACCTCTTATATGTCAAAAGAGCAAGGCAATCTTGGTTTATCACCACTTTAAGATCTACCTGTAGTTTTCTGCAAAATTAAAGCTCTATTGTTTAATGTTTTTAATAATAAAAAAAGTCCGCTATGAATATTTGTATTTTAAATCAGTGAAAATGTAATCAAAATGTTTGTTTTCATTAGATGTTTATAAGGCGATCAGTGTTGCTTTTGGAGGGGTGAGTGCTATTAAACAGTGTAAGCGTAAAGCCCTGTCTCAAGTCACTAGACTGCATAAGGATAGTCTTGGGTGCAACTGTCCTTGAATTCTTTTTTGTTGAGGATATAAATAGAGTTCCCTTGGTGTTGGATATCTTTAGAAAGATAAAGTAGGTTTGATAGTGCCACTCCTGCCTGGTCAGGGCTGTAGAGCGCCGTACAGTGGAGGATGACCTATTTCAGCAGCCCAAGGTTGGGATGTTTTTGGTTTGGTTTTGGGCTTTGTCTTTGTCCTGGGTTCCTCAAGGTGTTCTCCTGGTGATCTTAAATTCTTATTAAGGAACTATTAGTTGATTTACATGTTTTCATTACATTTTTGTGTAGGGCTGCACACTTAAAAGAAGCCAAAATCTCTATTTGGCCGTTAAATTTAAAGACTGATTTAATTAAGTAAATATATTTGCTGAATGTTTCAGAGTGGCATTGTGTTTTTATACATGAGTAACTCATGATCAGGTGTTTTCAGTGTCTCAGGGTGACTTGGTTTGCAGTAAATGCTGCTCCACACAAACTCACCTCTGAGTTTGGGTGACTTGTACAACAAACCATCTTCCCAAATTTGTAAAGCTTGATGGTTTAATGTTTGAAAACAAAGAATTAAGATAACCACAATTATTAAAGGGATAGTTCGGTCAAAAATGAAAATTCTGTCATTAATTATTCACCTTCATGTTGTTCCAAACCCATAAGACCGCTTTTCATCTTCGGAACACAAATTAAGGTATTTTTGTTGAAATCCCAGCATAGACAGTAACGCAACTGAAATGTCAGAACACAGTAGCTTTGGGTGAATTATCCCTTTACTATTTTAATTTTAGAGTTGTAGATTAATAGTATTTTTCATAAATACTCCAAAAAAAATCACTATTACATTTTTGTCTTCAAATGCTGCCGCCCTGTTATTGTGTGCAAGTTGCTTCACAAGTCAAAAGATTGTATATCATGAATTGAAACAAAGTTACAAAGAAGTGTCATGTGCACTAGACTAAACAAATGGACTCTGTAGCCTTTCTAAACTTCTGCCACTATGCGTTTGTCTTTCCATTTCTCTAACAGGCAAGCCAGCCAGCTGTTCAGGTCTCCCAACACTAAGGATTCAGGACTGTCTCCCAATTGCCCAAAAGAGACAGTGGGCAGCAGAGCCTCAGATCGAGTCACTGAAGCTGTATCTCTGCATCCTGCTGATACAGAAGCAAACTCTGAACCTCTAGTCAGTGGTCTGTCCTCCCCTTCCAGAGAACAAGAAGTTCCCAGCACTTCTGACAAACCTCGAACACCTGTCCGACAGAGAGCTGTGTCACAGCAAACTAGTGTGGATATTAGCTCTACCACCAGCCCGCCCAGCAAAGTAAGAAAGTGTTTGTTATTTTAGGATAGATTTAACAATAAAACAGTGCCATGTATTATATTTTTTGCCTTTGTCTCTTTTGGTTTGTCAGAGAGCTGTGTCCCAGCAGACTAGTTTTGACCTGTCTGGACCACATAACCTGTCTGGAAGGGTATAGTATTTCAATAAATGTTTATAATGACTTGTTACTTTATGTAAATATGTTAGGCTTTACAAAAATTTAGAAAATGTTCACAATGTCATAGACTACAAGAAATCCATTATTATTTGGTATTATTGTATATAAAAAGCTGTAACTTTTTAGAAGTATTTTCAAGTTTTATCTTACTTTTTAAAGGGAGAGCCAAGCACACCAACCAGAACCCATCCAGGCCCATCATTGCGCAGACATGTTCGCACCATCCAGGAAGTCCGAACAACGGTCACTCGTATCATTACAGATGTCTACTATGAAGATGGCAGAGAGGTTGACCGCAAGGTTACCCATGTAAGAAGTGTTACCTTATTGTTCATGTTGCAGTAGTTATGACATATTGTGACAATATTTTTGATTCGGGCAGGAATAATTTAATCCCGTGACCACAAGGGATATTTGGGACATTACATGGCAGAGCATGTGAGCGAAGCGGAGCGGCGCTCCGCTCCGCTCAGCACTCCGCTCTGGGGGCGTGCACTCCGCTCAGTCGCTCATGGCCAAAGCAAAACGCTCCGCTAATGTTCCGCTCACGCTCACCGGTAAACCAAATCCCGCTCAGATCCCGCTCTGACATAAAATTTCTCTAGTAGGCCTATTGTTTACTGTTTGTACCGAAATTCTTGGATAATTGTCTAAAATTAAGCATGCATGTTTCAGAGCAAAATTCTTACATTCTTCTTAATTGTATTAATTAAAATGTAGGCTATTAAATACACGAATAACCTTAGCAAACCTACCTAAAATGCAAAAACTTGTATTTGATTTTCGTTAACTTTATTTCCGTGAATAGCTGCCGTTGTTGTGTAATAGAACATTTAAAACACAAATGGACACACATGAGATGAACTGTGCGCAGATCTTTACAAAATTCACCTCTATTATAAAGCCAAATCTAGGGAAGGAACGAATTAACGAACGAATGAATTCGTGGCAGGCTGGCAGCTAAGCCTAAACAAGAGAACGAATGCTTAATTCGTGGCCATAATTTAGACTAAACGAAAAAATGAATTTAATTCGCATAAAAAAAGAGAACTGCTCTAAATTCGTGGCCATGATTTTGTCTGCATGCCGTGATGATCGGGGCTCCGTACGACCGAATATAACCTTAGCCTACACCATGTTTGCGTAGTACTTTACATTTATGTATAAGGCTTGCAACTTCGTTGAAACAATATCTGAACTCCATAACTGCTCTACTGTTCTCGATCTCTACAGCTTATTTTAACAAGTAAATCACCAAAGGGTATTCTGGGTTGAGCGAGCGGCGCTGAGCTTATTGAGCGAGCGGAGCGGAATCTTCAGAAAGGCGCTCTGCGCTCTTAAGGAAATATTACCGCTCCGCTCCCCACTCCGCTCACGCTCCGCTCCGCTCACATGCTCTGTTACAGGGTTGCAGTGTTGGTGGTAATGCATTACAAATATTGCAAGTTACATAATCAGATGCTGTCTGAGCATTTTTTTTTTATTATTATTTTTATTGCTAAGGAGAGTTAAACTCACTTCTGCATCTAATTCTTCATGCAATCCAGAATGGCAGCACATCTGAAAGGTTTGTTTGCCAAAAACAGCTACATTTTAAATTGTATATTAAAAACAGACAAACAAGGAAAAAGCCCAGCCCAGATTTAAAAACATAATGCAAAAGTAACTTATTGCTTTTTTTTTTTTAGAAAAAGTAACTAAGTAACGCAATTAGTTATTTTTTAGGGACTAGCACAATATTGTAATGCATTACTTTTAAATGTGACTTTTCCCAACACTGCTAGGTAGTATTTGGCTGGTCATGTCATCTCAACATGGCAGCTCACCGATGAGGCAAACTGGTCCCAGATTTGCGTAAATTGACCAGATTCAAAAAATGTATAAGATAAATTGTTAGGAGTTTGTAAGAAGTGCAATTCATGAAATATTTAATTTCAGTTTTTTTTCTTCTAATGAAGAAAATGACAGGCATTTGGTATAAAATCCAATTGATTTCATTTAACGTGGAAATTTGAGACAAGTTGAAGGTTATCCGTACTTTTATAGGCTTTTTACAGTGATTTTTTTTTTAAGAAATTCAATTTAAAAAAAAATACTTCAGTATGGTAATGATATGGCTAGAATCTTCCATTTATGTGAGGGGACATGATTTTAAAAGTATTTTAGATGTGCTATTCATTTTCTTAGGGGTAAATGTTGTTTAAAGAGGAAAATATTACTTCACTGTTAGGTCTTAAAGGAAAAGTTCATTTCCAAGATGAAAAATTCCTGATTATTAACTCACCCCGATGTCATCCAAGATTCAGTCAAAAAGAAATTGAGATATTTGATGAAAACATTCCAGGATTCCATGTAGTGGACTTCATTGGTGGCTCTAGAGGAATAAGGGTCTTACCTAGCAAAACAATCGGTTATTATCTAAGAAACATACAAATTTATATACTTTTTAACTACAAATGCTTATCTTGCACTAGCGTGACCTTTATGTTAAAGGTAGAACTGAAGAAAATGACCATTCATTTCGTTAGATAAGACCCTTATTCCTCAGCTGGGATCGCGTAGGGCCTTTTGAAGCTGCATTAAAACTGCAGTTTAGACCTTTTAACCTGTTGGCCACCAATGAAGTCCATTATATGGAGAAAAATCCTGGAATGTTTTCTTCGAAAACCTTAATTTCTTTGCGACTGAAGAAAGACATGAACATCTTGGATGACATGGGGGTGAGTAAATTTTCAGGAAATTTTTATTCTGGAAGTGAACTACTCCTCTATGGCCAGATTAAGCTGATAAACAAACCTCTGCTGTATGTTTTCTTCAAGGAGTCAGAGGAACCTGTGGTGGATCGCTGCGTCGTAGACAATGACATCTCCCCATCTCGTACAGGAAGCTCTATGACATCAGGAGACCTGGCTGATGTCAGTTCACTCTCCTCGAAGGCTCCATCACACCACAGCTCCAGTGGAACAAGCAGTGGGGGCCTGGGCCCTATCAGAATGCCTGATTTCCTCATGCCCCCCAGTCGAGGGGCCAAGTCTGGCCGGTGAGCATTTGTCCGGTCTCTGTTTCCATTACTAACACTCTGCGGTTAACACACGGGTCTCAGAAATGGTCACACTTGTAGGGAAGTAGGCTCTGTTGTGTAGAATGTCTTGTGTGCATGTTATTGTCAGTACGTTTCCTCCAAGCATGTTGTCACCTTCTCGTTATTGGAACGTGGTATAACTTTAGTATCTTCTCATGGCTGCTGCTCCCATACACATTCGGTCGAGGGCGTTTCAGCTGAGCGCTTCCTCTCCTTGTGTGTGTTTGAACCCCAGGCGGGGGGGACGGCAGCAGCAGCCGCCGAGGACTCACACTGTGGTGGTGGGGTCAGAGGTGACGGATGCACGGGGGTCTCAGGTCACCACCCAGTTGAGCCCCCGTGGCCGTGCCCGGCGAGGAAGGCCTCCTTCCCGCGGCCCGCTGTCCAGGTGAGGTGCTCCTGGATAGGCTGGCAGGGTCCAAGACACAGTTTGTACCCACAACTAGGCACTAATTTATAAAACCACTGTTTTTAATCATCTTGCATGACTCTTGAACCTTTTCCCCCGTATGTTTTAATCATTTGTATTAACAAGTATTAACTTAAATGTTTTTCTCTGTAGATCGTAGATAAGCTCTCGGTTTACATAATTAAAAGGTATTGTGATGTTCATTGTGTCACTTTTTTTTGTTCTCTCTCCATCACCTGCTGAAACTGATGCTCAGAGGTGGCAGGACAGGACAGAGAGGTGGTGCCCATGGCCTGGGTGCATCATCCTCAGAAGAAGAACACTTTGCCCAAAGGCATGTGCAAGCACCAGGCAGCCCAGTAGAGCCCAGTACTACAAGCCGCTCTGACTCTCTCAATACCACCTCTCCAGATAACAGCGCTGGCTCCAGCAGTTTTGTTGGGTTGCGTGTGCTGGCCAAGTGGTCATCCAACTCGTATTTTTATTCTGGGAGTATCACTCGAGACCTGGGAGAGAACCGTTTCCGCCTTCTATTCGATGACAACCAGGAGTGTGAAGTACAAGGAAAAGACATCTTGCTCTGTGACCCCATTCCTCTAGAGACTGAAGTCACTGCCTTGACTGAGGAGGAGTTCTTTAATATAGGTAAGCAGGAACTAAAACAAATCTGTTTTTGTCTAAATATCTTTTTTTCTGTCTCAGTCTATGTATGTGATGCGATCTGGGAAAACCCAACACATGTTGAAATTTTACCTTTTTTTAGGTCAAGTTTTTAAGTTGGCTGATGGCTATGATTTTCAGGAATGGAATTTTGAGAAAAACGGTTTTAAAGTGAGACGTGTTTTACTTTCACTTTACAGATTTAAGAAAAGCTGTCAGGAGCGCTATACTGCATTATTACACAGACTAATGTCTGTTTTCCATTGTTTATCATGGGTATAGTCTCTGAACTTTTGATCACCCCTTAAATAGCACGAATAATCCACCTTGTAGTTGTAGTTTACATTTAGAAACGTGAGCGCAGCACAACTGTTCACACAGTTTATACAACAGACTGTCATCAGACTGCTCCTCTTTAGTAACTTCATCATCCGATCCTTCATCTCTGGATGTGAAATAGTCCATTATAACATTGTTTAGGGCACTGACATCACCAGGATTGAGCAGATTGAGACAAGTTAGATCGTTTGAGTGAGCGGCTTCTTCCGACTGTGTTGATCTCTTGCGTTCCGCCATCTCACGATATCAATAAACAAATAAATAAATACAACTTTGCGTGCCGTAGTTTACACAGGACTGGTGGGAAATGTGCATTGTGGGAAATGTGCATTTTGATAGGTTAACTGTTTTTTGTGGTGTTTAGAGAAAGCACCTCTGCAGCACATTCTTAACATTAGAGAAAAGACAGTCATTTCTGCTTGCTGCAATAAATCACAATTTTACTGCAATAAACAAGTGAATTTTGGCAAGATATTTTCAGAGATGATAGTCAAGATGTTACAGAATAATAATTCAATGAAAACCTAATTTTGACAAAAAATTGACATTTGACCTATTTTCGAATTTCCTGAAAATGTCCCAGCATGATCGCATCACATATTCTTTCTCTGTCTGTTATTCTATCTTTGTCTATATATATATATATATATATATATATATATATATATTTCTGTCAGTCTGTCTTTGTCTATATACCTTTGTCTGTCTGTCATTCTGTCTTTGTGTATAAATCTTTTCTGTTTATCTTTTGTCTATATATCTTTGTCTGTCGTTCTGTTCTTATCTGTATCTTTCTGCCTCTGTTGTTTTGTTTGTCTATATATTTTTCTGTCTATACATCATTGTTGCTGTCTGTTGTTCTGTCTACCTTTTGTCTATCGTTCAAATAATCAATATAATGTTGTTACTGTTATGGTTTAATGATGAAGTTATTTTGTGTCAAAATGCAGACAAAAAAATGGTTTAAACAAGTAATTCATTATTTGCGGGCAAAAAACTGTACTGATTGTGTCTCTGGTGTTCAGGTGTGGTGAAGGGTCATAAGACTCAAGGCTCTGAGTTCCTGTACTCTGTGGAGAAAAATGGTCAGAGTAATTGGTACAGCAGAACGTCTGTGATTCTCAGCATGGACCAAGGTAACCGTCTGAGGGAGCAGTATGGACTGGGACCCTACGAACCATCTACACCCCAAACCATGGCCTCTGACATCAGCCTTGGTGAGTCTTTAACGGACCTGTTCAAACCTGTGAAAGTGGAAACAAGTTCTGGATTCAGGCTAACTATGGAAACAAACATCATCTACCATATAAAGAAATACTTATAATTTACATTCTGCTTGAAAATATTGAGATTGTATTATAAAATGAATGGCCTGTGCTTTCTAACTTAATATAAAGTATCTACCAGCAGAGGCTAACAAATTTGAACTTTTGTTATGCCTACTGCTAAATGTCTGTCACACAATATGAACTGGCACTAGTTTTGTCACAGTTGGCATCACAGTGTTATTTTGTTTTCAGATAACCTGGTAGAAGGAAAACGGAGACGCAGAGGAAACAGTGGAGCAGGGACCCCTACACGCAGCTCCACCAACAGCCCGAGAAACCCAGGGCCTTCTGGGAAACGAAAGCTCATCAGCAGCACAGAGGAAGAAAGGAGTCCTGCAAAGAGAGGGCGCAGGGGGGGAGGGGCCAGAGTGGGTACGGTGCCCCTTGCAGACAGACTTTAGTAATTTAACACTATGGACCAAAGCATTTGCTCAATTTTACAATGTTTTATCATATGAATAATGTTATTGACTAGTTCTGGTCTTTTATTCTGGGTTTTTAACATTTTATTCATTTTAGTGGCTATGAAATTATGTCCTACATTTATCTGCAAATGTATTTTTAAATGAACTCAAGCCGTATGAGTGCCTTTCTCCCCAGTGTTTCCATTGTTGTATGTAACTGTCTGATTTTACAATATAAAACATCTAATAAACCACCTGAAGGTGTGAATAAACACTGCTTTTGATACTACTAAATAGAGTGCAGATCTCCAGCTCTAAACAGCAACTGGTATGTGGCATAACATGCTTTTCCTTTTGTGGTGGTGAGCACACAACAGGGTAGATGGGAGTGGTGCTTGTGTTTAATTCCTCACAGTTCATTTTTTCTTTATGAGCTCTTTGTTACACATCCAGCCTTTGATTTAAAATAGTCTTTACAGTACGCCATACTTACTTTCCTTTTGTTTCATTTGAACAGGGCAGCGTATCGCTGCTTGCAACACATCTGGGAGCGGCGCAGACCTGCCGCCTGACCCTAATGACCTGGTAGCAACACATGGACCTCTGCCAGAAAACACCTCTCTCTTTATGGGCTTTGTCTTCATGCTGACGGCATCCTCTGAAAACGATAGAGACTCCAACCACCAGCCCAGTGATGAGGATGAAGGTGAGAGGTAGAACAAATAGACTCGTGTTGAGTTTGCTTTGTTTTAAGGCTCTGTGCTGTTGATTGCTTTCTTTAGTCGCAAAGAAGTGAAGGTTTTTGAGGAAAACATTCCAGGATTTTTCTACATATAGTTGACTTCAGTGGTGGCCAAAGGGTTGAAGGTCCAAACTGCAGCTTCAAAGGGCTGTACATGATCCAAGCCAAGGCATAAGAGTCTTGTTTAGCAAAACGATTGGTAATTTTCTAAAAAAAAACAAAAAAAAAACTTTTAGGTACTTTTTAACCACTAGCTCTATGATGTCTCTTCATGCATTATGTAATCACGTTTGAAAGGTCATGCTAAGTTAGTTCTTCGTCTGTGTACTTTGGTTCAAAAAGGTAGGGTAGGACAAAAACTCCATCTCATTTTCAACTTCAAAATCATCCGACATCGTTGTTTTAACTTTTTTTGTAATCAGTGTTTGACTTTCTTTGCACGTTTGCTTTGTAAACACTGGGTTGGTACTTCCGCCTGCGTCACTCATGACCTTTCAAATGTGATTACGTAATAGGTTTATTACTGCAAGACATTTGTTTTTTTTTTTGTTTTTTTAGAAAATGACCGATTGTTTTCCTAGATACGACTTATTCCTCAGCTGAGATTGTGTAGAGCCCTTTGAAGCTGCAGTTTAGACTTTCAATCCGTTGGCTCCCATTGAAGTCTACTATATGGATGTATAGAGAAGAATCCTGGAATGTTTTCCTTAAAAACCTTAATAATAATAACAATAATAATAATAAATAAGCTCCAAATCAGCAGATTATAATGATTTCTAAAGAATCATGTGACAGTGAAGACTAGAGTAATGGCTGCTGAACATTCAGCTTTGCCATCACAGGAATAAATTACATTTTAAAATGCATTAAAATAATGGAAACTTGTTTCAAATTTTAATATTTAGCTTTTTTTTCCTTTTATTTGATAAAAACTAAATGATTGCAGCCTTGGAATGTGGAAGTGTGTGTTTGTATGATTTCTAAAATGCGATTTCTCCATGTTAGATTATGTTCAGAGAGCGCCCTATAACAAACACTATACAGTGAGACAGCTGGAGGCAGGAGGAGGAATGATCCTGATTGACTTTAATGAAGAACAGGTGAGCTTATATTCAGCACCATTCCTTTTTTTCATCCTGCAAGCGCTGCACAGCATACTTTTTGCTGTGTGTGCATGTTTTATTTAAGAGTGTGTTCTGCATCGCCAGTGTAAAGCAGCCTATCAGAGCTTGCTGATTGCTGACCAGCATTGCCGGACCAGGAAGTACCTGCTGTGTGTGGCAGGTGGAGTTCCCTGCGTGTCTCAGATGTGGGTGAGAGACTGCTGCCAGGAGAAGAAGCTGTTGAACTACAGGAACTACCTACTTCCCGCTGGCCAGGGGCCAGAGGGATGCATTGTGGAGTGGTAAGAGCTTGGCTTGTTTTGGATTTTTGGATTTTTCTCATCTAGTATGTAAAAAAAAAATATTCAAATCCTGCCTTTAGGAAAGCAATTAATTTTTTTTTCGTGGTAAACATCCAGTGTGTTTACACTACTTGCTTTCAGCCCTTTTCTATCTGTAAGAAGCTATTTCTTGCTGTTCAAAACAGCTTGTTTTGCTGCTTGATATTGCAAATTGGTGTCTTACCATACTATTTTCATGTATTATCTTAATTATGAGCACACTGGTTTGTAGTGCAAACTGTTTTACGGTTTACTGCATGTTGTTATTCTTCTCGTTATTTCCTTATAGCGGCTAATGAACCAGAAGGCTTACTTCCACGTTAAAGAATAAGGTGGATAGTTATGAGTTCAGTCTCTACATGATGTCTAAAAGCTCGAGAGAGTAACTGTGATAGTGGAAAGAGAGTTCTGAAAACTGGATATTTTCAGAACTGAATCAAGCCTGTAACATATTTTACACTTTCATCCTTTTTTATGAATATTATATTAGACAGTACTGTCGTTGGACTGAAGTCATACCTTAAAAAATGAGGTTAAAAACTATTTCAAATCTAATTTGACTAAAGACCAAAATCAAATCACATTTTGAACTGGCTGCCATTTAAAAAAAAAAAAAACTCTTACTTGTTTCAAGAAACTGTTAAAAACTCATCTTATTCTTATATTAGTATTTACTTTTTATTTTTATGTTAACTTTTATATTTAATATGTGGCAATTATAAAAACTGCATTATTCCATATGGAATCGATTGGACTGCTGTTCAAACTAAAAACAGCAGAACATATTTTTGCTGCCTGTCTGAACAAAACCTAAAAAAGCTTGAATTCTTTTTTTGTGAATGTTTTTCTTGCTCTGTTCTCAGGCATCCTCGCTGTAACCCTTTTAAAGCTCTGAAGGTGGTGCTCATATCAGAAGATCGTGTGGATTTGTGGACCTCTTTGCTTTCCATGGGTGGTGCAACAAAAGTTCATCACCATAAAGAAAATGAAGACCTTTCTGGTGGGTAAAAGTACACTTGGTTCATTGCAAAACATGGAGAGCTTTAAAGGGATAGTTTATGCAAAAAATGAAAATTCTGTCATTAATTACTCAACCTCAAACCCGTAAGACCCTTGTTTATCTTCGGAACACAAATTAAGATATTTTTGATGAAATCCGAGAGCTTTCTGACCCTGTCTAGACAACAATGCAACTGACACGTTAAGGCCCAGAAAGGTCTGAGTAATTAATGACAGAATTTTTTTTTTTGGTGAACTGTCACAAATATCTGGTGACAAAGTGATTAGAAAACCATATGCAATAATGTGATGTCACTTTTTGACAGACATTCCAAACAAGAAGTTTGACCTGGCGGTGACATCATCTGCAGGTCCATCTGAGGAGCTGAAACGTGTGGCCCCAGACATGCCTGTTGTCTCTCTAGAGTGGCTGATTCAGAGCTTGATCTGTGGAAAGTGCCTCAGCTATGACAGCAACTCTGAATTCTGTCACAACCCTTCCACATAAACCATCATTCCTCTAGTGTCTTCTCACATGTCTTTTAAACATCCTCTGTGTTTTAGTGCATGCATTTTACTGTACATAGTTTTTATGATATAAAAAAAATGTGATTGTTTCACTTGTCTGTTTTATTTCTTGGGCAAAAATTACAAAGCATGGTATTTACAGATTTTAAGTGCTTACATTCAAGGAATATATTTACTTCTCTAGAATGGTTTAAGATAGATTGAGAGTGTGGAAAATACACAACACAAATTGTGAAAAAGACAAAAGTTCCATCTTACAATAATTTAACTATACAAATCAACACACATTGTATTAAGCATGTTTTAATAAGCTGAAATGCACCATTGTGTGAATCTTCAGCTGTTGCTTTATAGCCCAAAACTAGAACAACAAAAACATGAGTTAGAATTTTTTTTTTTTACATGAATCAGCTCACTAAAGCACTGTATGTTATGCCTACCTTCCCAGCGTGCCTCCTGCCTGTGTGTAGTATTTGTTGTAGTCTAGTCGTAACAGCAGTTGTGCCAAATCAGAGTTTATCTGGTGGTTACGAACACTGGAAAGAATCTTAAAGAGCAGGAATGACTGACGACTAAAACCCTGTGAATTTAAAGTACAACAATCAACACAGTGATGTCTATCAAAAAAAAAAAAAACTTGAGTAAATCATAAATTGTGAAATAAGTTAAAAAAAAAAAAAAGCTTACCTTTGTATTTTAACATTTTATATTTATAAATTATGACACAAAATGTCCGGATTTTGAAGTTAATAAAAATCCAAGATTGTATTTATGGAGGCCCATTTCCTATCAAAATAGTAAATTGTAATCATACTTTTAGTCATAATTATGACTTTATAACTCAATTTTGACTTGTCATAAGTATAACTTAGAAATGTTGAAATTGTGAAATAAGTTTAAATAAAGGTTTACCTTTTTATTTTGACAATTTTTGATATAATTATGACATAAGTCCTGATTTTAAAATTATTCCAAATCCAAGATTCTACTTATGGGAACCCATTTACGCCCATTATTGTCTAAATATTTAGTAAATCATAATACTTTGTCATGATTATGACTTCTTATCTCACTTTTAACTGCCATGATTAACATTTTGTCTTAATTTCAACTTTTTATAACTTTTTATAAAATATTTGTCATAATTATGTTTTTTTTTTAATCTACTTTTTGACTTATGTGTCATAAATAATTAGGACTCAGCTCAATTTCAACTTGTCCTAAGTATCTTCTATCATTTTAAAATAGAATAAAATTGAAATTGTGAAACAAAAAAAATGTATTATGACATATAAAGTCCCGATTTTTAAATAATTTAAAATCCAATATAGTATATATGGAAGCGTATTTCCTATCAAAATATTTGGTAACTTGTATCATACTTTTTATGTCATAATTATGACTTAGTATGTAGTATTAGTATTTTCTCACTTAGTATCTCACTTTTAACTGCCGTGATTGACCTCTTTGTCTCAATTTCAGCTTGTCATAATTATGACTTATGGCAGTATGTCATTATGTTTTTTTTTATACAAGTTTTGATTTGTGTCATAATTATGACTTAACTCAATTTCGACTTGTCATAATTAAGGATTATGACATAAAAAAAGTCCTGATTTTGAAATCACAATCCAAGATTGTATTTATAAAAGCCATTTTTTCAGTAAACTGTAATCTTACTTTTAGTCATAATTATGACTTAGTATGTCATAATTTAGATTTTTTGTTTTTACTTAGTGTCTCACATTTAACTACCATGATTGACTTTTTATCTCAATTTCAACTTGTTATAATTATAACGTTATGGCTGTATGTCATTTTTTTTCCATTTTAATGTGTCTCTATGTGACATTTTGACTAAATTTCAACTTGTCATAAGTATCTTCTGTCATTTTAAAAAAGATAAAATGTTAAAAAGTGTAAAATAAGTTGAAAACAAAAGTTTACCTTTTTATTTTGACGATTTACAGTTATTATTATGTATTATGACATAAAAAGTCCTACTTTTGAAGTGATTCCAAATGAAAGATTGTATTTATGGACGTCCATTTTACTATCAAAATATTTGATAAATTCTAATCATACTTTTTAGGACATAATTATGAGTTATTATGTCATCATTTGGACTTTCTCCATTTAGAATCTCATTTTTAACTGCCATGATGGACTTCTTGTCTCAATTTCAACTCGTCATATTTTATTACTTGGTTGTCGTAATTGTTCGTTTTTTAATCTAAGCTTTGATTTGTGTGTCATAATTATGCCATTTTGACTCAATTTACACTTGTCATAAGTATCTTCTATAATTTTAAATGTAATAACTGACTTCTCATAAACTTGACTTTTTATGACTTTTTGTCATAATTGCTAGTCATAACTGACAGTCATTTTCTGTCATTATTATGACTTTCTCAATTTTGATAGACATAATCCTGACTTTTTATGTCATAATTATGATTTACCAAAGCATAATTGTTTTTTTTTTTCCCCTCATAAAGGCTAAAATGGGCTTCCATAAATACAATCTTGCTTTTGGAATAACTCCAAAATCAGTTCACACAAGCAAAGCTACCTTCACAAGAATATCCAGCTGGGCTGCTCCTCTTTCATCCAGAGGCCCAAGATTCTGACTGACCAGGGAACAAAAGTTGTGACAGAGGTCCAGAATCTCATTCAAGCAGTGAAACACCTGGGAGAGAAATCAAATTAAGATTTAACCAAATACAGAACCAGAAGACGGCCTCGATTAAAGACACGAAGAGAGGTTTGTTATGGACACTCACAGGCTTGAGCAGAATGAAAGACTGTGCAAGGAGATTGCTGAGAAAATGATCATGGGCCAATCGAATGCTCTCAAAGTCTCGTGTGGCATTGATCTGTTGCAAGAGCTGTGAAAACTGGGACTCCAGAACATCCACCTGAAGAACAACAGAGGAAAAATTTTATTATGCATTCACATTTACAAAAATATTCAGCCAAATAGACAATTCAAGTTGTAACCTGAAGGTAATACTGAAGGTTATCCACTAGAAAGGCCATGTGGTTGCGGAGTCTCCATTTAACGGCATCTGTCTGGTTTGATTTAAGATGTTTGCGCTGCATCTGTAAGGCCCAGCAGTGCTGCAGCTCAGACTGGACTCGACGCACACTCAACAGGTAACGGAACACTACGTTATACCTGAAATCAACCAAGGGTTAACTTCATATAAGCTTCTGTGGTGTTTGATTAATGATACACTAATATTAAATTGCTAATATCAATAATGACCTACTTCTCCAACACAGCAGGGGTGAAAAGAATATGTAGTGGCCATTGAACCTTGTAAGCCAATCCCAGCGCTGCCCAGCCAGTAGGTGGAGCCTCTCGAGGAGAAGTCTCCTGTGGAGGAGTGGTGCCCTCTCGATTCCCAGAAGCCTCTGCAAGCATAATGAACAAATTCTGGGAAGTATTTAATATCTGGAAAGGGTTGAAGGATAAAAATGCTAGTCAGTAGGCAATACCTTTGCTTTCTTTCCCTTGGTAGTCTATGGTGAGATGCAGGAGGGGCAAAAGATTGTCATCGTCTAGCAGCACTTTATGAGCTGCTTGCTGAAACGCCACATTGACGTCTGAAACAAATGTAGCAAATTAAGATTAGGAAAATTAAGGGTGGCCTCTAAGAAAATAAAGGATTAGTTCACATTTAGAACAAAAATGTACAGATAATGTACTCACCCCCTTGTCATCCAAGATGTTCATGTCTTTCTTCAGTCGTAAAGAAATTATGTTTTTTGAGGAAAACATTTAAGGATTTCTCTCCATATAATGGATATGAATGGTGCCCCAAAGTTTGAACTTCCAAAATGCAGTTTAAATCCAGCTTCAGAGGGCTCCAAATGATCCCAGCCGATGAAGAAGGGTCTTATCTAAAATTGAAATACTTTTTAACTGCAAATGCTCGTCTTGTCTCGTCTCTGCGATGCGAAGCCTCTGTAATCCGGGTCAATACAGTTAGGGTATGTCAAAAAACTCCCATCTTGTTTTTGTCTTCAACTTCAAAATCGTCCTACAACACTGTTTTACCTTTTTTTGTACAGGGCGTTTGATCTTGTTTGTATGTTCACTTTGTAAACACTGGGTTGGTATTTCTGCAGCGATGTAGGACGATTTTGAAGTTGGGGAAGAAAACGAGATGGGAGTTTTTCAACATACCCTAACTGTATTGACCCGGACCACAGAGGCTACGCATCGCAGAGACGAGACAAGATGAGCATTTGCAGTTAAAAAGTATATAAATTGTCAATTTGTTTTGAAAATAACCAATCGTTTCGCTAGATAAGACCCTTCGGAGCCCTCTGAAGCTGGATTTAAACTGCACTTTGGATTTTCAAATTTGGGGCACCATTCATATCCATTATATGGAGAGAAATCCTGAAATGTTTTCCTCTAAAAACACAATTTTTTCACGACTGAAGAAAGAAAGACATGAACATCTTGGATGACAAGGGGGTGAGTACATTATCTGTACATTTTTGTTCTGAAAGTGAACTAATCCTTTAAGAAAAGTGTCTTAATACCATGTTCGGTAACAGCAGAGGGTGGAGTTTTCAGCATATGTTGAGCAAGGTCAATAAAGGCCTGGTAAAGTTCACCTCGCCCCAACAAGTAGAAGTCCTTTATGATCTAAAACAACAACAAAACATTCATTATCAATGCGAAAGTCCATATGCAAAAGCATGCCATCAACAAACTGCTCTTTCTTTTTTTTACCTTCAGCTGCCCCAAAAGATCAGATTCCTCAACCATCAAAGTCCATAAGTGCTGCAAATACAAAAGACAAAAGCAGTCTCACATTTACACACCTGCAAGTACTTTCAGTGTGGGTGAATTTCTTAAAAAAATGCTCATATTTCAGCTTGAGAAAAGTATAGACAGCTGTGGTCAAAATATACACCTTGCAGATTCTGCAAAATGTGAATTATTTTACCAAAAAAAAAAAAAGAAAACAGGATTATACAAAACACGTTGTTTTTTTATTTAGTACTGACCTGAATAAGATATTTCACAAGAAAAAATGATAGTTGAATTTACTAAAATTACCCTGTTCAAAAGTTCACATACACTTGATTCTTAATACGGTGTTGTTTTTTTGTTCAGTGATATCCTTCATGTCCCACAAATTCTTTCTTTGTTTTTTCAGCATTTGTATTTGAACGCTTTCTAACAATGACTATATTATTTTAAGATCCATCTTTTCACACTGAGGACAACTGAGGGTCTCATATGCAACCATTACAGAAAATTCAAACGCTCACTGATGCTTCAGAAGGAAAAACAATGCATTAAGGGGAGGGGTGAAAACTTTTGGAATTTGAAGATCATGGTAAATGTAACTTATTTTGTCTTACATGAAAGTATCTTCTGTTGCTTCTAAAGGGCACTACTAAATGAGACAAATATGATATATAGGCAAAATAAGAATTTACACATCTTCATTTTGTTCAAAAGTTTTCACCTCTTGGCTCTTAATGCATTGTGCTTATTTCTGAAGCATCAGTGAGCGTTTGAACCTTGTGTAATAGTTGCATATTAGGCCCTCAGTTGTCCTCAGTGTGAAAAGATGGATCTCAATATCATACAGTCATTGCTGGAAAGGGTTTATACACAAAATTGCTGAAAAACCACATAATTTGTGGGACCTCATAGATTTTTCTGAAGAACAGCAGACAGTTTAACTGTCACTTAAAAAAAAAAAAAAAAAAAACACAGCTGTGGATCTTTCAGGTAACAACAAAGTATTAAGAATCAAGTGTATGTGAACTTTTGAACAGGGTAATTTTTATAAATTCAACTATTTTCTCTTGTGAAATATCTTATTCAGGTCAGTATTAAATAAAAAAATAACATGCATTTTGTATGATCCTTCTTATTTTGGTAAAATAATTAACATTTTGCAGATTTTGAAAGGTATAAACTTTTGACCACAATTGTACATTTCCATTTTGCCAATTAATCTTTTTTGATATGTCATTCATTTCCATGGGTTTTCCAGTTGTGAAATCACAATTCTGGTATTTCCTGACAATTCCACATTTTCCATGACTTTGGAAGCCCTGCCATTGATTTTATCATCTTTTAGATTGTCATTACCAATATAATACATCACAACATGTTAAAATAATAAAAATATATAATATATAATATATATTTTTAATACAATATTTTTGCAAACAGTAAACTACACTAGTTAACAATAAAAAAAACATTTATTAATATGTGTTAATGTTAATTTCAACAATTACTAAGTATGGAAAAAATACTATGGAAGTCAATGGCCACCATTAACAGTTTGGTCTCATTTTTTGTGTGAGGAAAGACACTTGTATAGGTTTCGAACAAGTGGAGGATTACGGTTAGGTTTTCTGGTAATATTATTTAATAAATCTGATCTAACATGACCACACATGAACAGTTGCATTTTTTCATAATGTTATGAAGCTACAAGAATACTTTTCACATGCATGCATCGTGTGGTACTGTCATTAATGTGAATCGAAGACTGACACAGAAGAGAAGAAATTGTCAAATAGTAATTCTTGAAAAAGTATTCTTGTAGCTTCATAACATTACACTTGAACCACTGATGTCACATGGAATATTTTAACAATGTCCTTACTACCTTTCTGGGCCTTAAATGTGTCAATTGCGTTGCTGTCTATTTATAAAGCTCTCAGATTTCATCAAAAATATCTTAATTTGTGTTTCGAAGATGAACGAAGGTCTTACAGGTTTTGAATGACTTGAGAGTGAGTAATTAATAACAGACTGTTCATATTTGGGTGAATCATCCCTTTAAAATATGACCCAGAGATGTTAAAGACATGTTTTGTGGGATTCACCTTCATATATCAATTTTGTTACAAGACAAACCTCAGCAACTGTGCTCCGAATGCCATCCACAAGATTTTCAAAGTCGACCAGGCTAAAGAGAGGCTGCTGTTTAAGTCTGTGGAGCTCTGCTGCAAACAGGTCCTCCTGGTGTTTCAGTATAGACCCTGAGCAACCACATGAGGGCAGTATTATGAAACTAAACCATTACAATGCATCTGAACAACAGTGGCAAAATGTTTTTCCACTCACCAGCTCGGGATGGGCTCTGGTTGTGATTTTCAAACATTTGCACCGACTCCCCAACAAAGAGGATTTTTTCAGCTACTCTAACAGGGATGTATGAGGGAAGCATCTCCACACGCAAAGAGAACTGCTGCAGGGATGGAGCCAGCATGTTCTCTTCCTCAATCAGTCTCTACAGAGGAACAGTAATGAATAAAAGACAGTTTAATCCTGGAACGTGTATAAATTGTAATAAGTAACTGCAGTAAACTAGCAAATTTCAATCAGAGTATGGCTGTTTAGCGAACTCTAGTTAGCCCTTGAGTTGTTCTAATTACACCATTCTGCTGCCAAATCTCCATTGATGGCCATTTAAAAGTAATTTAAACAGCAACATATAAATTACAAATATTTCATCACATTGTAGATGTTTTGCCATGGAGCAATTCATTTTTATGTGTAAAATGGATGTGTTATATTCTTACGCTTTGCAAACTTCAGTGTTTGT
Organism: Cirrhinus molitorella; assembly: GCA_033026305.1. Taxonomy (NCBI): domain Eukaryota; kingdom Metazoa; phylum Chordata; class Actinopteri; order Cypriniformes; family Cyprinidae; genus Cirrhinus; species Cirrhinus molitorella. The sequence continues at coordinate 34,229,841 of CM065118.1, read as the reverse complement.
AATAAACCTTCAATGAAATATTAGTAGTGTTTTGAAGAAGACTCTTCTGCTCACCAAGCCTGCATTTATTTGATCCAAAGTACAGCAAAAACTGTAAAATTCTGAAATATTTTTACTGTTTAAAATAACTATTTTCTATTTGAACATATTTTAAAATGTAATTTATCATTGTGATCAAAGCTACATTTTCAGCATCAATACTCCAGTCTTCAGCATTACAGCATTTCAGCATTTATTATTATTATCAATATTTAAAGAAGTTGAGTCATTTTTTTCCAAGATTCTTTGATGAATATCCAAATAACGGCATTTATTTGAAATAATAAGCTTTCGTAACATTGGGGGACAGGAGGTTATTATAGAAATTAATACTTTTATTTAGCAAGAATAGTTTGATCAAAACAGACTTTCACAATGATTTTACAACAGATAAATGCTGTTCTTCTGTGACTGGAGTTATGATGCTAAAAATTCAGCTTTGAAATTACAGAAAAAAGTACACTTTAAAATATATTCAAATAGAAAACAGTTATTTTAAATAGTACAGATATTTCAAACTTACTGGATTGAATTCTTGTACTTTGGATCAAATAAATGCAGGTTTGGGGAACAGAAGAGACTTAAACGATACAAATCTTACTGTTCAAAAGCTTCTGACTTGTAGTGTATATTTATTCATATCAACTAAAATATATCAACTTACACTAGTAAGATAAAAACTGATCGATATAGTAGAAATTTTGGCAGGGACCAATTTTTTTTGGAAGCCTTTTAAAGTGTAAAGTGGATTTATTTAATATATTTTTAGGCCTTGAAAACATCACTCAATAATATTTAGCATCCAGAAAAACTTGATGAATTCATGAAGTTGGATTATGGTTGTATAATTTCCTTTTTTTTTTTTATAAATAAAAAAAATAAATATATATAAAAAATCTAAACTACTGGGCTGGTAAAAAAATCTTTATTGTTGAACCTTGGACCTCCTTGTTTACATACACTGCTGTTCAAAAGTTTGGGATCAGTAAGATTTTCTGCTCATTAAGACTGTGATTTGATTAAAAATCAAAGAATCCTGAAAAAAGTATCACATGTTCCAATAACATATTAAGCAGCACAACTGTTTCTAGTTGATAATAAATCAGCATATTAGAATGCTTTCTGAAGGATCGTGTAACACTAAATCTGGAGTAACGGCTGATTAAAATTCAGATTTGCATCACAGGAATAAATTATATTTTAAAGTGTATTATAATAGAAAACTGTTATTTTTATTGTTAAATTGCAATAATATTTCATAATATTACTTTTTTTCTGTATTTTTGATCAAAGAAATGGAACTTTGACTTTGACTTCTTAAAATAACATTAAAAATCTTACTGATCCCAAACTTTGAAAGGCAGTGTATATGGAAGTTACCTGACTCACATTCACATTTATACATAATAAATCCCACCAGACAAATGACCCAGCCTGCCCTGAATCACAGAACCTCAGATATTGCTCCATCGCTCACCAAATCCTGCAGCTCACGGAGCTGTTTTCCACTCAGCCCTCCAATACCCAGGTCCTCCTCGTCTTCCTCCTGTGCAGCTGTGGCTCCACCCGCACTGGGGCCCTGCTTGACAAAGAACTCCTCACTCTGATCCAGCAGTAACCCATGCAGCATCCACGCAGCCAGCTGCTTATACATCACGCCATGGCAGACTGCAAGAATCCTGCAAAACAGACACTACCATTAGAGCAGTAAAAATAGAACTCTGTCTTACGTTCAAGCGCCATGTGCATTAGGAGGGTTTTATTTGGGTTTTTGAGAGCGCACTTCTCTAAGGCCATCCTGACAGGAGGCAGTCCTCCACAGCTGTGCTTGTACACAGTCTCTAGGATCTGGCAGCCATGAATCTGTTAAAACAAGAAAGTTTCAGAAGGTTATTATTTTCAACCATGCACTCTTCTAATCATTTACCGCAAACCGGTGGCACCCGTCAAGCTACAGACCTTCTGAGACTTGATGGTCTCCACAACAACAATCACAGAGGGGAAGAGAAGCTGAAACTAAAGAGAATAAACTGCAAGTTAGTCATATACGGTGGGGTTGAAAACTCTGGGACTTAGTTTGATTTAAATCACCATATACACACTACTGTTCAAAAAGTTTGAGTTTGGTAAGATATTTAACTCTTTTTAAAGAAGTCTCTTATGCGCACCAATGTTGCACCTTTTTAACAAAATATAGAGTAAAAATTGTGCATGATTATTATAATTTAAAATAACTGTTTTCTATTTTAACATTTTAACACAGTTTTTTTCTGTGATGTCAAAGCTGAATTTTCAGCAGCCATTACTCTAGTCTCCAGTGAAATTATCAGAAAAAAAAAAATCATTCTGATATGCTGATTTGGAACTCAAGAAACATTTTTATTATCAATTATTATTATCAATATTGAAAACATTTGTACTGAATTATACTATTGTGAAAGGCCAAAAATAAAATTAAAAATGTCCCTGTTGCTTTTGATCAATTTAATTGCATTCTTGCTGAATTAAAGTATTAAGTTCTTTAAAAATAAATACATGCACTACCATTCAAAAGTTTTTGGACAGTAGTATTTGTAATGTTTAAAAAAAAAAAAAACACTCTTTCTATTTCTTTGATGAATAGAACGTTCAGAAGAACAACATTTATCTGAAATAGAAATATTTTGTAACAGTATAAATGTCTTTATCATCACCTTTGATCAATTTAAAGCATCCTTACTAAATAAAAGTACTAATTTCTATAATTTAAAAAAAAAAGCCGAATGATATAGTGTATCATGTTACAAAAGCTTTTTTTTTTATTTAAGATAAATGCTGATCTTTGGATCTGTCTATTCATCGAAGAATCCTGAAAAAAATGCATTAAATAAAACTGATTTAAATATTGATATTGATGATGATAATAATAATAATAAATGTTTCTTGAACAGCAAATCAGCATATTAGAATGATTTCTGAAGGATCATGTGACACTGAAGACTGGAGAAACAATGCTGAAAATGTAGCTTTGATCAAAGGAATAAATTACATTTTCAAATATATACAAATAGAAAGCAATTATTTTAAAAAGTAAAAATATTTCACAATATTACTGCTTTTGCTGTATTTTGTATCAAATAAATGCAGGCTTTGTGAGCAGAAGAGACTTCTTTAAAAAACATTACAAATTTAACTTTCCAAAAACTTACTGGTAGTGTACAATAATAAATAAAACTTACTGATCCCAAACTTGAACAGTAGTGTAAATAGATCAGTTAGATAATTCAGCATATTTGAGTTAATTGGATGTATAGATAAAACATCTAAAAGGTTGGATTTACCTGTTCTAGCATGTAGTTTACATGAGAAATGGAGAGGTGTGGATCACCAAGAAACTGTAGGGAACATTTAAGTTTAATTAAATTCATAATTAAAATGATTTGGCCATAAAGCATCATAAGGACTCCAAATGTAAACTCGAAATGTAAAACCTCTTTTTCAAGGTCCAGTAGAGCCTGCCGATAGGGCTGCAGCATGGAGTTGAGTCCAGTGCAGAATGCCCGCAGGTAAATGCCATGAAGCCCAGACTGACTCGGCTGGCTGGAGTAATGCTCCTGTGAGACATGTAGAAGAAACCACACTTCAGCCTTGATCTGATCATGTTCATTGACACACAATGCATGAACGGTAGAATACGCTCAGATTACCTGTTGGTGGACATGACCCGTGTGTTGCTCTATAAATTCTGTGAAGCGCACATAGTCAGTGCCCATTTTACAGAGCCGATTGAGGACACTGGTTTCACTGGGGTGGAGGAACGGAAGGTCCTGGGACACCTGTGATCAACAACACTTAATTTTCATTATACTGGCATACCACTAACAGTTCCACCCACAGAGGTATTTTAAGTACTTCAGAATACCATGGTATTACCCTGTTTTGGGGCATGTGTTATGTACTGTTATATGATGGTATTCCCTGAAGTACCATGTAACTATCACTCCCACAGTAGGACATTATTTTAAAATAATTCTATAAATGTATTAATAAAACAGAAACACTACTTGTTAGCTAAATATTATTGTCGTACGTCTGTACAGCCATAATGCAATTTATCCACTCTATATAATACAGTTAAATTACACCTTAACATTATTAGATGCATCACTGACACAGTACTGCATACAATACCTGCAGTCCATTCCGTTTATTCCAGGTGAATATTGTCCCAGGATATCCACTCAGAGCCAGCAGCAGCTCATGAATCATTTTTATCGGTGCTGTTAGTCAGATAGCCTATTTAAATGAAACACACGATAGTAAAAATACAGATAGCAAGCTCTCATCATTAATGTTTTCGCACCGCCAAAACCCCGGTCGCATGTTGATGACGCAAATCCTGAGCGCGACAGGGGAAGTGCTGCTCAGCCAGCTCCACTACACTTACATTTAACATAATATTTTGTACCATATACAGCTGATGAGGACTCATTTGCAGAGAATATATTTAGAGGTAAACAGTGCTTATTTTGTCTTAACGACATGTAGTAGTTTTATGTGCGTGTGTTTTGCTGTTTCATTTATATTACATATGTTGATTGCACATGTAACGACTGATTGGACTCATTAAAGTTAAGATTAGGGTCATGTAAATCCCTACAGGATTAGCAAAGTGGTTATTATAATGCATTACTAAAATGCGTTGGTAGTTATAACGTGGTAATTTATAATAATAATAATAATCTGTGCGAACTCGAATGAAAGCAAGCCTAAAACTACAATTGACTCAACACTGAGAACTCTAATGTAAATTTAAAATACATGCGTATGTTTATGTGTAAACTGTCCAGTCTGCAGCATTAAATGTCTTGCCAACTACTGTTCAAGTGTTTGTTTGTCTGTCGCTGGGAAACATGCCTAGAATTACAGCCCTCAGGCCTTTAACCTGCTGTGTTTGACTCTTTTTTTTTATATATATATATATGAACTTGTTAAACTAACTTTTGATTGTTTTGCATGTTTGCAGTGATGGCGGCGGAGACAGGAGTAGATATCGTTTCTGAGTTCCTCAGTCAGAATCCACACCTGGAAAACTGGGTGGAATCTTTAAGAGGACTTTGTGAGACAAATAAACAGTGGCATGCCAGAAGAGAGTTTGTCCTGCGCAATATAGAGGCCTTTCCCACCATCCAACCTGGGATCCCAAGTTCTAGTTTGGATAGACTTCTGTCTCTGTCCATGGTTTGGGTGAACCACGTATTTTTGGGCTGTCGGTAAATGTCATTTTTGGATTTTTTTTTCTCATGAACACAAAATGTGTTTATTTCAGTTGTTAGTGGGTCAATGACATTTACAGTTGAGGTCAAAAGTTTACATGGACCTTACAGAATCTGCAAAATGTTAATTATTTTACCAAAATAAGAGGGATCTTACAAAATGCATGCTATTTTTTTATCTAGTACTGACCTGAATAAGATATTTCACATAGAAGACATTTACATATAGTCCACGAGAAAAAATAGTAGTTAAGTTTATAAAAATGACCCTGTTCAAAAGTTTACATACACTTGATTCTTAATACTGGGTTGTTACCTGAATGATTTAAAGCGGTGTGTCTTTTTATTGTTGTTATTGTTTAGTGATATCCTTCAGGTCCCACAAATTCTTTGTTTTTTCAGCATTTTTGTGTATTTGAACCCTGTATTTGAAACAATGACTGTATGATTTTGAGATCCGTCCTTGTACACTGAGGACAACTGAGAAATTCATATGCAACTATTACAGAAGGTTCAAATGCTCACTGATGCTGCAGAAGGAAACACAATGCATTAAGAGCCAGAGGTGTAAACTTTTGAACAGAATGAAGATGTGTACATTTTTCTTATTTTGCTCAAATATATATATATTTTTATTTAGTACTGCCCTTCAGAAGCTACTTGCATGTTTCCCAGATGACAAAATATGTTAAATTTACCCTGATCTTCAAATTCAAAAAGTTTTCTCCCTCCGGCTCTTAATGCATCGGGTTTCCTACTGGAGCATCAGTGAGCATTTGAACCTTCTGTAATAGTTGCATATGAGTCCCTCAGTTGTCCTCAGTGTAAAAAGGTGGATCTCAAAATCATACAGTCATTGTTGGACAGGGTTCAAGTACACAAAAATGTTAAAAAACTAAAGAATTTGTGGCACCTGAAGGATTGTTTGGAAGAACAGCGGGCAGTTTAACTGTTCAAGACAAATAAAGGACTCATGAACAACTATCACTAAACAAAAAAAACAGCTGTGGATAAGACACATCACATTATTTTCTCTTGTGAACCATATGTAAATATTTTTTATGTGAAATATCTTATTCAGATCAGTAGTAAATAAAAAAATAACATGCATTTTGTATGATCCCTCTTGGTTTTGGTAAAATAATTAACAGGTGCATGTATACTTTTGACCTCAACTGTATGCCATTTTTGCTGACTTGTATTCATCAAGAACACATGGAATTGATCAAAAGTGACAATAAAGACTTACAAAATGCTACAAAATATTTTTGTTTCAAATAAATTTTTTTGTAATGTTATATTTTTAAGAATCTTAATAAAATGTTTTCAGTTTTCACAAAAATATTAAGCACTTTTCAACATTGATAGTAAAAATAAGAAGTAATGGCTGCTGAAAAATCAGATTTGTCATCACAGCATTTTAAAATATATTAATATATAACGTTTGTAATAATATTTCACAATTTTTCTGTGATCAAAATGTATTAATTATTTGAAAACCTAGAATCTGAGGGTGCAAAAAAAAAAAAATTGTCCAAAATGAAGTTCTTAGCAGTGCATATTACTGATCAAAAATTACGTTTTGATACATTTACGGTCGGAAATGTACAAAATATCTTCAAGGGACATGATCTTTACTTAATATCCTAATTATTTTTTGGCATAAAATAAAAAATCTGTCATTTTGACACACAATATATTGTTGACTACTGCTACGAATATACCTATGCTACTTACGACTGGTTTTGTGGTCCAGGGCCACAATAATAGTCACACCACACTTCTGATACATTTCTAATAACTTGGCACATGTTTTAGACTTGATTTTCCCTTTTTTTTTCTCTCTCTCTCTCTCTCTCTCTTTTTTTAAGATTTTTCTTATTTTAATGAGAAAACTGTTATTTGTCATTGACCCTAATGCAGATATCCACAGCCTGTAATGGACAAGGTAAATGAGATGGCAGAAGGAATCACTGTGACTGACGCCCCTGAGCGAAAGACTAGAGATGAAATCATGGGAAAAACAAAAAGACCTGCTGTTTCAGGTAAATGGACTATTTTAATGTGTGTCATTGAATTAGTGTACACTACCATTCAACTGATACTGGTTGGTAAGCTTTTTTAATGCTTTTAAAAGAAGTATCTTAAAAAAAATCAGTAAAACAGTAATAATGTGAAATATTATTACAATTTATAATAATTATTTTCCATTTGAATATATTTTAAAATGTAATTTATTATTTTGATGACAAAGCTGAATTTTCAGCAGCCATTACTCCAGTCTTCAATGTCACATGATACTTCAGAAATTATTCTAATATGCTGATTTGTTACTCAAGAAAATATTTCATATTTTTTTATGTTGAAAACTGTTGCGGTTAGCGTATTAGAGTAATACAGAATGATTTAAATACTGATTTATACTGAGCTTTTTACCTGTATTTTGTAGCAGTGGATGCTGATTACCAGAGTAAGAAGGCTAAACCCAGTGATGCAGATGTCAAAGCTCATGCGAAGAGTGTTGGGCGTCCATCTGCCAGTACTCTGAAATCTGGCCCTCCACCGGGGGCTCCTGCAGAACACCAGCCCTTTTTTAATCGACTCTATAAGGCAGTCGCTTGGAAGCTTGTGTCTGCTGGTGGCTTTGGCCCCAACCTGGAGCACTTTGAAATCTTGCGCAGCTGTGTGGAGTCATGCAAGGCCAGTCTTACCTGTGTGTTTGTTCCTCTCAAAGACATTTCCGACCTGCCTACGGGACGTACCCAGAAAGAAGGACAGGTTTGTGAACTGCGCTGCTGCACCGTCTACATGGGTACGGGCTACGGCCGGGATGAGTGTGCTGCCAAGGCAATGGCCTCCAAAGAAGCACTCAAAGTATTTCAAGGGCAAAAAGTGACAGTGAAAGTTTGCCGTCGCAGGTTCAGAGGACGAGACGTTGACGATTTGGTTCTGCTGGATGAACAGTCCAGGAGCCAGGTTTTCCCTCCAGCTCTTAGCCACCCCTTTCAGGAAGACCAGTAGAGCTTAATTCTGCCACATGTTGTAGATTCAGTTATGGAGACATTTTTCACTGCAGTTCCAAAGAGTTTAATTTGTGCAGGTTTTAGTTATTCTCGTTCAGAATAGCGCTATGGAGGACCTTTAGGTTTATAGTTGTTTGTAAAAGTGATTTAAAAAAGAGTTGCGTGCCTTGTAAAATGCTTATGCTGTTGCTTTAGAGTCTTGTTTGTGGTTTTGAAGTTTAGGTGGTTTAGATCTTCATGGTTGTTGAACATCCATAACTGTGGTTATAGTTCAGTCTGACCTTTAAAAAGTTGGTGGTTTGAAAAGCTGCTATTTTAATTGATAAAATGTCAATAACTTTTGTTTGATTTATTTCTAAAGCATTACATCAAGAATATACAGTCTGCAGTTGACAGTGGTTGGATTAGAGGATAAAGTAAATCCTTCATTAATACATGAATGGTAATACAATTGTAATGGTTAGACTCAGTTTTGATTGTTAGAGCAAAATATTACAGTAAATAATAAAATAGTAATGATAAGATCTCACTGTTAGCTTGATATCTGAATTTCTTGATTTTTTTTTTAATATTTTACCATTGCTTTATATATATTATACAGTTTTTATTTATTAATACATGTCATAACCACTTTCTTGGTCATACACTGTGATGAGGTTTGGTCATGTTGTTGCTGTTGTTGTGGACCTTTGGGCAGATTCTTTGAATGTCAAATAAAAACTGCCGTCTGTTTCAAACCAATGTTAAATGTTCAAGCAGGCATATCATTGAAGTGTACATGTTTGGTTAAATTAACTGCTATCTTTACTTGAGGTTTAACTTGGGTTATATTCTGATTTCATAAGAAGATGTAACATGTTACATGTCTGTCCATAAGTTTCTGTTTTGTTTGGTAGTGGCATTTTAGAAATAAAAATCTTGAATCTTCTTGAATCTCTAAAAATCTCAAATTTGATGGGATGGTTCCAAACCAGACACTACATGACAGTATAATAAGTACAATTGCTTTTTGCTTCATAACTGTAAATATAAGGGCAGGAATCAAAAGGTTCTATATCTACAGTTTACTCCAAGTGAATTTTTCGCTATTTTGAATTAAAAAACTCTTCCAAGGCTATTCACATGAATCTTGGCACACCCCCGAAAAACAATTTCTTAAAATGTTACAAAGAAATGAGCTAGTTAAAGCAGTTCAGAATTTCCAATTTTCACTAATTGACCTAAAGACAAATACTTTTTTTAGATTTATGAATTCTTAGTTGCAAATGTAAATGTTGGTAATACTTTAGAACAGGGAACACGTATTCACGATTAATTAAAGGTTTTCCCTCAATAAACTACTAATTTGCTGCTTATTAACAGTAAGTAGTGGTTGTTAAGTCTGGGTATTGGGTAGGATTACGGGATCTAAAATGTGCTTAGAACTACTAATAAACAGCCAATATACTGTTAATATGCACAAGCAATTAGTTACTAGTGAAAATTAGACCTTAAAATAATGAATTAATACCCCTTCATTTTTTGACATGTCATGTTGCTGCCTTATGTTAAAATGCTTAAAATTATTTTTTCCCACATCAATCTACACTACATACACAATAATGACAAAGCAAAAACAGGATTGTCACAATTTTATAAATTTATTATATATATATATATATATATATATATATATATATATATATAGTATAAGTATTCACACCCTCAGTACTTAGCTGAAGCACCTTTACAGTCTTGAATCTCTTTTGTTATGGTGCAATTATCTGCCATTCTTTCCCTCACCTCTCCACTTCTCAAACTCTGTCAGCTTGGATGGGGGCAGAGGCACATTTTCAGGTTTCTCCAGACATATTTGATTGGGTACAAGCCCAAGCTCTGGTTGGGCCACTCGAGGACATTCACAGAGTTGTCTACAAGCAGTGGCGGAGCCAGAGGGGTGTCCGGGGTGGCATACCCCTGATGTCCGATTGGCCACCCCGGGTGCCACCCCAAAATTTTATTCGCTGCTGTCAGTTGCTGATGCTGATTGACATCTTGTCTAAAGACCTTTTTGTATTTTGCCGGTAACGCTGCTCAAGCTATTTTCAAATCAAAGACGACCCGAAAACAATGGTTTCAAGGTAGGACCAATAATAAAACACTATATTTGAAATAAGTTTTAGGCTATAGTTTATTAGGTTTGTTTGCTGAGTAACGTTTATTATTTGCTGTGTAAGTTAACGAGGCGCCGACGGTTAGGGATAGAGAGATCGATTTACACTTTATTACATGCACATACTATATATGTAAGTTATTATATAGTTTATGATACTCCAATATTTTGCTAATATGGGGAAGTAATGTTAGGCTAGCTAGGCGCGTAGCTATGGGTGGGCCCTGTCAAGTCAGGCCCAACCAGTCAATTGCTTCTCAAGGCAGCCTATTCATAATCAGTTCATCAGAATTCAGCTATTAAAATAGTTAAATTTTGTATGCAATGGAAAGTGATTCGTTTCGTTTTTTTATTAAGTTAATTTAGAAATACGTTTGGAGAATTGTTTTGTTAGTTAAATATAAGTTTTTGTTTTTAAAAGTAGCCTAACGAACAGCAGTCAGCGGAAGACTGTTAGTCTGTTTGATCAGTTTATTCTCAAATAATCAGGACTTGCCTAAAATAAAATCGACAGATATAAACCAGTTCAAGTAGACACAAAACAATGTTAGTTTAAACGTTAAACCTAGATAAATGTGCGCTAGGCGCATATTCAAACGTTTTTGCGGAGAGGGGAAGCTGAAGTCGCATTGCATGGAGGCGCCAGCGCGATTGCAATTTTTTCAGTGTAACAATTTAAAATTATCCGTCATTGTTGCTTACAAAGGTAAGAGTAATACATCATTCGGATATGTTAAAGGTCTACTTTTATTTGTGTGCACTCACAATATCAACAAAACGTTACAGTTATAAAATAAAGAAAACAAATATGATGCGCTCTCTGCCTTCTTGTACTTGAATAGGAGCGCTTCTCAAAATGAATCGATACTCAGCGCATGCCTTACAAGATGATACATGTATAAATAGAAAGCTTTAATTATTACTTGACTAAATAAAACTATTCGGAAAGAAAACTGTCATTATGTAATCCGTAAATATGCTTTTTTTTCTCTAAAGGTGCGTCCAAAAAGCAGATTGCGAGTCAGAGTCTTTTTGCGACACTATCTCAAATAGTTAGTTACTTAATTATTCATTCAAATATCTCCTTATTCTTTACCCCGACATATTCATTGTAATTACTTTTGCCGGTGCTTTCATATGTGGCCGCTTGCTATGACATACAGGCTTATGCTCTGATTAAACGGTGGTGTGTATTCAAGCAGGTGTAGTTGCGTTGGTCAATTTTTAAAACTGATGCAGTTTTGGCTCGGCCCACCAAATTTTCTCTTCACAAAACGAAAAGTTTTTGTGAAACGTTTCACTAAACGTTTTGCCAGTTCTCATCAGAAGCGCAGAATTATGTTGTTTTAAACATAGGCTACATAGGATAGGTTTGTAAATGGTCACACTAAAACTGTTTTGTTTTAGTTTTCAAATCCAGGATTTGACATCTGTTTGATGTCTGCTACGTCTAATTTTTCTTTATACTAATGTTTTTGTAAATAAACGCATTGTTTGTGCAAATAAAACATTTGAATTCATTCCTTAATTTATTATTTCAACTTTGAGTAGGCTACAGTGCCTGTGTGTGGACCCCTTGAAATAGCAGTGGCCACCCCCTGGACACCCCAAGTAAAAAAATCTAGCTCCGCCACTGTATACAAGCCTCTCTTGCTGTGTGCTTAGGTTCATTGTCTTGTTGGAAGGTGAACCTTCTGCCCAATCTGAGGTTCTGAATGCTCTGGACTGGGTTTTCGTTAAGGGTTTTCTCTATAATTTGGTGCATTGTGCTTTTCTTTTACTCTGACAAGTTCCTCAGTCCCTGCCACTGAAAAACAGCTGCACAGCATGAGGCTGCTACCAGCACACTTTACTGTTGGGATAGTACTCTGCAGGTGATGAGCAGTGCCTGGTTTCCTTCAGACATGATGCTTGGAACTGAGGTTCATCAGACCATAGAATCTTGGAACATTTAGGTGCTTTGTTGCAAATTCCAGGTATGTTTTCATGTGTCTTCACCATAAAGCCCAGATTGGTGGACAGTTGTAGTGATGTTTGTCCTTCTGTAGGTTTCTCCTATCTCCACATTTAATCATGGAGCTCAACTAGTGTGACCATCAGGTTCTCGGTCACCACTCTAACCAAAGCCCTTCTCCATCAATTGCTCAGTTTTTGCCAGGAGGCCAGCTCTAGGAAGAGATGTAGTTGTTTCAAACTTCTTCCATTAAGGGTAACAGAGACTACATGCTTCAGTAAATCTTTAATACAGCAGATTTTTTTCTGAACTCTTCAGGGCTTGGTTTTTGCCCTGATATGCATTTTCAGCTGTTAAACCTTTTATCAAGACATGTGTGTCTTTGCAAATCATACCCATTCAATTTAATTTGCCACAGGTTAACGTCACTGAAAGTGTAGTAACATCTACAAGCAATATGAATGCTCCTCAGCTAAATTTCAACAGTTTGAATACTTATGCAATTGAATTATTTGTTTTTTTATTTGCAATAATTTTTTGCAAAGATGTTAAAAAACTCTTTGTTTGTTTTTTTTGTCTCACCAATATAGTATACATTGATGTGGAAAAAATATAATTTAAAGCAGTTTAACATAAGGCAGCAACATAACAACATGTAAAAAAAAAAGAAGGGGTATAAATAAATGTTTGTTTTTAATATAAAAAGTTTGATTTTTAGCAAATGTAAAAGCCCACACCAAAAAGTGAAATAAATAAGCCTAAGGCTGAAGGAAAAGCAAGTTCAGGTCTGTACAGTAGAACTGTAGGAGAAAGAAGTTAAACACTCTTCAGCAACAAGAAACATGAAGCAAAAATGTTAGTTAATCTAAAGTAAGTTTGGCTTATTAGTATGGTTGAATTGGATCAACAAAGGTTAGCAGCAAAGACATTGGTTAATAAAATGGGATTAAATGCATAAAGGAAACAAAAAGTAACTGGTATTTTCTTGTAAATGAAAAAGTAATGCTATACTTTACTAATTACATGAAAAAAGTAATCTAATTACGTATCTCGTGTTACTTGTAATGCGTTACCCCCAACACTGTTCATGAAACCCTAGTAAAGATTCAAGATTTTGGATTTTTGGTGTAAAAATATGCCATTTGCAGCTACAATTGAAAATTATTTTTTGTTACATTTTTTCAGTTACACTTTTGTGAACCAATCCTCATTATTAACTAACTATTAACTACAACTTTTGCATCAATTAACTTCTAATTACTGCTTATTAATAGTTTTTAAGTTTAGTTATTGGGTTGGATTAAGGAATCTAGAATATGGTCATGCAGAATAAGACATTATGTGCTTTATAACTAATAAACAGGCAATATGTTAGTAATATGCATGCTAAAAATATCTAGTTAATAATGGGAATCTAGAGAAACTAAAACCGAAGTGCTCCAATTATAACACGTTCACATATTTTGTTTGATCAGTTCCCATTTATAATCACTTGTTGTGCTATTTTTGTAAACACTAAAGGGATACCATTAGATTCAGCCTAAATGTGACGTGTATATCAATTATTTGCATATATTCCCTACCAAGCATAGTAATTTGAGTATAAAAGTGTTTACATAACCTCATCGGTCATTTTTTTTTTATCTCTTGTAAAAGAGCAGCTGTAATTATTACCGAAAGCAAATGACAGTTTTATTAAACATCACATAGCGCTTTGCTCATATTTAAACCACACAATCAATTTTGCTTCCTCTCCAGCAGCTCAAATGCAATTACACAATCAAATGAATAACTTCTGAATGAGGAAAAAGCGTTATGATATCCGAATATTAAATGGCTTGAAGGTGTACAATGGTTTGATTGGTGTTATATAAAATTACCTATCAACTTCTATTTCTATTTTTATGCAGAGATGTGTCTGGCCTGTTTCTCAGTGCCAGGAAGCAACAGCAGAAACGTATTTCCCATCGTTCTTCACTCCTCTTCTGCTGGCAATCTGCAAAATGTTACCAATTGTAAATGAACCTAACAAGGAATGAAAGCGCCCATTTAAGTGCCGACTTTGATTGACATTTAAGGGAATTTGGGTGTGTTTTTCCGCTTGGCTGCAAGCTGGACTCATCCTCTCAGGCAGAGCTAATCATGGGACAGCCTGTACTAACTGCACTTTTCCTCATTCTCTCCTATGAGTCAGAGGCTTTTTGAAATACAGAAATGTCACATATTTTGACCCCTCGTTATAGCTAAGCTGTTGAAATCATGCATGCGGATGGAATGAAATGTGTGAGACAAATTGAAGAAAATTACTAGGAACTTAGAAGTTTTATAAAACACATTCCCTGAAACGCCATAATTATTTTATTGTAATGACAGAATTTCAGTGAATGTGTTTTATTAATTTTTTCCCTTTTCTCATTCCAGGTACTACATTAAAAATAAGACTAAAGTAATTTAAGAAATAAAAGCTTAAATACACAAATTTGACATTGTTTTCCTCTTGATATTTTGTAATATTTAAGTAAACAGTGTAAATGTCTATTAGGCATTAAATCATAATGTATTTGTTTTACAACCAGCAGCAGTATGTTTATCATCATTTAACTTGTTTTCCTCAATGTATAACGTTACAAACATTTTCCAGTAGCCTATGTTTAGTAATTTATAGTTAATTTAGAATTTTCAATACTTGATTTTAACTACATTTTCTTCAATGCAGTTCAATTTGGTTGAAAAAGTCCAGTGTTTTATTATGTATTTATTTATTTTACTGCAGGTTGCCACTTTGATATAGGAAGAAGCAAATAAACTTAATCTTTTACATTTTTATTTTAGTAATTTGCTTCTTTTTAAACAGTGCAGAATGTTTTGTTTACATGTCACCACAAAACATTTATTATACTAAGTAGAGGAAACACACAGACTGCCTTAGAAAACAAAAGTCCACACAATTTATTCAGGTTTAATTACACATCAAGAGCAGCAAATAATTAAACAATCTTTCAAATTCATCTGTTCTTCTCATAGCACTTCATAATCATAAAAATAGAAATCACATAATGTATAAATGTCTGTAATATCATGTGTACTATATTTCCAATTCACAATCCATTTTTATCTTTACAAACATTTCAGCAAAAAGTAATTGCAAAACGCTCCACGTGGACAGTCGCACATTTTGCCGATTCTTGATCCTTTCCTGATGGCGCATTGCTCACCAACGTCGCACTGAGGTGAAAGAAAAGCGTAAATATTAGATAAATCATTGTCAGCGTTTTGTTACTAGTAAATGTAAATACGAAATGTGTGATTTGAAAATCATCTAGGCATCACTATAAATATCAAATAGTAAAACACAAAAATCTCGTAAAAATAAAAAATTTGTGTTAGTACTCACTGTAGGAACGCGCCCAAACTTCTTTTCCCAAAGTGAGATGCGTTTACTCTGCAGTTTCTCCAGAACGTCATGTAAAGCCCCGAGCTGTGAACACGTTCACGTCGATTAATGCAGGAAAGTATCATTAAAATCTTTTTAAAGACGGAAACATCATTTGCTTTCTATGCACCGAGAATTACGCAATACTTACGAGCTGCTTTTCGTTGGTCAGATTCGGGTCCTTGGGGTAAAACTCTCTCAAAGCTCTCGTTTCTAAGTCGGATTCGTTGTCAAAGTCTATTTCAGCACCCTGAATGCAGGAGACCAGCACAGCGCATGCCATCGCTGTGGTCCAGAGTTTGGAGCTCTCCATGGTCACAGCCAAGACTGAACGCGTCCTCTGCACTGAGATTCAAGTGAACACTAGCTTCCCGCGGTCCAATCACCTTATATCTGCTCCACTGACACACCACTCTCTTCGGTCCTTGTTTTGCCCCACCTTACACATTGATTTTTGTCCATGCGTAATAAGGACGCCGACGATGACTCATTGCGTAAAAGCTGGCGAGTTTATTTCCAAAACAAGACTGAAAGACGTCTGAAGGGACGAAAACATGTCTTTACCCGTTATTATATATAATTCTGTTTTTCGATTGTTTCAGCTTAAGTTTTGTAGTTACGCTGGCTACATAAAAACAGCAGTATGAAACAGATGCCAGATCCACTTTGAAAAAAGAGGCACAGGGCTAGTTCTAACACTGTTTACATCAGGTTTGTTATTGAAAATCACTTTATATATAGGAAAATATCTTAAAGTACTGGCTACAAAATGCTTTTGAACATTTTCACCATTAATGCACATCTAACTTCAAACGCAGCATGCCTCAAAATGTGTCACAATGGAGCCTACTGTTAAATAGTTTATTATGGGCTTTTGTACTACATTTAAATGGTAACATTATGAAACACACACATATGTGTTTCCATTTTTTATGGGTTCATTCCATAGGTGTGATTTTTTTTCTACTGTACAAACTATTTTTATACCCACAATTTTTTATATTTTTATCAATTTTACACTTCATTCTGTATGATTTATAAGCTTGTTTTCTTATGGGGACCAAAAATGTCCCCACAAGACTATACTTGTGGGGACATTTTATCCTTGAAATGTAGGGAATACCAGGTACACCAGCCAACAGTCTGGGAGAAAAGTCAAACCAAAATTTATTCAGACACCTTCAATATTTTGTACACTATCACAGTTTATTCGCTATAGTTTAGAAAATGATAATAAAATATGATGTGTCAGAACAAATTCATCTTGATAATCACAAATCAGTTACAGTAAAACCTAAATTAATTCAGATACCTTCAACATTTCTCACATTATCACAGTTTATTCGCTATAGTTTAGAAAATGGTAATAAAATATGACGTGTCAGAACTAATTCATCTTGATAATCACAAATCAATTACAGTAAAACCAAAATTTATTCTGACACATTCAAAATTTCTCTCATTATCAGAGTTTATTCACTATAGTTTAGAAAATGGTAATGAAATATGACAAGAACACAAGTTAAATTGTGCCAGAACAAATTAGAAATGATAGAATAGTAATCAAAGTCTTAAATAAACCTTTTGGTATCAGTTTATCAGTTTTACTGGTAGTCCACTCTATGAAGAAACTATGTCACAGTTTACTTTATTTTGTTATCCTAACTTACATAAATGAACTATAGTGTCCTCCGCCCCCTAGTAAAAAATACATATATATATAAAAAAAAAATTCTGGTGTCTGAATAATTTTCGGTTTGACTGTATATAACTGTGTCTGGTTTTAAACTGGGTATTTTCAACATGAAACAATCAATAAAACAGCAAAATGTGATATTTAAAACCTCTCTATTTAACCAACCTGCAATTTATAAAAATATGTTGTCTGAAACTTTCAGTTAAAATCTAAATCTATATGCTGATGTGATTTTATTGCGTTCGCTTTATTAGATCGCTGTCCCCATGCCTAGACAATTAAGATCCAGCCCCGGACGCCAGATCCTGTCAGAAAATATTAGTTTGTCCAGTAACAGAACAACTCGTCAGCAGAGTAGTCTAATACCCAAACCCTGTTAACAGGAGGTCTTGTCTGGTACCCAAAATACCCAGAACACTATTAACAGTCTTCTGTCAGCCAAGAAGTTGACTGAGGAAAAAACAGTGAAAGTGAAGAGCAGAGGCAAGAGATAAAGTAATGATGGTAAAAAGGAGCAGAGTTTATTGAATAGTCTTAGATGCGTATGTCTCAATGCTCAGATTTCATCTGAAGAACACAAATCCAACAAGTATTGTTATACCAAACTGCTTCACAACAACATCCCATAAACCTTGGGTTTCATAAACAGTTCCTCATATCTCTTATTCATGAAGACAAACAGCCCTTGAAACCACACAGTCATAAGACTAAACAACAATGGAAAAATATATAAAAAAACAACAATAATATAACATAATATGACTAATCAATTAATGAATCAATGTAATGGATATATAAATGACTATAATGAATAAATGATAAATGATTATAAATGAATAAAGGAATGAAGAATAAATGAAGAATTTAAAAAAGAAAGTAAAACACAACACAAATGTATGGTTGCTCTCATGAAGCAAAACACACACAATTTGCATTTGAGGATCCTTAGATCCTTCAGCTTGTTACCCAACAGCTTTAGTAAAGTATTATTGTAATAAGGCAAATTAGTAAATAATACCATATCATTCAACTCCGTATGTGACAACTTGCCCCACGTTCTTATATGGATGACATTAATGTAGCTATTTTGAATACATTCAAATGACAAATTATTAGAAAGAGGCCCAGTTTATCTGAATTCACAACAACAGAAACAGTGAGCTGAGAGCGTATAAGTTTAGCATGACCATAATACTTATTTTTAGTAATGGTAGAATGTACACATTGTGATAAAGATGGTGAAGCTTAAGTGTCCCTCTATACCAGCTGTCTTACTCGCATTCATCGTTTGAAGGCTTTTTGTGTCGCAGGCATAGCATTTATTGAACGTCCAAAAGGAACATCAGTAGCTTGCCAGAAAAAACCCTGCAAAATATTTTTTTTTTTCTTAAATACAGTGTCCTATACACAAGAGTGAAATGAGTTAATACATTTTCAATGGCCAACAAATGAATTTAGAAGTGGCTGCTGTAGAAGATGCTTGTCCATTTTTGTTGATTAATCCTATTCTAGGCACAGGATGTGTGATTTTGTTGTTTCCTGCTGATTAATGCAAAGCCAAGCCTCACTTTGATCCGGTCTTAGTTGCTTCATGAGGATCTTTTGTCGGTTAGAGGCAGGAATCAAACCAGGTCCGTCTGACTGCTCTGTGGGCTGCATGAGTCATATCATTCCAATTACCACATGTATTATTGGCTGTCAGAAACTTTTCCCTCAGCTCTGTTACCTGTTTATTAATACGACCACTGTCGGGCTAGTTTTGCTCACCACTCACATCAAATGAGCTCTATTTTCATCTTCTTCCAAGAAAAATTATTCAATTTTGTTCAGGCAGATAGTTCATCTGCATAAGGACGCATGTCAGTGGTTTAACACCAGTAAAACATTTCGCTTTTCACAGACATTATTCGCACAGCATTTCTCCACACTGCTAAAATAAGGTCCTGAGGGTGTCATTCCTGTCAAAACAGTGTAGACCATTTTTGAAAAGATGATTACTGGATAGGACAGGATTGCCATAGGGTGTCAAACCCAGACCCAAGTGTGAGAATGGCTGAAGGGAACATAACCTAAAATACACACTGGCAGTTGCAGTAAACTACGCATAAGCATTGCTACTGTTCTGTGTGCAGGCTTCATTCACAATTTGACTTGACAGTTTGTAAATGGTAGTTTGCTGTAATCTTTAAATGTGGTGAAGGTTTGCCACCCTCTAATAAGCTTTGCCTCTGATTTAAGTTGAGGAAATAACATATCATCTGCCAAGCAGCCACAACAAAGGAAGTCTGACATCTTTTAATAATAAACTCTCACCTTTAAGTTCCCATTAAGCTTATTGGCCTCTTGAAAAAAGCTTCCTGAGCCGCTGAAGGAGGTTGTTTGTATATGCAGTGAAGAAGAAGATGGGTTTTGTCCTTTGAAGGCAAATCTCAAAGAGGATGCAGGAGTGTTGTGTGGGAGAGATCGGAATTCATTATCTTCCTGACTTATCTAAGTATTCTTCCGAACTCTAAGATCCTGGCACATTTGTTATGGTTCAAAGATGTTTGTTTTCTTCGTTTGGTTGGCATGTCTATGACCTCCCACCTGTTTCCCACCTTATTAATCCTCCTGAGAGAATCAAATTACCTGAGCCGGAAAGACCCTGCGTTGGAATTGATTTCGTGTGGGTGTGTGATTTCCCTCTTCCCTCAGGTGATCAAGTTAAGTGCATTACGGCCTTATTGCGTCTCTAATGTTGAAAAATTATAAATGAATTAAGACTTGACATACTTCTGTCACAGCTTGGTGGATTCAAGATTTACCTACCATGAAGGTTCATTCATAAGACTCTCCAGCCAGTCATCAGCAGCTGTTATTGTACGAAAACAATCTATAATGATCTGAATGCTTAAAGGGGACATCAGATAATAATACAAAAAAAATCACTATTACGTGTTGTTTGCATATAAATGTGTCTTAGCAGTGTGTGGACACAACCACCCTAAAATCCATTCAATTCTTTATTTTAATCACCAAAAAAAAACTAAACGGCCTCAATTATCCAGCCATTTTGATGATTTTGTAGTTGGATGTAAAAGTGAACATAAGAGTCTTCATTTTGTACCAACATTAGAGCCAATAAGGATGCAGTGGATTAGTTTTGTTTTTGATGGTAATGCGCCACAGAATACACACACCAAAAAAAAAAAAAAAAAACAGAAGAGAGTGGCGAGGTGAGCAGTAGCTCATTATTATTTAAAGAGACATGCACCGGAATGGGTTGCTGTGAACAGAGCTGTTTTTGACAAGGCAAAAAGGGAATAGTTTTACACGACCACTGAGGAATTTTACCCAAAGTATTTTGCAGACATTTCATTTTGCAGGCCCTAAAAATCATACACTTGTGAAAATGGGCATCCAATGTCCCCTTAGCCGAGGTGATTGAAACAAGAAAGAAAAGGAATAAAAAATAGTATTATAAACTATATAATAATGTCAGTCTGCATTCATTTTGGTGCTTTTCCAGTGATGCTTTCTGTAGGCTGCATCATTACGCCAGTAGGTGGCGACAAGTGACATGTTTAAATCAGTGTTTTTTAAACTTTTTATACCAATTACCACCTCAGAAAATATTTGTTTCTAATATGAATATTTATTGTTGTCAGCCACTTTAACATGCAAATACACAGTTTGAACATTAATACTGCACAGTGCTTACAAACAGGTAAGTAAAAATGTAAATAATTATTAAATTAAAATGTGTTGTACCTAAAAGTTAAATAAAAATTGTACTGTACATGTAAGTGTATTTTTTTTTACTTTACTTAAAAATGAAATGTACTGTGTTTTAACATTAATTTATATTTAATTTAGTGATTCCTCTGCGTACCACTAGAGGGAGCCAGAGTACCACTAGTGGTACTCCTACCACACTTATTTTAGACCACTGATATAAGTCATTGAATTGTTCTTTCAACCAATTTATTCGAAAAACTTGTTTAATCAGGAATTTTTTCAGTTTCAGGCAAATGTGTGCTATCATTCATTACATTTACATTACATTACATTTCAACTTATGTGGCCTGAAATTTTAAGATTTCTAGTGTAAATTGGTATTTTGGTAGTAAAACATAAAAAAGGTTTGCACATTTTATTGGTTTTGTACAATGTTTGCACCTCCTTTTTATGACTTAATTGGAAACATCACGCTTACTAAATTATGTTATCCGTTGTATAGGGACTACAGAACAGACATTTAAAAGTTAAAAGGTGCAAAATACTGAAAATCTAAATTTCACTATACACTTAATTCTTTATACTGTGTTGTTACCTGAATGGTCCACAGCTGTGTTTTTATGTTTAGTGATAGTTGTTTATGAGTCCTTTGTTTGTCCTGAACAGTTAAACTGCCCGCAAAAACAATGCATGTTTTTTTCTTCTGGAGCATCAGTGAACATTTGAACCTTCTGTAATAGTTGCATGTGAGTCCATCCAATGCCCTCAGTGTGAAAAGATGGATCTTAAAATCATACAGTCATTGTTGGAAAGTAATGGAAAATAAAGTAATTAAAATTTTACAGATTCTTCAAGGTGTATGTAAAATTTTGACCTCAACTGTGGATCCTATTGGATAATAAAAGTTTTTCAAAAGTTTTTACATTTTTTGGTTCAATTCACATTTATTCGTATAGAACTTCTGTTAAGTAATATCTCTGTACAGCAACAAAAGAGACAGCTTTTTTTCTTTTACTAAAAAAATTTTCTTGTCAAAAAAGATGCCAAGTGTGAACATGCCCTTATCCATATTTAGTAGGAGGAAATTATTGTTTATCCAATTTTTTTTATTTTTTTTTAACAGTTAGTTTTCATCTGTTCTTACTGTATTATCCAGGTGAGCATCATCATCATCATTATAATAATGGAAATAAATCCCAAATTTTATAATGATTACAATGGGGCAACCTGTATATTAAAAATAGCAGAGGGCCTAAGACAGATCCTTGTGGCACTCCATAATTTACTTGCATTAACTGAGATGATTCCCTATTTAAATTAACAAAAGTAGAATTTAAACCATCTCAAAGCCTGCCCTTGAATACCTGTGTAGTTTTGTAATCAGTCTATGAGTATGTCAAGAAAGATAGTGTTGAACGCAGCACTAAGATCAAGTAAAACTAGTAATGAAATGCAGCCTTGGTCTGACGCAAGAAGCAAGTCATGATGATCCCTAAAACCTGACTGGAATTCATCATAGATATCTTTTTTCTTTTCTTTTTTTTTTTTTGCAGGAAAAAGCACAGTTGAGCACACTTAACTTTTTCTAAAATTTTAGATGTAAATGGAAGATTTAAAATGGGTCTGTAATTTTCTAGTTTACTAGGATCATTGAATCATTCCCTCATCAAGTCATTCAAAAACATTGCTTCATTCAATAACGAAACACCACTGCGTAAGTACTTTGTTGGCGAAGCAAAACTAGACAACGTACTCTGTCTATAATGTAAATGAATCAATATTAAACTCATTTGTTGAACTGTATAAAACTAAAATCACACTCGCTACTCATCCAAAGGCAGTCAGAGCTGTGATAATATTTGGTCCTGTGATTGTTTAATCAAACCTGGTTTATAGAGGATAATAAAAAAACATGCCACTTCAGAGCTTCAGCATAGCAACAGGGGGCTTGATAACCCAGAGAGAGGAAAGATCTGCATTTGAATTGTCAATTACTCGAAGGGCTGTAACACATTTTACCACAGCGCCAGAGGTCCCTTGTTAGTGCCAGACCCTCATTTGTCAGCACACAACACAGACTCCCCATTATGTCAGAGGGAGGGAGTCAACACTCAGACCCAAAACACAAGCCAAACAGTGAGCCTTTAGATCCTATAACCCCAAAATGTAGCTGATAAAAGGGACTCAAGTCAGATAATCAAGCTGTGAAGTGGCCAGTGGGTAATGTTAGATGTCAGCATGGTGAGAGACAAAGAATCAGGTCACTTCATTGTGCCACAAAGATTTTCTCATGTGTCAGTGATGACCACACTCCAGCCCGCTGATTGCGTCAGTCATTAGGGCTAACAGCAGAAGCTTTGCCTGTTAGTGTGTTTCCCTAACAGATGCATCCATCAATGTCCTGGGTATCCTACAAGACGATTCGCTCAAGATCTGTCAAAGAAAGAGAAAGAGTGTTGCCATGTACTCAAGAATAGAATCACTATAGCTATTATTATGCAAGATGTAGTTACAAAAGCAAGAGCCTATTTGTACTAGAATGGACCTGTCTCACCTCTATCAGAAACACTCTGTAGAGAGCAAATGAGATGGTCAAGCACAAAGCAAAAGAGCAATTCGAGTGTTTCAGGGTCTAGATGAGGCAAAGAATGATAAACAATTGGAGCAGATGTGAACGAGCTTGTTTGATTGCAAAGTCTGTATTCGGCCTGTCATACCTAAGGAGATGATTAAAGGGAAAAAAGTACACAGAGCAAAGCAAAGGGTACGACACGCTTCTTTAAATAACACTGTGCAATGTTCTGTTCCTGCCGGTTTGGTAACGGATCTTGCACTCATGTGTAATCATCTGTCTTCTAATAATTTTTTCATGCTCTCTGTTTAAGTTGATGAATAATTAAACCTTTGCATTTACATCTTTGCTTCTGATGCCTCAGAACAGCAGCGTAGCCCTTGAAGAATGAACAAGTGATGTTGACTTTAATGGGATTGACATTTGTCTTGTTCAAATGTTCGTTCTTAAGTGACGTTGTCACATGCATATTGCATTGGTTTAATTTGTTCTACCAAAATGTCCTCATTTCAGTTCAAATACGAAAAGTGAATGCTTTTCTACATCTGCTCTTCTGCTTGGGGCAAAAAACATCAGTGATATATTCACAAAATTGTTAGAAAGGCTGTCCGCACATACCAGGGTCCGCAGTCTGAGTTGTTGTGCGTCATTGTGAGGTAATTAGGGGTCTCTGAAAAATCTGCCTCTACTCTTCCCTGCCTACGAAGCTTTATTTGTTCTGATGAGGAGTTTCTTATCTCCGTAATTGCACTGTATAGCTATCGCGTGTGTGGCGTTAAGCTTTATAATATTGCTTAACGACTCCACATCCATTCCACCCACTCTTCTCAAATCCATTTTTAGACAAAAGCTTCACATCTTTAAGCTAACGCCAACATAACAGAATAAAGCGGGCTGAGGAGGACAGAAAATGCCAAGACATTCAAAGGAAGAACTTTGGATGACTTCTGTGGCAAATATTAATAGAGGAATTCTTCTCTCCAAGAAAACTGCTGTGTCAGAGGCCCTTTAAAACTCAATCCTGCTTAAAAATAACAATAACAACTATATAATCACTGGCACAGAGAATTTTATAATAATTATTAATCATTTATTAATAATCATATACATTGCTATAAAGTACAAACACAAAATTCTTTAAAATATGTATGCATATATACGTTTCATATTGTGTTCAATTACTATATACTATATATTGGCACTATATAAATGTATATCTAAATATATGTGCGTGCACACATTTATAAACAAATTTATGTGTGTTTGTAGAATTTTATAATATTTATAATTTTTTAGAATAATTCTAATTATTATAATCATTTATATAACAGTTCTTTGTCTTCCTCGAATCTGATTGGCTGAGAAATCGGAACTACAACCATTTCACCATTTATATCACTACACTTGCGGTATGCAGCAAGTGTCATGGCGGATGCTACTGTAAATAATACTATTTTTAAGAGATTTTTAGGCAAAATTGTACTAAATATGCGGTTTATTAATAAAGATATATTTATATATGAATAGTTTGGTTCCAAAAAACTATAAATGTTTTCTTTACCAAGAAAGTGGCATGATGAAAACCACTGTTTTCTGTTTCAAGCTTTCACATAGCATCTTTAGGTTATAATAAGATTAAACATTCAAGATTTATTATAAAAACTGATTATTTTTTCCCCAAAATGCAATAAACCCATCAGGGCGTACTTTTCTTTTTAGGAGCACTTGTGATCCTACCTAAAAAAAAAAAAAAAAAAAAAATTGGGAGCACAATCAAAATTTTAGGGACACCCTCTAATCAATAATCCAAAAATCTGATCAAAAAATACCTTTGTAATGGCACTTTTCTAACTTTATTCAAAGTATGTCATCTTTTATGTCAGTTTTGTTTTATTATTATATTTTATAAGTCTTTTAAAATTTCTAATTAAAACAACAGAATATGAACAGATGAAATCAGTATTAACAAAATTAATTTGTACTGAAGATGTGGTGCAGAAGAACACAAAAGTAGGTATATTTTCATGTTTAATAAGGCTCAGAGGTGGCATGAGTGCAATCAAATTTATAAATTCATGTTGACATAAATGTTTTAAATATAACATTTTGAATATAGAAATATTAAATGTTTTAAATAACTGAAAACTATAATACTTTAATACTTTAATAATGAAACTAACTCTGCCAGTAGGTGGCAGCAATCACTGATTTAATTACTGAATCATATCAATCATTTGATTCGTTTGAACAGCTGATTCATTCAGGAATAAAGCAAGTGACTCTTTATTAATGGGTAGGCCTAACTGATTCATTGACTCTCATTCATGAACGAAACAATGTTTGAAAGGAGATCTCATTTACGAACTCCCTTAAAAATCATTAAAAGCTGTCACTCATCTTAGTTCATCGCGATCTCACAAAGTTCCATTAAATCAACGAAGCTCTCTACATCAATCTCTTATTTACACTCTCTCTAAACTTTGTTTATGAAAGGATTCGTGAGATATGTCTGTGATACATTACTCAACGTTGCAAAAACACGTAGAAACCCCTCAGCGCATTTTTTGTTTGTTTGTTGATCACAAAGTACAAAGTAGATGAGGAAAATGTTGATGCCGTGTATATTTAAAGCCATTACTGTTTACAATGCGTGGAATGGTGCGCTGTGATTGGTTGAGCAGATGTATCGCATTCTGCAGAGAAGGGAGACTGGCGTTTGTCGTGGTTTGGAAAGAAAGGAAGAAAACATGACAGAATAACATGGCGGATATTGCATTTTTCGTGAAATTAAAAATGGACTTTTCAATACTGACCAGATACAATACTGATTTTGGTGATAATAATTATTTTTGTGTTTTGGAACCAAACTCTTCATATGTTTATATTTATATTTAATTTAAATTTACTTTTGCCTGAATTGCCTAGCAACTTTAATGATGCCTGTTGTTGTTTATAAAATATTATTATTCAATAAATAATATTTTATATAAATAATAGTAGAATTTGATAATAGTATTTAGTATTGGGAAACGGTGTGTGTGTGTGTGTGTGTGTGTGTGTGTGTGTGTGTGTGTGTGTGTGTGTGTGTTTGTGATGGTGTAAAGAGACTGTTTTTATGAGTGAGTCAGCAGTAAATACTTTTATGCTAAAAAAGACTGAAACAGGTTGTAAACAAGGAAGTTATTTATACTTTCAGCCAACTAATGCACTGAGCAGCGCTGTCATCGGAAATCACTCTTAACACAATAAAACATTAGTTTAAATGTCGGACATTTAAACTAATGTTTTATTGTGAATATAAAATTGAGCTGAAGAATGAATGCTGTATCAGATGCAGGTAATCACACTCGCTCACTCCATCTCTCACTCTACTCGACTCTACATAATACAGTGAGCTTTTATTACAGTAATACAATAAGCTTTCAATGAAGCAACTCAATGTTCCTTCATTACTGGTTCTAAAGTGACATTTGGAATTTCTATTGATATATGGTTTGTTAGGATAGGACAATATTTGGCTGATATACAACTATTTGATTTGTTGAATCTGTTGTCCAAATGAGGTTCTTAGCAATCCATATTACTAATCAAAAATGTTTTTTTGATATACACTATATTTCCAAAAGTATTGGCACACCCCCTTCTAATGAACAGGTTTGACTGCTTTAGTAATTTCCCTGAGTACTTATAATGTTTAAGCATATAATGATATTCTAAGGAATTGTGTCCTTCTAATTTTATAGCAAAAGTTCGGACAGGACCTTTTTTATTCTAACATGACAATGCCTCTGTTTATAAGGCAAGGTTCATAGAGAAATGTTTAATTCAGTCAGTGTGGAAGAACTTGACTGGTCTTCATAATCCAAGTTCGAATCCCTGCTAAACACCTCTGGTGTGACTTTAAATGCATCACCAAACACCAGTGACTTGTACATACACTATGTGGACAAAAGTATTGGGACACCCCCTTCTTTAGAACAGAAACAGGCACTTCCAAAACTGTAGCAATAAAGATGGAAGCATAATTCATGTATTTAACAATTGTATTTCCATCTCTTTTGCTTTAGTTTTGGAAGTGTCTAAAATGACGATATGCACAAGTCATTGGTGTTTGGTCTTAGTTTTTGGCTCAAGGTCTGCATTTAAAGTCACACCAGAGGTGTTCAGCTGGGATTAGGACTTGTCTTATGCAGACCAGTCAAGCTCTTCTTGACTGGTCTGCAATATAGTGTATATGAAATTATATAATATTAACATTTTATATTGAAAATATTAACATGTGTTTGTTTATATATAATATATGTTTCCCTGCATCAAGTGCATTCAATAATAAACAACAAGGGAGGTTCTCTGAGCAGGGACCTCCTGTGGACGTAATTTGTCTTGTAATAGTCTTGTAATATTCTTTTAGAAACCAGTAAACCTCAGAAGCGTCTTCACAGTAGCCAGGAACAAATCAGGACAGGTTTGGGTGGCTTGTCACAGAGGGAAGATGATCTGCAGGATAAAAAGAGGACAGAATGATGATTGCCAGCCAAGGAGCCTTTAGATGGACTTCAAGTATCTCTCTAAGTGACTCAAGGAAGCTGTTCATTAACCCACCACACAAGTGTCACGTCAAGGCAAGCAACATCCTCTCTATCACTAAATTGAGTTTCCATCATCCAATGAGCATTTATTTGAAAAACAAGCACTTCTTCATTTTGCCAGCCTTCTCCACCGGCTCCACAGAAGCGTAATTACACAGCATAAATAATTAAAGAAGTGAGCAGCTGATTATTGCAGACTTAATGACTCACTCCGTCTCTCACTAACTGCTTTCCTCCGTTGAGGACTGATAAAGCCATTGGAAGAGATGCCTTCAGTTCTGACGAGGACGGCGTTGTTATGTTATCTTGCCTGCTGGAATGTCTCGCTTCTGATCTTTGCAATTTCATAATTATACGTTTTATGGAATTCTGAGCCGGATATCAGATCTCGGCTGTATTTGCTTTTCACCCATTTAATCACATATGGCGGATTGAGACAATTCGAAATGAAAATTTGGATGATTTGAATACAGTTCCTTTTTCTCAAACCGAACCTCATTAAAAGGGTGTGACAAAAATCTCATTATGTTCTTTATGTGTAAAGGATGCTCTGTAATATATTTGTTTCTGAAATGATTGTTGAGCATTTGAAATATTAATCTGACCTAGGTAGGCTCAATGTTGACAATAAGTAAACAAACAATGCCCTCTAGTGCTCAATGAAATCAAGGAATAGGCCTACGTATCAAAAACGATGATTTATTTATTTATTTTTTAATCATTATGAGGACAAACTCTTTCACTAAATGTGACCCTGGATCCCAAAACCAGCCTTAGATAGCACAGGTATATAGCTAGCTATAGACAAAAATACATTGTAGCTAAAAGTCAAAATTATTTCTTTTAGGCCAAAAACCATTAGGATATTAAGTAAAGATCATGTTCCATTAAGATATTTTGTAAACTTCCTAAATATATCAAAACTTATTTGTATTGGTAATATGCATTGCAAAGAACTTCATTTGGACAACTTAAAAGGTGATTTTCAGTCTCAGCCAAATATTGTCCTATCCTAACAAATCATACATGAATGGAATGTTTATTTATTAAACTTTCAGATGTATAAATATCAATTTAGAAAAAAAAGACCCTTATGACTGGTTTTGTGAACCAGGGTCACAAATGTAATTTATTGTGAATTAAGCAAAGAATGAAGGAAACAATATTTTGAAAAAAGGTCTCATATTGTAGGCCTACATGCTGGAAATAAGTCATGCACAACCACCAGTACACCCATACAGCAAAAAATGTATAGACTAAATATATTTAGTTTCTGGACAAAATGTTTTAAATATTAGATAGATATAGATTTTAAAAAAATATATAGATATATAGATTTTTGTTCAAATGTATTCATTCATTACAAGTTTTTTTCCTCAAATGAGACCTGAATGTATTTTCTTTTGTTATGGCTTCAAATAGAAGTATATCTCTTAAATATCTTTTCACTATCAGAGTTACTACAAAGCAGAGACAGATCACCACCAAATACAGGTGATCACAGTCTAGCCATTGAAAAAAAAGCTAGTCAGAAACTGACAAGCATGGCTTCAAAAGGAAGAAAAGGTCAGTGAGGTTGATACAGAGAGCATACATTCTCTTGCTACCATACATTTCATTATACAAGAATGAAATACTTCAGAAAACTTTCCCACTTCATTCCACTTGTCAGAAAAAGATGAAATGAAGGTGTTACTGAGGGTGGACAGTCATCAAGCATCTGTCACAGCAGGACTGAAATGAGCTGAACACCGTCAGAAACCAATTACTGCTATGATCTTCATTTTCAACAGTTATCTGTACCAGAATATTTCCAATTATTTTTAACAGAATTTTCTTAATATTCATAACTGTCTTGTTGAAAGTTTACTTTATTTTTATTACATTTATTCTTTGTTATTATTATTTATATTACATACACTGGCAACTCATTCTATTTTTTTCTCAGTTGCAGTTATACTGTGTGCACTAATATTTGGACAATATTGCGTTGATACTGATTAAATAGTTAATGGACTAAAACCTTGTGATGAATTTTGATTTAACTGCAGTTAGTAGCTGAATTAATAGTGAGTTACCACTCATTATTTATTGTCCAACTAACTAAAACAAAGAAAATGAAGCAGTGTATGCAAAGAACCCAAACGCTCCCAATTCTCAGCTGATGCAATGTGTTATAAATATTGTTGGCTTTTATGAATCAAAGAATGTACTTTTGCAACCCCCTTGTTTGTGATGGATCATTTCCATGCTGTATTAAACAGGCTGTGAGAAAGTGACGTAAGAAATTATGCAGTGATAGAAATATTGATGCTGAGGTCTAGTTGAAATCCCTTTCCAGCTCACAAGTAGTTTAATAATAATATTACAGACATATTTTCCAACACAAAAGCGTCTGTCATAATAGAAAGTGATGAAAAAATTGCAAGATATTTACATTTTTTAATAACAGATTGCAAACATGCCTCTCTAAAGACATTAACTGCATTGGTCTGAGCATTTAATCAGATTGACGGAAATGTTATGAGCCACAAACATGCTGGAAACAAATAATCACCCCGGTCATTATGGGTTAAACAACATAATTAGCATGTCAGAGTAAATCAAATCTCAGTGTTTGTGTTAAATGTCTTATATACTGTGCACTCAAACTGTAAATGTATTGTAAATGAATCAAATGCAACAACAACCGTCATTGTTTAGTGATATTAAAAGCATATATTGTTGTCAAGGCCTAAAAAAGAAAGCTGAGGTACAACACAAATCAGTTGTGCAGTGAGTTTAGTGTAGGGTGACCAAATTGTAGTTTTCAAACTACAATTTCGGGTCCTAGTTTTGGTATGTCATTTCCATACCTACTTTCCATACATATTTACAGTCACCGTTATGCAGATTGATCATAAACACAGCTAAAAAGCTTTCTACCACAGTGGCCATCCTTCACAAAACTAATACCTACCACAATTTTATCATGCAAAATGTTTCAATACAAGCATTTCAGTCAAATGGAAATTATGCAATATTTCAAACTTTTAACCCACGGGAGAAAATTAACCCAATTTTGTGAAGGAAAAAATGCGGATTTGGCAACCCTACATCCAACAAGAGCATGCATTCAAAGCGATTTAAATACTCCGCATACTGGTATGCGCGAGAATGTTTGCGGGAGCAAGAAAACAGTCCCCCGCGCAGGGCTTTAATATACAAATGCACACAATGAATGGCGACTGTAGAAAGCCGAATCCCGGACATTTTGGGCGATTTAGGAATCCCGGCTGGACGCATTTTTGTCCGAAAGATGACGTATGGCATACCTGTCAACCCTCCAGTTTTTTCCGGGACACTGGGCGTATTTTATATGTTTCCTACATTAGCCTCTGGTAAAACTAATTTGTATGGCCGGAACCCCATTATACGAATAATCACATATTTCAAGGTCGGATATTGCTTCGTTGATTAAATATCAGCGCAAGTTTCAAAGTCAGGTGCTCTGCTTTGTTTTCCGTGGTTACCGAGGAAACAGCAATATTTATGACAAAAAGCGCTATGCTGGCGGAGAATTAAAGGCCAAAAACGAACCCTTATTTTTACGCAGAAAACACCACGTTGTAAATGTGAACCGGTGGATTCACAAGAAGATAATTAATTATAAAGATATAGCCTACACTAAGATATATTTATATGCTACTAAATGAATGTAATTGTTTGATAATAATTGTTTAAATCAATATAAATAATAATATAATAATTTATACTTTTGACTCCGCCCACTATATCCCTTATATCCTCCCCCGTTTTCCCGTATTTTGGAACTCAAATGTTGACAGGTATGACGTATGGTCACCCTAGTTTAGTATTAAACCACAATATCTTTCAGTGAAACACTGGAACTATAAATAATTCAGTGTTTTGGTTCATGACTAACAGGTTAAACATATTTATTTTGTGGTCATTAAAGTGTGTATAACACAGAACACCTAAATAATGCAGCAGTGTATCCCGAGGGTACGATTTCAAGAAATTGACCAGAAAGTTGCACTCTCACATACCGATATATTGACTGCCCGCTTTCTCCAGGGAAACACTCACACTGCAGTCTTGTTACAAAGCCTCATACAAGTCATACAAATTAATCATTCAACAGCACAAAGTGTGTAAGGCCTTTTTACATACTTTCTGTTTTAGCTACTGTGAGTCATAATAATTGTTTTAGGCCTATTGAATGAATTTTTAAAGTATTACTGTTAGTTTGCTTGAATATCCCCAAGTACAACATTGTGTCAGCACAAAAAAAACGTTTGTGTATTTCAGCAGGAATGTCTTAGATTGTATACCATCGTATATCTGATACATTATCTGCCTAACAGTATGCTTTTTATTGTACCTTAGAGAGCATTGTTGTTTCTCTAAAATCAATTGGGACAGGGCCTAGATCGCACTGAGTAACTATATTGAACCCCTGGGTTTTTGCCTGATTGACTGTAATCAAGAGAGGCTAAACCCAAACATTAAGGCCTGGATGCCCTCATGAACTGAAATTCTGTCAACAACACACTCTACTAACATCATTTTATTGTTTTGGCAAAAAGCATTCAGGAATACCATCACTATTATTCCCAAAGGCAATGAAACTACAGGATCTTTAAATTAGTAATTTTCTAGCTCATTGGCTTTAAACATCAGAATTGCATCTGTAGCCAATGATTCACATTTTGCAATTTTGCACTTTATACTTTTCATTTTCTGCAGACTAAATTATGGCATATATTTCTGCAAATCGATTTGTGGTGGGGGTGGGTTCCACGTTCCAATATCTCACAGTGAGAATTCAAATTACACTGCCCATAATGCATTTGGCTTGCCAATTTGTATAGCCCCACCCCCTATTACTGGCTGAAGAAAAACACCTCTGCTGACTGTACATTCTTGTCTAAGAAGAAGAGTGTGTGTCTGTGTGTAGTTGAATATTGTCAGAATATGTGACCCTGGACCACAAAACCAGTTTTATGTAGCGCAGGTATATTTGTAGCAATAGCCAAAAATACTTTGTATGGACCAAAATGATAGATTTTTCTTTTATGAAGATATTTAGTAAATTTACCTCCGTAAATACATCAAAACTTAATTTTTGATTACTAATATGCATTGCTAAGAACTTAATTTGAACAACTTTTTTTATATTTTGATTTTTTTGCACCTTCAGATTCCAGATTTTCAAATGGTTGTATCTCAGTCAAATATTGTCCTATCCTCACAAACCATACATAATCTCAATTTTTACAAAGAATTACCCTTATTACTGGTTTTGCGGTACAGGGTCACATATGGTGCTATTGTAATAATTGGTGTGAAAGGTTTCATATACTGGAACTCACGTAACCATTAAAACTAATATATATATATATATATATATATCTCTGATTTAGACATCTCATAATTTATATGTTGGTGGAGAGAGAAACTATAATTCTGGAGTCAATATGGAGAAAAAATACCATGCATTTTTATCCTCAATTTGTCATCCAGCTGCTTGTGACAGATGTTCAGTTTAAATATTTGCTGAAGCTATTTTTATTTTTTGTCATTTACCTCCAAAAACTACTAAGCTATTTCAGAATTGACAATATTTGTTTTTGTATACATTTTTTTTTTGTTAAGGGTGTATACAGATGCATAATTCATGAAGACGATAAGATGTGCTGAAGAATACACGTTTATTGATAACACAAGACAACCATTAAAATATATAAATGAAGAAACATATTATAAACCCATGCTTTGCTTTGCTTGTCATGCTACGTTTTGACAAATGCTTGTCCTTGCACAAGTAATTCAGAAAACAGATTTCCACCCACTCTCTTTCAGGTGCATGACTTAACAGCTTCGAAAAAGGATTATGGATTTGCCACTTTTTTAATGACTCAGATGCATTTTAAGAGAAATGAGTTACAGTTAGATCCTCTGACGCATTCACACAATTTCCCAAAGCGTGGACCCAGTCTCATGGCGCAGCGGGACCCCACAGCACACTACAGAGAGAGAGAAAGAATGATCAAATGTGAGGATTATAATCAAGTTTGTTTTGAAGCAAACTTTTAATAACTCCTAAAATGAAGAAAATGAAGATACCAAAGAGATGGAGGAACATTTACCTGTGGAATGCCACGTTTTTCTGAAGATGGTGAATTAGGCTGGTATCTGCCCAAAAGTGCTGTCATAGCCTCAACCTATGCAAATCACACACAAATAAATATGCAACCTATTTTTTATTTGGTTAATATATGTGAAAATATAAACACAAACATGTTTGACACTTCAATCAATTTTCAATTTTTTGGTTTACAGATAAATGGCCACATGTCTCACTATCACGCTACAAAGACAAATGGACAAATTATAAAAAAGCGTTTTATTGGTAGCCTACTTACTAGTTCGTTCTCCGTTTCCTGCTGGGACAGTTGTGTGTCATCTGTGAATTCTTCAGAAGTTTGTCCACAGCACATGACGGTAAAGAGCCCGACTATGATCAGACCAGTCAGTATCTCTGAGGTCGTCATGGTCCTGAGTCCCGTCAGCTGCCCGGTCACAATCACAGCACACTGAGGTGTGGAGGGTCGGGTAACTTAGTAAACACGGGCTACTTAACAGTTCACTGGCTGTTTTATAAACAGACATGCCCCGCCCTGACTTCGGTTAACGAATTATAACGGGTCAGCTATTGGGCAAAGGATATTTATTTTTCTGACGCCGAGATTGGAGCACAAAGAAGCAGTTTATAGTTTATTGCATGTTCAATTCTCCTGCCTGTTTATACTGTACCTTTGCAAGCATACTGCAGCTGTAGCCAAGATGTATTAACATTTAGAATAGAATAGAATAGAATAGAATAGAATAGAATAGAATAATATTTCATGTTCCATGTTAATTTCACATTGGTGCAGGATGGTTAGGTTATTTGGATTGACATGAAATACTGTTTGGAAGTTGCATCCTGCATTGCAGTCTCAAATGAAACAGCTTTGTGTAGTTGTGTAGTTTTTTTTTATTATATCTACCATTTGTATGAGCTTCTTATTTGAGAAGACTTGTGGAACATACACACACATGAGATAGATAGATAAGATAATATAGACAGACAGACAGACAGACAGACAGGCAGATAGATTAATTAAATGAAATTTAAACAGAATGTAATCTATGTTTTATACATGTTTATTTTATTAAAGTATTTGTATTAGAATTTAGGCTATTTAAAATAGCCTACAAATATTATCTAAATTAGTTATTAGTGTGACAGTCCTAAATTTGGGAGCTTTGCCCTGTGTCCTGCAAGATGAAATCAGTGTCCCCTATGTCTGTATTATTTTTTTATTCCCTTCTCTTACAATACCACACAATAAAAAAGAATACTGAAATGCGATTGCCGTTTAAAAGTCCATTTGCGCATTATAACCAATTACACACGATTCTGTTGAGTTTAGGAATGCAGTGGCCAATCAAAGGAGTTCAGGAGTCATCGCTGTTTTGTTCAGCGCTCACTCTCGCTGACTGAACTCTGAACTGGCGAATTGTCTAATCATAAACAGCAAAGTGCAGATGTATGTGTCATTCGCTATTTGAATAACCGTGGATATGAAATCGCTATTGTTAGTAACTTAACTTACAATGTTTTTATTAAATTAGGACCACTTTAAATACTTATTTGGTCGTTTTTAAATAATTTTATTATATGACACCCATAGACACCTTGCCGAAAAAAGTGCTACCCTGATAGCGCATATACATCTCGGAGATGTTTGACCATGTTTTTTAAATGGTTTGCTCATCTGCAATAGGCTACTTCTATAGGACATTTCCTATCAGATGTCAAATAGACGTCTATTAGATGTCTTTCAGATGTTTATGATTTAGAATGTATGTAAAACTGATATCTTACAGAGACGGCTGTCAGATGTCTGTACACAGCAGACGCTTTCCAGATCAAGTGATCTTTAACAGACATCTTGCAGATAGGTGTGCTATCTGAGTATTAGGCTTCTTTTAAGCTTTGCCCTGCAGTTAGTTCACCTGCTTTCCAACTAATGTAATTCAATATTTACATAGAATAATAGTAGAGAATTTCTCTCACACACATGTCCCTCAATGACCTGTAAAATCATATCTGGACTATTCTACAGAATTGGTGCAAACTGCTGTCCCACAACCAAAAAAATAACACATGGAAAAAGCATTTAGGTATTTAAATCTTTGATGTTTACTAAGATCTATGTTATTATCTGAAACACACAATAACATTTAAAATATCAGTAAGCTTAATATAAAGATGACTGCCCCAAACCCTAACCCCTAAATTTCAACATTTGAAATTCTATTGAAATAGTTTGCTTTTTATTTCATTGTTGTTTTTCAAAAATAGCTTTATATCTAAAAATATCTTTTTTTTATTTATTATTATTATTATTATTATTATTTTTACATTGACATTTTTTCAAGTGAAGTTGTGTCCTCAACTTTTGTGCCTTTTACAAAGAAAAAAATGGATTCAAAATACAACAAATCTCATAAATCACACCTGAAATATTGTTAACATTTGTTATTGATTCACCTCTGAAAACGTTTTAGTAAATTAGAAAAAATATATATATTTACAAGGAAGATGTAAGCAAAGTCTTTAGAGGTCAATATATTTCTGTAATGACCAATTTGGGGAGAAGACAAATATTCCAAAAGAAAATACAATATAAGAAATAACTGCACAATTACTAGAAATGTGTACCTTGAATATTATACATTTTGCATACATACAAAATTTGTGGAAAATAATTTTTGTTCAAGACTTTTCCAACTCTGACTTAGAACCAGTTCTTTAGAATGAACAATCTAAGCACTGCAACGGAGTTTGCTGAGGCCCTCTGCTGGAGAATCACTGAGTGCTGTGGCAGACCATGAGCTATGTGGGCAGTAGAGGACGCTGCAGTCACAGTTAAAAGTTTTGAACTGATATTCTTGAAATGGGTGTTTCCTGAAACGCATACTTCAGGATTTAGGAAGGAACACGCCCATGACATCAGTGGGTTTTCAAGAAAAAAAAAGTCGCTGAAACTGTGCAGCGAAGTAAGAAGGGGGCCAGAGGTGCCTTCTCGAGGTCTAAATATAAACCCTAAAGGACAGAGAACTGCATCGAAAACTCACAAGGAAATAAGACTTGTAAACTTTTGAGAAAACATGTCCACTTCTGACGAGACAGACGGTTTCCGTCCTAGATATGGGTGTAAGTATTAATGCGTTTTCTTCGGGCGTTCTTCTGAAACGTGATGCTCAGTGTGTTACAAGAAAGCTACTCATTTTCACTGAATGCAAATGCTTTAATTCAAAGAGAGTGTCATTCAACTGATTTGAAAGTTTTTGTACAATTGCCCTTCTTTTAACGCTCAAGTTTGCATCGGCATGCTTTACAACTTCCGCATTATAATACTGTATGTGTAGGGCACAACCGAGCGGGATCACCTGGACAACTTTTTCTGAAGGACCAAGTGTGTTGTGTTTACTCCAAATTTACAGAAAGCATTGGCATCTTCACTCTTTCTCTCCGTTGAACCGTGCTACTAATCAGGTTTACATAAATTGACCATCAAACGATAGTGCACGGCAAACTGTATGTCTATTTGTAATCTAGATAAGACCGTTTGAAAAACAGTTTTTTTTAAGTAGTCAGTGATTTGGATCTAGTCCAATATGAAGCTCTCTCTTACCTAGAAGTGTTGTCTTATTATAAGCAGAAAACCAATCAACATAAACGCCCAAAATGAAGGTCAAGCGTCACTCCCAAGTGACTCTACTGCTGGTAAAAAGCGTCTTTGTATGACGCGGTATAATTTATTTTTCCCCCTGGCCTGAGTGAAACCCCCATTACCAAACTGACTATTTATGGAAAGTTACTTTGCTACTGTGAAGGCGGTTAACTGTTTCTGGTATTAATACAGTTTCAATGATCTATTTAACTAGCAGCTGCCAGACCACTCAATTTTCTAAGCTTGAAATATAAAGTCTATCACTTTAGTGCAGACAAGTATGATGCGTACAGGTAAACTGAATCTTTTGAATTGATTCACTAAAAGATTCATTTAGATTCTCTTGCTGATTCGGTCATTTGGCGCTTTTAGCAAGTTGCTTGTTTAGGGCAGAGGGTGGAGACGAGTCTGTTTTAGGTGTTATGAACGAGTTATCGAATTACTCACTTATGCGATTCGTTAAAAAAAACAATTGGTTGACTAAAATAAGATTTTAAACGGCACAAGTTCAATAAAACTATACAATTAAAATTATAGTTGAATGAGTACGTCACAAATTTTAAACCGGTTTTGTATTGTTAAAATGTTAATAGTGTAAGTCGGTAGTATTTGTGAAAACTACAGATTATACTTACACGTTTTTGTATCCCTGCTAATAGACCGTTTGATTAAGCCTAGTGCATTATGTGTGTTGACGTTTTCCTAACTTTATGGATAAAGGAAATGCTCTTTTTCTGTTTTCTCTAGTTGCCTGTCAATTATGTTACCCCCTTTAAGTAATGTCTTTAGGTCATCTTAATTCTGTATGGTTATTATCAGTAACTTTTACATCTTCAGAATTATTCTGCCCCTGTTGTTGATTTTTATTTTTTTATTTTTTATTTTTTTGCAGGATTGGCTTGCATGACAAACTGAGCAAACATTATTTTTTGTCAGTGTAGATGTTCTAGTTTATTCTGTTCACAAACTGTGTCACGCTCTAATTCAGCCTGATTTGCTTAAAATAAGGCTTATTTGTCAAGTAGTTAATATTCTTCTCCACAGCCTGTGACCCTGGACCACAAAACCAGTCATAAGGGTCAATTTTTCTAAATAAAGCTGAATAAATAAGCTTTCCATTGATGTATGGTTTGTTAGGATAGGACAATATTTGTCCGAGCTACAACTATTTAAAAAAAAAAATCTGGAATCTGAGGGTGCAAAAAAGAAAAAAAGAAAAAAGAAAATCCAAATATTGATTTAAAATTGTCCAAATGAAGTCCTTAGCCATGCATATTACTAATCAAAAATTAAGTTTTGATATATTTACGGTAGAAAATTTACAAAATATCTTCATGGAACATGATCTTTACTTAATATCCTAGTGATATTTGGCATAAAAGTAAAATCAATAATTTTGACGTATACAGTGTATTTTGGGCTATTGCTACAAATATACCCATGCTATTTACGACTACTTGCGTTTTGTGGTCCAGGGTCACTTATTGGTTTGTGCTGTGGTGTGAAATTTGATTTTGTCCTGAAACAGATAGATTCACAAATTAAATGACATGTTTCACCTATGTTTGAAAACTTATTACTTAAAGGTAGGGTACTGTAGGATTGAGTCTGTTGACCTCTGAACAACAATCATTTGTTGAATCATATAATTTTATTACCTTTGTTTTTCTCTGTAACAAATGCCATCAGTGGTTTTGTTTTTGGAAAGCCTTTCCAGCAATACCTAAAACTGAGGAAGGGTATCACTGGAAATGACATGGTGTCTAAGGACTATCCTCGTCATATTTCAGTTCATGTCTGAACATGCAAACAATTCATTTGAAATGGGATTATTTGTAGTTTGTTGCAGGGCAAATGATTGTTTTCAGGTTTCATAATTCACCGTTACAATACTGTTATGATCTTACTCTCATTTAAACTTTAATATTCACATTGTAGGATCTACTCACACACTATGGTGTAAGAGTTAGAGCTTTGCAGACTGATTTATTTCCTTAACGTAACGTTTGTTTTTCAACAGAAGTTTGACTTGCATATTAATAGGGTCACATTGGCAAAAGCTACAAATAAAGTGGATTGTAACAGCTCAGATCATATTTAACATTCCTGCAGAGACAGAGACAGAAATTATTATTAATATTATTTTATTTATTTATTTATTTATTTTTTCAATTTGTATGCCTTAGTCAGAGTGTTGCCATATAATTTTTTTACAAGCATGTAAATAAGGCTGTGAGAGTGAGATGTACTGTTGTTTAACAGCATGATTGTTCAGCTGAAATATATTTTGGATAAAAACTTTTTGAAAATTCTATGTGTTGGACCTTTATACAGCCTGTGCCATTGAAACGACTAAGTTTGTCCATCACAGCATTGTTTTCATTCACATAAAAATATGGCATCTACTCTAAGGCCTTTCACAGACTTTCATGTGCTTTTCCAAAGTTTCCTCCTTTTTTCTGTCTGAAATATGTGCAGCCATTTGCAGTAATAATTAGATTTATCTTCTTTTTCCACATGACATTAAACCCTATTAAATGATTCCAGAATGTGGAATAATCACACATCTTAAGGTTGCTAGAGGTCATGCAAGACATGTTATACATTAAAAAGTTTGCATAAACCGCTGAAACAGTTTGTTTAGATTATAGCAGTTGAGCAACATTTCATTTTAAACATTTGAGGGCCACTATATCTAGTGAGTATGTACAGTATATGACAAATATATTTATAAACTACTGTTTAAAAGCTTGTGGTCTGTAATTTTTGACCAAATATGCACTTACATGCTCTCTGAGACTGCCTTTATTTAATCTAATTTAATGCTTTAAATCTAAATGATTTGTAACATTATAAATGTCTTTAATGTCACTTTTGATCAGCATCTTTGCTAAATAAAAAAAGATGACTTTGACTTTGTATTGCGGGAAGCTGCCTTCTTGTCTTTTCTGACTTATAATAAAAAAACAGAACAATGTCTAAAAGCTGCTATGTGACAAGGTGTACAGTAAACAAGCTAAAAAACACAGAACTACATTTTTATAAGCTGTCGACCCAAAAAACGAGCATTTAAGGACACAAATAGTTGTAGATGTCAGGGAATTTCATAATGGGCCATTTAGTTGGATCACTTCTTCAACAAACCAAAGGTAAGGAAAAGGAGCACTGACATAGACCAATAAAATTAAGTTTCTCAATTCATCTCCTCCTTTCAGGTTTACGTAGAGTGGTGAAATAATCCTTTGACATGGTTCAAAATAATGAAACGATTAAGTTTCTCGCCAGTGGGCATAGTTCTCAACATAATATGACACGTTATGCTCTACTTTTGTGTCTCTAAATGCTCATTTTTTGGGTCGACAGCTTATAAAAACGTAGTTCTATGTTTTTTAGCTTGTTTACTGTACACCTTGTCACATCGCAGCTCTTAGACATTGCTCTGTTTTTTATTATAAGTCAGAAATGACAAGTAACAAGGACAAGGAAGCAGCTTCCTGCAATACAAAGTCAATACAAGGGCGTCCTCTGGCTTCCTATATGAGTGAAACATGTATTTATAGCACTAAATAATGGCCACTCCATAAAAGTAATGCTTCTCTCTCTCAAAAAAAAAAACATAAATAAATAAATAATAAATTGATGTAGACATATGATAATGTGTTTTTGTACAGTGTACTGGAGTTTTGTTAAATAGCATTTTAAATTACAAATCTAAAAAGAAAATGCTTTGATCCATCAGAACCAAACTGAAAATCATGGAATAAACACTACCCCCCACCCCCCTCTCCGGGTGGTACTCAAAAATGTTTTCCAGGGTTGGCAGCTCTGTGTAGTGTCTCCATATCCAGCTGTCTGAAGTGTGTTTTAATCTCAATGCCCCTCTCATTTTAGCTGTTCTGGATGGCGTGGAGCGGCTCACTGCTGAGGAGATGGATGAGCGGCGTCAACAGAACATGGCCTATGAATACCTATGCCACTTGGAAGAGGCTAAACGGTAAGATACCAGTTCTCCATTTCAGCCCCTCGGCAGTTATGTTAATTCATGACGGTTAATACAGAGTGTTTCGCTTTAAATAGCAGTTTAGCTTTCAGTTGGTGGTTGTTTATTGTCTCTGTGATGCATGTCCCAGCAAG
Organism: Cirrhinus molitorella; assembly: GCA_033026305.1. NCBI lineage: Eukaryota > Metazoa > Chordata > Actinopteri > Cypriniformes > Cyprinidae > Cirrhinus > Cirrhinus molitorella. The sequence goes on along the minus strand of CM065118.1, from coordinate 34,187,486 downwards.
ACCCACTACGTTGAATTTCTAAATAACCCAGGCACTCCATTAAGCTCTGAATTCTTATTTCAGTCAATGGCTTAAACTTTAGAGAGATGGTTCACCCCAAAAATTCCGTCATCATTTACTCACTCTCATGTTATTCCAAACCTGTATGACTTAATGTTTTCTGTTGAGCATGAAAGGTATTTTGAAGAATATTTCAGCTGACTTTTTTTTTTTTTTTTAAATGTGTATTGCAGAAGTTTGGTACAACATGTGGGTAAGAGAATAATGGTGGATTTTCTTTCTTTTGGGTGAACTATCCCTTTAATTAACCCAAAGACATATGGAAAATGAGATATGAAAGAGAAATTGTTTAAGAAAAGTTTGGGGTCAGAAAGATTTCTTGTTTTTTAAAGTCTCTAAAGCTCACCATGGCTGCGTTTATTTGATTCAAAATATAGTGAAAACAGTAATCACATGAAATATTATTACTGTTTAAAATAACTATACTGTAACTCTTCTGTGTCACATGATCTTTCAGAAATCATTCCAATATGCTGATTTACTGCTCAAGAAACATTTATTATTAATTATTGCTTATATACAGTGCAAAAAATGCTTTTCTTAGATTTTTTTTTTGTCTTGTTTCCAGCCAAAATATCTAAAAATTCTTAAATCAAGAAGGATTTTCTAGAAAATCTGAAGCAATACACTGGAGTAATGATGCTAAAAATTTAGCTTTTCATCACAGGAATCAATTACATTTTAAAATGGTATAGTTATTTTAAATGGTAATAATATTTTGTATGATTACTGTTTGTAAGAAAAAACAAACAGTAATCATACAAAAAAGTAAGTATTTTTTTTGAAAACCATGATACATTTTACATTCTTCAATTTGAAATAGGCTTTTGTAACATTATACCTTTCTTTACCATTACCTTTGAACAATTTAATGCATGAATGAAGTTCTTACTGACCACAAACGGTTTTTTTTTTTTTTACATTTTCATGAAAATGCGACTAGTGCTTGCTCATTGTGGGTGATTGTCAGGGTGTTCTTTGTGGTTTGTGTGTTATAAGTGATTTGAAGCTTGTTGTCGTGGTTCCAAAGGCATTCAAGATAATTTCTTTGCCCAGTTTGGTTGGCTTAGAAAGGTAATCGCACACCTCTCCTCAACAAGCCACATGTTTTGACAAACCACAAAACGTGGACTTACTGTACACATCAATGTTTGACACTAAGGATTGAAGTCCTCACTCTGCTCTATTTATATTTTTCTGATTTTTGCGATTATGGAGTCAATGGCCTGTCAGTGCACTCATTACATGCACACATAGACACATCAGTGGTGCAAGAGGAAGTGAGTCAGTCCCTGTTGATTTCAGTATCTCACTCTGTAGCTGTGGCAACATGAGGTTGTCATAGTGACTGGTTCCGGTGTCTGCGTGTTTGAGGGAATGAGTGCGTGACATAGTGGGAGAAAAAGAAACTCCGCTGTATACATAGTGAGCAGATAAGTTCTATATAGTCACAGTCTGTACCTTTTACTCCCCGTCCAGGTGTCCTCATTTGTCCTGCTGTAACATCAGATATTTACATTATGTCTTCACTTTAATAAATCAACTAAAACACCAACACCATCTCTATGCTCAATGTCATCCATCAGGCGTTTGCCTGGAGGACGAGAGAAAGTTTCTTTCTCAGGCCTTGTAGAGCTGACAGTATTTGCCCTCGGGTTTGATTCTGAAACGCAGGAATGCTTGGAGTTTGCAGCGATCGTGACGTGCAGCAGTCTGTGGTATGATGGGAATTTTGCAGGTTTATATTCAGTGTCTGAAAGCAAATAGTTGTGAATTTTTGTTAGTTGTTGGAATAGCACAGTGCAGATATTTTCAAAAGGGCTTTTATCATTAATTTTTATTTCCATATCAGGCTTTGTCTGCTATAAACCCTGAAGGCCTGCTCTGTATGATGATGTGCTCAAGTGAATTGTGTGTGTGTGTCTCTGAGCTATGCAATGCAAATTCTGCACCTACAGTATTTTATCCTCTCTATTTCCATCTGTGAATGTCAACTGTGCCATTTCATATTGTACACTCTTAAGCAGAACCTTTTTATAAGGTTCAATATAGAACCATGCTTCAAAAGTGCTGCAACCGTAAAGAATTAGTTCACTCCTGAATTACAATTTCCTGATGATTTACTCACACCCATGTCATCCAAGATGTTCATGTCTTTCTTTTTTCAGTCAAAAAGAAATTAAGGTTTTTGAGGAAAACATTCCAGGATTTTTCTCCATATCACAGACTTCAATGGAGATCATCAGGTTGAAGGTCCAAATTGCAGTTTCAATGCAGCTTCAAAAGGCTCTACACGATCCCAGATGAGAAATAAGGGTCTTATCTAGCAAAACAATCAGTCAAAAAAATAAAAATGTATTTACTTTTTAACTACAATTACTCATCTTGCACTAACTAGATGTAGTTGGAAAGGACACACGTGATGTAAGAAGAAGTACCGGAAAAGTGAATGTGCAAACGAAAGTGAAACACCCCTTACAAAAATAGGTAAAACAACAATGTCAGAGGAGAAAATGAGATGGAGACTTTCACCCTACCCTACGCTTTTGAACCAGTACACAGACACCTTTTAACTTGATTACACCTTTTAACTTGTAGTGCGTGAAGTCACACATTAGAGCATTTGTGGTTAAAAGTGTTATACATTTTATTTAATTGTTTTAAAAAGGACCAATCATTTCACAAGATAAGACCCTTATAGTGTGGAGCCCTTTGAGGCTGCAAAGAAACTACAGTTTGGAACTTCAACCCATTGATCCCCATTGAAGTCTACTATATAGAGAGAAATTCTGGAAAATTTTCCTCAAAACCTATATTTCTTCTCGACTGAAAAAAGAAAGACATGAATGTCTTGGATGACTTGAGTAAATTCTAAGGAAATTTTAATTCAGGAGTGAACTAATCCTTTAATTAGTTTTCATATCCGTGTTAATTTTGGTGTTAATTTTCATCAACAGCATTTTTTTGACTGACGAAAACGAGACGATAAATGAAACGAATCACCAAAACTACGACGAATAATAGGGAGGGACGATTTGAGAAGAGATTCATTCAGAACAAATCTGCTGTGTGGTTGAGAGTTTGGATGTGCACATTTGTACTTTAACATAGTCTATCTGTCAGAATAGATGGCATACATTTGCTGCTCATCTCATAACACATTCAAAAATGTCAAGAAAAGAGCAGACATATGGATAAATTTGATGGCGCAAAAGAGTTTGGTTTTCTGAGTGAAGACACCAAAGCAGTGACTCACACAACGCATGAGTACTCTTTAAAGTCTCATGAACTGAGAAAAGCACTCAAAATGATGTTGAATTGTCTGTTTTGATGAGTATTGATGTAAATGCTCTTGGTTACGTCTTGGATAAATGTAAACGGTAGAGAGAATATCAGACATGTATCAGCACATTGCATTTGTGCATTCAGTTTTAAAGGGACAGTAGCCTGATTTACTATCACTGATGTTAATCAAGCAACAAAAAGACAGAAAATCACTCGCTACTCTTGACTGAATGACTTGGGTAGACCTAATAAAGATTGTTCTAAATTGATTTATATTATTATGTTTGTTCAAATGTATGAGGAATATGGTAAGCAAGTTGCTATAAAGAATAATTAGCCTGTCTAACCATTGGCTTTTCATTAAAAGAAGACCATATTCTTGTTTCTTTATGAGAGCTGGTTTCATTTATTTTTAAAGGATAAAGGCATGTTGCGTGTCAGCAGTTAAATGTGCCTGTCATTATAAAACCTTAATATCAAACCTACACAGTGAGTTTGGTCATTTTCGAGAAATGCTTAATAAATGCATTACACTGTAACTAAACCCATTCAATTTTAGCTGACTTAACTTTCTGTAGATTTGGTCGACTAAACTCTTATGATATTTAGTCGACTAAAACTAAAACAATTCAGATGACTAAATTAGATTAAAATAAAATACAAAAACAGTGAACATTGAAATATCTTCATAATTCAATATGATCTTTTCTCTGCAGATCTTAAGGTTGTGGGATGTGTCATAGTTTGTCTCTCTGCCATTTGTTTATAAGCAATTGTTTACGAAGGCCAAAAGTAGCTATTTTGTGAATGTACATTATGTAAGCCCTTTACAAAAATGTGTATAAAACAATGGCATAGTGTTAATGTTTATATGACTGGCCATGTTTATACATAAACCCAAACAATAATTGAGAACTCTAACAATATGGATCATAAATTGAAGATGTATGTCATTTACTTGCTTAGAAGAGGAGAGAAGTACCCTCAACTAAACAGAGCAGCTCACATAAGCTTTGTTGATATTCCAAAATTGAAAAACAACATGGGTAAAGATTGGTAAAATCCAATTACAGTACGAAAGCTATGAAAGTTAACATGTATATACAAAATTAAAAGAATATCAAGTTTTTGAGTGTGTTGACAGTGTGTAGCTCCAGAAAATCCATAATGAGGTGGCTTTAAAGGAATGTTGATAGTTAAGAGTTAAAAAAAAGGCTGAATAAAGAACCAAATCTTTTTAAAGAACCATCTTTTTTTTTTTTTTAAGAGTGTATGATGTCATCTAGAAATTCAAACCGTATGAGAGCAACTGAAGGCGAACTGCTGTAAAACTGAGTTTAGATGAGGTCAAGAAGATGTGTGAAGGTCAGGGCATAAGGTCACAGCTGTGCAGGTAGAGCTGGTAATAGATTTAGTCATTTTTGGTTACCTAACAGTTCAGATACTTTTTGTTTTGTTTGTTCATTTTACAATTATGTCTAGTGAAAATGCTTTTGGGGAATGTTGACTAACATGTTTCTGGTATGTTATCTATTTAAAGTCATGCCCAATCCAATGTCTCCGGCACATTCTTCCAAGGGAAACATACTAAGGCGATCTGACTGATAATCTACTGTAAATAACCTTGAGTGACAGAAAACAAAGGTGGCTTTGTAGGTTGGGGTTGCATGATTTATTGAAATAAAAGCGAAAGCCGTATGGCATAGTGTGATTATCAAATCGGAAAGGACATGATTTAATGAAATGAATGTATTGCTGCGTGATCCTGATCCAGTGATTTTTAGCGCCCCAGAATGGTTAGATGTAAGTAGTGGTTTATAGTTAAAATGTTTCAAATATTAGTTCTTTCTTCTTTACTTCTAGATATCAGTTGTATGAATTACAGTTGTTTATTTTGTGCAGTTGCGCCACATGACATTTTTAGTAATTAAATTATTATCCTGAAAAATGTTTTTCAAAAGCCCCTTTCGCACATACTGTATTTACTGGTAAATTACCGTTAAGAGATCATGTGTGAATAGGACCTTCTCAAAAATACTGGTAAATTTGTTCCGGCAATTTACCGGTAAGGGTAGTTATAAGATTACCAGTAAATTGCCGGAATGCTGCTTTGTGTGAACACTGAATGAAGATTACCGGTATGAGTAATCTTCTTAAATTAGTTTTTCAATGTAAATATGCACTTAATTGATATCTTTACCACTGTGCCTCGTCTCGCAGCTGTTTCAATTATTGCGCTCAAGACCCAGCCTCTTTTCTCATTCATCAGCGCTGAGGCTCTGCAGTTGGATGCTATAATGCGCGTCTCGGGTTTATACGAGCAAAAAATTAGTTCTGTTTGATCACCCCTTATGCCAGTCACTCATACTTTGTTGTCAAATTGGACAGATAGTGAAACTAAAGCATTTCTGCTGACATCACAGAATTTACTGGCATGTAGGTGCTGTTGTGTGAGTCGTCTCTTACCATTAAAAAGCAAGAACGTCGTTGCCTGTGTGAAGTGTGAACAGCATATTTCTGTATTTACTGGTAAAGTCGTACTGGCAATTTTCCATCAATTTACCAGAACAAAGCAAAGCATCTTCTCTATGTGAAAACTGTTTTAAGAGGTCAACGAACAGCTTGCTGTAGTTTTTCGAAGTGTTATACAAACCTCTAATTTCGCCTGCTGTTAATTGTAGGTTTCTGCTCTGTAAATGTGGAGAAGAGATCGATGCTGTGGATACAGGGAAAGAGAAGCATGAGAGAGGGCTGTGAGAAGATAACCAATGGTGTATGTGTCAGCAACGGTTGTCCATGAGGCAGTATGGTTCACCGCTGCTATTACTGGCACTCATGCTGGGATGTCGGAATATTTGCTTCAGACTTTCAGAACTGCCCCACCCCTCTCATAACTCTCTGAAGGTGTAGCCCATGGCAGATTCTTCTATTACTTTGCATTAGGTGCATCTAGTGTTAGTATCGCATCAGTATAAAGTAGTTCATTTATCTCTCTTGTTTTCCTCAAGAAAAATATTCAGATCAGTTATATTAATATTTAGATCTTTTATGGCCATTACGGAATCTTACATGTTTAAATTGATGATTTGTTTCAGAACTGAAAAAAACATTGTGTTAATTTATACCTCTGACAGACTGATAGCAGTTTTATTGCTGGAGGTCACCAGGTCAGTGTACTGTGGGTCAGTAGTAAGCATTCCTGCATCTGCATATATTGGTGGGTTGGGTAATTGGCCAACGCTTAAATCTTATAAAAAAAATAATGTAATTCATTTTTTTTTTTTTTTTTCAGTTTTTTGTTTTTCCTAGTACTAAAAATTAATATACACTTATATTCTCACAGATGCCACATTGACTATTTTATTGATGTTCTTACATCCTTACTACCTTTCTGAACGTCTCAGTTGTTGTCTATGAAGGGTCAGAAAGCGCTCAGATTTCATCAAAAATATTCAATTCAAGTTTATTTGTATAGCACTTTTCACAATACAAATTATTGCAAAGCAGCTTTACAGAAAATTAAAGATTCTACAATCTATTTAGTAGTAGCTTGAAGTGGTGCTATGTCAAAAAATCAGTTAATCTTGATGTAATCAAACAGACGATGAACCCTATTAACAGTAATGATTATATATTGCAATAAAACTTCTAGCAAAATTTGGTAGTGCTGTATGTTGTTTCAGGGTTGGCATCATCTGAGGTCCTCTGAGAGGTTGGCATCATCTCTTCTCAGGTGTTCTGGATCCAGACTGAAGCTTGTGAGAAATAATTAGCGTAGCTGCTGTTCCAACCAAGCAAAAATGGTGTTCAACCCAAGCTAAAGAGTGTTAATGTGCATTTGATCAAATGTAACTGAAGTACAAGGTGATGAGATACATTATGTGAATGTTTGGCTAAAGAGATGTGTCTTTAATCTAGATTCAAACATAGAAAGTGTGTCTGAATCCTGAACGTAATCAGGAAGGCTATTCCAGCGTTTGGGAGCCAAATGCGAAAAAGTATATAATCTCCTTTAGTATATCTTTTTTTTTTTTTAGATTTTTATTTTTGGCGTTTTTGCCTTTAATCAGATAGGATAGATCAAGTCTGACAGGAAGTGAAGCGGGAGAGAGAGAGGGGATGGGATCGGGAAAGGTCTGCGAGCCGGGACTCGAACTCGCGACGCCCGAAGCGCAACTGCACTGTATGTCGACGCACTGCCCACTAGGCTACCGGCGCCGACTCCTTTAGTATATCTTAATTTGCATTCTGAAGATGAATAAAGGTCTTATGGGTTTGGAAGCACATGAGGTTGAGTAATTAATGACAGAATTTTCATTTTTGGGTGAACTAACCTTATAAACTAATCTGAGTTTATTGAAATATAAAGTAATTACCGAGAGTCATTACAAAAAAAGTCTTAAAAACATTAAATATAAATAAAAGTTGATTTTACTAAAAGAAAAAAGATGTGTAGCCAAAACATTTCATGCAGTATGAGGGATTTATTATAAATGCAAGAATGAAACTCACTTGTAATGCTGACATTTTCTGACTGTAATTTTTTTTGTTACATCAGTATTTAGGCAACTTGCTCACAGTAAGAGTAACTTCTTGATCTCATTCTATTGGCAGCTTTATACCATTGCTCATTTGCATAAAGTTATACTTGTCAATGCATTTGTGGACACACCTACATCACTTAACCACAGCTGCTGCAGTTCACGTCAATGGAAATAGTCATTGTTCTTTGAAAATGATTAATTTTAGGTCATTTCATTGCTGCACTCTGTATGAATGCCATTTAGGCTTCAGTTTCCAGCTAAAATGCTGCTCTCTATGCTTCTTAAACTACTACCACAAAATACTGAGAACTGAATACTATTTTCCACTTTTTTTTAAATTTCATTTTCATGGATGGTTAAATTGAGGCAGACTAAGAAAGGTCAATTTTAATGACGGTTTGCTACTGTATCCAATTTTTTTGATTAAATTGACATACAAAAACAGTGACCTGTTCCTCTTATTACAAAAAAACTTCATGTAATTTCCTGTTGCGCTACAGGCGGTCTTAAATATGCTCTCAAGTGAGGTAGAGAAACCTCTCATCTGTTTGTTTGTGTGTGTGTGTGTGTGTGTGTGTGTGTGTGTGTGTGTGTGTGTGTGGCTGTCTGTAGGGAATAGAGCTGTACTAGTAACAATGCATGGGGTTGGGGGGAACTATGCAATACACTGGCCTTTCCTTTACATCCTTTTAAAGATTTTATACAAAATACAACTTAAAGTTTGTTTGAAGTCTGTAATTAGAATTCACCCTCTCTTTGTAAATGCACAATGTAGATTTTATTAATGATTCTGTTTTTTTTTTTTTTGTAATGTTTAATCAACTTCATAATTCAGTTTTCTGGTGAAAGCGAAGGACTTCTCAAAAGTGAAGTATGCAGTACTTCTCCAATTAACTGTAAACTCGCATTTATTTTTGAGTACATCACCTATATCTGAAAATCCAATGAATAACCAATGAACTGAACCCCACGCTATTTTTATTTATTTTTTGACAGCACTTGAATGTACGTGGAAGCCTGTTTTCACTACGGAATAAAAAAAAGGTTATTGCAACTTTCTCTCACAATTCTGACTTTTTTTCTCAATCATGTGATATAACCTCAAAATTGTGAGAAAATAGTCAGAATTGTTTTATCTCACAAATGTGAGTTTGTCTCTCACAATTCTGACTTTTTTTTATACAGTTTATTTGTGAGATCCAAGTCCAGTTTTGCGAGATATGAATTCAATTCTGAGAAAAAAAGTCAGATTTGTGGGTTTATATCAGAATTGCAACTTTATTTCTCAGGATTCAAGTTTATACCTTGCAATTCTGACTTTATAACTCATAATTGCAAGTTTATATCACGCTATTCTGAGAAAAAAAATCAATTTTTTTTTTTGTTTATATCTGACAATTCTGACTTTTTTTTTTCTCGGAATTGGGTTTACTGGGTAAACTCACAGTTTTGAAAACTAAAGTCAGAATTGCAAGATCTAAATCCAATTCTAAAGAAAAAATTCAAAATTGCGTAATATAAACTTGCAGCTGCGAGTTATAAAGTCAGAATTGCCAGATATGGAATAAAGATCAGAATAGTGTGATATAAACTTGCAAATTGCGTTTTATCAGAATTGCGACTTTATCTCTCAGGATTGCGAGTTTAAATCTTGCAATTTTGACTTTGTAACTCTCAATTGCGAGTTTATATCACACAATTCTGACTTTATGCCTGAGAACAAAAGAATTGTAAGATAAAAAGTTGCAGTTACTTTTTTTTTTTTTTTATCTGTTGCTACTTCTGTTTCATTGCAACTTTTAACTTTAACTATACCTATAAACAGCATCTATTGATTTATCTGTTGAGGCTATTGATTTACCTCAAAATGATTTAGACTTGTTTCTATATATGAAGAATTCAGATGCAAAACCAGCTAAAAGCCATCTCGGTCAAAAATGAAATGATGATACTGAGTAAATGCTCTGGACACATATTATACATCCATCAAATACTTTTACTTCAAACTTGCTAAAATCTCACCCTCAGTCCTATCACAAGTACTAGTACTTACATAGAAACCTATACATAGAGGCCTCATAAAAATGCATTTTTTAAAGAAATATGTTAGATGGATTCAGAGGCTTTTGCATCTGAACTCTTCATATTTTTAGGCACCATACCTGATTCCAAAATGATTCCCAAGGCATCTCAGTTTTTCCGCAGACGTGTAAAGACCATCTTTGGCGAGTGAATCCAAGTTCTTTGTAGGATTGTGCATAAAAGCTATAGTGCAATATGTCTGCTCTAGCAGGCAACAGAATAAGCAGGTTTTAAAATTCAGTAGAAGAGGTGGCTCTGTTTCATTCTGTGTCAGCATTGCCACACATGTTTTCCTTGGCTCAACCTCTTGTTTGAGTTTTTTCTATTTAAATTATGTTCACCCTGTAGATTTCAAGTGCATTACTGTAAACGCATTTCTTGTTTGTTTCAAACTGAAGGATGTGGTGGATTTGTTCTGTACATTTAGCCCGCATGTCACAGATGTTATCAATGGATATTACCCAGAACATCCCTGTATAAGCAGTGATTCAGCTGTATATTGTACTTAACACATGTACTCATGCTAAAAACCGCACGAGTAGTGATTGACCAATATATCGCCAAGAAGGTATTTATAGGGTGCTGTCACTTTAAGACTGAAAGCGCAGATCTATATAATGATACACATCTGATTTCTTCTGTTTAATACATAACAGACTGTTTATGAGAATATTTGCCGAAACGGGCAAGTACCAAAAGTTCTTATTTGCTTGAGTGATTTACAATTGCTTGAATGTTTAAATTGGCAAGACTTAGAAACTCGTGCATCACTCTATAATGTTTCTTTTTTTTTTTTTTTCAACTGATCCATGAATCACATGCATGCGGCCTGTTGAACCCCTAATTACCTGTAAATCACTTTGCCAACGACAGTGAAACGGTAAATGCCAGCAGTGAATGGAGAGAAAATGAATGCCTTTAGTGTCAGGGAGGGGAACCAGGGACACTTCTCTAACTTCTGCTGTGTGATATAATTATATCATTCTACAGAAACATGAGGTCATTGTTCATTATGTGATTTGCTTTAGTATGGCTCTCATTCTCTCACACATATTACAGCCTCTCCCTTGTTTGGACAGGAAAAAGCCCACGCCTCTGTGTTTGGCCGCTCCACCCTTCATTACCCGCTGCTTTCCCTCACCAATCCCTTCACAGGTGCTCTTCCCAGGAAAATGGCAGCATCCACTTTGCTTTGACTTTGAGAAGGATTTCCTTAGTCAGCATTTTTATGATGACTCTTTGTCAATTGGTTATTTGTTTATTTTTTGACGCATGTTTAGTTTGGACATCTTGGAGCTAGTTGTTGCTTTATCCAATAGTTTCTGAGAAAATATGTGGGAGTGAGATTATTTGTCCTCCGCGAATGACTGATGTTTTTTTTTTTTTTTTCCCTCTTAACGCATAAATACTGTACAGGATCTCTTGACCCCTGGGTCGCAGCTGTGATATCAATGAAACAAGCATACACTGAGTCCATTGTCACACACTAAAATGAGGAAGAGGGACCACTCTTTTTGAAACCGCTACCCCATTTTGATGGCTCAGCTTGTCTAATGTTTGGGAAATTTGAGATGTTGGCTACAAGGTCCATTTCCTCTGCTTCTAATGCTTATAGTGGCCCCAAAAGTAGGATATGAGGACACTTAAGCACTTGACTGAATGTCATTGCATTAGGTAACTGAAATAAGTTATGCTTGCTTTGGTATTTTAAGAAATTTAGCACAAACACACTTTTCAATAAAAAATATTTACAGTAAGAAGTTTGGTTGGATTTTAGATGCACTGTTTGGTGGCCAGGTCAAGCGTAAGCAAGTAAACAATGTTCAAGGGTGGGTGATATAGGGCGCTTTCCACAATGCAGTAAACGCAGACAGAATCACGGAATCCAGTCCAAAAAAAAAAAATAATACTGTGTAATGCGGAATGTCCTGGAATTTTACAAATGTTGAATAAAAATAAGTATATAGTTAGTATATAGTATAGTGAATATTAAGCCACAAAAAGACTATTTAAATATGAATCCTGCATGTTCTGCATGTCTCTGTGTGAACTAAATGCATACTGAAGTGTGTGTGATGCTCATGATGTTTTCAGCCTCTGCCGCCTCAATATATGAGTACATGACGACATAAACACAATCTCTAGAACTGCTCTGAGAGTCACTTCATGAGCATATTTCTTTTGGAAAAAAAAGAACTTTTGTCAAATCACATACAAACAGAAACGGCTCTTCACAGGCAAACTGTCAAAGTTTGGTTTATCTTGAAGAAACTGTGACAGAAACTATAATACTTCATGTAATGATACTACTAGTAGTAGTACTACTACTACTACTACTACTAAAATAATTATTAAAACATTATGAATATTTACCAGGAAAATTACTTGGCAGAATTTGTTTACCATAAAAATTTAAATACACAACACAGTAATTCTTATAAATAAATATGTAAATGTATTAAATATATTAAATTGTGTAATATCTAACTAGTGCATTACAGATGCTTATTATTGAAATTGAATGGATTCCCGAAAATTAATGGAAAACAGAATTTGGTAAAAAAAAAAAAAAAAAAAAAAACTGAATTTGAGAGAACAAAAACATATTTTATAGGGCTTTAAAATGTAGTTTTTGTTAAACTGTTGTTAAAGTGCAGTTAAATTGTGTATGTTTCATGAAAATCCAGAAAAATTAAAACAAAAAAATAAATAGAATTTGGGAAAAAATAAAACTGATTTCATAGGGCTACTAGGGATATGATGATTCTTAAGTCACAATTTGAGTAATTTCTTGTTTATTTCACATTAATTTAGTTGTTTTGTGTTTATTAAAATATGATCAAATATCAAATAGAGCAAACAGAATATCTGAAATATGTCTAGGTCTATTCAACACTAGCATTTAAATGTAACCCTGGACCACAAAACTAGTCTAAAGTAGCACAGGGATATATTTGTAGCAATAGCCAACAATGCATTTTTCTTTTATGCTAAAAATCATTAGGATATTAAGTAAAGATCATGTTCTATGAAGATATTTAGTAAATTTCCTATCGTAAATGTATCAAAACATAATTACTGATTAGTAATATGAATTGCTAAGAACTTAATTTAGACAACTTTTAATTTAGATTTAGATTTTTTTTTTTTTTTAACTCTCAGATTCCAGGTTTTCAAATAGTTGTATCTCAGCCAAATATTGTCCAGTTCTAACAAAATTCAATAGAAAGCTCAGATGGAAAGCTTATTTGTTCAACTTTCAAATGTATAAATCTCAATATCAAAAAAATTACCCTTATGACTGTTTTAGTGGTTCTGGGTCACAAATATGAAATCGAATCAAATGTAAAATAAAACACTAAATAGTCTTCACTGTATGAATTATACTTTGATTTTTAGTAAAGCTACTAAAGTTACTTTGTCAAAAACGGTGAGTAATTTTCACTTTGTCTTTTTTGTAGTTTGATAAACATTAAAGACATAGACAGCAGCAGGTTTATTAGGCAGCTGTCGCTTTAAGACCTGATGTACAGATTCAGTATATTGACACACATACAATCTTTTTCTTGATAGTTTGTGTGAATACTTCAAAGATGGGAATTTTATTTTTTGTATTTGACCATTCAAATATAATAAGCCATGTAAGAAAAGTACATTTCAGGATCTTATGCTATCTGAGAGAGGCCAGTTTTTGTGCCTTATGGCACAACACTTAAAGCTTTAAACTAGAAGTGGACCCAGCTGAAGACTTGGCAAGCGTGAAGCAGTTCATGGGGTTGTTTCGGGGTGAGTGAGTTTCAGACAGCGGCTTCCTGTTGAGAGGTGAATCAGCTCAGTCTGTGAGTGTCTGTGGCACCTGATCATGGAGGTCATCCTGCACTGAATTCCTCCGCTGCAGCTGAGCATGTAATGGAGCACTTTGGCTACTGCACGCTGTGAAGCGCTCTAGTTCTTGTGCCAGGGCTTTTTCTGTCTATCCAATCATTTTAATGTATTTTTTTTAATGGTTACATGAGACCAAATGTAGTTCTTTTACTTTATGCTGTCACAGCGTCATTCTGCTGAGAAAGGGTGTGTGAAAGTAGGTGTGTCTGTGCTTTTTTTAGTGTTCTCAGATATTTCAGTGTGGTCAGATAAGCTCCACCACTGATTTGCCTGTGTTTTGCCCATCTGAACTGGTGCAAGAATAAACATGTACAGCTGGTTGTTTCATGGCATAGTCTGTTTTTAGGGAGATATAATGTTTAGATTATATTCATTAATAACAGATCTGAGAACAGCTTGTTTTCTGTAGTCAATGTACAGTCGTCATCATCAGCCTGTCCAAGTATACGTGACACAATGTGTAATTGAATATTTAAGCCAGTTGTTGCCAGATAATGTGTACTTACTCACAATTTCTTGGTCTGTTTGTCTGAAAATACTGGTCTGATTTCAGTTGGACTAAAGAGCTTGCATTAAATTTTCAAAAGAGAATGTATTTCTCAAATTTTAAAATTGCAAGTATAGTTTTGCTCTGAGGCAACACATATTAAAATGTAAGGGAAATTTTAAACACGATAAACATGTTATGGATTCTGTAGCGGAAATGTAAACGTATGAGCGTAATTTTAACTGCCTGTAAACTCAAATGTTGGAGCAGTGGTTGTACGGAGTCCCTCTAAAGGCTCTGCCCCCTGTCACGTATTGCAGTTTTGATTGGTAGAGTAACTGTCTAGGAGCTTGCCTTTGAAGTTTTTTTTTGTGTGTGTGAGGAAGTGACTGTTTGTGGTCTGCAGCTGTGAAGTGACTCAAAACCAAGCGGGTGAAAAAAGTGCAGTTAATGTGTTGAAATCCATTAAGTCCCAGTCAAAATGGTGTTTACTGATAAAACTTTAACTGAAAAGTGATACATACTAATGAGTATTTTGTCCTGTGATTGTTCTGTCTGAAAGGGTCTTATCATACTACTTTTTAATTTTCTCGCTTATGTTTGTTAAGATTTTTTTTTTACATTTCTTTCTTTTTCTTGGAATCAGATGTGTTATTTTTTTTGTTGCTGTGATTTTAGGATTCTGATATAATGCGCTCTTCACGTATGACAAGCAGAACAGGGCTTACTGATGGGTTACAGATGTTTCTGGTCCAGTATAGTTTTTAACTGTCCAATCCACTGTCCCAGGATTGCAAAACCATCTGTGCTGAAATCTGCCTATCAAATTTTGTTTAGGAATAACATTATCTGTCCTCCCTTTTTCCTCAATAGCACACTGTAGGTGCCACTGTGGGTGGCCCATGTGTTACATTTTCAATTTTCTTAATTCATAGGTATAATTGTTTATTTTATACTGGAGAGGATGATTTATATTCTTATTTTCACAGTATTGTTTTACAGCACTTCAAACTAGGGTTAGGTGATTTAGCTAAAATGTATATCTCAATATTTTATACAATGTTGACATTATTCCTTAATTTTACACTAGTACCAGTCAAAAGTTTTTGAACAGTTTTTTTTTTCTGCTCACCAATCCTGCACTTACTTAATCCAAAATAGTTAAAGTAAATAAATACTTTTATTTAGCAAGGATGCTTTAAATTGATTAAATGTGATGATAAAGACATTTTATAATGTAACAAAATATTTCTATTTCAGATAAATGCTGTTCTTCTGAACTTTCTATTTATCAAAGAAACCTGAAAAAGTTCTGCTCCGCTGTTTTCAAAAATAATAATAAAAAATGCTTTTTGAGCAGAAAATCAGAATATTACAATGATTTCTGAAGGATCATGTGCCTCGTAATGATGCTAAAAATTCAGCTTTGAAATCACAGGAATAAATTACGTTTCAAAATGTATTCAAATAGAAAGCAGTTATTTTAAATGGTAAAATATTTCAGAATTTTACTGGTTTTTTTTTGTGGTACTTTGGATCAAGTAAATGCAGGCTTGGTGAGCAAAAGAGTCTTCTTAAAAAAAAAAAAAAAACTTAAATCTTATTGTTCAAAAACTTTTGACAGGTAGTGTATATCATCAGCAAAATGAATGCAATAATATTGCTAATATTCAGTGTATAATCCAGCCTTGCTTCAAACTTACCCCAAAAAATCAGGGAGAGTATAAGATGAGGAGCGAAAAGCCCTCTCACCTCTTCCTATTGGAATGACCTGTGAACTGTGCGGCTTCAGACTTCCTGTGTCATACTGAAAGGAAGTCCTTTGTTGTAGATACTGTACACATACTCATCTACAGTTGCAGCTATTTTTGGCATACGTTTGAAAAGTCTCTAGATTGTATGTAACTTGTGAGTAGTATCAAATTAATTATGGAATTCAGATTTAATATTTGTGTTATTCTTAAAGCCCATTTATACCATTGACTTGGGTGTGCCTTTTCTCTGTGTATGCACGAGTGCAGGCATGCCTGTCACAAAGAAACATTACAGAGTTTGTTCAGATGAGAGGCAGTGTGAAGGCTTTTAGGCTGCTGCTGTCATTATGTGTTCTATGTGGGTACTCTCAGATCAGGTAGAGATATTGTTGTCCATGATTTGATTGGCCCTCTCAATCATTTTGACGTTGACAAGTGCTGTTAGACCTCTTAAGGGCAGACCAGCAATTTGTCTTTTTCCTCAATGTTAAGTTAGTAATTTGTGGTGTTTAATAGTATTTTTGTGATTAGATACTACTTAACAATCCTCTGTCTCAGCAATTACTACTGGATGTCGTAAAGCAAGTGGGACAAAATGATAGATTGGGGTTGGAAGAAGTCGTCAGCTCCTTAGAGAATAGCTCAAGAATTGAGGAGCTTTGGAAGGCCAATTTGCCGTTGCCAGGCAAAGATGGATACCACACATTTACATAAATTTTTCTAACGTCCACCAGCATGTCAAAACCACTATTGAATGCTGGGATGAGTGGGATGGCATATATGTTTTCAGAGAAAACCGAGAAAAAAAAAGAAAGAAGTGAAAGAGAAACCCTGCAGGTTCATAATGCATCCGGCCCCATGTGGATTGGTAAACGGCAGGCGAATATGGACCCTGGAGATTTCTCTTGTCACCTCAAATGTCCACAGGCATGCCAAAGCCATCTTTTTTGTTTTTAAAAGATTTATTTTGGGTGTTTCTGCCTTTATTGTGATAGGACAGTGTAGTGGAGACCAGAAGCGGAGTGGGAGAATGAAAGGGGGGCAGGATCGGGAAAGATGCTCGAGCTGGGTTTCAAACTTGGGACGCCCGTAGCGCAACAGCGCTTTGTCACTGTATATAAGTACATATATACAGTCATGGCCAAAAATATCGGCACCCTTGCAATTCTGTCCAAAAGAAACCAACCCTTCTCTCAGAAAGTTGCAGTTGCTTCAATCGCTTCCTGTAACCATGAATGAGTTTCTTACACCTCTCTACTGGAATTTTGGATCACTCTTCTTTTGCAAACTGCTCCAGATGATTCAGATTTGAAGGATGCCTTCTCCCAACTGCTGTTTTGGGATCTCTCCACAGGTGTTCTATGGGATTCTGGACTCATTGCTGGCCATTTCAGAACTCTCCAGCGCTTTGTTTGTAACCATTTCTGAGTGCTTTTTGAAGTGTGTTTCAGGTCATTGTCCTGCTGGAAGACCTATGACTTCTGATGGAGATGTAGCTTTCTAACACTGGCCACTACGTTGCACCCCAAAATTCTTTGGTAATCATCAGATTTCTTGATACTGTTCACACAATCAAGGCATCTAGTGCCAGAAGCAGCAAAGCAATCCCAAAACATCTTTGAACCTCCACCATGTTTGACTGTAGAGACTGTGTTCTTTCTTTTGAAGGCCTCATTTCTTTTTCATGTTCTTTACCAAAAAGCTCTACTTTTGTCTCATCTGTCCACAGTGCGTTCTTCCAGAAGGATTGTGGTTTTGTCACATAAGTTTTGGCAAACTCCAGTCTTGCTTTTTTATGCCTTTGTGTCAGCAGTGTTGTCCTACCTTCATTCAGATAGCGACTGACACTGTTGTACCCTGTGTCTGCAGATCAGCTTGAATGTGTTTGGAAGTTAATCTGGGTTCTTTATCCACCCTTCGTTGTACTTTTTCACTAATTTTGCTCTTCCGTCAACGTCCAGAAAGGTTGGCTACAGTGCCATGGGCTGTAAACCTCTCGATGATATTGTGCACAGTGGACACAGGAACATTAAGATCTCTGGAGATGGATTGTAGTCTTGAGATTGTCCATGTTTTTCCACATTTTTTTTTTCTCTCAAATGCGCAGACAACTCTTTACACTTTCCTTTTCTCCATGCTCAGTGTGACACACAACACAAAGGTTTTTTCCATTTTAACTGATTGCAAGTGTAATTACTATATTGCCCACACTTGTTACTTGCCACAGGTGTGTTTAAATGCAAATTACAGCAGCATCACATGCTTGAAAAGCAATTATTTCTTACAGTTTTGACAAGGTGCCAATAATTTTGTCTAGTCCATTTTTAAGTTCAGTGTGAAATTTTATCAAGTTTGACTTTTCTGTTTTTTTTGTTCCAGTGCAAACAAAAACAACTTTCTAAAAGAAATTTTCTGACAGAATTGCAAGGGTGCCGATATTTTTGGTCATGACTGTACATGTTATATTAGGTGTTTCAAAGAATATTTAGCAGGTAACTTGCTATGATTTGCCTTTTGCAATGTCTTTTTACACTTTTATCACATTCTGTGAATTTGATAGACTTACTCGTTGGCCACCCCAATCACATTTATTGTAATCAGTTTGTGAACTATTTACAAATAATCTTTTAATAAAAAAAAAAACACATTTATTACTAACTGTTTTTTATTACTTTTAAAAAACAGCTCTGTCAATGTTTCTTGTCTTGTCACAACTTTATGAATTACATGAATCAAGTGAATTATAGCTTATGTTTTAAGCTTTAATTTTTAAAAGAAGTTTGACACACATACTTATTTTATATTATATATTATATTTAACATTATATTGTAAAACAATTATTGTAAACATTTCACATTTGACAATACCTCACACTCCTTCATCATTATAACTGAAGCACTACACTGGATTTTATTCTTCACCTCTGTGAACAGTAAAGCCCACCTTATTTGATATGATAGGACAAATATTTTTGACTTTGACAAACGCTGTTAGATTGTGAGGCAGACCAGCCTAAAAATATCTTGACATCTTAACAATAAACAGTGCAGTGTGTAATGAAGTGCACTAGAGCAGCATCAAGATTATCAAATGTTGGTGGGGGACAATAGTATTAGTAGTATTTGAATGTATTCAAATAGCAGTTCAGATTTTTGTAGTTGATATGGTGTTTTTGTTTTATGGTATTTGTTTACATTTACACGGTTTCACATTTTAATCTGGACTACACAATGCCAGCTTTGACAAAAGATATATAGATAATGTTGTAAATGTTCTGATTAGGTATTTAAGCGCATAGCGCTGAAACCCTATTGTAATTGTTAGAATTTCTAGGGATCAGCAATCTCCATAAACTGATTGTGCAGATTAAATTGTAGAGACTTGAAACTTTGAGGGATGTTAGTACTCACACAGCCTACAACGTGACCAAGGCTCACCCCGAATTGGCCTGACGGGGGTGCTGCAGTGAACAAAAGTGCGAAATCGCTCATATCTCCTAAACCATCTGTCTATGGAATCCTTGACTCATGCTGGATTTTTTGAAAAACAGTTCTTGGTTTCCAAACCAGTATTCACATGCTCTTCCTATACAGTGGAGACAAAAACATGTAGACAATTCCAAAAAAAAGTTTTTATTATATAGCATGTGTTGAATTAATCTGATACATTTCTTTGTTCTTTAATAAGAAAACCAAATCATTCTATACAGATAATCTTCCCCTCTGTTGTAGTTTTCAAATCTCATTTGTGCATATGCATATTAAGGTAGGGCCCTATGATTTCCCAAGCGGCAACCTCCCGCTCTCGCTCTTGAAACAATACAGAAGTGACTGAAGCTGCAGTTCATCGGCTGGCTGCTTGAGGCTGGCTGCAAAAGGGAGCAAATCCCCATAGACTCTCGTGTTAAAATGCTCAACTTTATAACAGATAAAAACATGTTTACAGCCTGGTGCAAAAAGTGGTTTTGGTTT
Source organism: Cirrhinus molitorella (assembly GCA_033026305.1). Lineage (NCBI taxonomy): Eukaryota > Metazoa > Chordata > Actinopteri > Cypriniformes > Cyprinidae > Cirrhinus > Cirrhinus molitorella. The sequence goes on along the minus strand of CM065118.1, from coordinate 34,167,417 downwards.
TTACAGCTAGTTTTACCCTTCATGACAACTCTGAGGGGGGTGAATTTTTTTCTAACTCACCCGTTTAAATTATATTAAGCATTAAAATTCTGCATAATTAATGACGTGGCCACTTGAGTGACAGCTGTGTCAGGCAGCCGTTACATTCCCTCAGCTTGTTCCAGCAGTTGATTTTGGCATCTCAGCCGTGTTATTGCGTTTGTTTTTTGTTAGGGTGTTACTTTTTCATGATCATATTAATACATTTAAAAACCAGACATCTTAGCTCCACCCGCAATGGAGTGGCAACGACAGGCCCCGCCCAACTTTTGCTTCAAAACCCTCTTCAGAAACCTACGGGTGATGTCAATGACACTACGTCCATGTTTTTTACAGTCTATGTGATTTCCACAATGCGGAAAACATGGGCGGAATCGCAGAATCTAGTCATAAAAACGGAATTTACTGTTTAACGCAGAATGTCACAGAATTTGTCAAAATTTGGAAGAATTAATCAAAAGTATGTCATCAAATTAAATCTAATCACGATATGGAGTAGTATGTGTACAGGTATTCACGGCAACCCGTCAAAATAAAAGTTGACAAAAAAGATGACAAAAATATATTTTTACCATTTAGAATGTATTTAATACTACTACTACTACTGTTAAAAAATTAATAAAACTTTTTTTTTTAAAGACATAATTACACAATATTTCATAGGGCTCTATTTATGTTATGTTTACGCAAGTGTGTTTTCGCTTTAAAATGCATATCTTTTGCTACGGTTATGCCTGGCATCCGCAATTCTCTGTACATTTTGCAATTCTCTGTAAAACAGACTTTTTTCAATGGCTTGTGTGAAATATGATGTCAGGTTCATTACACAAGTATTATATAGCTTTAGGATAGTTAGAAGACATTGTATGACACATCGATTACTTTTGTGATTTGTTTTTTGTAATTTTGGAGCTAAATGGCTCCCTACTCACTGTTTGCTTTCGTCGTATGAACATTTTTCAGAAGTTCTACTTCTGTGTTCCACATAGGGGTGGGCGATATGGCAAAAATATCATATCACTATTTTATTTTTATTTTTTTCAGAATTATCACAATTTTATCAAAATTCTTTGTCATGTTAGTTTTACTATTTTGCAAGTTGCCTGAGCAGTTGCAAACTTGTTGCAGTTGCAACTTTATTTATTTATTTTTTAAACAAAGCCTTTCAAGGTAACAAAGTATAAAATAAAAAAGAATGGCAGATATTTAGGCCAAAGAGAGTGAAGATAAAAGTCTTTTGTATTATTTTATCTTTGTTATTAAAAAATATGAACAAAGACACGCATTGCTAATAAACATAATACAAAAAGCAAACAAAAGGTGCTTTATTTTTCAAGTACAATAGGTGAATTTAGCAGAAGCATTCAAAAAATTGAACTAACAAATATAAAAAGTGAAACCCTATATATTTTTACACTATATACATCAATTGGACATTGATTCTTATTAAAGTAACTATATTAAAGTTCTTCAATCATGAGCAGTGAGTTATTTATTTATTTTTTCTCTCTGTGTTCTGTTGTTTTATTAACATTAAAAGAATAGTTCACCCACAAATGAAAATTCTGTCATCTGTCTGTCAATTCAAAGTGTTTTATTTTTATACCATCATTTACTCGCTGTCAGGTTGTTTATAACGTAATCTATTTGATAATTTAGATTATCAAATTCAGTGGGGACCAACTACTGTTTGGTTACATTCTTCAAAATATCTTATTTTGTGTTTAGCACAAGAAAGAAATTAATACAGGTTTGGCACAACATGTAAGTGAGTAAACGATGACAGAATTATATTTTTGGGCACGCATCTGTTTTTCTCTCAATCGTTTACTTTCACTTTAGACATGAGCAACTGTGTTTCTATGTAAACCTTGTGTGTTTTGACAGTTTAGCACAACCAGACGCAATACGTAACTTAGTTCAGTAATATTGACGCTATTTGAAAAGGCTTTTAGAGTATGTGCGCTTCAGGTGTTCAGAACAGCATGCATATTAGATGTTTACTTAACCGGTAAGATTTTAAAGCAACTAATGTACGTATATGATTGCGAATAAGTGCAGTGTCCCGTGACTGTATCTCTAACGCTGAGTTAACACTTAATGTGACTGTATGTCGCGCTGTACAGTTAATGGAGACGGAGGCGCCAGAACTGCATCTGATAGAAAAGCACGATACTATGATATTTCTCCAAAAGCAGATCGTGGAGACATTTTTATCATCCACGAACAAAAAACGTCATATCGCATACTCCTAGATCCACAGAAAACACCATAAAGGTGAAATAAATGAAATGATGCAAATGAAATGTTGAGCCTGCTGATTTTCTAAAGCAAACAAAATTAGCCTTTGCAAAGCTGGCAACTAGCATTATGTAAATGACATGGAAATCCCCTGGTAATGGAAATTTGCATCCTGATCTACTGTTGTGTCATCCAACTGACCTGCAAGTTGACGACAGCTTTAGCAGAGCAAGACTCTTATCTCAGTTCCTACTTTCGATGTTTTCCATCTGTTCCAGATGTTCAATATTTGAAGTATGTCAGGTTGTGTTGTTTCTTTTTTAAAACAACAATAGTTGGCCTTCATGGAATGTTTTTTGTGTCAGTTTCAGCAGGTTGAAATGTACAGGAGAATGTTGTCCATGTGATGTAACTATAGCTGGTATGTGGTATTCCCTCCTGCAGTCAAACCTTACAACACATGATGAGGAGAACAGGGTGTGCGTTAATGTGCTCATTTTCATAGTATGAGTATCACCTTTTGTACTGGTTCTTTTAGATGATCCAGGGTATTTGACTTTGTATTTGAGTACTTCCCCAAGAGGTTTAACTTGTATAAAGGTATTCAAATGTATTTGAAAACCGTGCCAAGCCCTGCAAGTGCGTTGTAAAAACACAATGACTTTATAGCATGTCTCTTTTATAACATGAAGGCTCTTCTGCCTTCCTAGGGTATGAAACTTGCATGATGTACAATAGTATGCATTGCTTTGCTAAAAATGTAATGCCTATTTATGTTTCAGATGGATTGAAGCGTGTTTAAATGAGGATCTTCCACCCACTACTGAGCTGGAGGAGGGCCTTAGAAACGGCGTGTACCTGGCCAAGTTGGGAAACTTCTTTGCACCCAATGTGGTCTCTCTCAAAAGGATCTATGACCGCGAACAGACACGCTACAAGGTAAATTTAATACCGTTTTCAGAAGCACTAATTTGAAAATAGTAGACGGTTTGGATTTACTTGTTGCTTTCTTCTTTGTTCCACTTGTAGGCCACTGGGCTCCATTTCAGACACACAGATAATATCATTCAGTGGCTGAATGCAATGACAGATAAGGGCCTTCCTAAGGTGAGGAGTGTAGGTGGTGAACACGAGTCTGCCTGTTTCTTTCATTAGCAGCATTTCTTCTGCTTTATTGAGTCACTAACATGATGCAGCTTGCCTCTGAACTTCTTTCCCATGTTTGGCAACAATGCTGCATTCAATCTAATCAAAATACATGTACTTGTCTCTCCCTGTCAGATTTTCTATCCTGAGACAACAGACATCTACGACAGGAAGAACATGCCCCGCTGCATCTATTGCATACATGCTCTCAGGTATCTGCTAAGTCGCTGTGGGCTTATTCATAAATAAATTGGGGAGAAACTGACCAAAGGAAATGTTGTCAGCAACTGTTACAGTACTTGAGTTGTGTTTTTAACAGTGGAGCTTTTACAGTAAGAAAATGCTGGTTTTGGCTGTCACATTGACTAATGTCACAGTTCTGCATTAAACTAAATAAAAAAAAATAGAACTAAAGCTAAACTAAGCTAAACTAATTAAACTATTCTAAATGGTTTCATTCAAAGGTTTGGGGTCAGTAGAATGTTTTTTTTGAAAGAAGCTAATTTTATTCAGAAAAATAACTGAATTGACAGTAAAAAAATTTCTCATGGTTTCCACAAAAATACGAAGCAGCACAACTGTTTTAAACATTGATAATAATAGGAAACTCATAATTTTAGAATTTCTGGAGGATCATGTGACACTGAAGACTGGAGTAATGGCTGCGAAAAATTCAGCTTTGTATCACAGGAATAAATACAAATTTTAAATGTATACAAACAGAATTTATAATTTTTTTTTTTAATTAAAAAATTCACAATATTACTGTTTTTATTTGACTGTAAATCAAATAAATGCAGCCTTGATGAGCATACGAGAGTTTAAATACATAAAAAAAAAACCTGAATGCTAGTTTATTAATAAATCTGTTTTGTGACTCATTCGGTAGTATTTTCATTCGACTGTTTAAATTAATGATTTATTTTGTCTTGCAAGTCTGATTCATTTTAGGTGGCTTTGAACTTAAATAACCCAGTTAATTTTGAGCAAAATAATTTTTATATCATTTTAATTTTAATAATTTTTGGTTTAGTTGTATTTAGTATTATTTTATGTGTTCGATGCCAGTTTTTTTTTTTTTTTTTGTTATAAATATAGTGCTGTTCAAAAGTTTGGGGTCAGTTATATATTTTTTTTAAATAAGTCTTTTATGCTCATTAAAGTTCAATTTATTTAAACACATACAGAAAAAATATGATTGCAATTTGAAATAACAGTTTTATTTTAATATAGTTTACAATATCATTTATTTCTGTGATGAAGATATGAATTTCAACAGCCATTACTCCAGTCTTCTGTGTCACATGATCCTTCAGAAATCATTTTAATATGGTGATTTGTTATCAATGTTGGCAACAATTGTGCTGCTTAATATTTTTTTGCAACCTGTAATACTTTTTTCAGGATTCTTTGATGAATAAAAAGTTACAAAGAAAAGCAATAGAAATCTAAATCTAAAGTCTATACCAGAGGTCTTCAACCCTGTTCCTGGGGACCCACTATCCTGAAGATTTTAGCTACAACCCTAATCAAACACACCTGAAGTGGCCAATCAAGCTCCTCAAGACTGCTTGAAAATTGGAGGCAGTTGTGCTGAAGCATGTTGGAAAACTTTCCAGGAGAGCGGGTCCCCAGGAGCAGGATTGAAGACCTCTGGTCTATACTATTGCTTTATATCAATTGAACACATTCTTGCTGAATAATAGTATATATTTTTTTTCAAACAAAGAAAGAATACAGAAATGTACTGACCCCAAACTTTAAACGGTAGTGTAAATTGTTACAAAAGATTTCTATTTTAAATAAATACTGTTCTTTGTAACATTTTTATTCATCAAAGAATCCTGAATGAAAAAAGTATCACAGGTTCCAAAAAATTATTTAGCAGCACAACTGTTTCCACCATTAATAATAAATCTGCATATTAGAATGATTTCTGAAGGATCGTGTGACTCGTGTGTGGCGTAATGATGCTGAAAATTCAGAGTTGCGTAACAGGAATAAATAGAAAACCACTATTTTTAAATTGCAATAATATTTCACAATAGTACTGTTTTTTTCTGCATTTTGAATCAAATAAATGCAGCCTTGATGAGCAGAAAGTCTTTTAACGACAGTGTACCCTTGCTACCTGTAAATAACTACTTTATTTTAACTACTTGCAGTTTTAAAGTAGCTACTTCAACTCAAGCACAATATGCATAATTAGACCCAAACTTTTTTATTCAATTATGTTAATCATGGATAAAAGTGCATGCATGTCTCTATAGATTTGATCTGCATCGACACGCATCTCATAATTAATGAGTCAGAATTAATGAGAAAACCTGTTCTCGTTTCTGCTGAGGCACTTAACGTGAGGCTAGAGGATCCTGCCATTTGTAACACTCGCATTCCAGCTCAATGCAGAATTGACGCTGGGCCCAAAGGCCATAAATCTGGCCTTCAGAAACAGGAAATAACAGCATTCAGGGGGCGAGAATTTGGCAGATGCCTGGAGTTGGGTGAGGGGTACTAAATCCAGTCAGTCTTTGTAGTTAATATTGATAAAGGGATGTGTGTCAAACTTGAAAGACATACAGATAACATCTGATTCTCTTTCTACTAGTGCCTTTTCCCGCACACACCTGTGGAATAGGATAGCTGTCCTCTGGGAATTTTGTTTCTCATATTTACTTTTTTTTTTTCTACAGCCTCTACCTGTTTAAACTTGGGCTTGCGCCCCAGATTACAGACCTGTATGGCAAGGTCGCCTTCACAGGTGAGTCAGCTCGCCTGTAGTATCACACTAAAGCTGGAGTTTGTACAATAACAGCTGGAAAGGCCCTTATTCCCGGGAGCTGTGGTCCCAATGTGAAAGTCATTATCAATTGTATGAGCGTTTCCTGCCATTTTGGCTGGCCTGAAACGGCCTGCCAAGACCATAGATGGAAAACATTATTTACCAGACCTATTGAGAACAATGTCCAGCCAGTCCCATCAAAGCAAGGAAAAAATGCAAAGCCAAGATTACCTTCCAAAAGGTTACCATGCTCATGAAAGCATGACATTGCAATATTTATTCTGAGCCTGTCTAGAATCATACAGTATAAAATAATGAAAACAAACAGAATATTTTCCACTAAGGCAAATAATCTCAATTTTTGCTGCTTGTGTGGTTTTTTTTCTTTTCAGAGGAGGAGATTAACAACATGAAGATTGAATTAGAGAAGTACAACATTCAAATGCCAGCGTTCAGCAAAATTGGCGGGATTTTAGCCAACGAGCTATCAGTGGACGAAGCAGCCTGTGAGCATTATTTCAGTCTCTGCTTTTTAGGTCCAATTCCTCCTGGCTCTTTGGCACAACCCCTTCTCTTGTAAACATAAACAACTAGACAGCCAAAAGTTTAACCACAGTAATTACGATCTGTTTTGCATTGCTGTGAGCTCAACAGATCTGCTTTATCTTCTGTTGCAATGATTCAGTACACGCTGCTGTGATCGCCATCAATGAGGCTATTGACCACGGAGTCCCCGAGGGCACTCTAGCTGCCATGAGAAACCCAAACGCCATGTTGCTGCAGCTGGATGAAAGCGCTGCCCAGCACTACCAGGACACCCTGTTCCAGGCCAAGACTGAGAAAGTTGCCAGCTCCCGAAAGAGAGTACGAACTTCTAGTTATAAATAAAAGATTTGCTATATTTGGGTAACTAAGAGTGTATTTTAATGTGTACACACTATCTCTGTTCTAAAACTTCTAAATAGTAGACAGCATAAGTAGCAATTAAATACAGGCATATTTATAATCAACATTTATATTTAACTTATCTACTATCTACAATAAACATAGTCACTGACATTTATTTTGGCCAAATTCAGGCAACATGGCATGTACTCGTCATTGCTTTGCGACAAGATCACTGAAATGTATACAGTAGACATGCTTGCATTTTACTCAGTACTGCAAAGTATGAATAAAAATACACCCATCTAATAAATAATGAAATAAATAAGCAATATGGATTTTTTAAACCAATATTTATACATGTTTTATATTTTTCAGTGTCTTATTTACTAATATTTTAAAGTTTCTTTTTATGTTTTTTTTTTTTTTTTCAAATAATTTTTTGGTTAAGCTTTAGTCGTTTTGTTATGTGCTTATCCTTTTTATTTTTTTCAATATTTTATTTTCAATACTTAATTTTTAGTTTTAGTAATTTTAGTAATACTTCAACTTAAATTTAAACAAAAATTAGAAATGTTGCTTTGCCAGCTAACTAAAATAAAAAAAATAAGCAATATGGACTTTTTAATCCAATATTTATGCATGTTTTGTATTTTTCAGTGTCTTTAATTTAGCAAAATTCTTATGTCAGAATATGTATTGGAATCAATCAAGCATTAGAGTGCTTTTTTGTAGTCCAATCAGTTAAAAACTATTGCTAATGAGTTCAGTATTTATATACTTTCATAGGATTTACTAATGTTTTAAAGTGTCTTTTATGTTTAGTTTTTATTTTTCGTATAATTTTTAATTTAAGTTTTAGTTGTATTATGTGCTTATCTTACCTTTTTTCAGTATTATTTTAAATGCTTAATTTTTAGTTTTAGTAATTTTTAAACTTAAATTTAAATAAAAATGAGATTTATTATTTTGCTTTGCCAAATAACGGAAATAAAAATGTGTTTTTCATTTAACAAAACTATTTTATTAGTTTTAGATTTGGTTAACAGTCTGTCTATCCATTGTGTATGAATTAAAAACTAATACAGTTGGAGTCAACTGTAAGCATTAGAGCACTTTTTGTGTATTACAATCTGTTAAAAAACTACTTCTAATGAGTTAATTCTGTATTATGTATATACTATTATAGTATATAATATAAATTTCTGTTTAACTAAATTTTTTAGTTTTAGTAATTTTACTACTTCAAATTAAACTCATTTTTTATCAGTTACTTGGCAAGGCAATGTTTTAATTTTTTGTTTAAAATCCTTTTTTTTTTAAAGATTTCTTTCAGCTTTTGTCATTTAACAAAAACATTTTTAATAGTTTTAGGTTTGGTTAACAATCTGTCTATCCATTATGAATTGAAAACTAGTATGAAGATAATGGTATAAATGAGAGAGAATGCCAAGGCTGAAAAACGTTTTGCTAATGAGTTATTTCAGTATTATTTATATACTAAGTTTTAGTCATTTTGTTATGTGCTTATACTTTTTATTCAATATTTCTGTTTAATAATTTATCACTTTTATTTCTATTTTCTATTTAAACTTGTTTTATTTCAGTTAGTGGCAAGGCAAGATTTTTGTTTAAACTGAGCCTTTTCTTCTATTTTTCATATATTTTATATAGTTTTTGTCATGTAACGCAAACTATTTTTAATAGTTTTAGATTTGTTTAACCGCAAATCTATCTATCCATTGTGTATGAACTGAAAACTAGTATGAAGATGATGGTATAAATGTATGTTTCTTTGGTATAGACTTTAGAGAGCCATTGCTAATTGGCTATTTCAGAATTATTTATATACCATTATAGAATTAATTACTATTTTAAAGTAGTTTTAGTTTTTAGAATTTTAGTTTTCATTTTAGTATAATTTTGTATAATCTTTTTATGCGCTTTTACTTAATTTTTTTACGTTTACTTTCAATTTTAGTAATTTTAGTACTTCATCTTACACTCTTTTTTTTTCAGTTGGCAAGGCAGCATTAAAAATTCTTTTTATTTTTTTCAGCTTTTGTCATTTAACAAAAACTATTTTTAATAGTTTTAGATTTGGTTTACAATCTGTCTATCCATTGTGCATGAATTAAAAACTAGTATGAAGATACTAGTATAAATGTATATTTACTATTGATAATGAGTTATTTCAGTATTATTTATGTACTATTATATAATTTATTAAAATTTTAAAGCAGCTTTTATTTGTAGCTTTTTTTTTGTTTGTTTACATTTTTAGTCATTTTTTTCCCCCTCAATGTTTCTATTTAACTTTATTTTCGGTTTTAATACTTTTAGTACTTCAACTTAAACTAGTTTTATTTCAGTTAGTTGGCAAAGTATTTCTAATTTGTTTAAATTCAGATTTTTTTTTTTGTCATTTAATGAAAACCATTTTTAGTATTTTTAAATTTTATCAAGCTGTCTATCCTTTGTGTATGAATTGAAAGCTAGTATGAAGATTATGGTATAACTGCATGTTTCTTTGATAGATTGGTGAGAATGCCGAGGCTGAAAGAGATGTTTACGATGAGCTGCTCACACATGCTGAAATCCAGGGAAACATCAACAAAGTCAATTGTACGTTCTTCACCCATGTCTACCTCCAGCATTTTGTGTTCTTCTGAGGTTGATGATGTGATCTGAGTTCTCTGTGTTTGTGCTGTTTCTCAGTGACCAAAGCCTTGAATTCAGCAGAACAGGCTCTTTTGAGTGGTGATGAGGACAAGCTGTATAATGCTCTCCGTTCCCCTGCATTAGGCCTGCAGTCAGTGCAGGCTCAAAACAAGGGATGGTACTTCAAACAGCTGCAGGCCGATCGAGAGCAGAAGGAACAGGTAACAGATTCTACTACTCAGTGGGGGGAAAAAAAGGCTTGCAACGTACAATTTGGTACACTATTGTACCTCGGTTTATATTTTGTCTTTCTAAATATGAAATGCATATGGGCTTAGCAGAAATATAGGCTTGTCATGGTTACCATAATAACAGCAATAACAGTTTATCCTACAATAGCTGACGTGGCATAAAGATATCCTGCAATAATGGCACTGAGAGGATTTCTTAATTGTTGCTTCCCTTTTAGTGAAGCACCATATCTCACCCAAACGGGACCAAAACTGAATTATGATACAGACCAAGCTGTAAAAAATGGAAGCTGATAATTCTAAATTCTATAATTTCATCACATTTGGCTTGTTTCATTCTTCCTCATGCCTAGAATGCCCCAGGAGAGCCTCTGATAAAGGAGGAGTTACAGAGTGGAGTGGACGCAGCCAATGCACAAGCAGCAGACTATCAAAAATGTATGTACTCCCTTCTGTACCACTACACTCTTTTGAATCCGTGAGTAGTTTGTATATTCAGCGATCAGAAAGACGTCAGTGTTTTCTTTGTCTTTCTTTTATGTGTCATTAATGCTGTCCTACAGCTGTCACGCTGTGAAAAGAACAATAAGATGTGTGTTTGCATTTCAGTGCTGCGGGCGGTGGAGAGGATTAATACTGCCATCAGAAAAGGTGTAGCAGAGGAAACGGTGAATGAACTGATGAACCCAGATGCCCAGCTGCCACAGGTTTACCCTAGTGCTGCAGATCTGTACCAGAGAGAACTTGCCAGCCTGCAACAGCAGAGTGCAGAGGTTAAAACCCATTTACATCCACACAATTTCAGCTCACTCTGCCGCTTTGGTTATTTTGCTGTCATTTTCATTCTAATGAGACATTAACTGCAAGACAAAGTGAGCTGCCTACGGCCTACACAGGCAGCTGCCTTATAATGCAACATCCTAAATGTCATAACCCTTAACAAGTGATGAATCTGAAATTCTATAAAAAGGCACCAGCTCTTGATTTAAGTAGAATTTAGCAGTTGCATTTTGCCATTTTAATAAGAGCATCAAGCTACATATACATGGCACACAAATACTGAGTAAAACATTCCAATTTATCTTACAATGAACCATTTGTATTATTAATAGACCAGACATTTTCAGAATTTAATATAATGAATTAAGGTGTCACAATAAGACAGTTTTTTTTTTTTTTTTTTAATATTGACATCATGTTAATACTACGCAAATGATAGTATTGTAAATAATCCAGGACCAGTTACTGGTTGATACTCCAACATGCACTATATTGCCAAAAGTATTGGGACACCCCCTTCTAATGAACAGGTTTGACTACTTTAGTAATTTCCATGAGTATTAAATCGATATTCTAAGGACTTGTGTCCTTCTAATTTTATAGCAAAAGTTTGGACAGGACCCTTTTTTATTCTAACATGACAATGCCTTTGTAAATGTGTATATGGCAAGGTTCTAAAACTGAAGCAAAAGAGATAGAAATGCAATTTTTAAATGCATGAATTATGCTTCCATCTTTGTTGCTACAGTTTTTCTGTTCTAAAATGTCCATATGGTGTATGTACAAGTCATTGGTGTTTTGTCTTGTTTGGAGTTTTTGGCTTAAGGTCTGCATTTAAAGTCACACCAGAGGTGTTTAGCTGGGATTATAACTTGTTTTTTTTGCAGACCAGTCAAGTTCTTCCAGACTGACTGAATCAAATGTTTCTCTATGAACCTTGCCTTGTACACAGAGGCATTGTCATGTTAGAATAAAAAAGGTCCTGTCTAAACTTTTGCTATAAAATTAGAAGGACAATTCCCTAGAATATCATTATATGCTTAAACGTTAAGGTTAGCACTCATGGAAATTACTAAAGTAGTCAAACCTGTCTATTAGATGAAGGTGTCCCAATACTTTGGCGATATAGTGTATATGGAGATATTGCTACCCATCGTGAAATGGAAAAAAGAAGAAAACGACAATGGAGTTTGTAGCTACTACTGGTGTAGAAAATCATGTTGGAGTAGATGTCTACCTGAAAGTATGGAAGCATGGACTTTTATTTCTCAAAAGTCACAATTGCGAGATATAAATTTACAATTGCGAGGAAAAAATTTAGAGATGGAAATATACAATTCTGAGATAAAAAGTCAGAATTGTGAGATAAATACACAGTTCAGAGATAAAAAATAATAATAATAATAAATTGTAAATTGCGAGTTAACATCTCACAATTCTGACTTAATTTCTTGCAATGTCAAGTTTATATCCCACAATTCTGACACTAGACCTTTCAAGTGTCACAATTGTCAGTTTCTCACAATTCTGACTTTATAACTCACATTTGTGAGTTTAAATCACAATTTTTTTCTCAGAACTTACAATTCTGACTTTTTCTTGCAATTACAAGTTTATATCCCACAATTCTGATTTTAGAACTTTCAAGTGCAAGTTTATATCTCACAATTATGAGAAATGTCAGAACTGCAGGACATACATTTGCAATTGTGAGGGGGGGGGGGGGGGAGTCTGAATTGCAAGATACAAATTTACAGTTCCAAGATAAAATGTCAGAATTGTGAGTTTATATCCCACAACTTTGACTTTTTATCTCACAAATTTTGAGAAAGAGTTTGAATTGCAAGATATAAATATACAGTTCTGAGATAAAGTCAGAATTGCGAGTTTATATCTCACAATTCTGAGGAAAAAAAGGATCATAATTGCCAGTTTATCTCACACTTCTGACTCACAAAAATCTGAGAAAATAATTTCTCAGAACTTGCAATTCTGACTTTTTCTTGCAATTCTGACTATAGAAGTTTCAAATGCCAGTTTATATCTCACTATTTTGAGAAATGTCAGAGTTGCAAGACACAAATTTGCAATTGAAAAAGTCTGAATTGTGAGATACAAATGTATAGTTCTGAGATAAAAAGTCAGAATTGCAAGTTAAAAATGTACAGTTCCAAGATAAAATGTCAGAATTGCGAGTTTATATCTCACAGTTATGACTTTATTTCTCACTATTGCAAGTTTATATTCCACAATTCTGACTTTGTATCTTGCAATTGCGAGGTTGTCTCAATTTTGAGGAAAAGAAGTTGCAGTTCTGACTATTTATCACAGTTGCAAGTTTATATCACACAATTCTGAGAAAAAAGTCAGAACTGGAAGTGTGTATCATGCAATTGCGAGAAAATTAGTCAGAATTGTGAGATAAAAAGTCTCAATTACCTTTTGTACCCTTTTGTTCAGTTTTGGTTTTTGCCACCCTACACTTGAATGTTGAGTGATATTTATTGGCTAAAAACCAGAAAACAAAGTTAAAGATGAATTTGATAACATTGACTGTTTTTTTTTTTATTTTAGGTTTCACAATAACATTGTTATTTGTAGTAAAAATCTGATACCATGAAAGCCCTATTATTGATTTCTCTTACCTTGGCTGGCATCTCTTTTCACTTGAGTTTGTCACAATGAATTATGGGATTGCCTTCTCCGATATACATATGTTGCTGACTTTAGAATAAGTCGAAATTACATATCTTAGCATATTTAAGTTGCTCACCTATGCTGCCTTTTTAAGCATGTTACCAGGTTTTATAGCAGAGCAGTAATTTACATCCAGTTTACATAAGTTGACGACCTGTAACCGTTTAGTAGAGTCTGAGTGATTTTTGTGCTTTGCTTGATTGCACAGGGCTCTTTGTCACACCCTGAACTGCTGGTTGCTGTTGAGATGCTGTCCTCAGTGGTGCTGATAAATGGGGCACTGGATGTAGGGGACAGGGCAACAGTGTGGAAACAGCTCAGCAGTACTCTAACCGGCCTCAGCAATGTAGAGGACGAGTACGCTCAGAGGTGAGGATACGGGACAATGTACAGTTGAAGTCAACATGCAGTTGGAATTGGTCCTGTTTACTTCAAAACTCATTCCTGGTCTTATTTTGGATGATTTATCAGCTTTAATTAAAATACAATAGCTCAGCTTGTGAAATGACTTTTCAGCTGAAAGTCACCGGCTGCATGGGCCATTGGTTTGTTAACTATTAGTCAAATAGCTATTTTGGTGTTACTTCACCTAACCTTCCTTTAAGTCTACATTTAAGTTTACATTCAGATCAGTTTCTGACAGCCAAAATCAGATCTCGTCCTACTTTACCTTTTTTGTTTTACTTAGAATATGCCAAAATAGTTAAATAGTTTGTAAATGTCAATGTTGATTTGTCTCCTGGTTTTAGCCACTGTTTGTCGTTTCCCTTCAGGTATATAGATGAGTTGATGCGTCTGAAGGCAGCTGCGCGTGAAGAGGGTAGTGACTATCTCACCTGGAATGACATCCAGGCCTGTGTGGACCAGGTCAATGGTACTGTTCAAGAGGAACATGAAAGTGAGCATCACGTTCGTCTTCAAAATGATTGAATTCAATTCAAATAGCGCTGCATTATGAACAGTGTACATGTCCTCTTGCGACTTTAGGGATTGCTGCTATTGGTCTGATCAACGAGGCTCTGGATGAGGGCGACCTGCAGAAGACAATGGCTGCTTTACAGAACCCTGCTGCCAAGCTAACAGATATAGACCCATCTTTGGCCCAGCATTACTATGATATACTGCAGGAGGCAAGGAGAGAGAAGGCCCATGTATGTATATTAATACATACTCATAACAATAACACAGCCCACACAAAAACACTGCTGCTGCAACTGTAAAAATATCAACTATTTAATATTTATTTTGAACTGTTCAGCATGTTGGCCACTCACACTGCTTTCATCCTCTCATATCCGATTCCGGTTTTTGTCTAGTTTTTTGTTTCCTTTGCTGTGCAAACACCAATGGAAGTTTGTTTCAATCTCTGAAAACACAATAGCATTACATTCTGATGAAGGTATGTTAAACTTTGTTCTCAGTCATTGAATGAGTTTGGTTTATTTGGTCAACGGATGGTGGAATCCCTTTATCAAGGGAAGTCTGAGGTCTGAAAGTGGAAGGCAAAAGAATTGATGGTGAAATATATAATTTTGTTTTTCTGATAGAAGTTGTAATTGTAATTCAAAATGTGAAAAAGCTCTAGGTTTGCTGTGCTTTTTATTATTATTATTATTTTTATTACTACTACTACTACTACTAAAAAAAACAATCTAAGATTATGGGAACACAGTCGAAACACTACGAGAAAACAGTCAAAATGTTTAGAGAACAAAGTCAAAATGACTAGAATTAAATCGTAGCACTTACGAGATTAAATTTATAATATTTTGAGAGTATAATCTAGTCTGTTGCGCATACAAAAAGCACTGGGAGATATTCCAAAGTCTCAGCTATAAAAATCTGTCAGTTTTAGTGAAATACAAACAATATGTCTATTACAATTATAATATATATAATTATAATGTGTTTTCACACTCATTAATGTGGCGTGACAGATAGCTGTATTCACCTCAGTTTAAGCGGCATGTGACATGAGTCAATTATCTATCTGATTACAATAAGACATTTGTTTAAAAAAATTGGGCTATACTGTTTTTTTTTTATGCCTTCTGATGTTCCTTCACTTTTATATCTTGCTATAAATTTGAAATGAGGAAAAACATGTTTATAATTTGTATTTTGTGATGAAATTGACAATTTGAAAGCTGAGCTATGTTATGTTTAAAGTAAGGGAGCACAAAATTATATTGCCATTACTGGGTGGCTGGCACGCTACAAATAATGAATGGAAGACGTTAAATATTATGTCCAATCATTTACTGTATTATAATGTGAATAAAACGTTATATACGTCAGAAAGGTGGTAGAATTTTCACAAAGAAAAGTCAAATTTAATGAATTGATTCACATGAATACAGCGATCAGCCACATTAAAGAGCTTGAAAAACACATTGTAAGACGCATTGTTTGTGTTTTGAAACAGATTTTAAAGCTAAGACTTTGTTTTATATTAAAAGTACTAAAAGCACAAAGCTTATTGCTATTGAGGGGATGGCGCACTACAACGAATGCAAACAAAGACATGAAATATTATTTCCAAGCATACTGTCACCGCAAGTATGACACATGGTATGATTTCTGCTAATAATCTCAACATATATTTTTTTAGTGTATAAAAAAGGGTTAAATAAGAGAGCTACAGTACCCCCCAAAGGGATGTCGATTGGGTGTGTGAGCTAAAAAGTTATTTCTGTTCAGTCTGTTAATAAATATCATACTCTTGATATTAAGCTGTTTCTGCAATTCCTCGACTCTTCCTCATCCCAGTAAGATGATGTGGCTGCTTGGACGCAAAAATATTCAAATAAATTCTGGTGGCCTGGCAACCCAGTGCTCCCAGTCCATGTCATTTGCATGTGCAATATAGGATCTCATAATATTATAACTTTAATTTCTACAATTTAAATTCTCAAAACATTTAATCTTTATTTTTGAAACATTTCAACTTTATTCTAGAAACATTTCGACTTTATTCTTTGAACATTTTGACTTTTCAAAATATTTCAACTTTATTCTCAAAGCATTTCAACTTTATTCTTTAAACATTTTGACTTTATTTTCAAAATATTTTGACTTCTCAACATTTCGACTTTCTCTCAACATTTTGACTTTATTTTTCGAAATATTTCAACTTTATTTTTTGAAACACTTCAACATTATTCTCGAAACATTTCAAATGTATTCTTTAAACATTTTGACTTTAGTTTCAAAATATTTCAACTTTATTCTTTAAACATTTTGACCTTATTTTCAAAATATTTTGACTTCATTCTCTAAACATTTCGAGTTTATTATTTAAACATTTTAACTTTATTTTCGAAATATTTAAATTGTATTCTTTAAACATTTTGACTTGAAATATTTTGACTGTATTCTCAATATTACAACTTCGATCTCATAATTTTAGATTTATTTATTTTATTTTTTTACCATGGCAATAAAATGCTGTTGTACTAGCCCATAGGTGAGTATCAGGAAAAATAATATAATGGTATACTTTTTACAGTTTATTTTATATTTTTCATTTTGAAAAATGAAACCATAATGCTTTTAATACATTGGATTGAAAAGATCACTTCACAGTCACAGTTTCTGTTTTATATCTCTATCTCTCAACATGCATCATGTGAGTTTCTCTCACTATGCTCATGATTCTAGTCTGATGACATAATCTGAGCTCATACTGTCAAACTTTTTTTTTTCAGTAGAAAGGCCCTTGGATTTTCAAATGACTATAGTACATAAAAATAACATTTGATCAACCACACCCCAGGTATCGTACACACCACCTTTGTATATAATAATAGGATATTTCAGTCCTAATCTGAGGCTCACTGAAGAAGTGAAGTAGATTCATGTAGATTCATGTGACTAGTCAGTGTTTTAAGCTACGCTTGTCAGTTTAAGTCAGTTTCCTGTGGACGTGAAACTAAAACCTCAAGAATGCAGGTGAATGGGCACACAGAAGGCCATGGTTTACCACAGCAGTGTGCCAGTATGCCGCAGCAGTGTGAACTGGCATCTCTGAGGCCAATAGCTGTCTTTTACGATGAAAACTCAAGTTAAAGTACCTAGAATGTAGAAAAAAACAAATCTTAAATCTGCGTCTCTGTTTGATTCACCTCTTTGGAAAATGTTTTTTTTTAGTTTAGTTAGTGATATTTGCCCTTTACGTCACTAACCACTCTTTTAACAGAGGATCACATGAAAAGCAATGTTTGTCTCTTGGGCTCATAATAGCTGTCAAAGTCAGTACTATACCCATGCTACCCAAAAAAAACATGGCTGGAAAAACAAAGTGTTTCCTTTTGCCACGATTTACACAAGTATCGGAAATAACAAGCCTTATGACATTTTCTCTGCCTTAAAAGGGCAAAATTCTGGTCCTGTTAGCTGGCGTAGTTTAGAAAAGGGTTTTTAGCACTGACATCACAGTCTCCTTCAGGCTTATGCTAGCTTGGGTCACTGAAGTGCAAAGCACAAATAAAACCAGATCTGCTCAACTGACACAGGAAGTGGTTAGGGAAAAGGTTTGACGCTGTGTTTTTTTTTTAACAAAAATCTCAAAAGTTGGAGCGACGTGTGACCTCACAGTAACAATTCAAGACATTTCTGATTCAATTAATCACAATTTTTTGAGAAAGTCATTCTTGTGATGAGTAAAATATGTAAAGTAAAATCACACCGAGTTGTGTTAATGAGCAGTTGACGTGAAATACTTTTGGGAAGTTGATGTACAATGCAACGCATACAGTCATTTGGAGAATACATTGAATATTTATAGATATTTGTACATCTATTAATCATATGCTCTTTAGAAGTACATTTCTATTTACATAACATCCTCTGCTAAATTCCCTATGTAAGCATTTCACGATGAGCTTCACCAATGTTTAGCTAGAATAGATAGAAGTAGTTCCTCTTTTATCATTCAGTTTTGTAAACAGGCCCAGAAGAGATTGTAATGTAATCTTGGACATTACACCACACCCTTTTTCACTTCCTTAGTTACAGTTGGGAGACTTTATTCACATATTCAGATCATGATCATTTCTACTCCACCCCACTGGGACACATTAAGTTCTATTTGCACTCTAATCCAGCAGGCATTAGCTTTATACAGACGATAAAACGTAGTGAAGTGGAGTCTTATCAACCCTGAAGGAACAACGTTTTCCTCTGTTGCACAATTTGCCACACCCTCAGGTTTGGTGGCTGTGCTGCTTGCAAGAAAGGCGGGCAGATTGCATAGAGGGGCCGCTGCACTCAGCAAATCAGAGAGCTGCAAATCGTGCTCCGGAAACTGAGCTCAGCATGCGGTTAGGGACTACAATGAGAGGGCGACTGCACCACCTGGTGGTGGTAGTAATGAACCCTTTTATTAACATGAATTTATCCAAAACTCCCTTTTAATGCAATTAATCCACTAAGGTGTAAATTTATACAGATACTCCTGCAGCTAAAGAACATTATTGTTTATGACTCTCTGCAATTGAATAATAAAACACTGCTTCTTCACGTTCATTTGTTGTTACTGAATGACCTTGATGTGTTTTATTCACATCATACTGTACCTGTTGACAGGTAACACATTTTAAATAGAATTAAAGTGACAGTTCACTCCAAAATCTCATTATTTACTTACCCACATGCTGTTTTAAACTGTACTCTGTGGAAGAAAAGTTTCAGAAATCTTCTTTTGTCCATATGCTGAATGTTACTGAGGTGCAAAACAACACTGGACACTGACTTTCATTGTATGGACAAAAACCATTGTGATACTGTGAAGAAATTCAGTCATACAGGTTTGGAACATGACGATGAGCAAATTTTAGGGTGAGCTGTCATTTTAATTCCATAAAAAATGTTTTAACTGTCAACAGGTGGACTATTTAATATCTGTTATAAACGCATTACAGAAGGTTTGACTGACACCTAGTGTCTTTATGAGTGATATTTCTAATCAAATACTAGTCAGTCTCTTCTGATCACCTAGCCTGCATGTATTTGGTCCAAAGTAAAGCAAAAACAGTAGCATTTTGAAATATTTTTACTATTTAAAATAACTCTCTTCTATTTGAATATATTTTTAAAATGTAATTTATTCCTGTTCAAAGCTGATTTGTTTTTTACATCATAACTCCAGTTACATGATCCTTAAAAAATCATTCTAATATTCTGATTTGATGCTCAAAAACATTTAATTTTTTTTGTTGAAAACAGCTGAGTAGATTTTTTTCAGGTGTCTCTGAGTAGAAAGTTCAGAAGAACAGCATTTATCTGAAATAGAAATCTTTTGTAACATTATGTAACAAATGTCTTTATCATCACTTTTGCCTTGCTAAATTAAAGTATTCTTTAATTTCTTTCTCAAAAAAAAAAAAAAACAAATAAATAAATAAATAAATAAATATTGACTCCAGGCTTTTGAATGGTGTAGTGTATAATGTTACAAAAGCTTTTTATTTCAGATAAATGCTGATCTTTGGATCTTTCTGTTCAAAGAATCCTGAAAAAATGTATGATGATGATAAAGAAGTTTCTTGAACAGCAAATCAGCATACTAGAATGATTTCTGAAGGATCATGTGACACTGAAGACTGGAGTAATGATGCTGAAAATTACATTTTAAAATGTATTCAAATAGAAAGCAATTGTTTTAAATAGTAAACCTATTTCACAATATTACTGCTTTTGCTGTATTTTAGATCAAATAAATGAAATGGTTACTCTTTGGTAATTAATTTTATTTCTTGTCTTTACAGGAAACCGGAGATCCTTCTGCAGTGCTTTGGTTAGATGAGATCCAAGATGCGATCTTAAGAGCCAACAAAGACTCAGAGGATGCTCTGCAATGTAAAAATGCTTATTTAAATCTTAGCACACTTACTATTAAACTCAAAACATATTTTCTTTTGTGCTTGTGTATTTAATCATTCAGTCTGCTTCTCTCTCAGCTTGAATATAAATAAGATTCTTAAATAAAAAGATAATTCTTTTCTTTGAATCATCTCAGTCTTTCTGAAGAATGATCTTCTTGTCCATCTTTAGTCTCTCAGGCAATCCAGTCCATTAATGAGGCTGTGGATAACAAGGACTCGTCTCAGACACTGGCAGCTCTGCGTTCACCTGCTGCTGGTCTGTATGGAGTCACATCTGAATGTGCTCAGACCTACCAAGATGACCTGTTTCGAATTAAAGAGGATAAGAAAAAGGAAGGTGAGATGGGTTCTTGTGTTGATTCTTGTGTACAATAATCCATAGTAATATTTATTTTTTCTACTCAAGTTCTCATTTTGAAGAATTTGTTTTAAACTGTTTAGTCATATCACAACATATCAAATTTATATTTTGCGACGGAGAGATTAATAGAGGTTTTTGGTAGGGGATAATGGCAGTGAATGGATGAAACATTGGGTGAAGGGAGGACACAACTACTACTATAACCTCAAGACTGGACAAGGCACCTGGGAAGAGCCTGCAGAATTTACTCCAAGCAACACTCAGCTCAACAAAGAGGAAATACAGGTAAATCTTCATCCGGTATTTATTTTTACAATGTATATAATAAATAATATGTGACCCTGGACCACAAAACTAGTCTTAAGTTGCACAGGTATATTTGTAGCAATAGCCAACAATACATTGTATGGGTCAAAATGATACATTTTTCTTTTATGCCAAAAATCATTAGGATATTAAGTAAAGATCATGTTCCATTCCATGAAGATATTTTGTAAATTTCTTATCATAAATATATTAAAACATAATTTTTGCTTAGTAATATGCATTGCTAAGGACTTCATTTGGACAACTTTAAAGGCGATTTTCTGAATTTTTTTTTTTTTTTTTTTTGCACCCTCAGATTTCAGATTTCAAAAGTTGTATCTTAGCCAAATGTTGTCCTATCCTAACAAACCATACATCAATGAAAAGCTTATTTATTCAGATGATGTATACACCTCAGTTTAAAAAAGTGGTCCTTATGCCTGGTTTTGTGGTCCAAGGTCACATATACTGTATTTTACACCATAATATGATATAATATGTTGTATATTATATATTTATTACTTACTGTGTCTTTGTAGTCTGTTGTGTCAGGAGTAACTTCAGCTTATAACCGAGAGCAGCTGTGGTTGGCCAATGAGAGTCTGATCGCCAAGTTGCAGGCCCGGTGCCGTGGCTTTTTGGTGCGGCGTGGAATGAAAGAGCGTCTTGGGTTCTTAAAATCTCAGGAGCCATCTGTTACATGCATACAGGTCATTCTTCTCTTATTTTCTTCATTTACTTTTAAGCAAGACTGGAAGGCGTTCATATAAATAACAAGAATAAAGTCAATGTGTCTAGGCCAGGCCAATCATGACTTTTTGGTTCTGCTTTATAGGCCCACTGGAGAGGGTATAAGGACAGAAAGAAGTACAATGACAGGAAGCAGTACCTGAATGATCACACTGATGATGCTGTCAAGGTAAGATTTCTGATGGAATAAATGTTACACGCTTCTTGCATCATAAAATGTCTGGATTATACTGTGCTGTACACTACATGGCAGAAAATAAGTTGTATAACCCCTAATTATTGGGTTTGTTCTGAATTTGGATAAATATGTGGTCTATTTTTCTGTAGATTCAGTCAATGGTCAGGATGCACCAAGCTCGCAAAAAATACAGAGATCGTCTGCAGTACTTCAAAGACCATGTGAGTTTTAAGTCAATTTGAAAGGACTGATTTTACAGTTAATATAATCTGATTTCTTTAATGTTCTCCGTCCAATTTTCTCATTGCAGATAAATGATGTGGTGAAAATTCAGGCTTTCATTCGTGCCAACAAAGCAAGAGATGACTACAAAACACTCAGTAAGCATTTCATGCACTTCCTTTAAATTTAGTTTCACATCCTCTCACTTAGAACACGCCTCAGATATCCATACAGATAACAGATAACATTGAATAGTATTTTTCTGTGTACTGTTAAAACTAGGGCTGTCAAACGATTAATTGCGATTAATCGCATCCAAAATAAAAGTTTGTTTACATACTATATGTGTTTACTTTGTGTATTTATTATGTACATATAAATACACACACATACATGTATATATTAAAACAAAATATTTATATGTACAATTTAGATTCAAAATAAATATAAATATTTTAGATATAAATCTAAAATATTTTTCATTAATATAAGCATGCATGTGTGTGTATTTATTTATATTTATATATATATATATATATATATATATATATATATATATATATATATACATAGAAGTACACAAATATATAATATGTAAACATAAACTTTTATTTTGGATGTGATTAATCGTTTGACAGCACTAGTTAAAACTTGCTTGTTTTGTTTACTTTTACTTCAAGAGTTTATGTAACAGTCTGTTAGTTCATCCAAAAATTATGTTATTATTTACTATGTCATTCCAAATCTTTTATTATTTTAGACTTATTTCTTCTGTGCATTTCTTCTGAACATAAAAGAATGTATTTTGGGAAATGTCTCAGTGTTTTTTACCATACGATGGAAGTTTGGTTACCCAGATTCTTCAAAATATCATCTTTTGTTCTGCAAAAGTTCTGAAAGTTATTCAGGTTTGAAACAAGATTAGGGGGAGTAAATTATGACTTTTTTAGTTTGAACTTTACTTTTAAAGGAGTAGTTCACCAAAAATCTAAATTCTGTCATTAATTACTCACCCTCATGTCGTTCCAAACCCGTAAGACCTTTGTTCATCTTCTGAACACAAATAAAGATATTTTTTATGAGATCCAAGAGCTTTCTAATCCTCCATAGACAACAGTGCAGCTACCACATTCAAAGCTACGATAGTATTTTTTGTGCACAAAGAAAACAAAAATAACGACTTTATTCAACAATTTCTTCTCTTCTGTGTCAGTCTTCGACTCGCATTCACGAGTGTACAACGACATAGAGAACGTCCATCTCTTTTAGCTCATCTGTGTATTCTGATTCAAATAAGTAAGGCTGGAGAGAGAAAAAAATGTTGAATAAAGTCATTATTTTTGCTTTCTTTGAACACAAAGTATTCTTGTAGCTTTATAACATTACGGTTGAACAACTGATGTCACATGGACTACTTTATCAGTGTCCTTACTACCTTTCTGGGCCTTGAACATGTCAGTTGCGTTGCTGTCTATACAGGGTCAAAAAGCTAAAAATCTCTTAATTTGTGTTCCGAAGATAAACGAAGGTCTTATGAGTTTGGAACAACATAAGTGGGAAGTAATTAATGTCAGAATTTTCATTCTTGAGTGAACTATCCCTTTAAGGGGAGGAACACTTGATTTAACATTTAATGGACAAAAATTTGAGTGAAGTAGTATTAATTTTGTCAGCTATTTTCAATTTTAGTCCCATGTTGAATGTCCTTGTTAGTTTTTATCATATTTAACCTTAACCTTATCCTATTTAGTTTTAGTCAAAGAAAGTCTAAACTATTTTAGTCTAGTTTTAGTCAGAGAAAATCTGAAATACTTTTTTTTTTTTTTAATATAGTCTTAGTCAAATGTACATTTCAGTTATCATATTTAGTCAACCTATCTGTTTTTGTTTAAGTCAAGAAAATATATGAGCATTTTAGTCAGGTTTTAGTCAATGAAAAAACTGATGAAAATTATTTTTGCGCAAAGATAAAATCGTAATTATTGTTGTCATTTTAGAAAATGTAAGGTATTGCACTTTCACCACTAAGCACTAATCAATAGAATATTGACTCAAACATGGTTTACCTCATCTAGTGATTTATTATAGGCTGAATGATGCTTTCATTTAGATCGCTAAACTCCAGCTTGTTTGTTGGTGTTTTTAGATCATTGGCGGCGCTTCCGCAATGAGAAGTGAGCGTGTGTGCATGGTTGCCAGATTGCTTAAAATAAGCGAAACACTGGGCAGAAAATGTATCCTTGTAACAGCAAAGCTCTGATTCTGGGATTTGAACTCTTGATCTGGCAACCACACATGAAAGCTGGCGTAGTAGAGGCGTGTAGTCCGCAATAACATTTTGTCTCCTTTTTTTATGAATATAAAGAGGTTTTTGGAAAAGTTTTTATTGTTTTGAATACATTTTAGTTTGGTATGGCATGTTGATATTGTCATAGTTTTCGTTTATCGACTTTATTGTCGTCTGGTCTTCACCTCGTCGTGGGAAAAAAGCTCATCAGCGAATATTTTTCATCACGGTTTCCGTTATCAAAATGAACACTTGAGTGCAGGATGTTTTCTTCACCTAGTATAGGAGTACACTAGCACTGAATGCCATTAAACTCTAAATCCTGTCTTTTAACAGTCAACGCAGATGATCCTCCAATGGCAGTCGTTCGTAAATTTGTCCACCTGCTGGATCACAGCGATCAGGACTTCCAGGAAGAGCTGGAACTGATGCGGCTGAGAGAAGAGGTGATCACCAACATCCGCTCCAACCAGCAGCTGGAGAACGACCTTAATCTGATGGACATCAAGATCGGCCTGCTGGTGAAAAACAAAATCACCCTTCAGGAGGTGGTCTCTCACAGCAAAAAGCTCACCAAGAAGAACAAGGGTGAGCTGTCCAACCTCATGATGATGAACAAGCAGAAAGGAGGCCTGAAAGCACTTAGTAAAGAGAAGAGGGAGAAGCTGGAGGCATATCAGTTTCTCTTTTACCTGTTACAGGTAAACCTCAACTCTAACCCAACAATTGTATTAATCGGTGCCCAACAGTCCTGTTAATTTCCCTCTCTGTTTTCCCCAGACAAATCCAACCTATCTGGCCAAGCTGATCTTTCAGATGCCACAGAACAAGTCCACCAAGTTCATGGATTCTGTCATTTTCACATTGTACAACTACGCTTCCAATCAGCGTGAGGAGTACCTCTTGCTCAAGCTTTTCAAAACGGCCCTGCAGGAGGAAATCAAGTAGGAACTGCAATAATATTAGATTAAATATAAATGACATACTCTTTACCTATTTATCATCTTTACGATCTCTCAGTGATATTTGTCTTGTAACTGCAGATCAAAAGTGGACCAAATCCAGGAGATTGTCACAGGAAACCCAACAGTCATTAAAATGGTGGTGAGCTTTAACAGAGGAGCCCGAGGTCAGAACGCACTCCGACAGATCCTGGCTCCGGTCGTGAAAGAAATCATGGATGACAAGGCACTCAACATTAAAACTGACCCAGTTGACATATACAAGAGCTGGGTGAACCAGATGGAAAGTCAAACTGGAGAGGCCAGGTGTGTTTCCAACTTTTTTGAAATGAAGGGCCCTTCCATATAAGCTATTTTCTAGCTGCTTAAAGCTGCTTTTTTTTTTTCAAACTTTTATAGGTATATCAAAGTAATTAATGTGGTTAGTTCATGTATTCAATTGTTTAACTATGATTTTGTGATCCCACGGGTTATGTTCTATATTCCAGAACTGTATGTTCTTCAATAAAAAAAGCAATATAAGATGTAAAGAAATAAGTCTTGATCCTGTGTTTTTTTTTTTTTTTTTTGTAGCATTTTAATTTAGATTAGAGCTTGATTATTTTAATACAATAATAATTTATTCATTTAAATGGTTGAGAGACAGCTTTACTGGCAATCATTTATAATTATAATAAATTCTGTTTTGCAGTAAATTGCCATATGATGTGACTCCAGAACAGGCGATGAGTCACGAGGAGGTTCGAACCCGTCTGGAAGCCTCCATCAAGAACATGAGGACGGTCACAGACAAATTCCTCTCTGCCATAATTGTTTCTGTGGATAAAATTCCGTGAGTTGATAAAATCTTACCACCTGAATTTCCTTCTGGGATCAACAAATTCCATGTCTTTAATTTATTTTTAGATGTACCTACCATAAATTGTTCTTGAATATATGAAAATGACTTTTAGCAAGCCCAGATTTGAATATTCAAATACATGTCTGTTACATGAGCCATTTCTTTGTTTACGGTTGTGTACAAGTCTGTATTACACTATTAAACTGTTAAAGAGTGGCGCTGTGCTGCTGCTCTTATTTTACTAAGATTTTACTAAAAAACAGGTTGAATACCATATACCATAAAATAACAACAATTACCTTTATTTCAACTATTAGACTAAAAAAATTTCATACAATGAATTACTTACGAATAAATCCTCATGTTGTTTCAAACCTGAAATCTGAGAGCCTTCTGACCTTCATAGACGGCAATGCAACTGACCTGTTCAAGGCCAAGAAAGGTAGTAAAGACATTGTTAAAAATAGTCAATGGGACATCATTGGTTCAACTGTAATGTTTTGAAGTGTGAATGTAATGTAATGTGTGAAAGAAGGTCTTATGGGTTTGGAAAAACATGAGGGTAAGTAGTTAGTTAATGACAGAATTTTCGTTTTTGGGTGAATTAGCCCTTTAATAACTCATGAACGCTTTATATAACATTCAAATAAATAATTCACTGAACCCATTAGAGCACAATTACCAATTATGAATTAATTATGATGCAATTATGAATTGACTAATTTACTGAATGCTAACTCTTCAAAACATTTATTCATGTTTGACCTGAAATGATCCAAGAACTATTACCATGTTTTTGTGTATAAACCCTTTATGGACCACATTATGAAATAATTATGACTGACTGGTTGTTCTCATGTAGACTTATAGTTGAGGTGAAAAGTTTACATACACCTTGCAGAATCAGCAAAATGTTAATAAAAGGGATCATACAAAATGCATGTTATTTATTTAGTACTGACCTAAATAAGATATTTCAAGTAAAAGATGTTTAAATGTAGTCCACAAGAGAAAATATTAGTTTATTAGTAATTTATAAAAATTGCCCCGTTCAAAAGTTTTCATACACTTGATTCTTAATACTGTATTGCTACGTGAATGATCCACAGGTGTTTTTTGTTGTTGTTGTTGTTGTTGTTGTTGTTGTTGTTGTTTTATTAGTGATAGTTTCAAATTGTCCTGAACAGTTAAACTGCCCACTGTTCTTCAGAAAAAAAATCTTCAGATCTCTCAAATTCTTTGTTTTGTTTAGCATTTTTGTGTATTTAAACTCTTTACAACAATGACTATGATTTTGAGATCCACCTTTTTACACTGAGAACAACTGAGGGACTTAAATGGTCACTGATGCTTCAGAAGGAAAACATGCATTAAGAGCCAGGGATGTAAACTTTTGTGTACATTTTTCTTATTTTACCCAAGTATCATATATATATATATATATATATATATATATATATATATATATATATATATATATATATATATATATATATATATATATAATATAATATAATTTTTTTATTTTATTTTTTTTTCCATTTAGTACTGCCCTTCAGAAGATGCAGAAGATACTTAAATGTTTCCCAAAAGACTAAATAAGTTTTTAGTTGTCAGTGCGAAAAGATGGATCTTAAAATCATAGTCATTGTTGGAAAGGGTTCAAATACACAAAAATGCTGAAAAAAAACAAAGAATTTGTGTGACCTAAAACATTTTTTCTGAAGAACAGCAGGCAGTTTAACTGTTCAGGACAAACAAGGGGGTCAGGAACAACTATCACTAAAAAAACAAAAAAACAAACAAAAAAAAAAACAGCTGTGGATCATTCAGGTAACAACACAGTATTAAGAATCAGGTGTATGTAAACTTTCAAACAGGGTCATTTTTCTAAATTATTTGTAACTATTATTTTCTCTTATATACCTTATATCTCATTCAGGTCAGTACTAGATTAAAAAAATAACATGCGGTTTTGTATGATCCCTGTTATTTTGATCAAATAATTAACATTTTGCAGATTCTGCAAGGTTTAGATAAATGTTTGACCTCAACTGTATTTACATTCGCTTCACACATTTTAATAAGTGGTATTTAAACTACAGCAACATTTAAACATAAGAGCTAAGAATCATTTTTGTAAGTCTCTGTGCGTTGGTCTCATTGTTTCCCTGTAGATATGGTATGCGGTTCATTGCCAAGATGCTGAAGGACACACTTAACGAAAGGTTTCCTGATGCCACAGAGGATGAGCTTTTGAAGGTTTGTTACATCACAGCTGCTAAAAATCACACCAGTGTTATTCCTGTACAGCATTTGGCTGATGTAATTGTACGCTTTTAGTCTCCAAACCAAGACAGCCTTTATTCAGATGTCTTAAACACTCTGATTACCTCTTTGCTAAACTGGCACCCGCTGCTTTCCCATATCAGTTCTGTCCCACTGTGGAACATTGTGCTGAATCCTGAGCATTTCTCTGCTTTCGTGCTTCTCTTTTGTGGTACTCCAGTCTCCTCACTTTGAATAATAAATATGGTTTCCATCTCTTTCCTTTTCTCCTGGAAAGAGATTCCTCTTTTCTCTTTCTATCTATCTGTCCCACACCTGCTCTGTCTCTCTGTTTCTCTATGACCTGGCTCCAGCTCTCCTCTTGGCCCTTGCTTATACCCTTTTCAAGAGGTTTTTGCTGAGCGCCCAGCCCAGGTGAGCCACATCTTTCTTATTCTTGCCTTGCTGCTTCTCTTTCTGTCAGTAATTTTGTTTACCCCTTGTAGAAGATGGAAACACAGATAATAGGCTTTAAAATTGGCAGAGATGTTGTCTTTGTTTATAAAAAAAGAGAGAATAAGCTCATCCTTATTGTCTTTTAAGATTGTGGGCAACCTGCTGTACTACCGCTACATGAACCCCGCCATTGTGGCTCCTGATGCCTTTGACATCATTGATCTATCGGCTGGAGGTCAGCTGACCACAGAACAGAGGCGAAACCTGGGATCAATCGCCA
The DNA here is from genome assembly GCA_033026305.1 of Cirrhinus molitorella. Classification (NCBI taxonomy): domain Eukaryota; kingdom Metazoa; phylum Chordata; class Actinopteri; order Cypriniformes; family Cyprinidae; genus Cirrhinus; species Cirrhinus molitorella. The sequence goes on along the minus strand of CM065118.1, from coordinate 34,138,140 downwards.
AAATGCTGCAGCACGCAGCCTCCAACAAGATGTTCCTCGGAGACAATGCCCATCTAAACCCAATCAATGAATACCTCTCTAACTCCTACCAGAAATTTAGGTACAAGTGACTTCAGAGTGCTTGTTTGTTTGTTTATTTCAAGCTGTTTCATTACTTCCATACTGATGCAAGAACTTTTCTATCTTCCAGACGTTTCTTTTTGTCTGCTTGTGACGTCCCATCTTTGGAAGACAAGTTCAATGTGGATCAATACTCTGACCTGGTCACCTTAACCAAGCCTGTGATCTACATTTCCATTGGGGAGATCATCAACACTCACACGGTAACCAACTGAGATTTAAAGGATTAGTTGACTTCCACAATAAAAAAAAAAATCTTGATAATTTACTTAACCCGATTTTCTCCATATAGTAGACTTCAGCGGTGGCCAATGAGTTAAAGGTCCAAACTGCAGTTTCAATGCAGCTTCGAAGGACTCTACATGATCCCATTCGAGGAATAAGGGTCTTATCTAGCGACACGATCGTTTTCTAAAAAAGAGTGAGACATTTCTATACTTTTAACCACAAGTGCTTGTCTTGAAGTAGCTCAATCTCACGTATTACTCACTCACTTGTGACGTAGGTGGAAGTACTGACCCAGTGTTTACAAAGCGAATGTGCAAATAAAGTCAAACGCCTCTTACAAAAAAGGTACAACAATGATGTACCACTAGATAAGATCCTTATTCCTCAGCTGGGATTGTGTGGAGGCCTTTGAAGCTGCATTGAAACTGCAATTTGGACCTTTAACCCGTTGGCCACCATTGAAGTCAACTATATTGAGAAAAATCCTGGAATTTTCCTCAACAAACTTAATTTCTTTGTGACTGAAGAAATAAAGATGTGAACATCCAGTATAGTTGGTTTCCAGAACTAAACATATTGTGGTATCTTTAGCTCTTGCTAGATCATCAGGATGCCATCGCACCAGATCACAATGATCCTATCCATGAGTTGCTAGATGACCTGGGAGAGGTGCCCACCATTGAGTCTTTAATAGGTGAGTCTCTAAAGAAATGCTTTAATATCTCAGAACACTGAGGTCCTGCAGAGTCAGAATAATGGACTTTTGTTCTCTCACAGGTGAGAGCCCACTTCCCCCTGATGATCCTAATAAGGAAATGATGGGTAAGACAGAAGTCTCTCTCACCCTCACCAACAAGTTTGATGTTCCTGATGAGGCCAATGCTGAAATGGATGCCAAGACTCTCCTGCTCAAGTAAGAACAATGCCTTACTCAAAATTTTCTGTTCTAAAACCTAATGAAGTACCTGCTAAGGCAACATGTTTTCTTCCTAGAGAAGTATTTTTAGCTATTTCTAACATTCGTTTCTAAACTTTTTCAAGTTTTAGTTGGTACTCCCTTCAGGGTTCTCACCGGTCTTGGAATTTCTGGCATATCATGGAATTTTAAAAGGTCTATTCCAGTCATTGAAAGTCAGGGAATTTAATTTTTTGGTCCAAGTCATGGAATATCAGGGATTTTTGTTTGTTGCTTTAAATTTTAGTTTCCATTTATCAAAATGTAATTTTACTATTTTTTTTTTTTTTTATTGCATTATTTTACACGTTTGCCTATTTTTATGGTTAGGCTATTTTTCAGTGCCATTTTATTCCCTTCCCACACGTCAACTGGCAATCACTTAAGTCAAATGCGGTCACCAGGCTGTACCTGAAAACTAAGGCAAACATGCCAGAAAAATGTAAATTTCAAGAGCTTTGGCTACAAAATGACAAAATGAAATAGTACAGAAAAAGCCATTTTCCACCACTAAATAAAAAATAAAAAAAGGTTATTGTGACTTCTCACAATTCTGACTTATTTTCTCACAATTGTGTGATACAAACTCACAATTCTGACTTTTTTCCTCAGAATTGTGAGATATAAACTCGCAGTTGCGAGTTATAAAGTCAGAATTGCATGATATATATACTCGCAATTGAGAGCATAAGTGTTCAGAATTGTGTGATATAAACTCGCAATTCTGTGAACATCAGTATTTTTTCTCCTCAGAAATGAGTTTATATCTCACAATTCTGAGAAAACAAGTCAGAGTTGCAAGGTACAAACTCGCAATTGCAAGAAAAAAAAAGTCAGAATTGCGAGTTTTATCTTTTGTTAATTTAGTGGCAGAAACGGGTTTCCATAGTTTTGTACTAAAAACGTCTGTAAACAAGTAAATAAAGCTTGCAAATGGATGGATCCATTCATTATAGGTAATGGAAATTCAGCTTTTTAGTCAGTGAAAGTCAGGGAAAAGTCAGGGAATTTGACATTTGGCTTGGATTGGGAACCCTGTCCCTTCCATTGGAAATAACTGACACTAGGTTCTGGAACCAATGTTTTTTATTTGCTAATGAATCAAATTAAAGTACTTAACATGAATTATCCATTCACTATATTATATCCATCCATCTTTCTCATTTAGCACCAAGAGGCTCATAGTGGATGTGATCAGGTTTCAACCAGGAGAGACACTTACTGAGATTCTGGAGACTGTAGCTTCACCAGAGCAGGTATTTCAATTGCAGGCATTTACATATAAAAAATAATCAAGTCAGTGTTGTTTGTATTCATATCTGCATTTTTTTTGGAATAGGAATCGGAGTACCAGCGTGCCATGCAGCGACGAGCAATTCGTGATGCTAAGACCCCTGAGAAGATGAAGCAAGCCAAACCAGTAGTGGATGACAGTCTTACCTTGCAAGGCAAGAAGGACAAAATCAAAAGCAACTTGCAAAGACTAGGAGAGTTGGGCAAAGTTCACCCTGAGAAGAAATACCAGGATCTTATCAATGACATCGCCAAGGTACGTTCCTATACCCTTGAGACCATATGTGACCCTGGACCACAAGACCAGTTTTAAGTAGCACGGGTATATTTGTAGCAATAGCCATTAGCCAATACATTGGATCATGTTCCATGAAGATATTTAGTACATTTCCTACAGTAAATGTATCCATTTTTGTTTTTTGTTTTTTTAACCCTCAGATTCAAATAGTTATATCTCTGACAAATATTGTCCTATCCTAACAAACCATACATCAATAGAAAGATTATTTATTTAGCTTTCATGTGATGCATAAATCCCAATTTCAAAAAATTGACCCTTTCGTGGTCTCTGGTCACATATGAGTATGAAACTTCAAATGCACCATTTCGTTTTAGATTAAAGCATCTAGATTTATTTGTTGATGATGTTTGTAGGACATCCGGAACCAGAGGCGATATCGTCAGAGGCGAAAGGCAGAATTGGTGAAACTTCAGCAGACCAACGCTGCCCTGAACTCCAAGACCAATTTCTTCAATGTGCAGATTGACTACTACAATCAATACATCAAGACCTGCATGGACAATCTAGCCAGCAAGGGCAAGTAAGTGACGAGTGTTTGCAGTTTTTACTGTCCAGGTCATGTCGTTATCTCTGATTAAATGATTGCTGTTGAGCTCTTAGCTTACGGTCATTGCTTCACACAGAGTTTCTAAGAAACCTGGAGACAACAAGGCGAAGAAGAGTAAGCAGGTATCGCAGAAGTACACAGCAGCCCGTCTGCATGAGAAGGGAGTGCTCATCGAAATAGAGGATCTGCAGCCAAATCAGTGAGTTTCAACTTCTGGTTGTGTTTTTGAGTTCATCTGATTATTTGTGTTTATTGTACCTTGCAAAAGTATTAATACCCCTTCATTTTTTTCACATTTTGTTCTGATGCTTCTTTGTTAAACTGGTTTAAATTACTATTTTCCCACATCAGTCTACACTCTATACACCATAATGACAAAGCAAAAACAGAATTGTCACAACTTCGAAAATGTATTAAAAATAAAAACACTGAAATGGGTAAATTGCATAAGTATTCATACCCTTAACTCAGTACTTAGCTGATGCACCTTAACAGCTTCAAGTCAGCATTTGGCAATTATCTGCCATTCTTCTCACCTCTTCACCTCTCAAGCTCTGCCAGAGACGCACATTTCAGGTTTCTCCAAAAATATTTGATTGGGTTTAAGCCCAGGCTCTGGTTGGGCCACTCAAGGACATTCAAAGAATTCTATAAGCCACTCTTGCTGTGTGCTTAGGGTCATTGTATTGTTGGAAGGTGAACCTTAATCCCAGTCTGAGGTTCTGAATGTTCTGGACTGGGTTTTCATTAAGGTCATCTCAATATTTTGGTGCATTGAGCTTTCCTTCTGGTGTCCTTTAAACACAATGCTTGAAATTGAGGTTCATCAGATCAGAGAATCTTGTTTCTGACAGTCTGAGGGTCCTTTAGGTGCTTTTTTGAAATTCCAAGTGTGTTTTTATGTGTCTTCACTGAAGAGAGGATTGAGTCTTGCCACACCACCATAAAACCCAGATTTTTGAAGTGTTGCTGTGATGTTCTGTAAGTTTTCTCCACATGATCATGAAGCTCAACTAGAGCGACCATCAGGATCTTGGTCGCCATTTTAACCAAAGTCCTTCTCCATCAGTTGCTCAGTTTTAGCCAGGAGGCCAGCTCTAGAAAGAGTCCTGGTTGTTTCAGACTTCTTTTGTTAAGGGTAACGGAGACTATGTGCTTTTGTGAACCTTGAATGCAGCAGAATTTTTTCTGAATTCTTTCCCAGATGTGTGACTTGAGGCTCTACAGCATTGGTCTCAAATTCAATTCCTGGAGGGCCGCAGCTCTGCACAGTTTAGGTCCAACCCTAATCAAACACACCTGATCCAGCTAATCAGGCTCTTCATGTTAACAAGAAACTTCCAAGCAGGTGTGAGTTGGAGCTGGTTGGAGCTAAACTGTGCAGAGCTGCGGCCCTCCAGGAGTTTGAGTTGAGTTTGAGACCACTGCTCTACAGGCAGTTCTTTTGACCTCAGGGCTTGGGTTTTGCTTAGATATGCATTTTCAGCGGTTAGACCTTTTATTAAGACGTGTGCCTTTCCAAATGATACCCATTTGATTGAATTTGCCACAGGTTAACTTCACTCAAAGTTTAGTAGCATCTACAAGCAATATGAATGCTCCTGAGCTAAATTACAACTGTCCCAAATAATAGTTATGCAATGGAAAAATTAAAAAGATATTAAACTTTTTTTTTGCCTTGTCATTATGGTAAATGGAGTGTATATTAATGTGGGAAAACGAAGTAATTTAATTTAAAGCAGTTCAACATAAAACAGCAACATAAAACGTGAAAAAAAAAAATGAATGGGTATGAATACTTTTGCAAGGCACTGTATCTACATTTCTACATTGTTGTCCTATAACAATATGTTTGTTTCTTATTTTTACAGGTATAAGAATGTAATTTTCGAGATCTCGCCATCTGAGGTTGTAGGTGTGTTTGATGTGAAAGCTAAGCTCATGGGAGTTCATTTGGAGACATTAATGTTAGAATACCAGGTGAAAGTTCTTCTCTTGATATATTTAGTCTCTGTACCTTCTGTTGTTAGATGGAATGTTTGATATGTATTTTTTTTGTCATCTTTAATAACAGGACCTGCTCCAGTTGCAGTACGAGGGGGTGGCAGTGATGAAGCTGTTCGATCGGGCTACTGTAAATGTTAACCTCCTCATTTTCCTGCTCAACAAGAAGTTCTACGGCAAATAGAAACTCAGAGGGACTTGACAGACTGTTTCATACATCTTAAAAAGTTTCAATGTTTTTTTCTGCACTACTCTGAGTATGCCTTTCATGCCTTTCTTGAAGGATAGATTCCTTGAATGTACATTGTTAAACCTGTCGTAGACCACCAACCTGTATCTTCCAGATATGAAACGGTTGACTTTTCTGTTTTTATTGAGATATCAGTGTCCAAAAGAGTATCAATAGTAGTTTGCTTTGATTTTTTTTTGCAAACTGTGCTTGCATGAGCTTTGAATACTGTATATGTTATATGTAAAATGAACATTTTTATTACCTAATCTATTCTTAGGGTGAAACAATTTGGACATTGTTTCTAAGTATCCCTTTCGTGTAGGAAAGTGATGAGTGTTATCCACATTCCTCCAGATGTTACCAAAATATATTTATCAGAGCTATTTTTTTTTGTTTGTTTGTTTCTTTATTTGTAAAAACCTAGCTATGAAAAGGTATACTTCATCCGCTGGTCAAAAAATTAGGACTTATTTGAAAATAGCGTTTTTTTGTTCCAGAGCATTTGGACACTGCATGCTGGATAAGTTTTACGTTTACGTCCCTCTAATTTTTGCAGCCTTATGTCCATTTATTTTTTAAAGGTGCCTTGAATAAACGGTTGGGAAAATTTATGGAGAATCCTTATATCAACACGTAGTGCTTATAATGTCAGTCCATCTCATTGTCTGTTGTGACAATTAATGTCTCTTACGCAAAATGTAAAAGCTGAATGATGGTTACATATTTTTACTGATTAGTAATGCTGGTTTATACACTCATTTTGTTGAGAAAATACAATGATGACATAATAAACAGTTCATTATGAAATTTAAAAGATGTACAGACACATTTTCTTTTAGTTTTCATACAAAAAAAGCTGTCAAACAAAAGGATTCCGGTTTCAGAGCAGAACATCAAACTGAGATGTTCTCAGTGACTGTACCCTTAAAACAAGGTGCCACACTGTTTTCTAGTCATGTTTTATAAAGCTGTATGAAGTTGTGTATTTTTTCCATGTATATCCGATATGGAATGCCAAATTGGTAGCTGTGTGGAAATATGAACAGCAATGTGGCTGAAATGTCAGATGATCAGAAATTGATAAAACAGGAAAATAGAAAGTAATTTTGGGGAAAACTGATATTTTTTGACCTCAGTGTATGGTTCAAAACACAAAATGCTTAAATATCTAATAACTCAATGTTTTATTATTACTATTATTATTAATCATCAAGCAGTCATTTGTTAGCTGTTCCACTGCAAAAACTATTAATAAAATATATAAACGAAATCCACAGTATATCCTTTTGTTGAGAAGCTCCCACACATTAAGGTCATCCTTCTGTTTTTTGAATGGCACAAATGATTAGGCTTAGCTATTCATTTTATTTTGCTCCATATTATATAGCTGCTTTGTTGTGAAAATGTGGTATAATATCTGGACAATTCAGTTGTTTGCATTTACATTTATTCATTTAGCAGACAAAAGCGAATACAAGCGATTCATCATAAAGGGGCATATAAACACAGAAAGTGCTTATAATACAAAGGTTCAGATAATATAAACTTGAACAGGGAGGAATTAAGTAAAAGTGAAAGCTTTATTATTAATATTATTATTATTATTGTTAGAATTAGGATGCAGTCAGAAGAGATGAGTTTTCAGCTGTCACCTGAATATTGTCATGGATTGGGCATTCCGGATGGAAATGTTCTGAAAAGTGATTTTACTGCCATTCTGTGGTTCTAGAACTCTCTAAACATAAGATAATACATTTTTGAAAAAGTGTATTGCAGTAATATTGCACTAATGTTCATCTGTTCACACGGACATATCACTAAAAGAAAGAAGTATAGAGGCTCATTGATTTGTTTTGAAGGAACACTCCACTTTTTTGAAAATAGGCTCATTTTCCAACTCCCCTAAAGTTAAACAGACAAGTTTTACCGTTTTCGAATTCATTCAGCCAGTCTCTGGGTCTGACGGTAGCACTTTTAGCATACCTTAGCATAAATCATTGAATCTGATTAGACCACTAGCATCTTGCTCAGAAATGACCAAAGAGTTTCGATATTTTTCCTATTTAAAACTTGACTCTTCTGTAGTTACATTGTAAAAATGAAAAGTTGTGATTTTCTAGGCTGATATGGATGGAACTATAGCCTACTCATTCCAGCGTAATAATCAAGGAACTAAAGGTGCGTTTATGTTGTATCGGAATTCCCGTAATTACGAGATTCCAACTTGTAAATAACCTTCACGTCCTCCTAGAACTCGTAATTATTATATCATTGCAACTGCTGTATGGCAGCAAAATTCTATTGATTATTACACAGGAATGAATCGCACCTTTTCATTTTCTGTCGGTCTTAGTGCGCAATGTAACTACAGAAGTTTTAAATAGGAAAAATACTGAAACTCTTTGGTCATTTTTGAGCGAGATGTTAACAGTCAGCTATCAGATTCAATGATTTATGCTAAGCTATGCTAAAAGTGCTACCTAGATCGGCTGAATGGATTCGAAAACTCATCTGTTTAACTTTAGGGGAGTTGGAAAATGAGCCTATTTTCCAAAAAAGTGGAGTGTTCCTTTAACTATTTGTATTTATTTATGAGAAAACGATTTTAAAAAATCATTTAATTAATCAAATATTCACTAAAACGTAAAATAAAAGAAAATAATTACTCTAAAAATGCTGGCTTAAATGCCTTCTGGGTAGTGTTATTTAACTGAACTATTACTATATTTCTAGCCAAAATAGGTTGGAAATTAACATGTATTAATGTTAAGAAAATGAAAATATTTTATAAGCTGAATAAATAATTAAATTATATATATATATATATATATATTATCGCTTAGTAATAAATGTTCACCTTTTAATTACTGCTGATGACTTTAGTAATTGTGAGTCTGATTTTTAAATTACAACTTACTTTGGGTTCAGTTTAAGCCAGCCATATAGTAATTTTTAAACAACAGTTGAATTAAAACTACCCAGAAGGCTGTTAAACATTTAACCCAACCTAATTTAAGCTAATATTAAATAAATTAATAATTATACACATAATAAAATCACTAAAACTTACACTGAAATTGAACTGAAAATATAAAATTAAAAGCTAATTTAAAATATTAAAGTTCACCCAGAAAGGTAGTAAGGACATTAATAAAATAGTCCATCTGACATCAGTGGTTCATCTGTAATTTTACGAAACTACAATTACTGTGCACAAAGAAAACAAAAATTTTATTTAACAGTTCTTCTCCCCAGAGTCACCATCTGCCACCATTTTCGAGAGTACCACGACACCTGTGGAAAACAAGGCACAGCTCTCGGATTTAATCAAAAATATCTTAATTAGTGTTCTAAAAATGAAAAAGGTCTTACGAGTTCAGAACAACATGAGGGTGAGTAATTGATAATAGAATTTTCATTTTTGGGTGAACTATCCCATTAAAAACTACAATAGTATATAAATATGATTCAAATTGGTAGCTTTAACTGAGTTTATAAAAGTGTACAGTACAGTACAGTTATATTATGAATATTAGACAAATATAGGAGGCCCTATGTCTGACAAGCCATGGCGCTCTCACGCTACACATCAGGTTAGTTTATAAAAGAAAGCCCTCAGCTTTTAAATGTTGTCTTTTTTTTAAGAAAATCAAACCATAAATAACATTTTGTGGTTCTTTAATGTGTTGTGACAGATGTAACGCCTCACATGATGTTGAGATGATTAATTGGTGCTCACTTATTCAAACCCCAAGTCCTAGAGCTGATGATGAACATTGAAGTCACTTCTTTATATATATATATTTTTTTTACAAACATCATTCTCACATGCTCCTCTCTTATCGCTTTTGCCCAATGCAGGGTTTCTAAGAGCTGGAACAATGGAGTTCTTCTTTAAGAATAAAGGAACTATAGACTGAACAAGTGTTACATATAGCTACATATGCCTTCACAACAAAACTGGGGATGATGTGATAGCCTTGAGGAAATATCATCAATGAAGGAAGATTTCTGGGTCAATAGTACTGTGCTGAACAAATTCTTGTCAGGAAGAAAGGCAGGCTGTTATGTGTTGTTGCATTCATAACAGTTACTGTAATAGATAGTTATATCATTTTACTGAGATCATAATGTGGATATCATTTCATGTGTCTGGAATGGAGAGCATCCAATCTAGCTCATTTCATTGTTTAACCATTTACCCATGGTGCTTAGTTTGGCTGTTGTGTGCATCTCATCTTGATCAATGTGTTTATCACTGTTTATCAATGTAGCCAGTAACACAATCCTCAAACAGAATGACGTTTCCAGCAGCTACACAGAAAATAAAGAAGAGATCCCATTGAAGTTAATGAAGTTACTTAATATAGAATCTGATTTAGCTAAGCAGCACTGAATGTCTCGTAGAGCTGGTCTTGCTGGTTGGCGCTTGTGTTTAGTAGTAGGGCAGGGAGTAAGAGAACAGAATATATATATATATATATGAAGAGTTCAGATGCAAAAGCCTCTAAATCCATCTGACATCTTTCTTTTAAAAATGCATTTTTTATCAGGCTCCGATGTATAGGTTTCTATGTAAGTACTGGTTCTTCTGATCGGGCTGACGGTGGGATTTTAACGATTCTGAAGTAAAAGAATTTGATGGCTGTATAATTTGTGTCGAGAGCATTCAATCACTATCATTATCTAATTTTTGACCGATATTGCTTTTAGCTGGTTTTGCATCTGAACTCTTCATATATAAAAGCATTAAAAAAATCTTATTCACAAGTTTTGAACAGTAGTGTGTGTGTGTGTGTGTATGGGTCATTCTACAGAACTGGTCCAAAGTCAGAGTTGGAAGCTTTTGAAAAACATGTATGCATGCAAATTATATAACATTCGAGGTACACATTTCTAGTAATTGTGTAGTTAATCCTCGTATTCTATTTTCAGAAAGTTTTGGAATATTTGTCCTCTCCCCATATTTGTCACTACTGAATCACAGTAATATATAATTTAATTAGAAGGGTTATATTCACCTATTAAGATTTTGCTTACATCTACATTGTAAATATATATTTTTGCTATTTTATTAACATTTTTGTTCAGAAAATCAATTACATTTACAAGTGTAATTTATAAGATTTTGAATCCAATTTTTCTTTGTAAAAGGCAAAAAGTTGATCATACTGATTTCAAAGTTAAGGATTCATTAGTCTGAATTGAACCAAAAACTATAATTCAGTATGCTTCATTTTTGACAAAACATGTTTTGGTAGTGACTGCACATTTTCAGTAGTGACAGTAATGCTTTGGTAGCAACTACATCACATTTCAGAATTTTAACTAGTGCTGTCAAACGATTAATCGTGATGAATCACATCCAAAATAAAAGTTTATGTTTACATACAATATGTGTGTATACTTTGTATATTTATTATGTACATATAAATACACACACATACATGTATATATTAAAACTAAATATTTATATGTATATGTATTTATACCTGTATACAATTTAGATTATAAATAAATATAAATATTTTAGATATAAATCTAAAATATTTTTACTTAATATATACAGGCATGTGTGTATTTATATATACATAATAAATATACACAATACACAAATATATAGTATGCAAACATAAACTTTTATTTTGGATGCGATTAATCGCAATTAATCGTTTGACAGCACTAATTTCAACTTACATACTAAAACATACTAAAATAAAAACAATTTGCATAACTTTAAAAAAACTCAAAAATTTGGTCTGTTTCCCCCTAATAAGGAATTATGTGTTCCCTTTTGTCACTACCAAAACAATGATGACATGTTTTGGTCATGACTGTTTTGTTAATGACAAATTTATGGAATAACACCAAAAAACAAACAAACAAAAAAAAAAACTTTCAGTAGTAACAATTTTAGATACTTTTGAACCTAGCTCAAAGATAAGGTGTTCGGTAGTGACGTTCCTTAAAGTTACACACAGACTTTTGAACACATTTACCTCAAAAAAAAAAAAAATAATAATAATAATAAAAAATAAAATAAAATAAAATATATATATAATACTTTTTATGAGCCATTACTCTAGTCTTCAGTGTCAGTGATCCATAAGAAGCTATTTTAATATGCAAATTTGCTGTCCAAGAAACATTCCTTACTGTAATTTCTGATCAATAATATGTCCTTTCTGAATCAACAAAACAGACAGATAATTCTAATAAGATTTTTGCTGACACTTTTATCATAAATAATAGTGATGTGTATCCCTTTAAGGGAACTCTACTGCCCCCTTGTGGACACAACTTACAAAAAAAATTGGTATACAGTTTTGGGGCAGGCTTGTGTATTTTTTCCTCGGCTTGTTTTCACTCGGAGTGAGGGTTCGGAGTTGACAAAACAAATGTGTACCGTGGAGTCACGAGTCGGCGTATCACAGTTCAGGTGGATCTAGATGATGGACACGGAGAAGAGAGTCCAAAGGAGTACACGCGGACTACACGATCAGATTTCACCGCTGCATTTCACGAATCAGTAACATCTAAACATTTTCTCAGACTCGTATGACAACAGCGGTCGATCACTGGCCGCTGGTTGTCCTGCCGCAGGACAGTGAGTGTCTGATGCCGAGTTTGATTTGCTGCCTTGCTGCGAAGTTGCTGTCGCGCTTACCTGTTTATATGAGTTTTGAATGCGTAATGAGGTTTACATTGGCGAGACCACTTGTTGAAATCTCACGAAACTAACTTCAGTATTGTGGGAAATAAGATTGGTTGAATTTACCATAGAAGTGGGCCGTTTAAAGAGTCGAAAGACTGTTTCTTGTCATTTACAGTGCGTTTGTGATAAATCGGTTGTGATATTTTGATTGTGTCATATCGCTCATTAGCTGGTTAGCTGTCACGGCTGACTTTATCCTGTACCTGACCGAGCAATATCAATCAATTGCACACATTCAGACAGTTATATCATCAACTGTCTATCTTAATTCATAAATAATGGTGGGCACTTAAATATTCATGTGGAATAACAAAAAGATACATCATTTAAATTGTTCTCGTTAGAATCTAAAGTATTTAGCTGGCTAGCTAGAGTCGTTACTGAACTTGTTTCGTAAATCCAAGTGAAATATTTAAGGTTTTCTGTTTGGCACTGCACAGTATTCCACATTTTTCCTATTTTTTCTCACGATACGAAGCAAGAGCTGGTTTAGCGATGCCAAACAAAACTGTCATAAGCGCTTGAATATTTAGCGATGTCCAGTTTCCTGACAAACTTTTAGCAAATTCGGCTCATCGCCTTCATACTAAATACTGGCATAACAAGTATAAGGAAATCCTACATGTCATCGTTACTTTGCACTCAAGCTGAATTAAGTCCAATAAGTTGTTAATAACACCGTTTCCTCGCGTTTTCCAGCTCATTAATGGTGGCAAAGCTCTTGTCGTTAAAGCGACCTCGTCAAACCTCTCTAAAGCATCTGGACTGCACTCTTACACCCTTTTCAGACATGGAAGGACAACTTAAGCTCATTTGACTTCTATATCGACAACATTCAACCGTCAGCTAACTGCGAAGTTGATCTCGAAACTCTGCGGCCCAACCATGTCTGGATCCCCGGGCTCGAGTGGCTCCAACCCGCGGAAGTTCAGCGAGAAGATCGCACTGCACAACCAGAAACAGGCGGAGGAGACGCGGGCCTTCGAGCAGCTCATGACAGACCTCACCGTCTCAAGGGTAAGCACAGCCAAATTTGGAAATTACCTCGCTCCCCTCGATTTAATACATCAAATGCAGCTGCCTAAACTTGTTCTATGCGCACTAAATCACTTTAAATGTAAAATGCCCGACACATCGAGCTCATAAGGAGGGATGGATATGGCAGTGGCTGACTGCTGTCATTCACACTGCACACATTCATATGGACATCATTAAAGGGCTGATGCCTTCAATTTGTCTCATCATATTTACGAATCTTCACCTGATCAATCGTTAATTATATTTTGCATGAGCTGTAAGTAGCCAACGTAATTTTTCTTTAAGTTAAAAATGAATTTGATAGTCATACAGAAGTCACCATGGCAACCGTAGTTTCCAGTCAAAATGCCATACTTACTACAGCTATTGTTACTACTGTAAAACCGTGGTAATAACACCATATAAGATAGAATAATATGTTTAATTTATATATGAGCAACTATGTGATGAGCATTTGAATATATGGGGTGGTAGCTCAGTAAAAGTTTTGCCTATAAAAATTTTCCAACATTTTAATGCAAGTTCGTTTGAATACTTGGGCATCACTTTTGTTTTTACAGTTCTTATTTTAAGTGTGAGGAATGAAGTGAGAGGAGTGAGTTTATTCTCTTGTAAAATAACCACCTTCAGGGTTGATAGAAGACCTCTTCACATTAGATTCTTATTGAGTCTGTTGAATTTAGTAATATGTGACCCTGGACCACAAAACCAGTCTTAAGTAGCACAGTATATTTGTAGCAATAGCCAAAAATACACATCGGTCAAAATTATGTTTTTTTTTTTTTGCTTTAATGGCAAAAATAATTTGATATAAGTAAAGATCATGTTCCATGAAGATATTTAGTAAATTTCCTACCGTAAATATATCAAAACTTAATTTTTGTTTGGTAATATGCATTGCTACGAGCTTTATTTGGACAACTTTAAAGATAATTTTTTTTTCTCAATATTATGATTTTATTTATTTTTTTTGCACCCTCAGATTCCAGATTTTTAAATAGTTGTATCTTGGTCAAATATCATCCTATCTCAACAAAACATCAATAGAAAGCTTATGTATTCAGCTTTCATATTATATATATAAATCTGAGTTTCTAAAATGTAACCCATTATGACTGGTTTTGTGGTCCTGGGTCACATATAGTAATATTAATAATAATTTGAATTTGAAAAGTGCCTTGTTAAAACTCTAGGTCGCTTTACAAAAAGCATGTGCATTTGCAAAGAGTCTGTTTGCTGATAGTAACCAGTTGACTTTACATGGTTTTGCATGTTGCATGGCTTCTTACCAAAGAAATCAAAGACAACACAACTTATATAGTAGTTAGTTATACAGTGTTGACCTTGACAATGATCATAATTCAGAAATACTTTACTGCTGGAACTAGCGACCAACCAACCAGAATCAAGTTTTCCAGTGAGTGAAAAATCAACAAAAAGGAACATAAAAACCAATAAATACTCTTAAAAATAAACATTCCATAAAGGAGTTTTCACAGTAATGCCATATAAGAACCATTTTGGGTACAGTGTTTCTAAAACAACCCCTTTTTTCTCAGTGTGAATATTGTAATCATCTTAAGAACTTTTTTCCATCATAGAGAACCAACGGAAAGGTTCCATGGATGTTAAAGGTTTTTAGTGGAACCATAAACACCAATTAAAGAACCATCTAATTAGGAATACTAAAACTTGACTCTATTAAAATCCCCACCAGTAGACATGCCCCTGAGTAGATTAAAGGATTAGTTCACTTCCAGAACAAAAATTTACAGATAATTTACTCACCCCCTTGTCATCCAAGATGTTCATGTCTTTCTTCAGTCATAAAGAAATTGTTTTTTGAGGAAAACATTTAAGGAATTTTCTCAATATAGTGGACTTCAACGGTGCCCGCAAAGTTTAAACTTCCAAAATGCATCTTCAGTTTAAATGCAGCTCCATAGGGCTATAAACGATCTCAGCTGAGGAGTAAGGGTCTTATCTAATGAAGCGATTGGTGATTTTCTTAAATAAATGAATATTTATACACATTTTAACCACAAATACTATCATACTCCCAAACTCCTTTCTCATTGTTCTCCTCCAACTTCAGAATCACCCTACATCGCTGCAAAAGTACAGACCAAGTGTTTATAAAATGAACGTGCATAGAAGATCAAACGCCCTTTACAAGAAAGGTAAAACAACAATGTAGGACGATTTTAAAGTTGGAGGAGAAAATGTGATGCATGCGCATAGCAGAGCTACCAAGACGAGCCTTTGTGGTTAAAAAGTTTCGAAATATTAATTTATTTTTAGAAAATGATGATCGTTTTGCTAGATAAGACCCTTATTCCTCGGCTGGGATCAGTTAGAGCCCTTTGAAGCTGCATTTAAACTGCATTTTGGAAGTTCAAACTCATTTCTGTTCTGGAAGTGAACTAATCCCAACTAATAATATAACTAGTAACTGGTTCTTTGTTGTCAGAATCTATGGTTACCCTGGTAAACACAGGGGTCGTGTCAGAGGCTTTTAGCGTGCTGAGCTGCTTTGCATTTTCAGTTTCATTTACATGCACACCATGTAAACATTTAAAGGTGCTAATGCATCATGATCACATTTGTAATGGTGAACATCATTGTCTAGCTTTAGACTGACCAGTGAAAGATGAGAGCTAAACATGTTCAGGCTGCTTTACTGTGAGTTGTGGAAAAACAGCTTGTGTGTATCTTGGCATGACTGAGCTGAAAGTTTGTGTTATGTTTAGCTTTTGAAGAAGGGTTAAGAAGTGTCAGTCAGGTGTAGTGGTTTAACTGTAGGTTTTTCACCAGTGGGAAATGTTTCAGCAAAAAGCAGCTCTTCCGCAGACAGTGCACTCTGTCTCTGTGTGGAGCCTGTAGGCGGGAATGAATGAATATGATCCGCCAGTTCATGATTTGGCTGCCTTCTCTTCTAGGGCACGAGAACATGTGGTTGTTTTATAGTAAGTGTACAGACAACTCTCTGCCTTGACAATGGAATGAGCCCTGGAGGAAAATGCTTGCATTTCAGAAATGTTAAAAACGGCAAGTTTGTTGTTTAAAAACAGCATTTTTTGAATTGTACACATTTTTATAATATTGTGATCTGTCACAAACTGCTCAATACAACATACATAATTTCAAATGTTTCTATGCACTTAGCTGACAGGAAAAATGTGTTGTTGTGAGAATTACGCTTTTCTGGGGTTGTCACTAACGATTATTTTGGTAATCAAGTAATCTGTTGATTATTCTAATGATTAATTGAGTAAACTGATAATTTCTGTGTTAATAAAAATATACCTAAGCAAACAATAGCCTTTAAAATTAATTGAAATGCATATATAAATAGCAATAAGGCAATAATAATAAGTTCACATAAAATATCAAAAGCAAGTAATCAATTGTAGCAATTGTTTTATTGGACAGAATTGTTAAAAAAAACATAATGGATTAGAAACAATAGAAATAATGCACATTACGCATTATAACAAAGGGAGCCAACAAGTTGTTTTTACACTTTACTGTGCAACCTAATTCATGGTAAATATTGGTTAAACAGCATTTAATTCAAATTTCCACTTAATCCTTAATATTTGGCCATTTTTCATGACAGAAATGCTACAGCTACTGTAATTTAATCAATATGTGGACATCAAATCTTGCAAACTTGTAAACCAATGGTTTATACTTTTATTTTGAAATCGTGATGAACAGTTAGCATGTTTAGAAAGATATTGATGTATTCTCCTGTGTTTAATGTAGGTTTATAAATGATTTACTTTACAAATCTGATGAAATGGCGCATGTTGCATTACTAGATGAATGTTATAATAAACCCAAACTCACAAGTTATGCAGAGATGGAGTTTGAGATGCTCCACACATCTAAATGATAACTGTTTGCGCGGAGCAGCATTTACTGTGAACAGAGCCGCTCTGACACGCACATATATTAAACCTACATCACACATATTTATTTAATTGAATCGTAGCATTATGCTTTATTATAATTTTTAAATGTGTTTAATATATTATCATGCAGCCTTAGAAAACAGTCTAATAATGCAGGGCTCCAGACAAAAAAATCGAGTAAGGAGCCATTGGCTCCTATAAGAATCAAACTTAGGTGCCAAAGTATTCTTTTAGGTGCCACAGAATAAATGTGTTTTATTTATTTATTTTGTAACACTAACATTTCAGTAATACTGTCATGTGTTTATGTCTCATCTTTTCTGGACTTTTCAGCATTTTAATCCGTCTTGTAGATGACCTGGGAACTAAGGTTCACTTAGCAAAATATTTTTTCCAACTTGAAAACAATATACGGTTACAAAGAACTGTTTATTACACAGAATCTGTGCCAATATCATGGACCATAAGCATCACTTGGCCACTGAGTGTAGTTTGGGTTCCTTCTCAATACATACTATAAATGTTGTCATGTTTTTCACACAGATAGTGTTGAATTTTATGTTTAGCTCCTTGCATTCTTTCTTATCATGTAGACAACAGGCTAAGTAAAAACATTAATATGCAATAGCGCATTAATGCAAAAAGCTTCTCTTCATAGTTATTTTTTAGCTGACTGATGAGCTTATAGATACTGAATGGTTATTCTGAGGTAAAAGTAGTGTTAACAAGCTTTAGTTTTGCAGTTTGAAACAAGTGAGCGATTACTTGAGGCATTTCAGTAAGTTGTACTGTATTCTATCTTATAAAATAGCCTACGTATTGATCTTAATTCATGTTCGTTTTGTTCTGTAGTAGTTAAGAGAAACATAATGGGTTCAACTGATGAACTGAGCAGCTAAACTAAAGCGATCGTTCATCCCTCATTAAGGAGTGCCAAAACCGTATTTATTTTTTTAATTTCGTTATAATTTTGGCAGAATTTTAAAGATGATACTTAAAAGGTTACAAATTACAAAGCTTTTTGCGATTACAAGCGTGCTACAAATAATATGAAGTTATTAACAGAATAATGTTAATAACCTTATATTATACATACAGCATATAGGCTAGACTAATATCTTGATAACAAGAAGCCATAGTATCAAATATAATTGAGACCTTTTAACAATATTGCTAATATCCACACACCTGACAGCTTTACCTGTTGTAGTTTCTTCAAGTTGAGCACAAAGCCACGAAATTGACACTGCAGCATCTCTCATTCTCATGCTGAACAACTGGAGCTGCTTTAGCAGGTGTGCTGTTAGCGCTGCTGTTCAGCAGAAAATAGTATTGTTCTTTTTTTCCACTAAAACTTTAAAGGGTACATAACATACACAGTTTCACCTAATCTCATGTTAATCCTGAGTACCTATAGAGTAGCAATGTATCCTTAATATCTCCAAAAAATCTTCAGTTTTCTTATATTTATAAAAGAAAAATACAGCTTTACGATTTTCTCCGGAAAAAGCCGAACTTCTGGAGGCGTGCCGTGGGCGGAGCTAAGTTCGACGATCACTTGCATTAGGATTGCCAATAAAACAGACATTTGATGGCGTTTCACTTACCAGCTGCAGTTCTGAATCATTACCGGGATCTTTTGTAGCTGGGACCGCTCTGTCAGTACAATGTGCAAATCCAGTGTCGAACTGGGCCTTGTATATGAAACGTTCGTCAGCAAACACACACTTGCTAAACTCCATTGCTGCCCCAGAAAAAGAAACTGCGTCCACTGTTCACGTAACGCTGGCTTCTTCGGGAAGCTGAGCAAAGTTATCTTTGCCTTACAACCAAAACCACACTTCTTTAGAGACATTCTTCCCAAGTGAATCCCTTGCAGCAGTGCAGCTGAATGAAGCATGTTGATGGTGCGCTCTTTCTCACAGTCTAGCGTCGTGATCACGGGCGCGCTTTTCTGGGAGAAATGCTCATATAAGGCGTTCCACCACCGATTACGTCATTAATGCCACGATCGAAAAAAAAATGCAGAAACTTGTACCAACCCGGAAGTAAGATTTTCCGCAAAGAAATTCTCTATCATTTGTCCAAATTATTGTTTTAAACTTTGGCCATGATTAGCATGAGAATCCAACTCTTTAACACTGTAAACAACTCTGAATGTACGAAACACCATTGTACCCCCCCTTTAATGCGTATTGTTTCAGTTTAATATGTGAACATAAAATATGTGATCGCAAAACAATCAGGAAAAAAGGCATTACATGCAAAGTCTGAAATTCATAACATGTACATTTACATAGTCACCATGACCTCAGCAAATTTTCGCAATCTGGAGCCCTGTAATCGTTTCATGGATTATCATCTGTGGAATTCGACATTTACGATTTTTTGCTGGTTACTCGAGATGGGCAAAATGCTGTTGAGAATTTTTTTTTAAAACCAACTCAAAGTAAAATGAGGAGTCATGACAGCCCTACACTTTTCACAAAAAAATCACTTGTTAGCAGACCTTGTTAGCAATGATCCACAGATGAACTGAATGTTTACTGTTGCCTGTGTGGTAATCCCAGAGGAAGCAGAAAAATCTGTCAGAACAACCGATTGCGATGAAGTGACTAACAATGCTTCTGGCATCTCAAATTGATAACTTCTTTGCGTTTGATTTCTCTTGAGCAAGTCAAATAAACAGCAGTGCCACAGTGTTTACACTTTATACTTTTCGAGGAAACAAAGAACCTACAAATGACTTAATTATATTTATGGTGTCTGCACATTAAAGTGGTGTCAACAAAGGTATCATTTGACTTTTTTGGGGGGTTGTTGTTTTTATAGTTGTTGTTTTTATAGGAACAGATTTGACAACTTCACGTTTTTTATGGACCGTAAGGCAAAGACCAGATGTTTTCAGAGCGGTGGTGAGTCTTTCCATTAAAAGCAGGATTTGATAAACAGAAATGTAAACACAATTTGACTGTGTGCTGTTACAGCACTTGTTGTCTAAAAGCCCACTACATGTTTGCATGCAGGAAGTCATCCAGCTGCAGGTGCGCTGACTGTCCTTAGTAATAGTGGATCAAGGTGCTTGAGATATTTTTAGATGTCAGCACAGTTTTTTAGTTTCATAAATAAAACTAAGACTGTAGTACACTGCTGCATGAGGAAAATGTGGAATAGGGGAACTAAAGAATGCTCAGTGTTTAATTTAATTTGAATTAAAAATAATGGAAAACGCTTTTTGGAGGTTGTAGTAATAATAACAATGTGTGATGTTGACAGGAGAGGAAAAGCATAAGCTTAAGCAAGCTGCCCCAGGGAAATCCTCTGCTTCACTAAGCAGCTTGGTGCTGCTCCACAGCTGGGGTGTCATTGTTTTGATAATGGCGTACATTGAAAGGCTCGACGTGACTCTCCATGACCCCAGAGTGTGTGCTGAGAGCAAGGATCTGTGCTTGTTTATTAACAAGACCGGGTTTCTAAGCTGTCTGCCTGGAACAGTGTCAGCAGCAATGGGTTTGAAGGAGCATTTTTGCTTAGTGCTTTTAAGCTAGGTGATGTGAGTAAGGCAATATTTTGTGTTGTGGTGGTGTTTTATGCCCAGTCTTTTCAAACACAACAATCTAGAGTGAGGTTATGTAAGAAGAGTCCAGTATAGATGTGTTTCTCACATCTAAATATGACTATGCTGTTATAAATAAAGGTGGCTTTTTAAATCATTAGGAAAATGGACCAAAAATAGATGCTTCATGCACTGCATAGATATTTGTCCCATACTGTGCTTTCTACAATGAAAGTGTCCCTCCTTCTAATACCACCTGTCATAGACTAGCGGTTGGTAGTAATGGTTCATGGTAACTAAAGCAATTTTTACTATAGCTATTTTTTTTTAAAAAGGGTAAGAGTCTTTCGATATATCCCACCTGAAATAGCTTTTTCAAAAAGAAAGATGTCAACACAAAGAAGACTGCTCATCAAGAAATAAAATAAAAACAGATATTTAAAGGATTAGTTCACTTTCAGAACAAAAATGTACAGATAATGTACTCACCCCCTTGTCATCCAAGATGTTCATGTCTTTCTTTCTTCATTTGTAAAGAAATTGTGTTTTTTGAGGAAAATATTTCAGGTTTTCTTTCTATATAATGGACTTCTATTGTGTCCCCAAGTTTGAACTTCCATAATGCAGGTTAAATGCAGCTTTAAAGGGCTCTAAACAATCCCAGCCGAGGAAGAGGGGTCTTATCTAGCAAAACGATCAATTGTTTTCTAAACAAATTGACAATTTATATACTTTTTAACCTCAAACGCTTGTCTTGTCTCGTTTCTGCGATGTGCACGCGTATTCTGTAATCTGTAAATTTCCTGAATATTGTGTGTGAAAGAGAACTAGGTATGGTGGTTACAGGGGACAGTATTGCAAAAATATCATTGATCTCACAGTTTTTCAAGCAGGATCATGATCCACAGTCTTATCATGATTATTTTTCATGTTGGTTTTCAAGAAAATTATTTTTACTAAGCAATACAGACTGATTTTCCCATTTTGAAAAATATAGGCCTACAAGGTATCAACACAAAAAAGAATAACCAACCATTAGGCCAAATAAATTACAAATAAAATTCATTAGGATTTTGGTAATATTGCCCACCCCTACAGCGATATGACAAATTTCTTATTTCACTTTATTTTATGTTATTATTTTATCCAATCCAATTTTATCTGATCTCATGACGAAAACCTACCTGTGGGAACTGTGTCTCAAACTGCAACATATGTACCAATAAGTTCATATCACTGCAGTTTTTCAACAGAAATATCCACTAAGTGGCACTAAAAAGGGGGTAAAAAAGTTAGAATAGATGAAAGTACTTGTGGTACATTTTATGTGACTGTTTTGTACCTGTCACAGCAGTTCGGACTTGAAATGTCCGTGGAGTGGAGTTATAACACTAATGCTCTGTGACGTTTTGTACCATCTGCACTACACTTAAACCTACCCAATAGTATGAACAAAAGCGAATGTGACATAAAAACGCAATTGCAAGCATGCCGTTTTAGCTTGTTTTTCAATCTCTTTCAGCTCTTTCATTGTGAGTCATGTTTTTCATGGGATTCGTACCCAAGGATGCCACATCCTAAGTCCAATTCCGTGCCAGCTGAGCTACCAAGCAAGCTTGTTACATCCGGAAAGCGAAATATATGGAGCTGTAATCATAACTGTGTATGAAAATGATTAAGTGCACGTTTTTTTACTGCCTCTAGTGTTCATTTCTTTTGAAAACTGCAGTGATATGTACTTATTGGTACATATTTTGCATCTTGTGGAAAAGTTCTCACAGGTACGTTTTCGTCATAAGATCAGGTAGATTTTATCTTTGTTGTTTAAAAATTGGCACAGAGGCAAATTACAATTAATAGGACAAATACAATACAAAAAAGATACCAATAAAAGTCTATTTAACAGCAGCATTCAAGAAAAACCAAATGTCTTCACTCTATGAATTAAGTATGCATTGATTTTTATTAAAGCTACAAAAGTTCTTCAGCCAAGAGCAGTGATGAGTTTGTCTTTTTCTTGTTTATTTAATTAACATTAAGGACACAGACAGCAGCAGGTCACTTTAAGACATACTGTTCTAAAGCACATCTGATGTTCTCCCAACTGTTTATCCTAACATAAGACATCATAGACTGTTTTTGTGAACCTTGTGTGTTTTACAGTTTAATTGTAATAAGCGCAATTACAACAATTTCCAACTTGACTGTGTTAATCTTATTTGTGAATAAAGAGTACACTGAAACTCTTTTACAACCAAAAATCCACTCTCGAGTTCAGGTACAGTGTGAATACAAAGAGAACTGGGTTTTGTTTGTCTTTGTTTACATTTGGGTCACTGAGAAAGCTCTGAGAGTTTAAACTTTTTTTAAATTTAAAGTTGAAATTAAATTCCACTGATTAGTAAGAGCATGTTATTTGTAAGCAATTCATCCATGCATATCTGTAATTTTTACATTTATTTTGGATATTTATTATTAATCAAATTATCTCAATTTCAATCATTTAGTCCACTTAAATCCTGCCCCTTTCTTACAGTTATTTGCAAGATGGCATTCAGATCTGCCTCCATCCAATCAAGAGCAGAGAATTTTTAATCAATTATCCATTTCACTCTGATCTTTCACTTCTTCCATTTCATCACAACTTTAAAGAGCAGCTCAGAGTGTGGGCAAAGCATAATTTGGATTAATTGCTTCCGGGTTTATTTTATTGATGTCGATGCGAGATTTTAAATATTTATCGACTTACCATTCAAATGACAATTCCAATATCTGTCAAAACAACTGCAGTAGTTGTTTTTGTGTTCTAAGCAGTGTGTAACCAAGCTTTTGTTCTCTGGCTTAAAAAAATGTCTGTGTTTTGGATTAAAAAACAGACTTGAGTTTATGTGTAGTAACCCATTGATATCACTAAATGAGGTCAGTCTTTGAGATTCAAATTTTGTCCTTTGGTTAGAGGGAGGAAGGAACGCCTCCTGATTTGCTTGCGCCTGATCAGAATTGATAATTTTCATTGTTTACCCTTGCCGCACAACAAAATCCACACTGTCCTCCAGCTGGAGCTCAGAAGTACTCTTAAAACCAAACTCATTTCCAAGAATTTCCACCTTAGTTAAATACATAAGTTACAAAAACCCTTTTTGAAGTGCTTTGGCTGGCTTTTGCTCGTCTTTCTTTTTCAAATGCATTCACTGTGTCTTCCTCTTGATTAAAGGTGCAGTTCCAGAAGATCCAGCAGCTCCGTCTGTCGCAGAACCGGGCACAGTACTACGGTGGCTCACTGCCCAACGTCAACCAAATAGGCAATGCCAGCACTGATTTCCAGGTACCTGGTTTGCCCTCCATCCACTTATCTAAGTCTACTAACTCTGTCCAGCAAGTCATGTTCATTTAGGAGAAGATAAGCCCCAGCCATATACCACGCTTTTCTACCCTCAGATAAACGATGTCAAGAGATGGTAATTGCAAACCTTCTCCTTAAAAAACAAAGAGTGTATTTATCCCTACCTCTTAGTCTGCCCTCACTTTGCCTACTCCTTCAGTACACAGCTTTCCCCACAAGTACACTTGATACAGCGGTGCGCTCCAAGAGCCGAAGAACTGTATCTGTATCTATCCCCTATGGAGAACACTGTTGTATACCTTCAGGTGAAAGTGCTCTTGTTGCTGAATAGAGCTTCTTTGAGACATCGAGCAGTGATCCCTACTTTTTGTCTGGCATGAGAAACCAAACCTAGAGAGGTAAAAGCACTTTGGAGTAGAGTGAATTCACCTGGGGACAACAGCTAATGGTGGCACTAATGGTGAACTTATGTGTGTATTTTGTTTGTGTTTTCTCAAGCTCTGAAATATGGATGCTCTAATATCTTTGTGAGGATGATGTTAACCAAGAAAATGTTTCTTCACAGGGGACGTTTCCCGCCGTACTGGACTCTGTGCGAGGGACCAGACACCATGGTCTGGTGGAGAGGGTCCATCGAGACCGCAATCGGATCAACTCACCACACCGCAGGCCCATTGACAAGCACGGGCGGCAAATATCCTTTTAAGTTCACTAGTGTAAAGACCTTTGTGGAGGGTGAAAAAACTGAGGGGTTTACGCTTACGCTAGTAGATGCATCATTATTATGAGCTCACAATGTTGCATGTGTCATACATGTTGACCTTTGCTCATGTGGGCAGGTTTTTTGAAACTTCAGGCTGTGTGATGATCCTTTATGTATTGATATTCCCACTGCTGCACTGTGGGTGTGAATGAGTGGGTAACTGCAATAACCTGCTGTTTTCTCCCCGCTCATGTTGTTTTTTTTTTTTCTTCCTGCGAGAACCGTTTTGAGATTTGAATATCAGTACTCTGGTGTCCTCATTAGTGGGTGATTAACAAATCTTGCCACTGAACGCATTGCGCATTCTGCCGGTAGTTCTGCATTCATGCGGCACGCAGGTTGATGAAGTCACTGGCTACGCCGGCCCGGCCGGTCTTTTATCCTCCTCGGTTGTGTAGTTGATGGATTTCTTTCATCAATTTTTCAGTGGTTGTCTGTAAGCTTAATCATCTGTAGGCTCAAAGATCATTTCGGTCTGCAGATTTAGCTTTGTGCTAAAGATTAAATAAAACGGCTCTAATGCCTTCTGAGTTGCCACACAGTTTTGATGATGTGAAAGGCATGAACAGTCTTCTGTTGATTTTAGTTTTGATTTCATCTGCAGTCTTTTGAAGCCACCCAGAGGTTTTGAATGATCAAGTACCAGAGTTAGAAGCGACTCCGCAGTTCTTAATATTGGGCTAGTTTGGGAACGGTCCACTTGCTCTGATGCCGTGCCATACGGGGAGACAACAAAGGAAGCGTGAGGGAGACAGAAGAAAAAAAAGTGTGGCAGAGTTGAGTTACGTAACAGGTTTGAATGATGGGTTCAGAGTAATTCCACACGATGTGCCACGGCCGCCCTTGTTCTTTGAGCGGGAAAAGGCATTTGTGACCGCAGTCATGCTAAAAACTGCAAGACCTGTTTGTCAGAACTCTGGCAGCTCTGCTCTGTGAATTGAGCCACTCCCTCCCCAAGAGCTGAAGATATTCTGGCTTATTCTCGCGGGTTCCTTCAGAGTCTCTGATGATTTTTTTTTTCTTCACCTCGTTCTCTGTTTGTGTTGCTTAATTTTGATTGTTCACATTAATTGCTGAACACTTGTTTTTAGTTGTCTCTGAAACAGAAAATTGCTTTAATGACTGTTTTAATTGGTTGTTATCATCTTCAAAGCTCTTTGCTCTAGGCTCAGAGCTTTCAGGTTTTTGTTTTTGTTGTTACTTTCAGTTCGAGAGTTCAGCATGTGTCTCGTCCCTGTGAATAAGAAGGCTTACTAACACTCATTAATCTGATGCAGCAGAGTCCAGACTGATGTAGCTCCATTCTAACTCATTCTTCAGGGACTTGTTAGTGTTCCATCAATGTTAGTATTTCTTATACTTTAAACTAGTGTTGTAAACACTAACTTGTCATGCACATTTGCAACAATGATTTTACATTTACATTTAGGCAGCTGCTTTTACTAAAGCAACTTGTGTTGTATTCATGCTTTGCATTTTACCAGTTCATGCATTCCCTGGTAGTTGAACCCATGACCTTGGCGTTGCTCGTGCTATGTTTTACTGTTTGAGCTACAGGAATGCATTCCTCTAGTCACACTGCTTGAGGAACCTGGTGTCACTTTTCTAAGTGATCAGACTTTGTTTGTTTCACGTACCACTTAGAACATAGGCACAGTTCACCCAAAAATGAAAATTCTGTCATTAATTACTCACCCTCATGTCGTTCCAAACTTGTAAGACCTCCGTTCATCTAAGGAACACAAAGTAAGATATAAAAATGATTGAAATCTAAGAGCTTTCTGACCGTGCATAGACATCAATGCAACTGACACATTCAAGATACAGAAAGGTACTAAGGACATCATTAAAATAGTCAGTGTGACATCAGTGGTTCAACTTTAATGTTATAATGGCGCGTTCAAGACAAGGTCGGAAGAGGGAACATCCAAGTTAAAAAGTCCCACTTACGCCTTAAATGAGTTCCAGTGAATTGTTAACATATTTCTGTCAAATATGGCAAGAAAAGAAGAGAAAAAGTACAAAATGCTGCCTTTCGTTTTGAAAACAGCTGACGAAAACCTAAAATTAAGGTTATTTCCAAGTACGAGGTGGTATGAAATTCTAATATTTTGTAAGCTATTAAGCTATTTGCTATGACTGGGAAGAATTTTTTATTCTGGTGATTCAGATTTATTGTAGAGTATTATTGTAGAGTAATGTCTTGTATATGTAAAATCAAGAACATTTTTATTTTCCATTTCATGACCCCTTTAAGTAAACTGCCATTTTATTGCTTCTTGTTTTAGCATCTGCTTTAAAACGGTACACTGTTTTTGGCAGTGTTGGCATGTCTGCTTATTAATGGCATCTTTGAAATGTTTTTTTTATAAATATGGGGAGTCATAGGTTGGGATTATATAGAGTTTTAGCCTTATTTAGGCTTATTTTATGTGAGGCAAATGGCTTATTTTGAGCTTATTTTGTTGGATCCAGCCTGATCTGGCAACACTGTGATAAAAGTTATGGCTATCCGAAGTTTTAGCTTTGATTTTCATGAATGGAATTTTGAGAAAACGGTTTAAAGTGAGGCAATGAAAATAGAAACACAACAGTCAAGTATCATTTTACTGTGGTAAAAGACTTACTTTGGTCACTGTACGTGGTGTAAAAGATACTAAATGATCCCAAGGAACACAGAACACTTGCAGACATTTGAACATTTAAATGTATATCTGTTCATAAAACATCACAGATTACAGCATGCAGGCTCTCCAGTTATTCTCCTGTTCTGCTCTGGACTTATAGCTGGACTTAATACATAACCAGACACAGTCTAGAGTTGTAACTTGTAGTTTTGTGTTCCAAAGTTTTGTGTTTTAGTTCATGCTGTCACCATTTGAACTAAATGAAAGTAATACATAGCAATATAAAAATGGTGCTGGGGGCCCTTTAAGAATGGGAGCTGTCTGTCAGAAGCGCTATACTGCGTCATTACACAAACAGACTAACGTTACCCTGAAGAGGACAGTTTTTTTTGTTGTTTATCATGGGCATAGTCTGAACTTTGATCACCCCTTGTATGTTTAGATAGCACAAATAAGTGTACCTTGTAGTTTACATTTAGAAAAGCGAGCGCGGCACAACTTTTTGCGTACCTTTTTATATAACAGACTGTCATCGTACTCCTCCTCTTTAGTAAATTCATTGTCGAATCCTTCATCTCTGGATGTGAAATAGTCCATTATAACATCGTTAAGGACACTGAAGATTGAGCAGATTGAGAGAAGCAAGATCACTTAAGTTTACACGGGACTGGCGGGAAATGTGCATTGATACACCTTTATTATATATATTACGGAATTATTTTGATAGGTTAACTGTTTTTGTAGTGTTAAGGGAAAGTACCTCCGCAGCACGTTCTTAACATAAGAGAAAGACAGTCATTTCAGCTTGCTGCAATAAATCGCTATTTTTCTGCACTAAACAAGTGAATTTTATATTTTATTTTCAGAGATGATAGACAAAATGTTATAGATTGATAATTGAATGAAAACCTAATTTTGACAAAATAACATCCCAGCGCGACATCCGACGGTTTTTCACAGATCGCATTGAATATATGTATATATGGGGCCCCTAGACCACAGGGACTCTGAACACAACTAAAGTGCAGAAATGCCAACTTGAATCAAAATTTGTGAAAAAAGCACATAAAACAACAAAAACTTAATCTAAAATTGAAAATGACAACTGAAAATATAAAAATAAATGCTAGTGCAAAATAATAATAAATACTTCAGTAGTATATAATTAATACTAAAAGTTTTTTTATAGCCATATGCCACTCTCATTTTCTTAAAAAAAAATATTTATCTTCGTAACACAAATTATAATATTTTTTAAAAATCCAAGAACTTTCTAAACCTGCATAGACAGCTACGCAACTACTATGTTTAAGGCCCAGAAAGATAGTAAGGACATCGATAAAATAGTCCATATGGCATCAGTGGTTCAACAACTTTATTTAACAATTTCTTTTCTCCCTGTCAGTCTTCGACATGCATTCATAAGAGTACCACGATGTACATGTTGCGATTAATTTGTGTTCCGAAGATGAACGAAGGTCTTATGTGTTTGGAGCAACATGAGGGTGAGTAATTAATGACAGAATTTTCATTTTTGGGTGAACTATTCCTGTAAGTCTTCTTAGACTCCAAACTACAATCTACATTTAATCCACATAAACAGAGACTCTCTAAATAAACATTCGCCCACTAGGCTTTTCTCTAAAGCATTTCATTTTCATGCCACTCTAATTCTGCTGAGTGAGAGAATATGAGGAAGGATTCATAGCCCAAATTTCTCTCGCTCTGATTTTTTTTCCCTTTAGTGCCAGATGTCCCTCACAGTGTTGGCTTGTTTTGCTCTCGTCGATTCAGCCACGTCTGCCAAGATTAGACTCTCGCACAGGCTCGCTAGCCAACCTAACGCTAACCAACTTCCTCTGAACCCATGTAGATGCCTTCGAGCCACATATACCATGCCAGATGCCTTGATCTTGCTTTGTCTGTATTTCTGGAATGATGTCCAATTGGAGGAACGAGCGGTGTGGGTCGAGTGTGAAATGTCAGAGAGAAAGGTTAGCTCACCCACGCCATCCTGGAGCTTCTGAGACGAAGGTGCTGTCACAGCCACCCTGTCTCTCCACACCGCTTCAGCAGCCACGGGCTAATTAGATCTTAGGAAGGATCCCTCGTAATCCAAGCCGTCTGGCTCATGTCATCATCGCTTACCCCCTCCCCTGGGCACGTATCAACAACAGTATTCGCACAATGTCACGCCAGGGATTTCATACATATGATGGCGGTTATCGATGCATGCAGTCTTCACGGATTGTGTTTGAATGAGGTGGCCTAAGATGGTTTTTCTGTGGGGTGACTCTGGTTGCTCATTGGTCGGTTGTTCTGTGTTGTGTCACGGTTAGGGTCACGGGGCGGGCTGATGGTTGAAAGGTTGGCATGAAGAGCTCAGTCTCTTATTACTGCAACAGAACTGATGACTAGGTTTTCCAGGCCTTAGCAGATGTTGCACAGAGAAAGACTCTGTCCTGCTTTCTGTCTTGTAAATCCACCCCTCCCCCGGTTTGGATGTGAGAGTCTTGGCACAGACGGACATGACGAGGCAGCATTGTCAACATCGGTCTGGTTTGAAGAAACAATGTTTACTCAAGGAGTTCTTCAGCTGGACTGTTTTCTCTTCCATAATTCCTATAACTTTTGTTAGAGTGTTGAGTGGATTTGGGCAGCAGAAGTAAGTTTTTAAATGGGTTGTTGCATGAGAATCAAATGAGATCAAAGTTTATTGTAATATTGAAAACAAGATCTCCACCCTCCTTCAGTCTGAAAAGATTTAGAAACTTAACTGCAAAATACAGCTTAAAATCAACTGTGCATCTATCAGTTGAAACCAACATTCAGTCCAGTGTATTCACAGGAAGGTATTGAAGAAAATATGTGACCCTGGACAATAAAACTGGTTATAAGGATCAGTTTTTTGAAATTGAGATTTATACATTACCTGAAAGAATAAATAAGCTTTCCGTTGATGGTATGGTTTGTTAGGATAGGACAATATTTGGCTGAGATACAAAATCTGGAATCTGAGGGTGCAAAAAAATCTAAATATTGAGAAAAAGTTGTCCAAATTAAGTTTGTAGCATTGCATATTACTAATCAATAGAGATATTTATGGTAGGGAATTTACAATATCTTCATGGAACACAATCTTTACTTTACTTTAATATCCTAATGAGTAGTATTCTAAAGAAAAATCGTTAATTTTGACCCATACAATGTATTTTTGGCTATTGCTGCACATATACCTGTGCAACTGAAAATTGGTTGATAGATTAAATTATTATTAAAGTCCAGCATGAGGTGAAAATTCACTTTGTAAAATTTGTGTTATAGGTCTTATTGTGAACAATTCATCTACATTATGTCTGTTCATTTCTTCTGTCTCATTTATTTTTTTTTGACCTCATAATATTTAATCAAAATGAGATAACTCAGTCTTTTGGTAAAAGATTAAAAATCCATCTTGATTTGTCACAAAGTGACAGTTTTGTAGCTGGCTAACAAGGACTTCAAGAGATGGCCAAGCATACTTGATTAATTGAGTTTCATTTTTACACTACTATTTAAAAGTTTTTTGAAGATTTTTTTTTTTTTATTATTTTTGAACTTTTCTTCAGCAATGATGCTTTAAATTGATCAAAAATGACAGTAAAGACATTCATAATGCTACAAAAGACTTCTATTTCAAATGAATGCTGTTATTTTGAACTTCCATTCATCAATAATCCAGTTTCCACAATAATATTAAGCAGAATAGAAGCAAATCTTGAGCAACAAATCGTCAAATTAGAATGATTTCTGAAGGATCATGTGACACTGAAGACTGGAGTAATGGCTCCTGAAAGTTCAGCTAAAACAAAATTTTATAATATATTCAAATAGAAAATTGGCATTCCAAATTGTGATAATGTTTCACAATATTAATGTTTAACTGCATTTTTGATCAAATAAATGCAGCCTTGGTGAGCATAAGAGTTTTTTATTATTATTATTATTGAAAAAATATAATTGACCCCAAACTATTGAACAGTAAGCAGGTGTATGAGTTACTAGTTTTGTAAAGAAACAATATTGTAAAGAAAATGATAAGAGAAGAAAACATGACGTTCAATGAAAAATATACATTTTCTTTCTTTCCAAAAAAAATAAATAAAAATAGTACATTGCTAAAAATCATGATCATGAGATGACCATGAGAAATTAAAGGGTTTATTCACCAAAAAATGAAAATGTACCCATTATTTAATCACCCTCAAGGCATCCTAGGTGTATATGACTTTCTTCTTTCAGACAAATCCAATCAGAGTTATATTAAAAACTATCCTTGCTCTTCCCAGCTTTATAATGGCAGTGGCCAGGTATTTCTGTTTAACCATCCAAAAGAAGTCCAATAAAGTGCATTCATCCATAATAAAAAAAAAGTGTTCCACACAACTCCAGGGGGTGAAATAAGGCCTCCTGAGGCGAATCAATGATTTGTAAGAAAAATATACATATAGTGCTGAGAAGTGACAAGCAGAAGCTCAGAGGAGAGAGCAAAACAAAACACCGGTCCCAAATTAGAAGTACAAAATGAGGATTTGTAAAGAAAAATGTCAGAGGATTTTGATCCAAGAGGAGACTGATTTTCCTTTGCTAAAGTAAGGAAACTTTGCTTCCTTTGCTCCTGTGAACAAATGTTGGTTTTCACAAGATCAGAGGTGCATGTGCAATGCGTGTGTTCTACATAATCCGCCCAGAACGGCTTACACGTATGATAGTTAATGCTAGCTAGAGAAAAGTGTTTTGTTTTGTTTTCGTTTCTTACAAAAACGCAACCCTTGGAGCCGTGTGGAACACTTGTTATTGTGGATGGATGCACTTGATTGGACTTATTTTGGACTGTTCAACAGAAACACCCACTGTCATTATAAAGCTTAGAAAAGCCAGAACATGTTTTAATGTAACTCTGATTGGATTCGTCTGAAAGAAAGCCATATACACCTGGGATGCCTTGAGGGTGAGTAAATCAAGGGCTAATTTTCATTTTCAGGTGAACTAACCTTTAAAAAAAATTGAGATTTATACCTTTTGTTTAAACAAGGTTTCGAAGCATGTGTTTGTAACATTTGCCTGTGAAAGCTTCAGAAGATTTCCTTGACTGAACTACGCTGAGAGCTCTCCATATGGAACGATGTACCTTTCTCCTCCCCCTGACAACAGCTGGAGAAGGTGAGTCCTGCCCTAAAACTATATGTATTGATATAGTCCTGCACACACCCATCCGCTGCCAACAAATATGTGTCTGTGCATTCATTACATACATTGTTACATTCTACGTCACACAGAATTTGATCATATCTCCTGTCAGTTACAGGGCAGAGTGCAAAGATGATGTTATCTTGAAATGAAGCCGTCGTAGTGACATCAAGCGGTGTCGCGAGAGAGATCATGTCACATTAGAGGGAGTGTTACTGTGTGTTTTGCATTTGCATAGGCTATCCCCACAGATGCCTGAAAAGAAAACAGTAATGACATATTTGTTTTTTTAGCGCATGGAAAATCCGCATCCGCAGCGATGGTAGATAACACCAGCAAAAGGTTAGATAAAACAAAAGTGTTCATATGCACATCATTTTGGCATTCTCACCTCTGAGGGAGGTAACCATTGGACGGTTTTCCTCATTTGTTTACCAAGGAGTGAATTGCAGCCAGTAATAAAAGGCTTAAGGAAGCTTCTCCTCATCATAGTCGTGTTTTGAATGCAGGTTTGGCCGACGGCCAGTATGCCTTCTTACCTGCAAGCTGCCTCGGCCTCCATGTTGACTCTGCGACTTGTAAAACTTTCAGAGTCCACGCCCTGTGGCATTGTTTACACCTGAAAACTGGTTGGCCTGATCAGCTTTAGCACAGCCTTCTATTCCCACTGTGGCGAAACACTGCTGAGACAACCATATGCCATAGAGTGGCTCAGATACGACACCACACACTAGATCCAAGGCTTTATTTTAGGTACTTTAATGCTTTTAGATTGAAATGCAATAACTGGAATAATTAACATTTTGTAACGTTTTTAAAAGAAGTCTCTTAGGTTTACCAAGGCTGCATATATTGCATATATTAGATTTATTGTGAATTAAAAAAAAAAAAAAGTCATTTATTCCTGTGATGGCAAAGCTGAATGAATGAACAATGGCACAGTCTTCAGTGATCCTTCAGAAATGATTCTAATATGCTGATTTAATTGTTTTTAATGTTAAAAGATATTTTTGCTGCTTAATGTTGTGTGGAAATCGTGATACACTACCAGTGAAGACATTTGCAATAATTTTATAATTTAAAAAGATTTCATTTCGGATAAAGGCTGAAATTGTTCTTTTAAATCTTATGTTCATTGAAGAAATGTATTAAGGAGCAGTTTTTAATGGTTTGATAAGAACCATTATTAATGATTAACTTGGCATCCATAATAATTGATGATAACTGATCAACAGGTCAGCACATTAGAATGATTTCTGAAGAATCATGTGACACTTGAAGACTGAAGAAATTGGCTTTGCCATAACAGGATTAAATTCTATTTTAAAATACACTGCCGCTCAAAAGTTTGTGATCAGTAAAACTTGAAATGTTTTTTAAGGAAGTCTCTTATGCTCATCGAGGCTGCATTTATTTGATTAAAAATACAGAAAAAAACTGTAATATTGCAAAATGTTATTACAATATAAAATGATGGTTTTTATTTTAGTATACTTTAAAATATAATTTATTCCTGTAATGCAAAGCTGAATTTTCATCAGCTGTTACTCCAGTGTTAAATAATTCTAATATGCTAATTTATTATTAGAATTATCAATGTAGGAAACCGTTGTGCTCCCAAATATTTTTTTAAGGATTCTTTGAATAGCAAGCATTTATTCAAAATATAAATCTTTTCTAACAATGCTATCACTTTTTATTAATTTGACACATTCTTGGTGAAAAGTGTATTTCTGTCAAAAACAAAAAGGATACAAATTGCTGACCCCAAACTTTTGAACAATAGTGTATATTGTTAGAAAACCTTTCTATTTTAAATAAATGCTGCCCGCTTTTAACCTTTTATTGATCGAAGAATCCTGAAAAAAAGTAGCACAGGTTCCAAAAAAAATAACTGTTTTCTACATTGATAATAAATCAGCATATTAGGATGATTTCTGTAGGATATGTAACACTGAAGACTGAAGTAATGATGCTGAAAAAGTAGCTTTGTATCACAGGAATAAATTACATTTTAAAATATATTCACATAGAAAACAGTTGTTTAAAATTGAAATAATATTTAACAATATTACAGTTTTTTTCTGTATTTTTGATCAAATAAATGCAGCCTTGATGAGCACAAGAAATGTCTTTAAAAACCATTACAAATCTTACTGATCACAAACTTTTGAGCGGCAGTGTATATTCAAATAAAATGAGAAATTATAATATTTCACAATATTACTGTTTTGTGGATCAAATAAATTCAGGCCTTGGTGAGCATAAATATTAAAAAAACATTAAAAAATTGTGATTATTCCAAACTTTTAAGCGGTAGTGTAGTTGTGTATAGAAGCAGAGATGTGAGTAGCAGAGGATAATACTCTCATGTGGAGTTTAGCTGAATATATGATCTTAGGCAAACTTTTAGAGCTTCATTATAAATGCATAAACAGTGAGTGGTTCACTCCACTTCAAGGGGCGTCTCAGAGGCATCCCATGAATTATGAAACATAGGAATCAGAGGATCAAGCGCTGTTAGATCTTCGCCAGTACAATGTATAATTCAGATTTTTTAACACTGCTTTCTTGTTAAACCTTTTTAATTAAATCCAGTTTTCTTCTCGTCTTCAGGAGTGTTGTCATTGTGTGTTCAAATTGTGTCCTGGTGAAGCCTGAATACTAACCACGCCATTTCTCTCTGATTCTAACCGTCTCTTTTTCTTCCTCAAGGATGAATGTTCAGCTATTCCTCAAATCTCTTCTCAGTGTAAACAGCACTAACTAAACCTGCCAGATCTTTTGCTAGCTACCCCTCAGAGCCGGCCTCCTCCTCCCCAGAACAGATCGTGAGCTCAGCATGTTTGTAAGCCTCCCTCCCTCTTTGCTCTGGACCAGATTAGCATTCGCAAACGATTGTAGTCCATGTTTTGGTTTGGTTTGGTTTTTGTTTTATTCCGCTGTGCCTGTTTGACCTTGCACAGATAGATGTGATTGAACTGTGGGTGTGCTGCTGTGTCGTTTTTTTCTTTTGGGATCTTGCGCTTTAATATCATCTTACATGAATAAACGAAGAGCCGAACAGATGTTTTCTGTCTGCGTGGACATTAGAGGTTAAGCTAGATTTAGGAGGAGTCAGAGAGTGATCGCAAATGATTTTTGGCATTTTTAATGATGCTGGTGGTGTTCGTGAAGTCTGCCGTTTGTTGTCTGACAGTGTGACACGTCACAGAAAATCTGCAGATTTACTAGTGTTTGGTTTGTGCAGTTGTAAAAAGCCTTAAGGGACGTCTGCTTGGATGTTTGTGATGCTTTAGCACATGTAAAGAAGAGGCATAAGGAACTAGTTACTGCTTTGCTCAAGGGAGAAATCAAGGCCAGTTGGCAACAAATAGGTGATTATGGTTTTAGGGGCAGTGTTCATGAAGGTTCAGTGGGACTTTCCATGAAAATAGTATAAAATAGGACTTTAAAATGATTGATTTTTTTTTTTTTTCTTTTCCATGTTAGTGGATGTTTAACCTTCAGTCTTTTAAAATGTCTTTAAAAGGTTAAACTAATTATATAAGCATCATATTTTGTGGTTTGCAACCCTTTTTTACAAAATGAAAATGTTTTAGTCAAATAGATACATAAAAAGCCCATGTAAAAGGGTTGCAAATTTACAATCATTGATTACATTTGATGTATTTTACATAAATGAAAGTGAATTTATTTATTTATTTATTTATTTATTTATCATTTGGTAACACGGCTCCTGGTTGTTTTTGATTTATTGGATAAGGATTAAGGATAATGAATTTTAAGAATATTTGTACCTATTTGCTTTCTGTCCAAAAATTTTAGAACTTGGCATAGAAATAATACTAATAAAATGATATTCATTATTAAAATACCCATGGAGTGTTAAGACATTATTAATTTACTTGAACCATATATATATTTGTAATTGAAGCATATTTAAATATTAAAACACTTATTTAAATTAAACATTATTGGATATCAGTAGAAAACAATTTAATTATTAATAATGTTTCTGGTATTAAAAAGGTCTTAAGTCTTAATTCTCCCTTCCACAAAAATATCTTACATTGAATCAGAGAGTCTTACAAATATCTAAATGTTCTTAAATCAAGATACAGATATAAATGAAAATGAATTTTTCTGAAGATATTGTTCTTGTTTTAATCAGTCAAACTTTTTTTTTAATCATTAATTACATGATTTAAGACATTTGCACTTGAAAACAAGAAAGAGAATTACTTTTTTTTTTTTTTTTCCAGTGTGACCCTGGACCACAAAACATAAGTACATTGTATGGGTCAAAATGATAGATTTTTCTAAAAATCATTAGGATATAATTAAAGATAATGTTCCATGAAGATATTTTGTAAATTTCTTACCGTAAATATAGCAAAACATAATTTTTGTTTAGTAATATGCATTGCTAAGAACTTAATTTGAACAATTTTAAAGTCAATATTTAGAATTTTAGATGTTTTTATTTATTCATTTATTTTTGCACCCTCAGATTCCAGATTTTCAAATAGTTTTATCTCGGCCAAATATTCTCCTTTCCTAACAAAGGATCCTAACATCTTATTTATTCAGCTCTCAAATTATGTATAAATCTTAAATTCAAAAAATTACCCTTATGACTTGTTTTGTGGTCACATATTATAGTGGTTGGGAGCAGAGTGGTATTCAAGCAATGACCTTTATTTATTTATTTATTTATTTATTTATTTTAAATAAATAATTAAAATATAATGGAGATCTGTTGGAAGTAATTTCAGACTTTGAAGTTTTCCTTATTTTTATGGACCTAATCTTAGGGACCAGATTGACTTATTGTGGTCCATTTGATTTATTCCTTAAATTTTCTTTACTTGGTATACTTTTAAAGTGTCTTTAAAAGTATATAATAAAGCAACTTTTCAAGCTAGGTTATTATTATTATTTTTTTGTCAGATAATTGTTAATCAAGCTTATCTAATAGGACTTCATTTTTTTAATTTTTTTTTTTTATACACAATGTTTTGTAATAACTTTTAAAAGCTATAGTAACTATCATAAAGGCTATTTAATACTGAGCAAGTAAGCACTGGCTGCTATTATGATTAGTCTGTATTAAATTGGTCAGGGTTCTCTGGTTTAGGACTGCAGTGGGCAGGCGTTTGGGCAGCGGAGATGATCGCCCTGCTTTACTGAAGTCATCCTAATGTATGCCCTCGAGGAACTGTTTACAGCTCTCTCAACACATCTGTGATGCATTACCTACCGCAACAAACACTGGGTAAGGATTAATGAGCTGAAAAGGGCGTTAACGCAGCTCATTAACCCCTTCCGTTCATTCACCGCACAACTTGAGCAGATCTCTGCTGCTTACTCGCTCAATTATCTGGTGTAGAAGTGGCGGAAGTGTTTTGTATTCAGTTCACAGGGCCTCACATCTACCACCAGAAAAGGAAATTTGAGTGGACTGAGGCAGTATGTTGCCAATAAAAAGATGTTGTTGGCATTGAAATGGTCAAGAGAAAGAGTGGTACTGTTACTGATACCGTAGCGTTAACATAAAGTGTTTTTGGAGATTTTTATCATCCATTCCTTTTAACATTTTCTTGGACTATTTTTGCCACAACTTATTCTCACGTGGGTGTTTGACCCCTTACAGTAATAACATTAATGTGGTGTACAATCTGAATCTCTGTTTTAGTGTGCCCCAGTGCTCAGCAGCGTCCGTAGGGATGACCGCGCTACTATGATACTCTCCCTGGGGTACAGCTTTCCCTCTGGTGTCTGGATAAACAGGGCTGGTTCTGAATCCTAGGCAACATCCATTAGTTTCCCTGTGGAGCTCAGCTGGACTGGGTCAGGAACACGGGTCAGCGCTGCGCTCCTAGTCCCACGCTCTCCCATCCTGGATCTGAGCCTCTGCTCTTCCCAGACCAGGCTTCCTCTGGGAGGTTTTCTAGAAAGGCATTCGTCTTGACTCAAGTGTGATACAACAGTGATAGGCATTCATTGAAGAATCTCTCCGTTTTTGGTGGTCTGCCTGATGCCAGTTTAAAAACATCTGTTTTTCACGTTGTCTCTGACCACAGGTCAGCTTTAAATAACGACCTGTTTGTGAATCTTTTTCTGAATCTTACCAAGACTGCTTTTGTTAGGAGTCCATTTACTTCCTAATGCATTTCTGGTTATTATCTGGTTATGTACAGTTGAGGTCAAAAGTTTACATACACCTTGCAGAATCTGCAAAAAGTTAATTATT
Organism: Cirrhinus molitorella; assembly: GCA_033026305.1. NCBI lineage: Eukaryota > Metazoa > Chordata > Actinopteri > Cypriniformes > Cyprinidae > Cirrhinus > Cirrhinus molitorella. The sequence goes on along the minus strand of CM065118.1, from coordinate 34,099,016 downwards.
TTACCAAAATAAGAGGGATCATACAAAATGCATGTTCTTTTGTATTTAGTAGTGACCTGGATAAGATATTTGACATAAAAGACGTTTACATGTAGTCCACAAGAGATAATAATAGTTGAATTTATAAAAATGACCCTGTTCACAAGTTACTTCTTTTGCAGCCATGTAGGGTGATTTTTGAAGTTGGAGGTGAAAATGAGATGGGTGTTTTTCAACATATCCTAACTGTCATGACCCGGAACGTAGAGTTCACGCAGAGCTAGACAAGACGAGTTCTTGAGGTTAAAAATGTATGTTTTTTTTGTTTTTTTTAAGAAAATAACCGATCTTTGGTTTACCTTCTTGAGGATCAGTGCATGTTTGAACCTTCTGTAATAGTAGCATACAAGTTCCTCAGCTGTCACTAAACGACAACAAAAAACAGCTGTGGACTATTCAGGTAACAACACAGTATCAAGAATCAAGCATATGTAAACGGGGTCATTTTTATAAATTCAACTATTATTTTCTCTTGCGGACTATATGGAGACGTCTTCTCAGTAAAATCTTATTCAGGTCAGTACTAAATAAAAATAACATGCATTTTGTATGATCCCTCTTATTTTGGTGAAATAATTACAATTTATGGGAGTCTGACTTGTAACCGAAAGGTTGCGAGTTCGAGTCCCATGGGTCCGGCAGGGATTGTCTGTGGGGGGAGTGATTAATCAGCGCTCTCTCCACCCTCAATACCACGACTGAGGTGAGACCCTTGAGCAAGGCACCAAACCCCCAACTGCTCCCCGGGCACCACAGCAATAGCAATATGGCTATGTGTTCACTACTGTGTGTGCATTTGGATGGGTTAAATGCAGAGCACAAATGCAGAGCACAAATTCCAACACGTCACATCCTTTCCTTTCCTTGTAGCAGATTCTGCAAGGTGTATGTAAACTTTTGACATCAAATGCACACAATGTCCAAAATTTACATTCACAAAAAAAAAAACAATAAATTACACAGGGATAAAGGGATAGGCTACTCAAATGTTGTTGTCCAAACAGTTGGTGGTAGCCATTGACTGCCATAGCACTTATTTGCCATACTAAGGAAATGAATGGCTACCAACAACTGTTTGGTTACCAACTTTCTTCAGTATATCTTCTTTCATGTTCAACAGAAGAAAGAAGTTCATACAGGTTTGGAACATTAAGAGAGTGAGAGTTCAACCAAAAATGAAAATTCTGTCATTAATTGCTTGTCCTCATGTCGTTCCAAAAATATAAGACCTTTGTTTATCTTCGGAACACAAATTAAGATTTTTTTAATAAAATCTGAGAGTTTTCTGACCCTGCATAGACGGCAACAAAAATAACTTCTTTACATGGACTATTTTAACAATGTCTTTACTACCTTTTTGGGCCTTGAACATGTCACTTGCATTGCTGTCTATGAATAAGTGCATTTTAAAAATCAGATTTTAAGACTTCCAGTTGTGCAAAAACTAGTAAACAATTATGTTTAACTGGCAGTGCAGCATAATAAATGTATTAGTTTATTATTAGTATATTTTAACAATGTAATTCAGAATGGACGGAAATTGTATATGCAGTTAATGCATACATTTTAAATTCTCTTCATAATGGGTGATCGACGGGCACTGACTTTAGTGCTCCATATTGCATGTGCAGCTAAGCCCTGATATGCTTCAAAGCATGGGCGCAGACCAGCATTACAGGGAAATGTGAAGGAAGGCTACTTTTCGTTGTTACAAGGAGTATCTTTTCTTTTCCCGCACTAGCCGCAGTGTATTGGTGGAGCATTACATCACCCTAGTGTGGTCTGGCATACTGTAGTCTCTCCTTAGCAGTAGAGCGGTCTGCAGGAAATCTGTTTATTATTTCTCTTTATTGTCTTGGTGATAGGAATATGTTAACCCTCTTAGTGGGAACCAGCTTCCCTGTTCTGGCAGACAGCAGTGTGCACAGGCTACATCTGCTGGGCTGCTTGTGCATGTACACAGTGAACGTGAATCAGTATTGGATCATGCATGTCGTGTTTTGTGCTCTTTCACACACTTGCCATATGTTACTACTCGCCGTGAGTAATGGCGCAGTGGAGTTACTATATCAGTGGCTGCTTTTAAAAGCGCTTACAGATAGAATTGTTTTATTTTTTATTTTGAAAGAAGTTGGTTATTTTAAGAACTAAGAAGGTAGTTCATCTGATCAAAAATACAGTAAAAATGGTATTTTAATATATTAATATAAATGCAAAGCTGTGTCATATGCTGATTTTTGTTATCAATGTTGAAAACAGCTGTTGCTTAATATTTAAGCTAACTATTACTTTATTTAACAATTAAAAACAAGAAAGAAAGTAGTTCACAGTACATTATGTGTGTTCTTCATGGCTGTCACAAAGGTTTTTATTTGTGTCGATTGCGGTTTTGGCCAGTAAGATGTGTTTGTTTATTTGGTTGTGTCTATATCCTGATTGTGGTTGCTCTGCTGCAGTGTTTCTTTTGGTTCATTAACCATTTAAGATATTATAGCACTTTTGTTTGCTCTCAGACGTGGCAGCTCCAATCTAATTGAAGCAGTAAATCAGTGCTGCACAGTAGTAGACTAACCTGGGGGAATAGGCTCTGATTTCCACGGCTCTGTTTATGTTTTCTTGAAGGTGTCACAGAGGAATTTTCGCCCTGCTCACTCTCTTCTTTCTTTGTGTCTCTCTGGCTTGCTCATCCTGCTGTACTAACCCCTGAGCCAGGGCTACAGGCTCAGTACAGTAGTGAGTAACACATGACTGTTTCCATTTCTAAAGGGAGCAACTGCCATGGACCGAAGAGAAACGACCTGGATTTAGATTAATATCACAGCTTAACAGGTGACCTTTGACTTTCAAGTTCCACTCTCACAGATCTCCTTTGGACCTGTCTCTTTTGTTTTTTCTTATCGTCATCCCTCGCAGATCTCCTTTTCTCAGCTCGATATCCTTAGATTTGATTCAAACTGTTTCTTAATCAAGTCTTCATACCGAACAAACAGAATGATTTCAAGCCAATCACAGATGCCGTTTCTCTACTCAGTTGGCTATTCTACATTAACTAATATTTCACTGTACCAAACTAATCCAAACCAAGGATCATTATTTCTACTAATCTGTTTTTTCCCTTTGTCACATTCATTATTGTGATGTAGAGTGACTTCACCCTCTACACATAGAGAAAAGTGCTTTTTTTCTTTTCTTTTTTTTAACATCACCTGAAAATGGTTTAAAGGTCAGACCTGATAAAGGATGTAAAGCAGAGAGAAGAACTGGAGTACAGTGAAGTGCTCTTGAAAGTACCGTCATGTGTAATTGCTTAATGAAGGCAGTGAGCAAGGGCAAAGGGTCATGTGGGAATGGCTCGGCTCAGCAGTTTTTCTTTTTTTTTTTTTTTGATGGCTCACTGACCGAGCTTTTCTTTTTCTCTCCTTCTTCCACAGAACAAACTCTGACTCAGCTCTGCACACCAGCGCCATGAGCCCAAACCCACAGGATCCTTTTGGCAAGACCCAGCAGATGGGCAGAGGACCTCCTCAGCGAAACGGTGAGCTCAGCCTCCTCCCGAATTCACTACCTCCACAACCATACTGTAGTTTTACAAAGCCATTGCAATTGTGTGGCATAACAATGTGGTTGAAACAGAAATGCAGGGAGTCAAATGGATTGTACAATGGATAATAAATCAATGATTTATCCCAGACCCAAATCAAATCGTCCCACCCGTAGTGCAGCGTGTTTGCACGACACAGCTGGAGCTCACGATCACGTTGTTTATATAGTTGTCTTGGTTACAGACACAGGCATTTCAGATGGTACGGTGAAAATGCCAGACAGTAGGCCTGGCCAGGGTGCTTTTAAAAGGATGTTTCCTCTACCCTTATTTTTCTGATTTCTAGAGCTTTTGAAAATAAATTAATGTAGAGCTCCATGAGCATTATAGATGCAATAGTCTGCCTCATACTCCCCTAAAAAGACACGCAGCCAGAGTTCTCAGACACATGCTGCAGTGAAATTGTTTGTTAGGCTATAGGATTATGTCATAGGGTGGGATGATCAGTGCAAATGTTTCATCATTGTAACAGTGAAAGTCTGGCTATGGTGATAGAATTATGTATTGATTTTTATTGCATGACATTGCATCAGCACTTCAGGTCCTTGTCAATATAGGTTGTGTTTATTAAAGGATTAGTTCACTCCCAGAATTAAAATGTCCTGATCGTTTATTCACCTCTATGTCATCCAAGATGTTCAAGTCTTTCTTTCTTCAGTTGGAAAGAGAGGTTTTTGAAGAAAACATTTTTTTCATTTCATTTCATTTCATTCAGGATTTTTCACCATATGGTGGACTTCAATGGGGATCAACAGGTTGAAGATCCAAATTGCAGTTTCAATACAGCTTCAAAGGGCTCTACACAATCGATGAATAAGGGTCTTATCTAGCAAAACAATCAGTCATTTTCTAAACAAAAAAATTAAATTTATATACTTTTTAACCACAGATGCTCATGTAACTAGCTCTGTGATGCGCGTCTATGACTTGGCACATTATGTAGTCACACTGAAAAGGTCACGAGTGGTTAGGTCTCATTCTCTTCCAACTTTAAAATTGTCTGACATTGTTGTTTTACCTTTTTTTGTAAAGTATTTTTGACTTTCTTCACATGTTCGCTTTGAAAACGCTGCGTCGGCTTCCGCCTACATCACTTGTGAAGGTCAAGCTAGTGCAAACAAGCATTTGTGGTTAAAAAGAATATAAATTTCCATTTTTTTTTTTTAGAAAATGGCCATCTGTTTCGCTAGGTTAGACACTTGTTTCTCTTCTGGGAATGTGTAGAGCCATTTGAAGCTGCATTGAAACTGCTATTTGGATCTTCAACCTGCTGACCACCATTGAAGTCCACTATATGGATAAAAATCTTGGAATGTTTTCTGCAAAAACCTTAATTTCTTTTTGACTGAAGAAAGACAGACATGAACATCGAACATCTTGAATGACATGGGGTGAGTAAATTATATGGGAGTTTTTATTCCGGAAGTGAACTAATCCTTTAAAATCATTTCTTTCATTTTGAATACTTAAAAAGCTGGGAGTTTTTTTTCTGGTTCTGCACTGCTAATGTTTGTTATATATAAATGTTGTTTTGCGGATTGTTACACCACATTCCTTTCTAGTATTCTTACATCTATCATGAAAAAGCTTGACAGGATTTGTATAGTCATGATGTAAGGAGTTTATGTAACATTACACAGGCTTTATTACAGTAATCTCATGCCAACGCATACACGACCATTCAAATGTTTGGGGTCAGTAAGATATATATTTTTTTATGTATTTACAGTATGTATTTATTTTTTTTAATAAATGAATACTCTTATTCAGCAAGGATGCATTAAACCAAAAGTGACTAAAACATGTATTATGTTATTTAAAAAATTCTATTTCAAATACTTGTACTGTATTTTTGATCAAATGATCAAATAAGTGCAGTCATGGTGAGTTTTTTTCAAATTCATTAAAGGAGACATCGAATGCCCATGTTCCACAAGTTGGTATGATTCTTTAGGGTCTTCGTGAAATGTCTGCAACATACTTTGGTTAAAATTCCTAATGGTCATGTAAAACAACACCATTTTGCCTCGTCAAAAACAGCTCTGTTCACAGCGACCCGTTTTGTTGCATGTCTCTTTAAATGATAATGAGCTACTGGTCACTCCACCCCTCTCTTCCGTTTTTTTTGTGTCTTCGGTGACACATCACCATCAAAAACAAAGCGGATCCACTCCATCCTCAGTAGGTACGTTTACATGGACACTTTTTGCTTCCATCGGAATGAACTCTGATTGACGAATCCGAGTGTTTACATGAACGCTAAATAAAGTGATCTGGTTGATATAGGCATTTATATGTCACAAGCTTCTGAACGGATTTAATCTTTTGACGTGCACACTGCATGAATGTATAGTTTCCCACTGTTGTTTGAAAAAGCACACTTGAGTTTTATCTACTGGGTCCTAATTAGGTGACCAGCACATGAACAGTTTTGCTGTGCCGCTTACTTTAGAAAGCAGCAAAAGTGACCCTTCCCACAACCAAAACCGTCATCTGTCAGTAAGAGTCTTAAACAAGACCTAGTGGGAGCATTGTGCTGATCCACTTCACAGACGCTGAGTAAAAGCATAATTTTAGAATGACCAAAACTCATTTATGACACTTTATTTACCAGAAAGGACAGCTCATTCCAGGTGTCACACGTCATTAGCTATTTTATTTTTGGTTACTTTTTTTTTTTTTTATTCTGATTGTGCTTCTAGTCCTATTACGATCGGATTTCTATGGTCCATGTAAACGCAGCTAGTGTCTCTGATGTCGGGAGAAAATTAAGACTCTTATGTTCACTTTTACATCCACCTGCATTTCTTATGAGACATAGTTGTCTCTACAGCTGCTCAAACGTGGAGAAAAAGGCGGACAGTATACAACTGGCTGAGTTCGCAAATATGCTAATATGGGACACTGAGTCAGCGGTCGTGGGCGGTGCCTGAGCAATATGATGTCATACTGCTCATAAAATCAAACTGGCTTGATAATTGAGACCGTTAAGGTTGAATGATATTTTGGATTTTTACTATTGTGGGGTGGTTATGTCAACACACTGCTAAGACACATTTATATACAAACCTCTTGTAAAAGTGAATTTTTACATTTGATGTCCCCCCTTTAAATGATCTTAACTTCATCCATAACAATATTTCAGTTGGCCAGAGTGTGATTTATCTTTTTTAAATCGTTAAGATGTTCTTGTCTGGGACACAGTGAGCTTAGAGACTGCAAGCTAAGCATTTTAAAACTCTACTCTTTATAAGCACTATTCATTCACACAACACCATTAGTATGTAGAGATAATCCTGTAGTTTTCCTCACATGAAACAAAGTAGAGGCTTAAACGGTATTTGACATGTCATCACGGGTTGCCTAGCCCATTTACATTTTCTTTCTTTTTTTTTCTTTTATGCCAAAAATCAGTAGGTTATTAAGTAAAGATCATGTTCCATGAAGATATTTTGTACATTTCCTACCATAAATATATCAAAACTTACTTTTTGATTAGTAATATGCAAGTCATTTAGACATCTTTAAAGGCGATTTTCTCAATATTTCAGATTTCAGATTTTCAAATAGTTGTATCTCGGCCAAATTTTGTGCTATCCTAACAAACCATACATCAATGCAAAGCTCATTTATTTATTTTATTTCAGTTTTACCTTTTTTGTTCTACTCTCTTTTTGCATATCACTTGCTCTCTCATAAATTGATTTGCAAGCATTTAGGCTTGAGTTTGCGGCTCATCCGCACTGCGTATCCAAGATAAAAGCATCTTTGTGTATTAGATCTGTCTGTTTAGTCAGTAGGTTTAAATAAGATACTGAATGAAGATGTGGAGCAACTGTGATGGTCACATGTATACCGAGATATGGAGCACTATAGCTCAGAGGCTGTCTGTGGCCCAGGGCAGTTGTTTTCAGTTGAGGCAATTTAGTGCTAACTGATAAGAAACAGTTTCACTTAAGGACATGGCAGACAGCAGGCATTTAATATCTGTCTGGCAGCTCTTCTGAATTATGCACACTGTTGACTGTGTGGAGGTGTGCAGTGAGGCTCATGTAATGTGAACAAGTACAAACCAGCCTCTCACATGGGACAAAAATTTGTCTCGCTTCCGCTATCACAGTAGTCTCATCCCAAACCTGCCAGCCAACTCAACAGTGTGATGCAACTGTGCTATTCATGTGTGGATCTCCCAAAAGGCATAAGACCATATCGTAACTGTGTGCCACGTTCAACCACTTGACTCTGACCCTACTGGGATTTATGATTTGACACCAGCTGTAATAAGAACTGCTCTTTTTAGTGCTCTTTGGGAGCGTTCTAAATGGATAATTCTAAATAAATGTAATTGTACTTTAACATAAACTATGGCAGGGATTTTTTTAGGTGCTTTAGGATAAAACGTGACAAAGCTCTGGACTCAAGCCAAAGTTTTTCTGTTCTAGTTGTCTTTTTTCTGTCAGTTATGGTGTTGAATGAGATTCTCAGTAAGGGGGAAATGAGGTGTCGCCGTGCTTTTTGTTTGATTCATTGTGCGTCGCAGTTGGGCGTCTGAGGTCGGCAGCTTTGCTGAAGCGGTGGAGCTGGTTGATCTGGCTCTGGGCCCACACTGCATCAGTTCTGGGCCAGCATCGGCAAAGGAAGCAGAAAAGGAGGTTTGTTTTCCACAGGATCTCTGTGGTGCACGCAAAACAATGCCTCTCCATTGATTCGCTTTGCGCTTGTGGTCACAGATTTCTCTTGATATACTTTTTTTTTTTTTTTGTCCCCTCTTTTTTTTTTTTTTTTCTTCTCCTCATGGGGTGTTTCTTAAAGAGACAGTGCACACTAAGAAGCCATTTCCAATTCTCCTCCTCTGGTGTTTGTGCCCCAAGTCTTTAGTGGGTGGAGTGTGTGTGCACTTTAAATGACTCATTTCAATGAATCAAATGTTTGTGAGAAGACTGAACTGAACTTTGCAGCTTAAAGATATGTTTAAATGTTTGTGGTCGGTAAGAGGTTTGTTTGTTTGTTTTGAAAGAATCAATGGCCAAAAAGTAACCGCAAAGACATTTATTTTACACTAAATGATTTTGAACTTCCTTTTCATCAAAGAATCCTGAAAAAGTGTAGTTTACACAAACATATTGAGCAGCACAAGTGTTTTCAACATTGATAATAATAGAAATGTTTCTTAAGCAGCAAATCAGCATTTTAGAATGATTTCTGAAGAATTATTTGAAACTGAATGATGCTGAAAAGTTTGCATTGCCATCAAAGGAATAAATAAATGTTTAAATATTACCTTTTCTTATAAAGAAGTATTTTCTGCTCACCAAGCCTTAATTTATTTGATCCAAAGTACAGCAAAAAGAAAAGAAAAAAAAATATATATATATATATATATATATATATATATATATTTTTACTACTTAAAATAACTGTTTTCATTTTAAATATATTTTAAAATGTAATTTATTCCTGTGACCAAATCAAAATTTTCAGCATCTTTACTCCATTATCACATGATTCTTCAGAAATCATTCTAATATGCTGATTTTAAGTTCAAGAAACATGAATTATTATTATTATTATTATTATTATTATAAATATTTAAAACAGTTTAGTAACGTTTGTAACATTATATATTGCACCAATCAAAAGCTTTGAGTCTAGAGAGAGAGAGAGAGAGAGAGAGAGAGAGAGAAATTAATACTTTTATTTAGCAAGGATGCTTTAAATTGATCAAAAGACATTTTATAATGTTATATAAAAAGATTTATATTTCAGATAAATGCTGTTCTTCTAAACCATCTATTCACCAAAGAAACCTGAATTTCTACTTGGCTGTTTTAAACAAAATAATAATAATAAATGATTTTAAGCAGCAAATCAGAAATCAGGTTTCTGAAGGATCGTGTGACTGAAGTAATGTTGCTAAAAATTCAGCTTTGAAATCGCAAGAAATAATTACATTTTAAAATATATTCATATAGAAAACCATTATTTTGAATAGTAAAAATATTTCAAAATACTATTTTTGCTGTACTTCAGATAAAATAAATGCAGGCTTGCTTTATTTAAATACAATCTTTTCAAAAACTTTTGACTGGTAGACAGTGTATATTAAATGTTTTATTTTAATTTTAGTTATTTAGTCATTTTAACATTATTCATTTAATCAAATAAATGCTTAATGATCATAAGAGACTTAAGAGAAAGATAAAAACAATTAAACATTTTATCAACCGCAAACATTTCATCAGAAGTAGTGAATGAGGAAATTCTATTTGCTAGAGGCTGTTTTTTCTTCACTCCTGGCATCAGAAGAAAGTGAAGGTTTTGTGTGAAGGATCAAAGAATAATTAATTACTTCCAGTGCTTAAGGGATGATTCATTGGAGAAGTGGATATTAAACACGTAATCGATTTCGCCTGGTTTGTGTAAAAGCTTGCGCTCAAAATGGTTTAATAATGTATGTGATTGGTGATGCTTGCTAATATGTTGTGTTACATCACCAGTAAGTCAGTTAACTATATTGATATAGTGGTTGGGGGAAAGGATTTGTTTTTTCATTCATTCATTTTTTTTTTTACAGTTTTTCCAAAAATTGAAATGTATTAGTGACATTGCTAGGTTTTTCTGGACCAGTTATACAGTATTGTGCTCCCTTGTCCCCACTGATATTTTTATAGACTTTCAGGAAGCACCTTTTTATCCAGTTTCTGACTATTTTTAATTTAAACTTCTTCTAATTTCTTATATTATGTTACTTTTACCATGAGATGCATGTTTGCATCTTTGAATTTGTGGAGGTTCTTAGCTGTGCCTTTGTGATTTGCTTCAAGTCTGTTATCCTAATCATTCTGAAAGTATATTGTTCTGCGATATTTCTTAATAATAGAGGGGATTTACCAGGAACAATATTCTCAGGGAATATTTCAATCATATAATTACATATAAAATTTCTTGGTCTAATAATTTCATCCCTGTTGTTTTTATTACAGTCATAAAATATGAGTATGATGGAGCTTATTTTCACCACAGGTTACACATTAGATCAGGTTCTGTGGATGGAGAAATAATTGATTAATTTCAGTGCTTTAGACTGATTAATTTGTAAAGTGGATATTACACACATGATTAATTTCAGGGTCTGTTTTACGTAAAAGCTTGCAATCAAAGTGTTAATCATGCTAATACGCTGAAAGACATGTGACGTAGGTCAGGGCCCAAGTGCACATGCTCTCGATGCGATGTCAATCATTCAAATGTTTTCTGATGTTCTCTACTGTCCTGGACCTGAAAAGCAGACAGCAAATGAATGGGGGGATAATTTAAGTGTGTGAATGCAAAATGATGATCTGATTGGGCTTTCTCTTTCTCTCTGTGTTTGTGGTCGTACAGCCAGCATGAATGAAGCAGAGGTGGACAGTACTGGAGATGGTAAGTGTTGTCATGCTTGTTGACTCTCTATCATGTGTTCAGCCCACCAAAAAAAGATTCACTCCTTTACTGACATCATCAGCCCTCACAGTACTCCGCTGTGGTTTGCTGTAGTGGGCTGATGGATGGAGTTGGTGTTGTGGAACAGTTGGTGTCCCCTGCTGGCAGTCCCACTCAGATTACATGTCTCTCATATAGTTTACTTTTAAGATATCTTAATAAATCTCACTTTTTTGAGTGAGCTGTATACGCAGATGGAGAATTTAATTTTACTTTTTTTTTTTGATTATTTAGTTTCTTATTTTTAAGTTGTTTGTTGACAACATGAAATTAATGACTTAAAGATGAGCAATGTGAATAGACAGGATGTTAACAGGGATGATTTGGATTATTTAATGAGGCACTGTCTTGTTTCCTCTGCAGTGTTCTCATTTCCTGCTGTCCCTAATGAGGAGAATCTGCTCGGAGTGAATAAGCCACTCCCCAAACAGTTATGGGAGGCCAAAAAGGTGAGTACACAGACCTGCCAACCTGTACGTCGTAGAGACTTGAAACTTGGAGGGATGGTAGTACTCATATCACCAAGGCTCGCCCCAGTTGGTCTGAAGGGGGTGCTACAGCGATTTAAAAAAGTACAAAATCGCACATAACTCCTAAACCAGAGGTCTTCAACCCTGCTCCTGGGGACCCACTTGCCTGGAAATTTTATTTGCAACCGGCTTCAGCACACTTGCCTGCAATTTTCAAGCAGTCTTGAGGAGCTTGATTGCCCGCTTCAGGTGTGTTTGATTAGGGTTGTAGCTAAACTCTTCAGGATAGTGGGTCCCCAGGAACAGGGTTGAAGACCCCTGCCCTAAACAGTTTGTCGCAAACTTTTGCATTTTTTGAAAAACCTACTTTTGCGAACTAGTCCTAGGTTTTTTTTGCCTGATCGGAACCAAACCATATCAGTATATCATAAATATCAGTAATTATCAAAGAAGTTAACTTTCGACCCTCCGTTGCAAAGGAGCGGCAAAATGTTTGAAAGGGACAGGGCTGCTTTTACGGCTAAAACGGCTATAAACTTTTGAACGGAATGAGATACCTTTGCCAAACTCACAACGCATACGTAAGCTGAATCTGAGGTCACATGAAAAAAGTTGTGAAGCTTGGCCACATGGTGCCTCTATACAAAGGAAAAACATAAAAATGGCCATAACAATGTTTGTCTTAACATGAAAATCAGTACACATGCTCTTTGGGAAGCTATAATGGGATCGTTTAGAAAAGGGGCTTGTCAAAAAATGGCCAAAAGCCCATAAAGCCTTAACGAAAACTCAAAGCTTCACGAAACCTGGTGAGGACATGCAACAGGTTATTCTGAATAAGCATGCAAAGATTTAAGGAGATCGGACCAGTGTTGGTGCTATAACAGTGATAAATGTTAAAAAACATCATATTCCTTTGGTAAATTTCAAGGATTTGCCAAAAATGCCTTTTTTAATCATTGATTTAGGTGCTTACAGGCATTCTAAATTATATGTAATGTATTTTTAAATGTCTTACAGCAGTTGAAGCCTGCTAAACGCTGCTTTCAGCTATATTATGTGTTGTATTTATATTTGCATTTATTTGTTCATTTTTGCATAGAAATCTCTCTGATAATGTGTTACGAAACTCTCTATATTTTGCCTGTTTTGGTTAGTCTGTTCATTGCTTTGTTCTTCTATGTTTCTCCCGTAAGTCAAAATATTATGCACGCCACCAAGTCATTTTGTAACTTTGATCTAATTAAGGGCGTAATATTATTAAATCTCGGCCTGTAAAAAATTTACGATTGTTTTTCTTCTCTATTGTAATGTATATTCAAGTCCAAGAAAAATATGTAGGGTGGAATTGTATTGATCGTTGTCGTTTGTTAATTACTGTGATCATTTCATGTGAGTGACAGTTTGCTGGAGGGATTGTAACTTGAATACCTTGTTACTCATCCCTTGCGTCAGCATATACGTCATCAGAAAAGAGATGTCATTGTAATTTACGTTTTAACAGGGTACGTGATTATTGATTATGTTGTCATTTTGTCTTCCTAGCCACAGTACTAATTGATTGTCTGTAGATAGCAGGTTGCTAAATGTATGGGTGTGGATGTTTAATACACATGTTGCTTGGTTGCAGGTGCAGTCTCTGTCCTCCCGGCCAAAGTCCTGTGAAGTGCCTGGAATCAAGTAAGTCAAGAGAAATTTGTGTGTGTGGGTGTTCATGTTTATTGGTTGCTAGATATTTGCTGTACATTGTCTATCTCTGTTTCTCTGCAGTATATTTCCATCTCCAGAGCAGAACGCAGGTTTGTCTCACTACCAGGGCACGTTAAACACAGGCGGGTCTCTGCCTGACCTCAGTAACCTGCACTTCCCTTCTCCGCTGCCCACTCCGTTGGACCCCGACGAGGCTGGATATCCCAACTTGAGCGGAGGCAGCAGCACCGGCAACCTCCCCGCAGCCATGATGCATCTGGGCATCGGAAACTCACAAGGTCAGCGGGTGTACTATAGAAGGCATAAACAGACACATTAATACTTGTACTGGTTTTCACACATGCGTAATCTCATTCATGCACTGTCTAAAGCTAAAAAGAGCTTTTGTTTGTGACCAAATCGTTATTCAAGGAGGCTCGTTTGCTGTTAAAGCATCTCCTGGCTTCAGAAGAGCCTGGCTGAACACTCCGGTCTTTGTCTGATGGCACACTGTAGGCTTACACTGTAGGCGCTTTCTGGGGAATGAATGCCATGTGTTTTCTAAAGGGCCACATCCATGCAGAAGACCACTGCTCTCCTCCTCTCTCTTCCCCCTCTGTTTAAATGCATCCGCCATCTGATCGCTCTCTTTGACTTGCATTCTCTTGAGCTTTATTCTTTCCACTCGCTCTCATGTCTGGGAACAGGGTGTGCTGGGATGTTTCTGCTGCCCGTTTCAGCTGTGCTGCTAGCTGATTGGCTGGTCCCCAGAGACACAGCCGACCTTTAACCCCTGAATTGGCTGCTCATAAACAGCTCTTTTCTCTCTCGCTCTCGCCGGTCCAGTAACCTGGAGACAATTGCTCAGTGTCTTTTCCGAGGAGTGGACATCAGGACAGGAGCCGGCCTGCGCGCAGTGACTCATAAAGCCATTATTGGTTTATCTCGGTTTCATTAAGTCGGTTCAAGAAGTACTTTTGACCCCTGAAGCTGATTATGTCATGTTTGTTGTCCTCTTAGGGCTGTCATCCTCTCTAAGCAACCCTTCCATCCAGGCGTCCCTCACCAACTCTCAGCTGCACTCATCTCTCAGCAATCCATCAATCCACACGTCTCTGCGCCTCTCCTCGCTGTCCAACCCTCCTCCGACGGGCATGGCCAGTTCACCCAGGAGACGGCCGGCCCCCATTAGTCCCCTGACGCTCTCTCCAGGGGGCGATCAGAGGAGAAGCCTGAGCAAGCAGCTCTCCCCGACAATGTCGCCCTCCCTCTCTCCGATCACACAGGTGAGAAGTGCTCATTAAAACTCCTCATGTTCTCCTGTGGTATCTTTACCCAATACTCATACAGAACCTCAATTCTTGTAATAAACTGGTTACAGGCCTCCAGAGTGCATCTTATGTTGTTAGGCTTTTCAGGACTATTAAAAATGAATTATGAACTACCATTTTCTGCTGTGAATGCTAAAAGGCGAACACTTAAATGTGTCACTAGCGATTGAACCACACAGCACAAACCAATTATCTACACGGCATGAGTGAGTCTTTGGATAGCGCCCCACTGATCAGTTTTGACCCTGCTATAGTTTGTAACAGATTTCTGTGTTGAATTCAGATGGTTGCCCTGTGCAACACTTCAAATTGGTCTGGACTTTATAAGCCATTTGAATTCAACACCCAATTCTCTGCTACAAATGGTCAAAAACTTAGAGACCGTTCACCCAAAAATGAAAATTCTGTCATTAATTACTCACCCTTATGATGATCTTCAAACCTGTAAGATCTTTATTCATCTTCGGAACACAAATTAAGATATTTTTGATGGTATCTGAGAGCTTTCTGATCCTACATAGACAGCAATGGTACTACCACGTTCAAGGCCCAGAAACGTAGTAAGCACATGGTTAAATAGTACATATGACTTAGACCTGGGCGATAATTATCACACAATATAAATTTCGTCAAACTACAAGAGTTAGATAAATGTTCGATATAATGTTTTTTTTATGGCAAAGGCGGAATGAAAGAGCGCTAGTCATTTAAAGCGTGCCATTCGGACCATTTATCCGCTCGGCTCAAGTGGCAGCGTGAGTTTACTAGAGCAGATGCGTTCACTTACTGATGAGTCTTGGTCACACAACTGTGAGATCCAGTGTGAATTTAGCAAAGAACACAAATGACTCTGTTTATAGCCAGATGATACAGCGCTGACAAACAGGAGAGACACTGTGCACAACAATACAGTCAGAAATATTTTTTATACAAATCGCCATCATTTACCATAGATTTACTGTAGTAGCACTAACTGTACCGTGGTATTGTGACAGCAATGTGGGTATTCGTGTCAAATTGTATTATAGTATTAATGTAGATATGTATTATTTGAAGGAGGAGTGATGGAATATAATTACAGTATTTCTTTGTGATTAAGCTTTAGCATTTATGCATTTATACTAAATGTATTTATTACTGGTTTTCATAAAAATACATATTACATTTTTACCATGGTATTAAGGTGCTACATTTGTGTATTAACTGTAATTATCATGATCTAACTGTATGCTACTATGGAAGACCAGTTGTTAATAAAAAAAAAAAAACTCAACCAGTAAGAACAATTAAATTGCACTATATAAAAATGAGGTTGCTACAATTTTTACTAATATTATTCTGACCATAAAGAATAGTTTAAAACCCACAATTAAAACAACTTTTACATTGGAGCAAAAATCTGTCTTTAAACTTAAAAGAAATAAAATTGTGAATTTTATCATGATAATTATCGCTATCGACTGATATGGAAAATTATTGTGATTTTTTTTTTTTTTTGTCCATATTGCCCAGCCCTGACCTCAGTTGTTCATCCTTGATGTTATTGCCTTGAATGTGGTGGTTGTATTGCTGTCTATCAGGTTCAGAAAGCTCTCGGATTTTATCAAAAAATTTTAATTTGTGTTCCGAAGGTGAACGAAGGTCTTACAGGTTTGAAAAGACATGAGGGTGAATAAATAATAATTTTCATTTTTGGGTAAACTAGCATCATGGTCATAGTTCAAATGCAATTTTATGCTCACTGTTGTGTCATTTCATTCAAAAATACAGTAAAACTAAAATATTGTGAAATATTATTATATTAAAAAGACAACAGTTTTATTGTTTGAATGCGACATATTCCTGTGATGACAAAGCTGAATTTTCAGCAGCCATTACTGTAGTCTTCAGTGTCTAATGATCCTTCAGAAATCATTCTAATATGCTGATTTTGTGCACAAGAAACATTTCTTATCAGTGTTGCTTACAACCCTGTGGTTCATTTGGAATATATATATATACATTTCAAAATATAAATGTATTTTGTAATGTACTGTACAATATCAGAAGCTTTCCTCTGTAATCTACAGCAAGAACAGAGAAAGCAAAATGGACATAAAATTGAATCAAGAGCTTGGGAATCAAACTATAATCAAGTTGAAATGGAAATTCTGTATCAACACCCAGCCCTGGTTAGTAATTTTTAAGAAGCACTTTTACAAACAATGCCTGTTCATAATTACCTTTCATGCTGCTAAAATGCAAAAAAAAAAAAGAAAAAATGGTCCATATGACTTGTGTACTGTTTTCTAAATTCATACATCCTTTTAAATCTGTCAAAAATGTATTTGTTTACTTATTTATTTCATGAAGTCCAGTTAGAAATGTGGCAGCTGGTTTATTACTCATTTTCGCCAAGAACAGAGAGTTGAACCACACAGCACAAACCAATTATCTACACGGCATGAGTGAGTCTTTGGATAGCGCCCCACTGATCAGTTTTGACCCTGCTATAGTTTGTAACAGATTTCTGTGTTGAATTCAGATGGTTGCCCTGTGCAACACTTCAAATTGGTCTGGACTTTATAAGCCATTTGAATTCAACACCCAATTCTCTGCTACAAATGGTCAAAAACTTAGAGACCGTTCACCCAAAAATGAAAATTCTGTCATTAATTACTCACCCTTATGATGATCTTCAAACCTGTAAGATCTTTATTCATCTTCGGAACACAAATTAAGATATTTTTGATGGTATCTGAGAGCTTTCTGATCCTACATAGACAGCAATGGTACTACCACGTTCAAGGCCCAGAAACGTAGTAAGCACATGGTTAAATAGTACATATGACTTAGACCTGGGCAATAATTATCACACAATATAAATTTCGTCAAACTACAAGTTAGATAAATGTTCGATATAATGGTTTTTTTATGGCAAAGGCGGAATGAAAGAGCGCTAGTCATTTAAAGCGTGCCATTCGGACCATTTATCCACTCGGCTCAAGTGTCAGCGTGAGTTTACTAGAGCAGATGCGTTCACTTACTGATGAGTCTTGGTCACACAACTGTGAGATCCAATGTGAATTTAGCAAAGAACACAAATGACTCTGTTTATAGCCAGATGATACAGCGCTGACAAACAGGAGAGACACTGTGCACAACAATACAGTCAGAAATATTTTTTATACAAATCGCCATCATTTACCATAGATTTACTGTAGTAGCACTAACTGTACCGTGGTATTGTGACAGCAATGTGGGTATTCGTGTCAAATTGTATTATAGTATTAATGTAGATATGTATTATTTGAAGGAGGAGTGATGGAATATAATTACAGTATTTCTTTGTGATTAAGCTTTAGCATTTATGCATTTATACTAAATGTATTTATTACTGGTTTTCATAAAAATACATATTACATTTTTACCATGGTATTAAGGTGCTACATTTGTGTATTAACTGTGATTATCATGATCTAAATGTATGCTACTATGGAAGACCAGTTGTTAATAAAAAAAAAAAAAACTCAACCAGTAAGAACAATTAAATTGCACTATATAAAAATGAGGTTGCTACAATTTTTACTAATATTATTCTGACCATAAAGAATAGTTTAAAACCCACAATTAAAACAACTTTTACATTGGAGCAAAAATCTGTCTTTAAACTTAAAAGAAATAAAATTGTGAATTTTATCATGATAATTATCGCTATCGACTGATATGGAAAATTATTGTGATTTTTTTTTTTTTTTGTCCATATTGCCCAGCCCTGACCTCAGTTGTTCATCCTTGATGTTATTGCCTTGAATGTGGTGGTTGTATTGCTGTCTATCAGGTTCAGAAAGCTCTCGGATTTTATCAAAAAATTTTAATTTGTGTTCCGAAGGTGAACGAAGGTCTTACAGGTTTGAAAAGACATGAGGGTGAATAAATAATAATTTTCATTTTTGGGTAAACTAGCATCATGGTCATAGTTCAAATGCAATTTTATGCTCACTGTTGTGTCATTTCATTCAAAAATACAGTAAAACTAAAATATTGTGAAATATTATTATATTAAAAAGACAACAGTTTTATTGTTTGAATGCGACATATTCCTGTGATGACAAAGCTGAATTTTCAGCAGCCATTACTGTAGTCTTCAGTGTCTAATGATCCTTCAGAAATCATTCTAATATGCTGATTTTGTGCACAAGAAACATTTCTTATCAGTGTTGCTTACAACCCTGTGGTTCATTTGGAATATATATATATACATTTCAAAATATAAATGTATTTTGTAATGTACTGTACAATATCAGAAGCTTTCCTCTGTAATCTACAGCAAGAACAGAGAAAGCAAAATGGACATAAAATTGAATCAAGAGCTTGGGAATCAAACTATAATCAAGTTGAAATGGAAATTCTGTATCAACACCCAGCCCTGGTTAGTAATTTTTAAGAAGCACTTTTACAAACAATGCCTGTTCATAATTACCTTTCATGCTGCTAAAATGCAAAAAAAAAAAAGAAAAAATGGTCCATATGACTTGTGTACTGTTTTCTAAATTCATACATCCTTTTAAATCTGTCAAAAATGTATTTGTTTACTTATTTATTTCATGAAGTCCAGTTAGAAATGTGGCAGCTGGTTTATTACTCATTTTCGCCAAGAACAGAGAGTTCTGCAGCGTACCATAGCCAAGCTCCCAGACAAATGATTTTATAACTTTCCTGATCTCTTCAGGGGGTTGCCTTGGACACCAGCAGCTTGCCGATGGAGCCACCTCCTCCCTACCCCCTTTACCAGCAAACCCAGCAGCCCCTGCAGCAGCAACCTCCTCCCCAGTCCCATCCGTCTATTCAGCAGAGCTCCCAGCATCCAGGGGTGCAGCAACGACCAACAGGTGGCCAACAGCAGCAGCAACAACACCAGCCTGTGTCTCCGCTGCAGAGCGTCCCGCTCGACTTCAATTCCAGCGCTGTGAGTTTCCATTGAAACATTAGTAGAAACAGGGATCTGAGAGGAAACTAATGTTCAGCGGTTGGTTATTCTTGGCTGAACAGGAGAACACTAAATCTTGTTTTTGCTTGCAGCATAACAGCATGGGAGCATTTTTTAACGATCCCTTTATGGAGCAGCAGTTTTCTGGACGTCAGTCCAAGTGTTCATCCTACCAGGTAAACATATAAGATACTGTGGTTGATCAAGTTTTGTCTTATAAACACCGTAACAAATCTTTTTTGTGTGTGTTAAAACAGCAGGATCAGTATAATATGTTGGAGAATGTCATGAGCTCTGTGGCAGGAGGATTTGACCCTTCCTCCAACCTCTACTGCTCCCAGGCTGCCCTCATGGGCTTGGGTGGAAGCCATGGCAATTTGCAAGACCACCTTCAGATGAGGCCCAACATGTTCTACTCTAACTGTGGAGGAGGAGTGCCCAACATCATCCTTACAGGTGCGGATGATCAGACAGCGGGTCGTTGTGAGTCATTATGAGAATTTACTCTCTTAGGTTTTATCCTCATGCCCTGCTTTCAAATCACAAACTGTTAAAGTTCTTAAAATGAGTTTTATTCATGGACTCATTTTATGTGACTGCCAATAAAATGGAAATGGAAATAACAAGAAAATGTCACATTCAAAACATATGCTAGTTGATTTTCACCTAGTCACCAGCTGACCACACTGTGTTGCAAGTGACATATAAGAAAGATGTTTTGGAAAAATAAAGACTCTTAGAAAGTGCTTTTAGATAACTGGTATCAAGTCATCTTAGGTAAATGGTGAACCTACTTAAAGAGGGTTTTCCGCATTATTAAGCAAGTCGCCGTTCTTATGCGATATGTGCAGGAAGAAAGATCTTTCTAAAGATGAAACGCATGAAATAGTGCAACGTTCTGCGAAAGGCATGAAAACAACTTATCTTGCAAAAGTGAACAGAGATTATTCAAAAGATGTCAAATGATTTGTGAGTTATTTAGAGCACAGAAGAGCTTAGTCAGAAAATGCTTTTTAAGGAAAGTTTAGGTCAAACAAATTAATTTTATTATAAAGCCACTGCTGAGCAGCAAACAGGTATTTTAAGCTGCTGGTGTCTCTCTGTGCAGGCTGACAGTTGTGCATAAAGCTGTATTTCAGTCACCTGTAACTCACAAAGATCATGCTTTTCATCTTCAGAAAGATCTTTCTTCCTTCCTATATTGAATGAGAACTGTGACTTGTTTAACTCTTTTTCTGCCAAACGCAAATTTTTCAGTTATTTATGAGACAACGTTTTCCCGCCATACACATTTTTCAGGTTTTCACCGTTGTACACTCGGGGGTGCTAATATGCATCTCCTGAATAAGTCCTGAATCTCCTTATCAAAACAAAGGTGAGGAAGACATAAATGAACTCTTGCATAAGCTGTTGCATATGCAAAATAATGCAATCATCAATAATAAACAGCCTATAAATAAAAAACTGTGAAATGTCAATCCAGGAAGTGGTACAGGAAGGACCGTGCAAGTTTTAGGGGTGCTGATGGAAGCGATCTACTGCATCTTTGCTTTGATCATCGTACTGAATATGATCCAGATGTAGTATTTGCTAAAAATGTGATCTTTTTTTTTTTTTCACAGCTTTTTGCTTAATGTTGCTTTTTTAATTAAACTTAGCTACATTAAAATGTTAATAAAAAAATGCTTGAAGCTAGAATAAAATTAGTATTTTTTTGTTTAGTTTAAAGTAAAAGCTGGCAGTGGCTGGCTGGAAAAAAGTTAATAATGCAGAACAGCCTCTTTAAGTAGGTTCACCATTTACCCAAGAAGACCTGGCAAACTCTTTATCAAACCTGTCTAAGATTGATACCAGTTATGTATATGAGAAATAAAACGGACACTTTCTATAAAAAAATAAAGTTTATTTTAGTTTATTTGACTAAAATCCTAATGATCAATTGCATGCTTTTGAACAATGTTGTTTATATAAACTTTTTTTACAGCTTGGGTCGGAAAGATTTTTTTTAATGTTTTAAAAGTCTTGTATGCTTACCAAGGCTGCATTTATTTCATTTTGAAATACAGTAAAATCAGTAATATTTTAATATATTTTTGCAGTGGAAATGTACCGGTTTTCTATTTTTAATGTTTTAAAATGTTCTTTATTCCTGTGATTGCAAACCTGAATTTTCAGCAGCAGAATTTAAAGGTCACATGATCCTTTAGAAATCATTCTAATGTTGATTTGATATGCAAGAATTATTTTTATCAATTTTGAAAACAGTTGTGCTGCGTAATATTTTTTTGGCAACTGATGTATATTTTTTAAGTCTTTAATGTATAGAAAAATTAAAAGTACTGTATTATTTTTTTCCAAACTAAAAAGCTTATTGACCCCAAACTGTTAGACAGAAGTGTATATATAAACTTTGTTTTGAGCTTCCCAGTACAAGTGTTGAAATCTTAAGATACTATGTAAAGTTAAAAATAGCTAAAATTTTGTCTTAAGATCACTATATTTTGTTGCATTCCATTGTGTTCCATCTCTAAACATAACGCTTCTTTTATTAATTCCCCAGAAGAAATGCATCCAATCAGAGCCACGTCAACCCAAACCAAGTAGATTATATAGTAGGGTTGCCCTCTAATAGTCGACTAACCGTTAGTCAAACAAAATTTTATTAGTCGCTTAGTTGCAGGGTCCGTGGGTCCGTGACCCTGTGGTAATACAGTACATCGAGCAGGATATCCAAACTCTCACCTATCATTCATCAACCTCAAATATGGCTTTTCAACTGAAAGATGTATGTAGTAGCAACTTTACATGTCAGCTCAGTCTGATGTTAACCTAGAAGTATGTGCGCTATTCAAGTGTCTGTGCGGAGCGTGAAAGCTGAATGCGCTCACTGCATTCAGAGAGGCACTTCTGACGTCTCTGTGAACTTAAGCGGCAAACTTCGAAACTCCTTGTATACTTGCCTTACAGACATGAAAAAATGTGTCTATAAAGAGTGAATATCTACTTTAAAATGAACCAATTCAAATGGAAAACAAATATCCTCAGATTATGTAATCTGTATGAAACATGCATACAGGCGCATCCACTACTGCGGGGATAACGAGTCAGTGTTGTCGCAAACAATGAAAGCATGAGTTTATTATTAAATTATTAAAACGTTAATGCAGCCTCCTTACTGTTTTCTCCTGACACATTTAGAATTATTATATCTGCAGGTGCACTGTGGCAAGTTTTTTTTTTTTGCATGCGCTAGAGTGCTTATTAGGCTATGCAGGCAATCAAAGGCTCATTATTATTATTTATATGGTTTATGTGCGACTAATAGTCGGCTACTGCTTAAAATGAACGTCTATTAGTCAACCAGAAATATCTTTAGTCGAGGGCAGCCCTATTATATAGGGATTCCTTAAAGGGATAGTTCAACCATAGATTCTCATGTTGATACAAACCCATAAGACCTTTGCTCATCTTCGGAAGACAAATTAAGATATTTTTGATGAAATCCTAGAGCTGCTGACACGATCAAGACCCAGAAAGGTAGTAAGGACATCATTAAAATAGTCCATGTGACATCAGTGGTTCAACCTTAAGGTAATGAAGCTAAAAAAATATGTTTTTATGTGCAAAGAAAACAAAAATAACTTTATTCAACAATTTCTTCTCCTCTGTGTCAAGCTGATGCAGGAGCTGTCGTTCTGACATAGAATGCTAATCTCACGTAGTTCATTGTCTGTATATTCTGGTTAAAATAAGTAAGGCAGGTCAAAAAATTGCATTCTTTCTATGAGCATGGGTTCTATGCCAGAATGTATTGTGGTATGTGCGTAGAAGACTGACACGGAAGAGAAGAAATTGATGAATAAAGTCATTATTTTTGTTTTCTTTGCACTAGGACTGTGAATCTTTGGGTAAACAACGAATCGATTCGATTCATGATTCACAGGGTTTCGATTCAAGAACGATTTTTGCAAATTCAGAAAGATTCGATTCGAGACGATTCACAATAAAATTCGATTAAAAACGATTCGATTCTGCACACTTTAAGTGTATTCACAGGATTATTTAAATGCTTTCCATACATTTTTTTATATGCTTAGTCAGGGGGCAAATTACACTTCTGCCTTTATGGAGTCAGAGAGTAAGGGCAAAAAAACACATTTGTCCACTGTTAGATGTTAGTTTAATGATGCTATGTAGAAATTTACCCTAGTGAAAAGTAATATATTTAAAATACATTTATTTAGTATAGTTTAGATCTATTAACATTTACTAAAACATCCCTTGAGACTTCGACATAAAAATTATAATTAAACTTTATTTGAATTTCCTAATATTAAGCCTAAAATGTGTTTCAATGTCACTATTGCTGAGGATTGTATTCTCTTTGAATGAAAAGGTCTTTAAATGCAAGATATTTGAAGTGTACCTGAAATATACTTGCAATAGTTCCACTTTAGCACAATCTGTTATACTTCACTTCATCTTTAGTTGGACTTCAGCACTATACTTCTAATTTAGCACACTTTATGCCAGTTTAGTATAGGCTACTAAAAGTACAATTGCAAGGTATTTTTTTATTAAGAACATTAAATATGTAAATGTATACTTAGCATGAAACAAAGGTATTTCAAATACATTTTAGTATATTTATTTCTCTTTATTTTTTATTAGCCTATGTAAGCCAAAATAAAAAAGGCTTTAAAAGTAGGCATTTTATGTCACACCTTTGAATGATGCGAGCTTCTTTATCTTATTTTCATAAAATAAAATGCTACAGCATTAAAACTATTACTATCTGTCGGCGAATGATGATTTTAATGATGTAGTAACTTTCATGCATGTGACAGATAACGTTAAACCTCACAGTCTTATTTTAATTTTGCTATTAATGCTGCGGTTACTTGAACCACGACATTAAGTTAAAACGTCCTCAACGTTTACTTACATTGTTTTTGCTCCATCCAAACGCGTGGCTTTTAACTGCTCAGGTAATGTTAATGGTATGACTGAAAGCCACTTAAAACTACAGAAAAGTAAAACTACTTTAAAAGTAAAACTACTTATAGCAGTAGTGGCCACGAATACCAAGGAGAGATCGCACGGCACCTCAAGCCTCAAAAAAACGTGTCGGTGAGAGCGCGCGCGCCATCCAGTGGCAGGCAGTGAATAAAGCGTGTGAAGGAGAGATGTGAGGAAATGAACAACGCTGTTCAAGGTCTCTGTTAATTCGTGCTTGTAGTAATTTTATATATTTTAAAGCACTGAATCGCTATAGAAATCGCTATTCATTCGATTCTTAGTGTTTTAAATCGATTAATAGCGGAAATCAACGATTCACGGTTCAAAAATCTGTGTTTCAAGTCAGGTTTTGTAATCGATGCATCGAGAAAACGAGTGAATCGTTACACCCCTACTTTGCACACAAAAAGTATTCTTGTAACATTTACGGTTGAACCACTGATGTCACATGGACTATTTTAACAATGTCCTTACTACCTTTCGAGCCTTGAACATGGTAGTTGTGTTGCAGTCTATGCAGAAGCAGAAAGCTCTTGGATTTCATCAAAAATATCTTAATTTGTGCTCTGAAGATGAGCAAATGTCTTTGGAACGACATGACGATGAGTAATTAATGACAGAATTTTCATTTTTGAGTGAACTATCCCTTTAAGACCGATTAGACCCACAGAAAGCAAAGAATGCAACATTTTTACCATCCCTTCTTTCACATCTCCTGTACTCAGAATCCTGTTTTTCTCTCTCTCTCTCAGACGACTCCAATCCCAGCCTGTCTAAGGACATCAGCAGTGTGTTGTCTGCAGTGCCAGAGTGTTTGGACTCAGAAGGAGTTTTTCCACTGGAGGATGAACTACGTATTGAGCCGCTCAGTTTGGATGGACTGAGCATGCTCAGTGACCCCGACATGGTCCTCCCTGACCCCTCAGTAGAGGACAGCTTTCGCAGCGACAGACTTTAAAGAGCCACATCATGCATGTATACATACATACATACATACAAGTCCATGAACGTGACGACTAAAGCACAGAACCTATAGCACTCAGATTTCTATAAACCTATAAAAACGCTCTTTACATTTTCTTAAACAAAGCGCATGCATAAACACTACATGTCGATGTAAAGCGAAACATCACGCTCGCATGAGTCACCCAGACACCGTCTCTCAGTGGCCGCCATTGCTCAACATGCTCCATCTGCCTCCCAAGACACCGCTCATCACTCAACAGATGCGTAGACGCTTCACACGCGCTTTGACCTGTAAAGACAATGAAACAAACAAACATGCTTGAACCCACCGTGTATCTACTGCTTGTGCCGAGTGACAATCAGAACACCGAAGCCATAGCAATGCCAAACCGATGGCTGGATCGGGCTTTTGCATTGCTGGTCTATTTCAAAGCCATGCAACCAAAACAGAATGAATGTGCTTGTTTTACACATCGCTTTTGGATGTTATCAGAAGGGTCACACCAGCTTTCAATGACATTTCGATAGCAGCAAAAGGATGGGACGGTCCTGAACAGTGCGAAGACGACAAATACGACGTGTTATGGAACAGAAGGAGTCGACAGCCGGCCTAATACCAGCCCATATTGATGCACCAAATGCTGTGATACGAGACACCAGCAGGATGGGTTGAGCTTTTCCCCCTCGCCACGCCACCCAAACTCTATTTCAGTACCAAGACCAGAACGTATTCGGTGGCTACTGAGCACACACACATCTAAACTAACCAAGTTTCTGGTGTCACTGCCTGAAGTTTAGAGCATGCGCTAAGCTAACCGCATGAAAATGATCGCTTTGCTGGCGCGTAGGTGAGCCAAAGCCACTCGCACACGCTCCAGGCTGTGAAAACTCAGTCCGTCCTTTAGAATGTGGCCAGTCCCTCTTCTTCAAATGATTGCGAATTGATGAATTACACCCCTCCTCCTGCACAGTCACGTACTATAAAGAGAGGAGGAGTGTAGATGATGTGTATAGAGCATTATTTTGCATATTTTTTTGTATAAAAAGAAAAAAACGATAAAAGAGAGCTTTGCCACATATATATGCCTCACAATTTTCTGTCTGACTAGAATGTATTTTTGAAACAGAAAAAGGGCAAACTGTTTACAAAGATAACGAACTACGAATTGTGAGTAGGCGCTGAAATTTTTACGATTTTGGTATAAATCGAAACGAAAAAACCTTTGTATCTCGCTGATGTTGATCCAGTCCATAGTTAGCGAGTAGAAGCTTTGGCTATGCAGAACTTTAGCACAGGACTGTCTAAGACGGCTGGAACAATCTAGACCATAAAAAGGAACTATTTTACTTGTATATTTACTATATCTTTGTGCTTACTTCAGATTTTATACAGACTTGTAATGCGGCTTCGAATATGTCAGTTGTATTTGTACTTGTTAATCTGTTTATGTTCTCTCCCTTTGAACTTCTGTTGTGGACGTCTTCTTTCGTGAACGTTTGTCGTGATGGTATTTCTCACCGTTGTTCAGCATGGGCCCTCTCTCTGCAGCTCTGATCCTTGTGAGGGGTTTTTACGAGAAAAAAAAAAATTAAAACGTCTTTTAAAAGGCGGGATTTGTGGACGTGGGACACATGTATCATTGTTATTGCTCATGTTGAAGTTTGCACTGATCTGAACAAATTTGAAAAGCAGTAATTTTTATTTTGGCGACGTCCGCTTGTGCTGTTTTTGAGGGCTTTTGCCTTCTCGCCATGTTATGCATGAGGACTTTGAAATGCAGTATATTTTGTGAATGACGAGATTGAAATGACCAAATATTTTGAGATGAAGAAAGATGTCTAAATATAGCTCAGGAATGTATTTTTTTCGTCACCATATCGTGGTTTTATGCCCATCTCTTGCCTCTTGACTGCCAGATTGGGGCAAAATGTTTCCAGATTCCTAGAGAAACTGTTATAACTGAGATCCAGAGATTCAGAAATCCCAAACGCATTCTTCTATCTGTGTTGTTGTCTGTTTAGCTTTCTATTCCACTTTCAGAGGATGGTAATAGAAAGCAATAACAACGTTATCTGTGTGCCATGTCCACAATTTAGTTTTGTTTTGTTTTTGCTGTGTATTTTTGCATTCATCCAGGTCATTATAAAGTTTTGAGTTCAAAACCATCTTGTTGGTCAAATCACTCAAGTAGCTTTTACTAAATTCTTCCTTTTTTTTTTTTTTGTTGTGCATTGTTCATTGTGGTCCAAGTAGGTGAGAAGAAAGGATGATTGACACAAGCGGAGATTAAAGGTGTGGTGACATGAACAAAATTTCGTAGGTAAAAAAAAGGTCTATTGTCAGTGGTGTAGAGATGTATGAAGCATAGAAGTCACTTTCAAACCAAGTCAGTGTGGTGAATCTGTGTGACCGACTTGAACCCACTGTGAAATCTACATGAGAAAACATTTGCTGAAAATTCCCAAATTGTGTAGATTCCTATTGAAAAGTCTGGATTTAGCCCACGAAAATTAACCAACAACATAAATGTGACTGCACCTTTATAAACCCCTATATTTAAGCTTTGATAAATCTAGTCCCCGTTGTACAAAAAGGCAAAACATGATTTGGTTTTTCAACATTGTAATTTTGGTTTGTAACATTTTTTTGTTTTGCTGCACTTTTGCTGCATCTGCTAAAAAGTGTCTCTCTTTATATAACTAACATCATTCTATCATCTATCATCTCCTCATTAACTTTGAAAATTTTTCATGAATATTAACAGTGGCATCATATTTTAAGAGATGAAACAGTCTTCAATGTGGGTTTCATTGGGTCTGATGGTTTGTTTCTGCCTCAGACGATACAAGTCTGTTCCCATCATTCGCTCGCTCTCTCTGTCTCTCTCTGGGAGAAGTTTTTGTCTTCTCCTGCCTTATTTTTGCTCTTGACCACTTGCTGTCCCTCTGAGTGTACTGTGATTCTTTCATTTTTTTTTTTTATTTTCCATTTCCAGGCCCTGTGCTCTAATGGCAAAAAAAGATGTTTATTGGCTTTTTTTATGTAGTCTTCAATAACAAGATATTAGTTGTTTCTTCTGTTTATAGAAGGAATTTTCTTTTAATGTTTTTGTTGTCTTTTTTGTCACCTTCTAAAAAAATGTACAGTTATATTATTTAAAAAATTTCTTGTCCACTAGTGTTACTTCCTTTTTTTTGTAATATGCCATATTAAAATCTTTCTTTTCTGATATTACAGATTTACTAAACCAGAGGTTTTCAATTCAAGCTGAGGAACCACATCAGCGCAAATTTTGTACGTCTTATTTAACACACCTGATTGAGATCATCCTTGAGAAATATACAAAATATGCAGTGCTGTGAGTTCCTAGAATCTAGATTGAAAACCTCTGTCCTACACCACAAGGCGTTTGGTTTGTGAAGTATGTTATAGTGCTTTCCTTTGATTTAATATAAACAAATAAAAACTTTACTGGCTCAGACATCTGCTGTGTATTTTCTTTATGTGAAATCATCTTTCTGGTGTCAACCATTTTCTCTTCACTTGATGTATTTTTATGTTGAACCACTAGATGGAGGCAGTGAGACAGTGATATTTAAAAGACGCAAAGACATGACTTGAATGATGGTTTATTTTGCAAATAATGATCAGACCAATAATATTTTTTTTTATTATTATTATTAATTCTAACATTATTCACTCATGCTGTTTCAAACCTGTATGTCCACAAAAGATGATATAACAAATTGATATATAATAAATATACATGCATGCAGTTGAGGTCAAAAGTTTACATACACCTTACAGAATCTGCAGAATGCTATTTTACCAAAATAAGAGGGATCATACGAAATGCATGTTATTTTTTTATTTTGTATGATAATAATAATTTACATACGCTTGATTCTTAATACTGTGTATGATCATGTTTCCTTTTGGAGCATCAGAGAGCATTTGAACCTTCTATAAAAGTTGTCCTCAGTGAGAAAAGATGGATCTCTAAATCACACAGTCATTGTTGCAAAGGGTTCAAATACACAAAAATACTGGAAAACCAAAGAATTTAAACCTGAAGCATTTTTCTAAAGAACAGTAGTCAGTTTAACTGTTCAGGACAAAACAAGGGGCTCATAAACAATGAGCACTAAAAAAAAAAAAAAAAGGTGTGGATCATTCAGGTAAAAACACTATTAAGAATCAAGGGGATGTAAACTTTTGAACAGGGTAATTTTTTATAAATTCAACTTATTTTCTCTTGTGGACTGTAAATGTCTTTTATGTGAAATATCCTATTCAGGTACTACTAAATAAAAAAGTAACATGCATTTTGTATGATCCCTCTTATTTTGGTGAAATGTAGTAGTGGAAAGTTTTTTTTATGTTGTTTATTTGTCTGTGTGGTGTTTTTAATATGCTGTAAAACAAACTGCGTGCCAATCCATTAATCAGCAGCACTGATGGGTATTTTCTCTTTAAAACTGTAGTCTCCCAATGGCTGTCCCAGAATTGCTGTTTAAAAGAGCACTTTTTTGCTACGTCACAAAATTCAACAACCAATCAGGTCAAGGGATCCTATTATTTGCATATTATTAACTTTGCTGCAAGCAGGGGGTCTACTGAGAAGGCAGCCAGGTTAATCCAATATATTTTTCTGTACATGTTTCGTAAACTGTTGATATTTTCACTATTTTCATACCGGTATTTATCAGTATCATACCGCTTATTTATCGGTATTAAGAACATTTACATTTACATTTACATTTAGTCATTTAGCAGACGCTTTTATCCAAAGCGACTTACAATAGAAGCAATCAGAGCAACCGCTAACTTTAATAACAACCCGCGGCAACAGTGTAAAAGTAGCCTAGAGTCAGACCCACCTCTCCCGCATTGCCGTCCACATAACGCTATGGCTCGCGGGCGCGATTTGGAATTCGAGTATTCAAGTTATTCTGAGGACACAACATAGTCAAGTAATTGACCCTTCGCTAAGCCACGCCCGAAAACTTGCCACAGGCCAATCGTGGTTTAGCAACCGTAACTAGGCGCAGGAGGTCTGTCAAGTTGTAGAGCGAGGTAAACATGCCGAAGCTTTGTGCGTATGGATTGTGTAAAGCCCAGGTCAGACTACACGATTTTTTTGTCGGTTAGGACAGGCACTGTGTCAGATTATGCGATTTTGACTCATAAAATCTTGTCGTGTCGTGAACCTGAAACATGTCAGCCTACACGATGCTACCGGAACATTCATTGTACAGGTCCTTCTCAAAAAATTAGCATATTGTGATAAAGTTCATTATTTTCTGTAATGTACTGATAAACATTAGACTTTCATATATTTTAGATTCATTACACACAACTCGAAGTAGTTCAAGCCTTTTATTGTTTTAATATTGATGATTTTGGCATACAGCTCATGAAAACCCAAAATTCCTATCTCAAAAAGATAGGAATTTAGCATATCATGAAAAGGTTCTCTAAACGAGCTATTAACCTAATCATCTGAATCAACTAATTAACTCTAAACACCTGCAAAAGATTCCTGAGGCTTTTAAAAACTCCCAGCCTGGTTCATTACTCAAAACCGCAATCATGGGTAAGACTGCCGACCTGACTGCTGTCCAGAAGGCCATCATTGACACCCTCAAGCAAGAGGTCTGTGGGAAGGAAAAAGTGTGGCAGAAAACGCTGCACAACGAGAAGAGGTGACCGGACCCTGAGGAAGATTGTGGAGAAGGACCGATTCCAGACCTTGGGGGACCTGCGGAAGCAGTGGACTGAGTCTGGAGTAGAAACATCCAGAGCCACCGTGTACAGGCGTGTGCAGGAAATGGGCTACAGGTGCCGCATTCCCCAGGTCAAGCCACTTTTGAACCAGAAACAGCGGCAGAAGCGCCTGACCTGGGCTACAGAGAAGCAGCACTGGACTGTTGCTCAGTGGTCCAAAGTACTTTTTTCGGATGAAAGCAAATTTTGCATGTCATTCGGAAATCAAGGTGCCAGAGTCTGGAGGAAGACTGGGGAGAGGGAAATGCCAAAATGCCTGAAGTCCAGTGTCAAGTACCCACAGTCAGTGATGGTCTGGGGTGCCATGTCAGCTGCTGGTGTTGGTCCACTGTGTTTTATCAAGGGCAGGGTCAATGCAGCTAGCTATCAGGAGATTTTGGAGCACTTCATGCTTCCATCTGCTGAAAAGCTTTATGGAGATGAAGATTTCATTTTTCAGCACGACCTGGCACCTGCTCACAGTGCCAAAACCACTGGTAAATGGTTTACTGACCATGGTATTACTGTGCTCAATTGGCCTGCCAACTCTCCTGACCTGAACCCCATAGAGAATCTGTGGGATATTGTGAAGAGAAAGTTGAGAGACGCAAGACCCAACACTCTGGATGAGCTTAAGGCCGCTATCGAAGCATCCTGGGCCTCCATAACACCTCAGCAGTGCCACAGGCTGATTGCCTCCATGCCACGCCGCATTGAAGCAGTCATTTCTGCAAAAGGATTCCCGACCAAGTATTGAGTGCATAACTGAACATAATTATTTGAAGGTTGACTTTTTTTGTATTAAAAACACTTCTTTTATTGGTCGGATGAAATATGCTAATTTTTTGAGATAGGAATTTTGGGTTTTCATGAGCTGTATGCCAAAATCATCAATATTAAAACAATAAAAGGCTTGAACTACTTCAAGTTGTGTGTAATGAATCTAAAATATATAAAAATGTCTAATGTTTATCAGTACATTACAGAAAATAATGAACTTTATCACAATATGCTAATTTTTTGAGAAGGACCTGTATGCCGTCATAACAACGTGCATGCTGTCATGATACAGCAGACACCCTCTGAGTATAAACAAACAATGCTAGCAAACAGCGTGTTTAGCCCTGTCTTGTCATCGCCCCAAAAAGAAAGACGACCTGTTAGACACAAATCTGGATTGCATGACAGGACAGCATGGACTGTCCAAGATAACTGAGGTAAAATAGTTTTTTAAAATAGTTTTCGCTCCGTCGCGGTGAACCTTATCATAAATGCGGGAGTATTGTTGCCATAGCTCCACAAACATTTCCTCCATTGTAAAATTCCACCTGATACCATTGTCTCTCTTTCGTTTCGGCATGTTTGAAAGCTTGTACGAATGCGTTTCTGTGCTCGTATTGGCCACTGTCACAGACGTGACGGAACTTGTGGTATGGGACCTACAGGCTTTAGCTTCAATTTTGATTAAATTATTTTCTAATCGGTTGCATATTATGTCGTGGATACATCCCTCAAATGCATACTGCAGTCCCTTTTGTCTTGCTCTCTCAGATATTTCACCTGTTCGCCAAAAATTACTAATTATCCCCTTGGGAAAGTCTGACACCGGTGCATACATACTGTAATAGACTTGCCAGGCGTAGCAACAGTAACTAAGGAGGGCGGGGCTTAGCGAAGGGTCAATTATAACGAATGTTGCAGTATACACTGCAGTTGTCCGCTAGTAAAAACGTAGATTTATCAGTCATTATCCGTGTATGAACCACAGCGAACAGATTATATTACCTCACGCCGTCGGTCTCCTTGCTTACAGTGAGCATACCAGCTTTCTGGTTCAAACATATAACGTTATGGCTAATTAAACCACTATTTCCACTTGCCATTGTATCGCGTTCACTACAGTTTAGTGGATCAGGAGGTGCTGGCTGGCAGGATGGTGTGAGTGAGTGGAGGCGGGGCTAATTTGCGTGTTCATAGATCTGCCTATAGTAAATGAGGCAAGAGGAGTAGAATTACATTCAAGCTATTTTAAGGCATAAGAAAATTATTTTCACAAGAAAAAACATTTAAATATGTCATTTTTATGATCAAAGATGTGTGTTAAGGGATACAATTTTTGACTACGGGGGACTTTAACATTTTGCAGATTCTGCAAGGTTTATGTGAAGTGTCAACAGCTTGCAAAACATTTAGAAATGTAGCTGCAAGCAGCAATTACTGGGGTTCAAGTGCTTAAGACATTTAAGCATATAGGGAAAAATACATTACATATTATTTAGCAAGACTGTACCCACCTAAATCAGTGATATATATATATATATATATATATATATATATATATATATTTTGGCATAAATATGTTTTTTTTTTTTTTTTTTTTTTTTTTATGTTATAGTGCCATCTGTGGTCCAATCCCCTTAAAACTTTGCATTCCTGTTTAGAATCACTTAACAGGTTTCATGAAGTTTTGAGTTTTCCTTTAGGCTTCATAGGATTTTGGTGAAGGTTTTGTACATTTTCTAAACGACCCTGTTATAGCTTCCCAAAAGGTACATTTAAATTTTATTTTGATAATTATTGACCCAGAGAGTCCAAAGGATTGTACTGCAGTGTTTTTTTTTTTTTTTTTTACATCTTCTCACAGCAGTGGTTTTAGAGGCAAAGTTGATCGTATACGCAATATCGTGTATATTTGTGAAAAACTGCACAACGTACAATCGTGCCCTTGAAAGATCCAATATTGCCCCACAGTGGCCAATTCCTTTCAAATTTCTCTCAGACCTTTGGGCGTAAATCGAACAGGCCCACAACTTTTGTTCCGATCGGCCTCCATTAACCTTGTCTAACAGGTGCTCAAACGTTGTCGGCCAATGTAAAAAAAAAATTCATAAAAACATGGCAGTCATGTTTTTTGAGATACGCAAATGTCCTTGTAGACACTTTTGTCACTTTGGACCAAGACAGTGCACACTGATTTTCATGTTGATAGGACAAAAAGGGTTGGCAATTAAAGCCATTTTTATGCTTATAGCGCCACCAAGTGGCCAAGCTCCGCAATTTATTTTCCTGGTTTGGTGAAGATATCTCATTCTGTTCAAAAGTTATATTTTACTAAAGTGGCCCTGCCTCTTTCGAATGTTTTGGTGGCCCTTTGTAACAATAAGTCAAAAGTTCAACTTTATTTTTTTATTATTTTTTTTTTATTATTATTACTCATATTCACTTTTCAGAGAATCTTTCTGCACTGATTTGGTTCCAACTTGGTCTCATTGTAGGCGGTGTGTGCTTTTATCTTGATATACTGGCCTCTGGTATCTTATAATCCATAGCATGACACCATTAGATATTATAAAGTGCTGGCACAAACTAATGTGGGCTGGTGCTGTATAGATGTTTTCATAAGGTGTGAACAATCTGTCTGGTGCAAATGCAGCAAAGCGTGTAACATGCCTCAAATATGTGGAGAGATGCCCTGGCAAGCCTTTCATTACAGTGATACAGTCCTCACGATAATGGACTTTAAAACACAGGTAGCCTAGTAATAACATGTTGGCCAGCAGTGAGAGGAAGAACATGATAAGAGCATGCTAATCTCTTTCACCACTGGAATTCACATAAACTCTCAAAAGCCAGCTATCGCTCCCTCCACCCATTTACTAAAGCCAAACCAAATTTTCTTTGATTTTTGCGTCTTAATTAAAAGGAAGTCAAGATGCTGTGATTAGAACGAACAGTGCTTAACCGTGGCCTTTTAATAGTTTGTTTATAAGACTGTTTGCTGTGTGTTATTTCAGGTTTTTTCTTTTTGTATAGTTGGTATGTTTCTTCCCCCTTAGCTTGTTCATTCAAACTGGGTGTTAACTGGGTTTTAGGTAGTGATATTATATTTAACAAGACGAGGCTAGGGCCCATTAAGAGGGAATCTATAAACTTCCAGTCACTTCAAATGGGTCAATGTTTTGTGAGAATTCCCAGAATGGTGGATACCACTCCCTTAGCATGTCCCTTATTAGTTCAGTGAATGGTTCAATTAAGTTTTGTTATCATTTAGGGAGGATGCCAGCAACTCCTTTTTCTGGAGACCTGTGACCTCTGACTGGAGCTGAATGTGAGTGTTTCAGCTGTATCTTCTAATAGATGAAATCTAAACAGCTTTAAATCACACATTCAAAGTAACCAGACAATTTTCATTTGTTACTAACTCTTATAATTTGTTTTTGTAGATAACCACTCACACCAAACCCTCTCTGGGCTTGTTAAATCAGTTTAAACCCTTGGGATGTGTGCTGTAGGGATTTAGCTGAGCTCTTTTTGGAGCTTTTCCCATGTTATACTCACTAATTGCTTTGCCTCATTCTGCACTTAGCTTTCAGCTCTCTACTGATTTGTGGAATTGCTACGACTTTGTGGAATCTCTAT
The DNA here is from genome assembly GCA_033026305.1 of Cirrhinus molitorella. Taxonomy (NCBI): domain Eukaryota; kingdom Metazoa; phylum Chordata; class Actinopteri; order Cypriniformes; family Cyprinidae; genus Cirrhinus; species Cirrhinus molitorella. Next base: position 34,063,264 of record CM065118.1, on the reverse strand, counting down.
CATCTTTAAAAGGGTCATCATATGCAAAATTCCATTTTACATGTTGTTTGAACATAAATATGTGTTGGCAGTGTGTATACACAACCACTCTATGATTATAAAAGTCAATGCAGTGTTTTGTAATCCCTATAAATTATAAGCCCTTTCTCAAATCAAGACATTCTTAGATTTTTGGCTGTGTAACATCAAACAGACCAAGACTGCTCACACATTTGTTTATCGACACTGCCATCTTACCTTAGAAACGCCCTGAGTGAGCTAAAAACAGTCCGGAGCAAGAGTAGACAAGAATGTCTTCTAGTGCTGCACGATTAATCGTATCGCAATCGCAATCGCGATGTCAGCCTGTGCGTTTATATGACGAGAAAATGTTGCAATTATATTATTTTATATTAGGCTAATTGTGTGCACTTAAGAGCACATGCTTTCTGAGAACAGTTTGCCTATTTTCTGTGCTGCGAACAAAACAAAACAAAAGATTAAATAAATAAAAATAAAAAGATCTGACAGTCTCTTGGTATAGGCAGTGCACGTGTGGCGTGCATGCGTGCGCGTTCACTTGTGTGCGCAGCGCTGAGAGACCAGAACGAAGATGAGTGCCGAGGAGACTGATCTGGTAGCCAAAAAAACTCTACCTCTGTATGACGATATTTTGGATTTGAGATTAGTTACACTGAGCAGAGACATGTATTGTGCAAGATTGGCAAAATTATAGTTGCTACATCACGTGGCAATACAACACATTTATATCAAAACATAACAAAGCATAATTACAGATGTGTTCGTGAGCATCATGCCATATTATAAGTCTTCGTTTAGACATAAAGAAATCAAATTGTAGAATGCACGCTCAGCACCGCCGAGCGCTTCCCGCGACAGTTAAAACGAAACCGAAAGTAAGACTGACACGCGCATTGAAAAGCAATTTTAAGAGAGCGACTCCCCAATGCGCGCAAATTAGGCTGCATGACATATCTAGGCTGTTACTAGCATTTATTCCATGGAATGTCTGGATACTGGATTCTGATTGGCTGGCAGGTATGCATTAAAATCGTTTAATGCACAGGTAGTTCCAAGTCTGCTTTAATTGCAAGGCTGCTTTAATTGATGCACGCAACCGCACACTGAGAGAGAGATCGAGAGATCGTATTGTGCTGCGCACATATAAACTTGTTGTCAGGGCTTCCTCTCGATTCATATTAATCAAATAGCCTGGATAATAGATCGCTACATAATATTTCTCAGCAACGAGATGGTAAGACCGCTGTTTTTGAATTAATTCGTTGTTTGTAGAGAGAGACGCACAGACGCGCAGCAGGCAGGTAAAACGCACATACAACTGTCATCTCTCCCTTTCTCCTTCTCTCTCTGTCTTTCTCTCGATCAATCGATAAGTAATTGAAATAAATGCTGTAATTCGTTCAAATAAATGTGATTTATCATTATTTCATGTCTGTGTCTGATTTGAATCGGGCAGAATGATAGAGCTGATGAGCTAACTGACGAAAATAACCGTCATTTTTACCTATTCAGTCAAATCTTGCGCTGCAAAGAGCAATACTAGTTGTAACGTGTCTATAAATTTGCAAATAACCATGGAATAAGCGGGATAATCAACGGTTTGCCGTGGAGGCTAATAACCGCCCGACGCGAAGCGCATGATCTCTTACGTAAGCTATAATAGGTTGTGTAGTTGTCTATAGCTCTGTATCATGCTCTCTATTAGCACTTTGAATATTAAGAGAGTAGCCTACTTTGATTATGGCTATATTTATTGTTTGCACTTAATAAGACTAAGAAAGAACTGTGTTGTTTATTTTTTGGTTATTTATACTGTTTTAATTTATGTTCAATTTGTGAAAAGAACTTCAGTAAAGAGGTCAAATGTTCTAGAAGCTCATAATTCATGAACCCCCATTTTGTGCCCCCAATACCATTTATTATAATCGTAATCGCTATCGCATATCGCAATATTGTCCTCAGTAGTCGCAATATGAAAATTTTCCCAAATCGTGCAGCCCTAATGTCTTCTAAGCGATTGTGATATTCTGTTGTTGGATGTAATAATGAACATAGCAGTCATCATTTACTCTGTTTTTGAAGAGAATGCACCGCACAATCTACCTAAATGCATCTATGTTTGTGCAAATCATTTGTGATCCAGCTACACCTACAGAAGTTTTTTTTATAAGGGTTTTTTAATGAATCTTTGCAAATTGCCTTTCCTAATAATATGCTAGTTAGCAAGTTTTTGTGGCTAAGTGTGGCTAAAGTTTACAGTCTCAGAGAGTACCACATGTCACCCCGTGGAAAGGAGCATTTAAAGGGACATGCACCGAAACGGCTGTTTTTGACAAGGTAAAAAGGGTGTTGTTTTACAGTACTATTGAGAAATTTTAACCAAAGTATGTTATAGACTTTTCATTAAGACCCTAAAGAATCAACTTGTGAAAAAAGGGCATCCGATGACCCCTATAATAACAATGCTGTATGTCAGTTTGCTGATCCGGGAAACTGAAACCAGTGCTACTTTTATGTGTCTCATATCACTCAGTATGCTCTCTCAAAACCAGCGGATGCTATCTAGCAACTCACTTATTGATTACTGTAAATAATCTTAGAGGTCTTCAGTATTAATATTACTGTATTATTGTTGCAGTTTTTAATTTATTACTAGTCTGACAGTTTTGTACATTGCAATGGACTATTTTTTCATAGAAAAAATTTAAAGGTCATGAAAATCTGACTTTTTAGTAACTTTGTTTTGGTAAGCCTTTTTCTGCAAGAATGTGAAAAAAACTAGCGCGTCAGATTTCACTCCCCCTGTGATGTAGAAAGAGAATCTTATTATAATATTACCGCTCTTAATCTGTACGTTTTCACCCACAGTGCTGTCATTGTGTTTTCTCAAACGACAACAGTTGTACTAAGTTTGAGCAAAGCATGCTAACTGTTCTTTTAGAAACATGCAATTTTATTTCCCAGCTGTTTACCTTTCCCTGTTTTTGTAACTTGTGTGTTTTTAACATAGACATGTGTATTTGAAAGTTTAAGCGCAATAAGACATGAAAGGGAACTTAGTTTAGTACTTACAGTTTAAACTAATATAGCTTTAAAATGCATAATTTCAGCGCAATAGACATGATAATCAAAACAAAACAGATGTTTTTTGGTAGAGTATCTGAGGTAGGAGCCTTAGAAGCACAGCGTTATTCTGGAAAAGGGGGCAGGGCGCAGCAGCTCATTTGCATTTAAAGAGACATGCACAAAACAATGTGTTTCTGCTTCCACTCAAAATAGGCATTTTTAAAATAATATAATAAATTATCTGTGGGGTATTTTGAGCTGAAACATCACAGACACATTCTAGGGACACCTGAGACTTATATTACAGATTCTTAAAAGGGGGAATAATAGGTCCTTTTAAGATAATATTTAAAATAACTTAAACTCAAAATTAATATTGCATTTGCCCATATGTATTTTAGGGCTGGTAATTTAACGCGTTAATTAGATTAATTAATTACGGTAAAAAATAACGCGTTAAAATTATTAACGCATTTAACGCACTGGCCCCGCCCCAAACCTATGTGGGTCATCTGACATTTCATACAGTTGATTGATGACAAATATGAGGCAGTGCAACAACTCACTGCTTGATGGAGCTTAGATAACGTAGTTAGAATGTCCTTAAAATTTAAGCAAAAAAGTTTTTGTCTCATACTTACATCATATAGTTAAGCAATATCACACAAGCAATAGGCTAAGTGCAATCGACTACAACACGAGTGCAAATGTGAGCAGAACTGTTCGTCTCCAAGCAACACACAGACAGTGTATGAAATCAAAGTACCACGAAAGCTATTTCAAAAGCATTAAGAGGCTTTCATTTTCAATTTTGAGCGCGGGTGTGTGGCTTATGCGCCAGTTCGCTCCGATGCGCGTGCGTTTTGGTCGACGCAGCAACCAACTGTCCTCGTGCCGCGCAAGCCATTGGAATGAATGAGTATCATAGCGCAGCGCGAGGACGGTTGGTTGCTGCGTTGACCAAAGCGCACGCGCATCGGAGCGAACCACTGATGCGCGCTTAGAGTTCAAGGTTTGCTTTGTATCTGAAGGGCTACACTGAACGCAGCGGCCAGCGTTTGGTGTTAAAGCCGCTCTCTATAGCTATTGCAGTACTTTGATGTTACACTCCGATGGATCTAATGCTGATGATGAATCAGCCATTTGAATGAATCAAATGAATTTACCACCACCAACTGGCAGTTTTATTTTATTATTAGAGTATCATTTCATTAAGAAATAATTTCATATTTCCAAAGTAATATTAATAAAATTAATGAAATACATTATTAATAGTTCACCCACCCAAAAATGACAACTGTCATCATTTACTCACCCTCATGGTACGATACAAAAGAGCATACATTTTATAAACTAAATATTTACTTTTTGTAATGTCTGTTTGACGCTTTACACAACAATGACTTTAAATTATCTTTTGGGAGTAATTTTTCAGCCAAATTTGATGTGCGATTAATTTGCGATTAAGGCGAGACACGGCAGGTGAAAACATCGTTTTTTCATGCAGTGGTCAATTTTGAGATTTTGGGCCAGTTTGCTCCTTTAACATGTAAGCTTTCATGTCAAAATAAAAAAATATGTCAACATTACACATTAAGGTGGTTATTTCATTATATTTTGTCAACTTGCGCCTTTAGATTTCTATCGGAAATCACCAAAAGTTAGCATTCTAACGCGAGCTCCCGTGCCGTGCCATTCACAGAAACATGTCATGCCTGGTATCATTGTAAAGCTCTCAGTCTCGTGCACAGCACTGTCTAATCCAAATATGGGCATTTCCTTTGTAAAAATAACCAACCGCGAAAGTTTGCCGGGGAATATACAGCCGAAAACCACATCTGATTGGTCGATGTGAATTTCCGACTACGTGATTGGTTCTCAGGCGACACGCTTCATTGTTTATTCTGCGCCTCAGAGAAAATGCCGACAACACCAAAATCAGCTCATAAAGTTTCACAGAAAAGACGGCAACAGCTGTCACTTGCAAGATCTAGTAAAAAGAAAGTAAACAACACATTAGACAATGAAACCCCATCAGTGAGTGCCTCATCGCGTAAGCTATCGTTTGGAAAGGGAAAGAGAGAGTCTGTTGGAGGGAATGACAGCCGCGCCACACAGGAATGGCTCATAATTCACGTCGCACGACTGAATGAATTAGTCAGTGGTTTGTGTTGTCCTAACTGTGCTGGATCAGGGTTGAAAATTAACATCGATCCACAGAATCATGGGTTCTGTAGCAGTGTGTTGCTGGAGTGCAGTCTGTGTGAGAGAGATAGGTACTTCAGAAGTGTTTACACATCTACGCGTCTGCAAGACGAGTCCAGGAACGACGTTGCATTTGATGTGAATGTGCGGATGGTGCTCTTAGCACATGAATTAGGAATGGGGTATGCAGCTCTCAAAAAAATCAGCAAGGTGTTGGGGATACCTTCCCTTCACCTTAAGACTTATCAGAGACACAACAGAAAAGTGACAGGTATGAAAAAGGTTGAGCCAGAAAACCAAGCAGTGTAGTGTCTAAATGCCAAATGCTTTTGTCTTGTGGATAGTGTCAGAAGTGAGAGTGACATTACATTTATATTTCCCTCATAATGCACATTATATCATAAAAATGTAAACATATTTATACATACAATATTAACAAATAAATTTTATGATATTCAGTATATTTTGTTGGACAGATTTACTTTCACACACACACACACACACACACACACACACACACATAACATAATCATGTCATAATCAGATAATCATATAAGAATCCACTTACCAAATAAATTTAGTTATATGTGCAATATGATTAAAACCTGATTAAATCAACGTTTATTTATACAGTATTTGTTTCATTGTAGTTGCAGAAATTGAGAGAGGCTTAGGGTCATTGCACAGGGCCAGGGAGCAGATCAGGCAGGCTTATGCTGAGGTTGACACAGATGTGGCAAGGTTACTGATGGAGGATGAAGATGCAGTTATAAACATCAGCGTGTCTTTTGATGGAACCTGGCATAAAAGAGGTTTCACATCAAATTATGGCATTGGTGTGTGCATTGACGTCCTTACAGGTCTAGTAATAGACTTTGAGGTCTTGTCCTCCTACTGTCATGCATGTGCCTTGAAGAATAATGCCAAGCGAGAAGGAAAAATAACAGACCAGGAATTTGAAAGCTGGAGGGAGGCACACACTGACTGTGCTAAAAATTTTGCAGGCTCAAGTAAAGCAATGGAGCAGGAGGCAGCTAAGAGGATGTGGGCCAGGTCAGTCAGTTGTCACCAGGTGCGATATACTGAGATGCTGTCAGATGGAGATAGTGCTGCATTTAAGGAGGTGGTTGCCCTCAACCCATACCCTGGGCATGAAATTGTGAAATTGGAGTGCATAAATCATGCCCATAAGCGCATGGGTACAGCACTTAGGCAACTAAGTAAATTAGGTAAATTAGGGGGCAAGGGTCTGGGCAAGCTGACTCCCCCTAAATGTAAGGCCTTGCAAAATTTCTACAGGGGGGCTATTATTAACAACCAGGGCTCTGTAGATAAAATGAAAGCTGAGATCTGGGCAGGTCTCCTACACAACATGTCTAGTGATGACAATCCATTACATACGAGGTGCAGTCCATCGTGGTGTTGGTACAGGAGAGCAGAGGAGAATGGAGAAACACCAGAGTCCCACAAGCATCACACTAAAAACTTTCTGTCACGTGAAGTGGGAAAGAAGCTTATCCCTGTGTACCACCGAATGTCCAGTGACAGTCTGCTACAGCGCATGCAGCATGGAGGGACTCAAAATGCAAATGAGTGCCTCAACTCTGTCATATGGGCCCGATGTCCAAAAACAGTATTTGTGGGGAAAAGCAGAGTTGAGGCTGCAGCCAGTATGGCTATTGCCACTTTTAATGATGGTGCCTCTGCCATGCTGGCTGTCATGGATAAGTTGTGGCTTCAGTGTACAGTTATCACTGTAAATGCATGCAGTTACACTGACATGGTTAGACTTTCAAAAGCGAACATTTTTCAGTCCACCCGTGTGAAACGCAGGCGCCAAAGCGTAAGCACAGCCAAAAAGGTGAAAAGACACCGACAGGAGATTGAAGAGGGGCCTACATATGGTGCAGGCATGGACATTTAGGCTGTAAGCAGACAGGGAGCTGTTTATTAGATTCATTTAGTTATAGATGGACATACAACAAACAGACACAGTTTGTTTGCAGTTTTTGTGACTGTTGTTATGTGTGTTTGTTATGGTAGTTCTCTTCAGCTTAAAGCTATTGTTATTAATAATTTATTAATTTATCAATTTCCATGTGTTTTAAATATTACATAATACTGATATTAATAAACTGAATATATTTTTTGTTTGTAGGTTCTGGGTTTCAATAGAAATGTATGAAATTATACAATATAAAACTTTAAAGGCCGTTTTCTCAAAATGAGTTTTTTCTCACATTCAGAGTCAGATATATCCACTTCAGTAGCACCTACAAGCACCAACTTTTCCAGACTTATACTTAACTATATTCTGAAGGCTTTTACAGAGGGATTTGTTGATATATCATTCCTATCCTGAGTTATAGGTCCTTTTACTCAAAAAAACATGGCGAAAATAGATTTTTTAAGGCTATTGTCAGTATTCTCTAATTTACTAAAGCACAAAATAAGATATCCAGAATCCCTTCTGTAAAAGTCCTTTAATCTAATATGTCAACAAATAGAACCAAGAATTTTAAACCTGGACCTTTCCAATTTCCAGATTTTGTTTTTGGAAATATATGCAAATTAGCGTATATTTAAGTATATAAGGCCTCATTTGCATATTAAAACATACATTTACACAAAACTTGTAATACATTTTTTTCTTATGTTTATGCCAGTAATAAACTGGAGAAGTTTCACAGTGATATCTTCTAATTTAAAAAAAATCCCTATTCACCTGTAGTGTCTCGCCTTAATTAGATTAATTAATCGCCACATCATGTAATTAATTAGATTAAAAATTTTAATCGCTTAACAGCCCTAATGTATTTATATGTAATTGGCAGGATAATATGCAGTCAGGCGGTTATTATAGCAAAATAAACACAATATTTATTGCTGACCAACAATGTGCTCTACGTTTCATTGTTGGCATTATTCGTCTTCAAAGTGACTTCAATGCATCACTGGCTTTAAGAAGGTTTGATCATGGCTAATTATTCAGTCTGACTTTGCTAATTTTAAACGTGTTGCAGGGCCCCTAAAAATCTGTTTTTTTCCTGATGAATGTCTCGTCCTTGTTAGAAGTCTGGGAGGTAAGTAAGCAAGACCTGATTTACGTCCACTTCCCGGACACACTACAGGTTTCGTCATTCATTTGCCACCCAGTATTATAAACAAAGGGGTGAAAGCCTTTTCCACAGGTCATTCACACACTGTGTGTGTGGACATGACTGCTCTTTTTCAGACTTCTGTTTCATTTTGAATGGTATCCAACACTTTTTTTTGCTGTGTTTGTCACTGTTAGTGCAATGTAAACATACAGTAACAACAGCAAGTCCATCAATAACTTTCTCCAGGGATTTATTTCAAACAGCAACACTCACTGGCATAAATTTAGCACATAGTCGTCCGCCTGCTTCTTGGATTACAATATATTGGCTTAGTGGTAACAGAAATAGCCATCACTGTTGTAGGATCAGCTAACAACCACAAAAGTAATGCACTGGAAGTGCTTGCAAATGTATATCAACTTCTGATGATAAATCACTAACATTTATGGGAAATAGTTAATGTCTAGTTAATGTCTCTTAATAAATTTCATCTAATGCTAGCATTCTAAGTCTTGCATGTTATGACAAAACAGGTAGATTTAACCCATTAATGTGATTAAAACAGCCAAGGGATCTGACCGACTGCTAACAGAGGATCATCTAACACAAATGTGTCTACAGACACAAACACTGACATGTGTAATCGTGACCTTGTCTTGACTCAGAGCACAGCTGTGTTTGAACACACTGTGTTTTATGAAGATACTCGGAAGCAGTTTATTCACCCAAATCTCCTCAGGTCCCCTTTCTTTCCTGTATGTCAAACTACTGTGTTTCTCAAGGACCCCACATAAGCAAATGGGGTGGAATGGCTGAACTTGCGTTTATTTGTTCTAGAGTGTTATCGGTAAATCTCTGCACAAAGATGCCTGATATAGTGATAGAATCAGGGAGGGAAACTCCAAAGTTTATCATGACAACTCTCAGGATATAGTTTGCACAGCCATGCTACTGCAAATAGCATACATGAAATTACCCGTAGCACATTTAGACAGGTGGAGCTGGGGGAGGTGGAAGGTTTCAGAGGAACTCTGCACTGCAGGACCAGGGGTGCGTTGCACTGCGCATTTAGACATACACTTACAAACTTCCCTTCTCCACCTCCATTGATGTACGTTTCATTTCGTCAGATGGATAAAAAAAAGTTTATACAGCAGATCATGTTTAGTTTACCCCTGCCACACACAATTAAAATAATTTTGAGATATAACTGCATAATACCTTAACGTATGTTACACAGTCTGTGGGCCAGATTTACTAACAGTCTTTTGGCGTTAAAATAGTAATGTCAGGATTTACTAAAGATGCGCAGTGAGGAATTAGCACCAAAAAGGTGCGGACACAGTTATTTTTGTGCCTGACCTTTTTAGGGGTTCAAGCGCATAGCACTGAAACCCAACTGTAATTGTTAGAATGGCCAAGGATCAGCAATCTCCATGTAAAACTGATCGTACAGACCAAACTGTACATTGTAGAGACTTGAAACTTGGAGAAATGGTACTTGGCTCACGTCAGACAAAACGCTTACCTCAGGATCGAAATTTTCGGGCAAACTAGTCCTAGTTTTCTTCGCCTGATCAGAAACAAACCAGTGCAGAAAAATTCTCTGGAGAGTGAATATCAATAATTAATAAAAAAAAAAAGTTGAACTTTGGGATGTCAAAACGTTCAAAAGGGGCGGGGCCACTTTTAGTAAAATGCCTATAACTCCTGACCGGAATGAGATATATTCGCCAAACTCAGAACACGTATGTAAGAGCTCAATCTGAGGTCACAGGACAAAAATTGTGGGACTTGGCCACTTGGTGGTGCTATAAGATGGAAAAAACATAAAAATGCCTGTACCCATGCAAACATTTGTCCTATCAACATAAAAATAGCTGTGCACGGTGTAAAGTACCACAAGCCTCTATAAGGACATTTGCGATGTTACAAAACTTTGTGGGCACGTTTGACTCACAGCCCCAAAGGTCTGTGAGAAATCTGAAAGAAATAAGCCACTGGGGGTGATATCACATTTTTCAAAGGCGTAAATGGTTGTGCATTGTGTGTTTTTTCAGATACCCATGATATTCATATCATATGATAGAACATATGATTCATTTCAGACAACTTTGCCTCTAGAATCACTGATGTCTCTCTGCTTGACTCTCTAGGTCAATAATATATAAAAAATGTTGAAATTTACCCTTTGGGAAGCTATAACGAGTTGAATCACGAGTGGTTATAGGCTTGATACATTTTTCCATATGTGCTTAAATGCCTTAAAGCGATTGAACCCCTGTAATCGCTGCTTGCCGCTATATTTGAATATGCAATCGTAAGAGTTTCCCTTTCAGACGCAAAATTTATGGGAGGAGATTATTAAAATGAATCAAGCAACGTGATTTACTAATGTTTGCGATCGGTATTGGACAACCAAAAAAATGCATGTCTTAAAGCAAGTGGTAATTTGCACTGCTCTTTGTAGATTGCACTAGTCATTATGGAAATGATCTGGCTGCATCTGTGTTCTTTAATGTGCACATTGTCAGTAAATCACAAACAGAATTTCCCCCTCCCATCGGCGCTTTTATGGAATTGCGCTCTAATGCTAATTTGCCCTATTTAGTAAATTTGGCCCATAGTTCATTGCAGGGATTCACAGCTTTGGCCCTCGAGGTCTAATTTCTTGCAGAGTTCAGCTCCAGTCTTGATCATACTCATCTGCATGTAACTTTCTAGTAATCCTGCAGATCTTGATTAGCTTGTTCAGGTGTGTTTTATTAGGGATGGAGCTGCGCTCTGCAGTAAAGTGGACCTTGAGGGCCAGAGTTGAATTAGTTCACTCCAGAATTAAAATTTCCTGATAATTTGCTCACCCCTATGTCATCCAAGATGTTCATATCTTTGCTTCTTCAGTCAAAAAGAAATTAAGGTTTTTTTTCAATGCAGCTTCAATGGGCTCTACATGATTGCAGGAATAAGGGTCTTATCTAGCAAAACAATCTGACATTTTCTAAAAAAAAAAAAAAATGTATATACTTTTTAGGGCTGCACTATTAATCGATTGACATTTTGTCAGTAAAGCCGGTTGCGTAATCACTAGTAAATCTCCAGCACCTGCTTTCAGATGTAGCAGCATTTCTACACAGAGCCATAGTTCACTGAAAAGCTACGCTTAATCACATTCATTATCACACACAATTTAATTGTGAGATTACGAAATCGAAAGAAATCGTTCACGATAATGACAGATGTTTGTGTAGCTTCTCGGTGAACTACAGCTCTTTGTAAAAATGCTACTACATCTGAAAGCATGTGAAAATACCACATTTAATGACATGTTTTTATTCCAAACTCACTTTATTATGTCAGTCAAGTGTTTGAAATAAATCCTTCTGTGAGATGGTGTGGCTTTTTCACAGAATAAGGTACGCGTAGTATTCTAAGCAGTGATGAAGGCATTGCGTTATTATATTCTGTATTATAAGGAAATTTATAATAACAAGAACTCAGATAAACCATATATTTTCGTAGTCGTGTGTTTATTGGCAGTTAAATCTTGTTTATTCAGCCATAGCTACAAGCATTTCCTTGGTTTCTTCTTCGGGAGTATTTGGAGTTTCTGCGCTAAAATGAGAGGCCTCTGGCCTTCGGATGAAGATTTACTGCTGATCACAGAACCGTGCTTCACTGAAAGATACACATGACAATTGCAGCTGTTGATTAATCGTGATTGCGATTTCATCTCGATTTATCGACCATAAATGCTCATCTTGCATTAGCTCGACCTTACAAAAGGTCATGCGTGATGTAGTAGGTAGCCCTACTCTACCTTTTTGTCATGGGTGCGCATCACAGAGCTAGTGCAAGATGAGCATTTGTGGTTAAAAAAATGACTGATCCTTTCACTAGACAAGACCCTCATTCCTCAGCTGGGATTGTGTAGAGCCTTTTGAAGCTGCATTGAAACTGCAGTTTGGACCTTCAACCCACTGATCCCCACTGAAGTCCACTATGGAGAAAAATCCTGGAATGTTTTCCTCCAAAACCTTAGTTTCTTTGCGACTGGAGAATGAAGTTATAGTATGGACATGGATGACCAACCAATAGTACTTTAAGTACAAAAGGTAATGTTTGTGACTACAAGGGAAACTACATTTAAATGACATTTGATAGTAATTTGTTTGTAATTTTTTCCAATCTTATTTTATTCTTGCCTCCCAGGCTCTTTTTCTGTCATGGTGTTTGTTCACATTTCTGGTTGAGATGGGAAAAAAACCTCTCACACATCTGCTGCCCTCTGGGCTTTCACACTGTGAGATTATTCCAGCTACTAAGCAGCTGTTCTATATTTTAACCTTTAGCTGATGATCCTCTGAGATTTCATTCCAAATCACTCAGCTATTTACATCTTGATGAGCAGAACCTCGTATGAAATACCTCCCGGGTCAAAATAGTTGACGTGCTTGTTAATTTTCCTATTAAACTCAATTTGAGTCAGAACATTGTTTGGGGTAAGTGCTCTCTGAGCTAAAAGATGTCATGTAACGATCTGTCAACACACAATTAGTGGTTTTCTGTTCCTCTCTCCTAGGAATAAAACATGCCTTGTTGTTGTTCCTGTTTGCAGAGCTTAAATATTATGTATTTTCAAAGGGAACAATAGTGAGAACACCTGTACTGTATATAATATTAGTAGCTGTTACCTGTCAATCATCCACCACATCTGGCATAAACCATTTGGAGCAGCTGTCATAAGTGAAGTGTACAGGAGGGAGTCACTTCTCCAGAGAGCTGTTATCATCTCTGAAACTCTCAAACATTTATGTTATCTGGCTCACAAGGCCTATCCCAAAACAGCCCTCACCATGCAGTCATTCCACTCTCGCATACCTAGTAACTGGATTCATTTGCACTGTGGGATACATCACTACTGCCACTAATAAACAGCATGCGAGTTGAAGGCTGGTCAGGTTGCCAGGACAACCATTAAACTTTGCACTTGCTGAATGCAGCAGAGTTGTGTACAGATCTATCTTCTTCATTAAGAGAGAATGTGTAAACTAGCTGCTGTTTGTATATCATACACAGCAGTCATGTATATGTTTGCATGCGATGCTTGTATATAGAGAGATTTACGTGTTTAGATGTCTCTTCATTAGACTTTTACACTCTGTAACCCTCCAGTTCTGAAATCGAGCTCAGCTGTAAGTGGTTGTATGGGAAAAAAATGATTAGTTGTTTCCTGCTTAGAGCAAATATATCACACAGCAGATAATCACAGTCCTGCTGTTTTTCAGACTGACAGCACACCCATGAAAAAGAATGTTTTAATACAACAATTATGAATTAAGTTATAGACAAAATATCCAATTAATAAGTCTATTTTTGCTCCACCTATAAAAATAGTTCCAAACACAGGGTTTCCACAGGTCCTTAAAAAGTCCTAAAAGTCTTAAATTTAGGTCTAAAATTTAAGGTTATAAAAAAGTAATGTAACATAAAATGGTACAAAAAAGTCTTAATTATGATTTCATGAAGTGTTACATTTGGGGACGGAAAGACAAGAATAGCGATATGTCTTAATTTGATGATTAAATTAAAGTCATATGCTGCACTGCTTTGTGTACTGCTCAACATGGGCTCATTGGAAATATGTGCCTCTATATACATTTTTGCAAAACTGAAAAAAAAAAACCATACCCATATGTATGAATCACTCAGTTTCTAGTTAAAATGAACAATAGAGGTAGTAAAACTACAACAACTTTTCCTTTTCACACAAAGTATGATTTACAGGTACAGAGTTTTGATTAATAAAGACTAGTTTTTACACAGTTATTTACATAATATTATATTATGGTTTCAAAACAATTTTAACATCCTGCGTGATTTGAAAACGGATACTTTCGAACGTTGTTGTCACATATGCAGCTCCATATGCATATGTTTTTCATATGCACGAATTCAGTAGGTTTGCTCGGTAGCTCACGCAATATGGCTTTGCACTTGAGTGATGAAGAGCGCCGGTACAAGTTCAGCGAAACTACGGTTCAACAAAACAGCTCATATTCCACATAAGGAAGTTAAAGTAGCACAACTCCATCAACAAATGCATTTTTATATGACTTTTGCATTTGTTCACACTATTGGGTAGGTTTAGGGTTGGGTTTGGTGGAGGGGATATTTCCAACATACAGAGCATTAACCTTTAGCGACATTCCCCGGATATTTGAATTCTGAACAGCCCCAGTATGAACCTCATGTAGCGTAAAACTTGTACTGTACCAACTTAATAAAAACATGCCATGGTCACATATTGAACGTGTGTTTTAGTGCCACTCTCTTGACATTTCACTTTGAAATTGCTGCGAAACGTGCAGTAAGGTACATAATTACGGTGTTGCAGAAATGTATATAGAGGCACATATTTTCATGGCCTGGGTTGGTACTGCCGTGACCAGGTAAACCACTATATTTCTGCCATTTCAAAAGCGCCACCTGCTGGCAGAGAATGAATTTGCAATTTAAATAAGCCCATCTGCTGTTTGAAAATCGAACATTTTTCTCATTTTTTTACTCACCAACCATGCAGTTGTAAATGGGAACCGGTGGATCGATAAGAAGCTAATGCTAATGCATTTTAAAAATCAAAACAATTAAGACACTAAGATATGTTTGTATGTTATTAAGTAAGGAATAATTGATAATGGGTGTGCATTATTTTCTAGGAATTCAATGGCCTGAAGTAAATTATTCTGGTTATACTATGGTTATCACACCTCAAGACATCGATCAGATGATATATTTCAAGGCATTCGTCCGGTTTTTGTCCTTAAAACACTATTGTGAGTTGGATTAATTTCTTACGCAGCTCATCCAAAGCCTTCGTTGCCAATTCCAAAACATCATTTTAGACCTAGTAACGACGCTTGAGCCGTTGATAGCAAACTATGTAATTAATAATGCAGTTTAGACAGACAGACTGGCAGGCAGACAGACGGAAAGAGAGAGATTAAGCTCGTGAATGACCTCTGTGAGTTTCTCTCAAATGTGAGCAGCAGCAGCGTATCTACTTATAGTGAAATTTTAAGTTCTTTTTCTTTAGGAACAGCGTCGTTGTTACCTCGCTTGTGAGAACTGTCATGTAGTTTTTAAGTTGTCAGAGCAGCGCTAACAACATTAGCGCATATGTTAACGTGTGTGCTGACTGTGATGTGTGTGCGTCTGTAAGAGATAGAGTGTGGGAGTAATAGAGTATGTGTTTTCCATACATAATAAAACATAATTTTGTGGCAAAAACATGGAAATAATCTGTCGTTTTTATCCTGTTGTTTACTGTATTTATTTGTTTGGCCAGTGTCGTTGTGTGTTTTGTTTATTTTTCTGTTTTAGGCTGTAAGGACCTTTGAAATACCTTTGAAATAACAGAAATAGTGTGCCGAAGTGATATAGACATGTAATGCGGTCAGGAGCTGCCTGGAACTACAGTCGCCATGCGTTTCCCTAAAAATAATGCACATCTTCAGAATGTTCGTAAGCCAATCAGATTCAAACATTCAACGGCCCTGTAGTATAAATGAATATAATTGATATATAATAATTGTTTAAACAAATACAATAATTTATACTTTTGACTTTTGAAGTTAGCATTTTGTACAACATTTTAGTGGTCACTTGTTTTGTTCCTGAATGAATCAGCGTTTTAAACTAATCAGTTGAATAAATGATTCAATGACTCACTTTTTGCCATCTACTGGTGTAATGACTTAATATGCAAAAAGACTATATAGCCCCACGTATAAACTTTTATTCACTTCAAAATATGAGAAAGAGATGGTGGTGCACTGTATGAAAGATTCTGTTGGCAAAATCACAGGTTGAGTACAGCTGTACAGCTGAGTTGGGTATACAGGAATTGCAGTCATAGATATGTTGATTCTTTGCCTGTTTGTCAAGCATGAAACTCATTTCCAGGTTTTTTATTCCCTTGTATTATTCTTACTAAAGATTATTTTGGTCAGTCCAGCTGAACAATCAGTTAGTTGCTGATAGATTTATACATCTATAACCTTGGAAAAGAAACAATTAAATAAAAATATGAAAGTATATACACAAGTGAAGGTCAACAAACCAGAAGACGCGCTGTGGTCTGTTCACTGCAGCATCTGCTATCATTAAAAACACCACTGGGATGGCTTGTCAAAATTGCTACACATTCTGTTGTCAAGAATGTTGTTGAGCAACCACACAAATTTATCATATCACTAAATGACTTTCTTTGACAGTTTAAATCTCTATGCTTAAATACAATGCATTGTTAAAATGCTGACAGGGATCTTCTCACCTATATAGATTAAAGGGATAGTTCACTCAAAAATGCTTCATCATTTCCTCACCCTGAAGTTGTCCCAAACCTTTATAAGTTTCTTTCTTCTGTTGAATACAATAGAAGATATTCTATAGAATGTTCTTTGTGTTCAACAAATATTCATACAGGTTTGGAACAACTTCAGGGTAAGGAAATTATGACAAAATGTTAATTTTCGGGCCACTATCCCTTTAAATGGTTGTGAATCAGAAGTTGACTATGTTCAATGAGGAGCATAAAGATGTGGTACACTTGCTAAAGACATTTCTCTGCAAGCTGAAACTTGCCATTTGAGGCTCTGGGGCACTTTAACAATCATCACGCTATGGTAAAGTGCTTAGTAGACTTAGCATTGCTTGCTTTTTTTTAATCAAAGGACATAGAGACAAGAGACATAACAACGCCTGGGTCTGTGGTTTGTATGTGATGATGCATTGCAGTTGATAGGAGTTATTTTAGGGACTGTTTCCATGGTCATGGTTAGGGGGTCTCCAGGAAAGCTCAATATAACTGCAGCCACTTGTTGAGCGGTGGCCTGTCATTGTTGTGATATTTCTAAACATCTTCATTGACTAGAAAACAATGACAAATCAATGAATATTTTACATGTATGAAATGGTATCTGGAAACTTTAAACCTCTTTATAATAGAATCCCATCCAATGACTGTGCATTTTTAATTTCAGTCACATTTCAGTAATAATTTATATCATATCTGCCTTTTGTCATCCACTAAGGAAACAGAAGCAACAGTACTCTGCTGAGCAATTTCCTTCTATTTGACAGACATTATATTTATAAAATATCAATAGGTATTCCAGTTGTTTAATTATATAGGCTACAAAACACTTGAACGTAGTCTGTTTAAATAGTCTAAATGTGCCAGCAGTGCCAAGAAGACAGTTTGACTTCTACAAAACGAGCCCCAACAGATTGAGCCTTCAAAATTACCTATAGAAAATCCATTTAGAAAGTTAATCCCTCTGGAAGTTGTTTCTAATTCATACTCTGGTGGCATGCACATCTTTCAACTTATTTAAACTTTCTGTAACGTGAGGCTCACAATACAAGGACAATTTAGTACATGCACGAACTACAGCTACTGGAGCATTTACAATCTGGATTGGGCAACATTCCGTTTAAGAGGGGCGTGTTTACTAGTTTTTCATCGGAATGTAGGCGCACACTGGGCTGAGCTTCAGGTGAACGCGGCTGCACGCAATGTGGCTCTCATTCACATCTGTACAAACTCAGGCTTAGTTTATTTACACACGCCGGTTCATCACAGACGCTGCTTTTGACAGGTAACTCGCTACTACTTTTATGCGTGCTGCGTTTATATGTTTTGTTTGTCATCGTTAACAAGTTTTACTTTCACAGAGGATGCTCTGTAGACTATAACGAAATGTGTACTGTAAAAGTATTTCATTATGATGTACACCTTTTTTCACATTTTTTTTTTTTTTTTTTTTTTTTTTTAACTCGACAATAATTTCTGTCATTTCTAATTAGAGCATCAGTTTTTTCTTTACCATTAACTCAACTCAAAGTGGCTGGAAATATTCAATGATCTATCACTGCTGTTGTCACTTTGATTTTACTGAAAAAAGACGGCAATTTAAACGTGACTTAACGATAATATATTATGATAATATATAGAAATGTTGTTGTTATTATTATTATTATTATTATTATTATTATTATTATTATTATAAAGAAAATATATCCTGTTGAGTGAATGGATAATGACGCGTAACGACAAACGCAATATTATATCTCTTCTCAGATGATATTCAGCGCCTGAAGATGTGAATCTGAAACTGAATGTGAAATCTACGGGAGGACCAAGTGTCCTGACCGAAGTGCCGTTATTTTCTCTCAAGGACAACTGATGTGTGACTGAGAGGCTCAGATAGAGTTCACAGAAACCCACCTGAAGACAGAAGATCTGAAGTCTGCCGCTTACAACCAGACCTTCTCCTTGTGAGCTCGGACGCTGGACACTGATGTGAAACTGAAAGCGGTTCAGTTTGCTCTATGAAACAGGGAGAACCCTAAATAAGGCAAATGAACGGAGACGATGTGAAATAGCTTATATTTATTTTCAACGATTGTGTAGGATTCAGGTCATCCTCTTTGGGTTCTGCGTGTGAGAAAACTTCAGGAAAAGTACCCAGCAGAGGAGACACTCGTGAAATATGGATGCAATTAGATTTCCCGACTTTTTTGATAATAAAAACCACTGGGAACACACTTCTCGTGGTCTTTACTTCATCAGATGAGTCCAGTTTCACATCTAAAGAAGTTATTTTGTGCCACCTGACGACGACTTAAAATGCAGAAGTCAAACAACAGGTATGTGGATCATTCCCTCTACTGTGTGTGGAAACACGTTGATTTTATTGTATCGCTGAAGGGAAGATGAGAATGAACAAAGGAAAAAAAAAGGAAAATTCTCTTATTAGTTAAAGCTATGGGTCACTGACATAATGATAAAAAATACAGTAAAAAAACAAAAACGAAAAAACACTAACGTGTTTTCATCTCTGATTGAAATTGTAATTATTTTATTATTGTTTTTATTTGATGCTTACCTTTCAAACTTTAACACCAACACAAGGGAGGCCATTTTTGTCATGTGACAGGAAAACATGTGACCCTTTGAAAACTATATATAATTAAAATATTTTTTTCATTTTTCATCTCAGACATCCTCATTTGTTATTGACATATGCTTGTTTGCTGCATTTAAAGTATACAAATTTCAGTCACAGATACTTTGTGATTTTTATGTTATTTGTTCCAATTTTTCTATATATATAGGATATATTTACATTTCTCTGGAATTTTCTCCTTTTTTTTTTGTAATATTTTTAACTATTATCATAGCTTTTTTTTTTAATCAAGCCTGCATTTATTTGATCCAAAATACAGCAAAAGCAGTAATATTATGAAATATTTGTACTATTTAACATAACTGCTTTCTATTTGAATATATTTCAAAATGTAATTTATTCCTGTGATCAGAGCTGAATTTTCAGCATCATTACTCCAGTCTTTAGTGTCACATGATCCTTCATAAATCATTCTAATATGCTGATTTGCTCTTCAAGAATATTTATCAATAATATTATCAAGAATAATATCAATATTTAAAACAGGGTTCTTTGATGAATAGAAAGATTTAAAGATCAGGATTTATCTGAAATAAAAAGCTTTTGTAACATTATGCACTACACCATTCAAAAGCTTGGGAAAGAAATGATAAAAATTAATACTTCTATTTAGCAAGGATGCTTTAAACTGAAGAAAACGTTATGACAAAGACATTTATAATGTTACAAAAGCTTTTTATTTAAGACAAATGCTGTTCTTCTGAACTTTCTATTCATCAAAGAAACCTGAAAAAAACCTACTCTAAGCTGTTTTCAACATAATAAAAAATGAGTAGCAAATCATAATGATTTTTGAAGGATTATGTGACTGGAGTAATGATAGTAAAAATTCAGCTTTGAAATCACAGGAATAAATTACATTTTAAACTATATTCGAATAGAAAACATAGTTTTCGAATAGTCGAATAGTTATTTTAAATAGTAAAAATATTTCAAAATTGTGCTTTTTTTTGCTGTACTTTGGACCAGATAAATGCAGGCTTGGTGAGCAGAAGAGACTTCATTAAAAAAACTTTGGCTGGTAGTGTATATCTGCAACACCATTAATTAATATAATATAATTATGAGCTTTTTTTTTATTGTTGGTGTACTGATTTATATATTTATTTTACGTCTTGTTAGTAAAATTCTTGGTTATGGATGAACACTTTTCTAAAATGGTTTTAAAATGGTCCCACATCCAGGAAACAGCTGTTTAATCTAATCTTTAAGAAGAGAACAGTTTACTGTTCGCATAAACTTGAGGTGCTTCGGCATGACCCATAAACAAATTTAAGACCCCAGTTAAGTTCACATTTAGCACTTTGTGGTTCCTCTGCCAGAAACCTAATGGTTGCAGACCCATTCAAGGTTTCTTTCATGTGGCTTTAAATGGTTTAACTGTAAAATAAGATATTTAGCATTAAAAGATTATTAATGTTAAAGTCAAATTGTCATGAGGGGCACAGGTTTATGTTCTTACCTTCAGGCTATAGCAGTCAAAACCATCTAAATGAACATTATTATTGCTTTTTAACCATACACCTCTTGACCCTTGACCCTTCCAATAAGCAATAAACTTAAGCTTTAATATGCTAAACTGCTGAGTGCAGGTTGTGCTGTTGAGAATTTTAATTTGCACAATTATGACACATTACTTACAGTTTGTATCTCTTTTGACTCTTTATTCACAAGGATTACAGATGCACATGTAATCACAGGAAGATGTATTTCATTATTTTGCTTCTAAATCAGTTCTTTGTGGGAGTGTATTGTTTATAATTGAGCAGTGTCCACTCTGGGTTGCTAATAAAATAAGCCTCTTAGCTCATAAGCACATGTCCACAGAAGATTAGGAGTAACAATGTTTGTACGCAAATGTATGATGGAGAAAGGAATATTGTGGCGTGTTTACATGAGTTTTCCCCTATAAACTTCTCAAATTTCAAATTCACAGGCACTACAACAATAGAAAAGAGGATAGTTGGGCTTTAGCAATGCTATAAAGAGTTTCTGAGAATCTGCTTCTTTGATGAGTCAATCGTTGTGTGGTCTCTTAGTATTCTGACCTCACTGGTGGGAGTCAGAGTCATACTCTAAAAATGCACGTAAACATGTTTTCTCAGTGGCTGTGATTTTTCAATGTATAGGATACACTGTCACTATTTGTTGTCATTAATCAAGAGTCTTTGATGTAGAGCAACAACACATACACAGTGAGCCCACGGCTCCATTTTAAAGTCAAATAGGGTGGTGTACGTCTGTGATTGACTTACATGATTTATTTTCTCTGTCTCCAGGAAACTGTCTCTGTGCCAGGCCCTTACCATCATAACACTGCTGTTGTCTCCAGGTTGCCTGTCCTCTCTGCCTGTAAGATATTTCCTATCCCGTTATCCTTCAGTTTATGAACAGTTTGCTACAACTTCAATGTCCTGTCAGGCAGTTAAGCTGAATTTTTAAGGACAAGCTTGAACAGTCAGTTGGGTATGCTCAGATTGGCAAGGCTCGCTGCCAAGGTTTTGCTCACTTTAACTAGAGTGTTGTCTTTCCTGTTGATTGCCAAGAGCAGAGCTTAATCAGAGCAGCCCAGGCCGGATCACCTAGGGGGATTCAGAGACCGGGATGCCACCCTGTACTGTTTTGGAATTGCTGTTTACACAGCATTGCAGAAATGATCAGTTAAGAAGAACATGACGTTTGGCTCATGCACTCTCTTTGACCTTTAAGATGGTTGTTCACCTAAAAATAAAATTCTGACATTGTTTGCTCACACTTGTTTCATTCCAAGCCTGTATGAGTTTTGTTCAACTATGAAACACTAATGAAGATGTTTTTAATGAAACATTTCTGTCCTTCCATTGAATGTACATTAATCCAAAACTTCACAAATTTTAAAACGACTTGGTAAAACTGTCAAGCAAGCATTTGAGCTTCTCTTCACCATATGTGATGATCTTCATGAGTACTTACTATGTCTCCACCAAAGCATCAAAGTTTTGGTTAAATTAATTCTTCAATGGAGAGACAGATATCTATCAGGTTTCATTAAAAATATGTTAATTTATGTTCTAAAGATCAGTGAAAGCCTTATGGGTTTGGATGACATGATTTGAGTGAATTATCTCCATTACCGAATGATTTACTTACCCTCAAGCCATCCTAGGTGTACAGTATATGACTTTCTTCTTTCAGATGAATACAATCTGAGTTACAGTTGAAGTCAAAAGTTAGAATCTGCAAAATGTAAATTATTTCACCAAAATAAAAGGGATCATACAAAATCCATGTTGTTTTTTATTTAGTACTGACCTGAATAAGATATTTCACATAAAATATGTTTACGCCACAAGAGAAAATAATAGTTGATATATAGTTGATATCATTTATAAAAATGACCCTGTTCAAAAGTTTATATACACTTGATTCTTAATACTGTGTTGTTACCTGAATAATTCACAGCTGTGTTTTTTTAAGTGATAGTTGTTCATGAGTTCCTTGTTTGTCCTGAGCAGTCAAACTGCCCGCTGTTCTTCAGAAAAATCCTTCAGGTCCCATGAATCAATATGCTTCTGAAGGGCAGTACAAAATTAAAAATAAAATATGATACTTAGGCATCTAATTTGTTCAAAAGTTTACACCCCCAGCTCTTAATGCATAATTTTCCTTCTGGAGCATCAGTGAGCATTTGAACCTTCTGTAATAGTTGCATATGAGTCCCTCAGTGTGAAAAGACGGACCTCAAAATCATACGCTGTAAAGGGTTCATTTGTGGGACCTAAAGGATTTTTCTGAAGAACAATGGGCAGTTTAACTGTTAAGGACAAACAAGGGACATGAACAACTATCACTAATCAAAAAACAACAAAAAAAAAAACAACAACTGTGGATCATTCAGGTAACAATACAGTGTTAGGAATCAAGTGTTTGTAGACTTTTGAATAGGGTCATTTTTATAAATTAAACTATTTTCTTTAGTGGACTATATGTAAACATATTTTATGTAAATATTTAATTGAATTCAGTACCAAATAAAAAAATAACATGCATTTTGTATGATCCCTCTTATTTTGGTAATTAACCAAAATAGGAGGTTTAATTAACATTTTGCAGATTCTGCAAGGTGTATGTAAACTTTTGACTTTTTGATCATCTGCTGGAATGCCACTTTCTCGTGAATACGTGTATGACAGTTAAAGGAAGCTATAGATTATGGTTTAAATTGTAAATATGCATTGTTTTATTATACAAAAGCATTGCTTCACTTCAGAAGGCCTTTATTAACCCTCCATGGACGCACTTTATTGGACTCAGATTGTATTTATCTAAAATGGGAAGAAAATCATATACACCTAGGATGGCTTGAGGGTGAGTAACTCATAGAATAATTTTCATTTTTAGGTGAACTATCCCTTTAAGTAGGGGGGTGTAGAGAAAGCTTGCATGTACTACTCTGCCTTTGGTACCTTCTGGACCTCACCCAGTCATTTTCCCAGTTTCCCTCCCAATATCCAAGCTAGGTCTTGTCCACCAGTCATAATCATCTTCATTCCACTGAAATGACTCCTTTAAAACAACACAAACAGTAATCCAACAAGTTCATTTCAGAATTAAGAATTTCATTTCTAAAATGAAGATAGTCCAAAGTCAACATGTCTTTTTTAAAATCTTGCCTTTGGGGGGAAGCTGGTGTTCTGAAGGTGAAAGGTCGATTTCATTAATCCGCCTTGCCCACGGGCCCCATGGCAGACTGTCATCAACACTAATTTGAGTCTTTACTACAGTAATGAGGGCAGTTCCAGGTCATTCTGGTATTGAAGATAATGGTTGTCGGTCATAAAGCACAATTGTGTCTGTGTGAGTGCAGTCATCTGTCATTTTAACCCTCACAGCTAGACATCCTCACTCATTACCTCTATTCACAGAGGTCTCTAGGCTAAATAGATAGGTTCTGACCACATTCCATTTCTTCCTGCAATGATAACCTTATTAGTTGAGTCCAACCAAACAGATTTTATTTGTAATATTTAAACTGAAGGGGTTAATCTTAAGAACCAGTACAAAGCTCTGCACCAAAAAGCTGTTGTATATGAGCCAGTAAAACATCCCTTTAGGGGTCAACCTTTGGAATGCAAGTTCAATGCTCTGTTTGTATGCCGAAATCATTTTGTTGCGACGTGTTTACGTGCCTCATGTGACTCACTTGAGTTCCTCAAATTAGATTTACGTGATACTGAGGATGGATGAATATTATTTTAGGAAGACAAACAGCTGCTCTGTATGAGGTTGTTTAACATGAACATGATAAAAGCAAAAAAACATGCTCTCCACATCTACATTACATTTGCAAGAATACACACACACCTTGAGGAGATGTTAGGCCTCAGGCAACCCATGGAAGCTCCTCACTCTTCACGGGCTGTTACTGCCTGTTTGTCTCGGATCAAAGCCAGCAGCGGATCTAAGAATGACAGAGTAATGTTATCCTTGAAGACGATTAGTGGTGGTCTGATAGGAATAGCGCTTGTGTAATGGAGGCTGTGTGTAATAGAGCTGATGTGGCGTCCCCAGTCAAGCACCTGGGGAACACTCAAACACTTCCACAAATGTCAAGTGCAGTCTAGCATGGCAGATGAGCAGGAAATGTTTTGGTGGCCTCTCATATCATGTGTCTTGTGCACTAGTGTACAATCATATACACTGTAAGCACACTGTATTCTCAGTTTAGTGCTTAACATAGATCAAATGACTTTCTATACAAATACTGTTGTTCTAATGCATGAGCGTTTAAAAAACATCATAGTTGATCAAATCTGCCAACTCTGCTGTCTCTCTTTGTTGTTGTTCTGCAACCTTTAATTCACTTCTTTGTTTACACATTTGCAGTCATCCAGACGAGTAGAGCTTGGAGGTGAGGGACCACAGATGCATAGCCAAATACATTTCATGAATGAGTGGGCCTCCTGGGGCGGTTGGTCTGTGTGTTCACGCTCCTGTGGGGGAGGGGCCTCTGTCCGTACACGCACCTGCATCACCAGGTAAAGCACAGCTTTTGTTTACTCCATCACGCCATCTTTTCAGCTGTCAGATGATTATGTTATTATTAGTAATTCATGGGGTTATTATTTAATAATTGGGTATTATTAAATGTACATTTCAGACATCAGTTTGAATATTTGAAATATTTAAATATTAAAGGGGTCATGACAAGGATTTTTAATATGTACCTTTAGGTTAGCTTATAATGTTAATAAAGTTTTTTTTGCACCAAAAAAAAAAATAAATAAAAAATATATGTGTGTGTGTAAAAATTATTATCTTCAGCCATCATTCTGACCCTCTGTCTAAAACGACCTGTTTTAACATCATGATCAAAATAAAACGTCAATTGCCAGACAAATCATTATGAAATAATTTACTTACAGTTTGTGATGCAGCTTCAGGCAGATCTGGTAACGCTTTCTATTTCAACAAATGTTTCTTTGTGAACTATCCATAACACTGTGCCTCGTTTACAAAACAAAATGCTCCCTAGTCCTAACAATCCTCTGACACGATCCGGTATGCCATTAAAAATAAACTATTCACTTGTTCCTTACGCTGGTATCTGTACAAAGACGCTAACAAGCTGTTTAAATAAAATGCATCAAAGCTAATGTTTCTTCACTCCATTTGTCCTATTGATGACAGACTCAAGCATGTAGACTGTGTCAGAAAGCGAATGTGCATCTTTATACTGTATCCAGTGTAGACAAGATAATGGCAGTGATTGAAATTTCTATTTGTTTTGACGTGACACATTCAGCGCATTCAAGTGTTAGCCTTTATAGGGGTCATCGGATGCCCATTGATATGATTCTTTAGGGCCTTAATAAAAAGTCTGTAACATACTTTGGTTAAAATTTCTCAAATTTGGCTTGATTTGAGAAAGAGGTTATGATTTATGGGGATTAAAAAAAGCACAGAGTGGATTTTTATCATTATAGGATGGATATGTACACACACTGGCAACACAAATGTATGTTCAAACAACATGTAAAAGTGAATTTTGCATCTGATGACCCCTTTAAGCAACTGAACAGCAGTCGATGGAACCTATGGTGAGAAAAAGACTATTTGTCGATGTTTTGCACTGGAGGCAGTGTTTATTACCCTTTGGATCCAAACAAGCCATTTTCTGAGGGTTATGTCCTCATCATCAATAAAAAAGCACTTAAGTTATGAAACTTGCAGGTTGTATTAAGTGTACAAAGACCTTTTCTAAAGATCAATGGAAATTTGGTTTCTCATGTCATGAAAGTTTACTTAGGGGAGGCTTCTTGCCCCAGGTGAAAGTACATATGACTACTCTAACGTATTAATATGCACCTTTCAGGGGCAAATAAGGTGCCATAAAGTTCCTTAACTGACCAAATTAGCCCTTGTAAAGGTTCTAAAGGTTCAATTTTTGCACATTTTTTCTGACAGTAAAAAATACAAGAATGCATCCTGCATTCTGAATGGCCTTATGGTGTTTTACCTGATCATGCTCATTGGATTTGTTTAAAACATTAAATTCACTAATTTGTTGAATCTGACATATTTGTTATTGTTTCTCTCTCTAGAAATCTGGTAGGAGGGCCATGCCCAGGGGACACCAGGCAATACAAGATTTGCAACACAAAGGTGCAGTAAATTCTTTACAATTTGAAAAGGATGTCTACATAAAAATACATATCAGGTGCACCTTATCCTAAGCGTGTCAGTGCTTAATATTGATCGTTTTTTTATTTGGCTTCAGACTTGTGAGATTTTATGGATTGTCCACAGTCTTTCTACATGAGTGTGTTGATGCATGTTAACATTATAAAGTACCACCAAAAAGAAAAAAAATGTGTTTCATCACTAAAATATACTTTTATTATATTTTACTCCCACTGCAATTATGGTGTTTTGATTAAACTGCTGATTTTAAAATGTTGTTTTAGTCAATCTGCTGTATTAATTTTACTTTGG
Organism: Cirrhinus molitorella; assembly: GCA_033026305.1. Lineage (NCBI taxonomy): Eukaryota > Metazoa > Chordata > Actinopteri > Cypriniformes > Cyprinidae > Cirrhinus > Cirrhinus molitorella. The sequence continues at coordinate 34,035,867 of CM065118.1, read as the reverse complement.
ACACAAAGGTCTGTGTCACTGTATGCAAACTAAAGTTCCCCTTAAGTCTTGTGCTTGTGTATATATATGGACTTTTCCAAATTTTCCAGAACGACAAAGAATGTTTTTCATGTAAAACCTTTGTTTTAGTACATTGGATGATTACCAGATGAGTAAGCAGCCCTGGGATACATCAAGATGGTTTAGCGCTTACACTGCAAATGCAGTGTGGTCATATGTGTTCCTGACTATCTCTGAATGTGGTTTGAGTGATCAAACCATGAATCATTTCTTACACCTGTGATCCCATCAGCCGGGACAGATGTTAAAACCAGGTTTAAATGGGGTCATTGTGTCAGCACACAGATGCATGCATTGTGTTTATGCTGAGTTCTTCAGGGCTTTCTTAGAGTGTTAATGAATTAGGGCTTTAGCTGCTCTAGATGTGTGTTTTCCCTCCTGAGCTTTGCGTCTGTAACATCAGGAGTGTCCTGCTGACACTATGGACTTCAGAGAACTGCAGTGTAAAGCTTTCAATGACAGACCCCTGGTCGCTGGCAGCAGTTACCATTGGACTACCTTTCATGGAGGTCAGTGAAGCATGACTCTACTCTTTTGAAGCATGTGTTGTGTTACTGTGTGGATTTCTCCTTCTGCTAGGTGCTTAGTCCAACTGAAACCTGATTTCTACTACTTTCAGGATCCGACCCGTGTGAGCTCAGTTGCCTGGCAATTGGACACAACTTCTACTACAACTTCGGCCGAGTGCTTGATGGCACACCATGCCAATCAGATCAGGGGACAGTCTGTGTGAATGGAAAGTGTCTGGTGAGTAGACTGGTTTCATAATAGCTGACAACCACAAAATACAGTGCACCCTCACAAAAATATTTTAAAAACTTATTTTGAAGACCTGTTTCTATTCATGTTTTTACTATATTGCATTGTATGAATTACTACTTGTCACCACCATATGTATATGGTAATCAGTACCAAGGTATATATCATAGTATTACCATCAATGTACCATTTTTTTCACCACAGGGTTTTTTTGTGTTGACAAATTCAAGTATTTATAAGTACATGTTACAAAAACCTACATAAATATGTGCATGTAAAAATGACTGAAGGGACCATAAGAACCGTCTAGCCTGAAGTCATGCTGGTGTGAATTTGGTTTCCATCACATGAGGACTGGAAAGGAGAAGCACAGGCATAGTGGGGCCCAATCATTAGCACCATGTGGCAGATTGAATCCATATGTGTGAAGCACACCTTGTGTGTATGTGTGTGTGGTTGCCCCTCTGTGAGGCCCCCTTAAATCATGGGAATGTGCCATTGAGAATCATTATTTCACAAACTACCAAGATTAAGAAAGCAAAGGCAAAGAAAAAGATAAGGAAAGAGAGAACAGGAGGTCACGTATTAGGAGGAGGGTTGCACCTGCGTGAAATGGAGTGCACGGGAGGTCTAAAGAGAAATAGGGGCTTAATTATATCCTGCAGAAATTGCTGAGGACAGTGCACTCCTGCACACCTCCCTTCTACCTCTGCAGTCTACCCTTATGTCTCCTCCTCCACCCCTGCACTCTCAAGCTTAAGTTAAACTTCTGCCTGAATGGTCTTGATCCCTGCCCGGGCCTCATGATCCTGCTCTTGTTTGTGTGCGGTGGCTCAGACAGAGATCTCTGTCATTCTGCTGCCCGTCTGTTTTCACCTGCCTCTGTTTGGACCTGTGGACCTAAACGCACACAAACACACACAGAGACCCTTTAGGACGGTGCAGCTTTACTTTAGAGTTACACTTATATGGTGGAGGTAAGGGTCAGAAATAACAAAAATGTTTTAGTGCCACATTAAAAAAAAAAAAATCTAAGATTACGAGAATAAATATTTTGAGAAGTGTATTTGAAGTGTAAAGTCAAAATTATTATAAATGTGCATGATATTACAAAGTCTCAGCTTTCAAAATCTATCAGTTTTATAGCAAAATACAGACAACATGTCTATTACAGTAATGTGCTTTTCACGCTCTTTAGTGTGGTTTTTCACGCTCAGTTTAAGCGACATGAGAATCAGTCATCTTTCCGATTGCAGTGAGACATTTGTTTCAGTAAATTAGGCTGTACTGTTTTTTTTTTATTTGTTCTGATGTTCCTTCATGTTTATATTGTGCTATAAACTTGAAATAAAGAGGAAAACACAATTGTAATTTGATAGAACTGACAGAATTTGAAGGCTGAGCTGTGTTATATTGAAAGCAACAAAGCACAAAGCACTGATTGCTGGGTAATCATTACCAATAATGATTGGAAGACGTTAAATATTATTTCATAATTTACTGTATTATACCATGAATAAAACAGCTTGTGAGTAGGCACTTATATACCTCAAAAAAGACACTACAGCTTAATAATTAATAAAAGGTTGGATGCCACAGACATTTTTGCGGAGTAGGTGGTGGCTTTTTCACAAAGAAAACAGTGTAATTTAATTATGAATGTAATTATAATTACTTTATATATAAAGTATAACACATGCTATGATCTGCTAATAATCTCACATATATTCAAATAAATTATAGTGGCCTGGCAACTTCTCCTGATGCTCCAAATCCAGGCCATTTGCATGTGCAGGCTATACTCTCAAAATATTATAACTTTAGTTGCTACAATTTTATTCTTGAAAAATTTTGACTTTATTCTACACAATTAAACAACATATTACGGCTGTCGCAATTAAAATTAAATGTGAAAATAAATTAAAAGTATCAATTAGTGGGATTACATTTACATTTGCTGTTTTGTGCTGTTTTGGGGGATTGCTTTTGAGAACTGTGTTCTCTATCCATAGGCGGAGATTGACCAAACTCCAGTAAGGCTATAGCCTAAGTAACCTAATGTTAGTGTAATCTGCTAACAACGCACATTATATACCCATCTTTTTAGGCAAGTACCAGATAATGAGTGTCATGACATGAAATGTTTTTAATCCGACGGAAACTATGTCTAACGTGATCACAATTTAATAAAAAGATTGTAAGTTAGGCCTATTAATTGTAATGATTTCACTTCAAACAACAAATAAATTATAGAGAAAGCAAGCAACAAACACAGTATCAATGGAGGTTTTGAATTTTGCATCACAAAATCATAGTTTCCAATCGGATCGCGAATCACTTGATTCAAAACAGGACTTTAAAGTGCGTATGAATCATTTAACTTAGATCAGGACTTAGGAGCAAGTTTTTTCCCCACTGGTGGTAAAAATAATTCAGCTGAGGTATGGATGCATAGACCAGAGGGGCGGGGGGAGGGGTGATGATTACAATATAAAGAGCAATAATCTACAATAATGATTTTTTTTGTTATAATATTGCAGCCCTACGAAGTACGAGGTGATTATAAAAATTGTCCCTTAATGGAGCAGTGTTAATTTTGACAGCAATTTTTTATTCAGTTTTAGTCATAGTCTTCTGACTAAAATGCCATTTAGTTTTAGTCATATTTTAGTCATCTGAATTGTTTTTAGTTTTAGTCGACTAAATATCATAAGATTTTAGTCAACTAAATCTACAGTAAATTTAGTCGGCTAAAATGTAATGGGTTTAGTTACAGTGCAATGCATTTATTAAGAATTTCTCTCACTCATTATATAGGTTTGATATTACACACAGTTTAACTGCGGTGATTCACAACATGCCTTAATATTAAAATTAAATAAAACCACTTCTCATAAAAAACATGGTCTTCTTTTCAATGAAATCCCATGGTTAATTATGCATTCTTTATAGTAACTTGTTTTCCATATTCTTCATTCTTTCAAAGAGACATATTTATTTCTATAAATTAATTTAGATCTATAGGGCTACGTAAGTGATTCAGTCAGGAGCAGTGTGTGGTTTTCTGTCTTTCTTTTGTTGCTTGGTTATCATTTGTGACTCGGACAATAGCAACGAAATGTGGCTGCTATCCATTTAAAATCACGAATGCAATGGATGCAATGTACTGATACACTTTCTCCCTACTGTTTACCTTCATTAAGACCTAATCGGCTGTGTTTACGTGAATGCTCGTCAAAACTGACAATTTGAGATGATTGTGTGTATTTCTCAGTTCATGCAACGCGAAAGAGAGTGAGACGGGCTTTCTGTGTATGCTTCGGTGTCCGCGCTCAGAAAACAAGACCGAATTGAGTTCTCTATTGCGTCGTCCAATTTAGCCATATGTCTGCACTTTTTGTCCACATTTTGACATTTCTGAACGTTTTATAAGACGTGCAACAATTTAAGTGTGTGTCCCGCCGGTTTGTATGAATCTAACCTACTACGCAACAGATTACTCTCTTTTCAAATCGCCCCTCCCTAACATTTTCGTCTCGTTTTTATTCGTTGACGAAAATGCCAGTAGATTTTTGTCATAGTTTTTGTCATTCAAGAAGAATTTTAGTTCGTTATCGTTTCGTTTTCGTCTGTGAAAAATATGTCGTTGACGAAGTTTTTGACGAAAATTATTCGTCAACGAAATTAACACTGTAATGGAGTTAGTTTCTGCCCCAGGTGGAGGTAGAAACAGACTCAACTAACTTACATTTAGGCATTACATTTAGGCATTTGGCAGACGCTTTTGTCCAAAGCGACAAAACTTCAATTTTAAAAAGTGGTTTTAATTAATCTCGATATTGTGGAGTAGATTGTTTTGGGATTATTCATAGTTGATGAGAAGTGGTGAAATCATTTTTAGTTTAGTAGATGCATTTATTTTAAGAGTCTTTAATCCTGGATGCTTCACTCTTTAGTAGTGTCTAAATATATTTCTTGGAAGGTCTCCAAGATTCTGTGGGCCATAAGCTGTTCCAGTTTTCGTCAGGAGTGTTGCGGGATCAGCTTGTGCTGTTAAAACAGAATGTGACGGTGCTTGATATTTTGGCGTCTAATCACAGGGTTTGTATGTGTATGTGTGTGTGCAGAAGCCAGGATGTGACTTGATCTTTGGATCTGAGCAGCAGGAGGACGCCTGCATGGTGTGTGGAGGCCACAACTCAACCTGCCTTCATCACAGAAGTGTTTATCAAAGCAACGGGCAGAACAACGGTCAGCAATGAATCTAACTACACTCACATTAACTCAGAAAACAGAAAAATAAGCTCAGAATATGTTCAGTCTGATTTATGTAACCATTTTGAAATCAATAGTTTTATATAAACATAATGTAAGAGATGTGAATAAATCGTAACTGTATTTATCTTGTTTAAATTAATCTTGTTGTTCAGAGCAGGACAATGGCCAAACTCTAAAATCTGGCTTTTAGCCTTGAAATTCTTAACCTCACCACTGTTTGAAGTTTGAAGTTTCTGTACGATTTTTTTTTATTGTTTTTTGAAAGTAGTCTCTTGTACTTATCAAGTCTACATTTATATGATCAAAAATACAGTAAAATCAGTAATATTGTGAAATATCACTATTTAGAATAACTGTTTTCTATTTGAATATATATTTAAAATGTAAAGTCTTCAGGAGCCATTACTCCAGTTTTAGTGTCACATGATTTTTCAGAAATCATTCTAAAATGCTGATTTGCTGATCAAATTCTGCATTCTTTAAAAAAAAATTGTTCAGCCACCAAACTTTTGAACTGTAGTGTAAGTGGTTTCTGGGCGACAGTGACTGTGACTCTCTCTCTTTCTCTTCTTTATCTCACACTTTCTCTCGCCCTCACACATATCTACACACTCAGAACACTGACACCTCCGGCTTTGAACTTCTCTGCGTGAAACAGAACCTCTTTTAAAATCTCCCTTCACGCTGGCCAACTGAAAATACAGAGCATTTACATTGGGGAAAACACAGCGATAATACTGGCATTGTTTGGCCACCCAAAAAAATACTCGGTTTCCCACTCTTTTGCATCTGGATTTCTGAGAGTAGGATAACAGATTGGAGGCTGCCAGCACAGAGCTCTGTAAAAAGGTCAAAAGTCAAAGGAGAAAAGAGCAGCCTGGGTCGTAATTTTGCAGTTCAGTGACTTGCAGCCAGACCAATCCATGCTGCAGCTGCAGCAAGACACATCATGGAAACATACAGTTTGGAGCAGGACTGCACACCTGTTGGAAATAACTGTGTTTTTTTTTTCCAGTGGGCTGCGATGCATTACTCTCTCATCTGTTTCCCTGCAGGACTGTTTGGGTACAGCGAGGTCACTATGATCCCGGCCGGAGCCACGCACATCAGAGTGACTGATAACAGCAGAAACTATCTAGGTTAGAGCACAACCTTGTGTGTGATCTCTCCAACATGTGGTTCTCAAAGCAAAAGTGGCAAGGTGCACAGTGTGAGCCAGAACTGTGGAAGGCTACAAGAAAAGCATTTACTTTGTCTTTATTATATGTAATAAAATTACATATAGGAGAAGTTTTTGGAAGTTCTTGCAGTAACAAAACTTGTGCACTTACTGTGTTATGGTAGTGCAATGTTTTGTTTTTTTTTAAATCACTTTTTGTTCATTTTTTTTTAAAGCACTCCAGAATGGGCGCTCTCAGTTTGTTATCAATGGGAACTGGAAGATCAATGTTCCTGGGGAGTACAATGTGGCAGGAACCAAACTTTTGTACCGGCGCTCTGCTGATACTTGGGAGAGTTTCGAAGTTCCAGGACCTACTCAGGAGGACCTGCACATCATGGTAAGCTTTATAATTACACAAAAACATGTTCAGGTTAAACGTGAAACTTCTGTCATTAATTAATCACCTTCGTCGTTCCAACCCTGTAAGACTTTCGTTCATCAACACAAATTAAGATATTTTTGATGAAATCTAAGAGCTTTTTGACCATCCATAGACAGCAAGGGTCCTACCACGATCAAGGCACAGAAACGTAGTAGTGACATCGTTGAAATAGTCCATGTGACATCAGTGGTTCAACCGTAATTTTATGAAGCTACAAGAATATTTTTGTCCACAAAAAAAACAAAAATAATGACTTTGTTCAACAATTCTTCTCCTCCACATCATCCTAGGTGCCATTATGGAGAGTGCCAGGATGCAAGTTGTTATTTTTGCTTTCTTTGGACACAAAAAATATTTTCTTAGATTTGTCAAATTAGAGTTGAAACACTGATGTCACATGGGCCATTTTAACAGTCTCCTTACTATGTTTCTGTGCCTTGATTGTGGTAGGACCCTTGCTGTCTATGCAGGGTCAGAAAGCCCTTGAATTTCATCAAAATTATCTTAATTTGTGTTCGGCAGATGAGAAAAGGCCTTACGGGTTTGGAACAACGTGAGAGTGTGTAATTATGACAGAATCTTCATTTTAGGGTGAACTATCCCTTTAAACCCTACCAGCTAGTGCAACTGTGTTGATTTGTTCTGGTCTGATTATAGGTCTTGTCCACTGATAAGAACTCTGGGATTGAGTATGAGTACTGGCTGCCTCCAGACCGCTACGCCCTGTATCATGGGAGAAGTCAACTCCGGCAGCCTCACCACACATCAAACCACTTACCCTTTGATCTTCCAACCACTATGACTACCACTACTACAACCACAACCACTACTACAAAACAGCCAGTCACAAAACATAATTTCTGGGGTAAAAACCTTTCTACTATACATTATCTATTAAGCTTTTGATTCAATTACACTAGTGGGGGGCCTCAATTATACGTTCAGATTTTATCTTAGAGTGTGTGTGTATGCTAAAATCCTATTTGTAAAAAGATGGCTTTGATGTGGAAAAGTGCTTAGCATCGCATCAAGGTCCGAGCAGACGTATACAATTTTTCTTGTCGGAGCACTGCAGGTTTTTGAAAATGTAAGCTGTTGTAATGCAGCTCCCTGTTCTAAATTGAGGTTTGGATGATGATGGCGAACTTTTATATGTTAATGACGTTAATTACAAGTCCTTTACAAGGCAGAGAAGTGAAACCATACAGTTGTGCGCAAGTTCAAATTCATTTGCGATTCATAGATTTCACATCTGAAAGAGACGCGTACATGCGTGTTTATTCTATGAATCACACGTACGCATAATTGAGAGATGATCGTAAGATCAAATTTAGGATGGTTTCTGTGCAACATTTTATAAATGAGGCCCATGATCTTGGTTTAAAGGGATAGTTCACCCAAAAATTCTATCATTAATTACTCACCCTCATGTGATCCCCAATTCATAAGACCTTTTTTCATCTTCAGAACACATTAAAATATTAAGGTATTTTTCATTAAATCCGAGAGTTTTCTGACTCCATTGACAGCTATGGTCCTACCACAGCCAAGGCACAAAAACACAGTAAGGACATCATTAAAATAGTCCATTTGACATAAGTGGTTCAACCTTAATTTTATGAAGCTATGAGAATACTCTTTGTGCTTAAAGAAACCAAAAACAAGTTTATTCTCCTTTCTGGGCCTTGAACGTTGTAGTTGTGTTGCTGTCTATGCAGGGTCAGAAAGCTCTCTGATTTCATCAAAAATATTTTAATTTGTGTTCTGAAGATGAATGAAGGTCTTACAGGTTTTTAACGACGTGAGGGTGAGCAAATAATGACAGAATTTTAATTTTTGGCAGAACTATCCTTCTAGGATTAAATTTTAATGTTTAGTACACTTGAAGTATGTGTGATGGTAAATATTTGGCAGGAATGTCCCAGTCGCTTAAAGCTTACTGTTAGGAGTCTTTTGTAAATACATCTGTGATTTACGAGGTCATGCTCTCAGGTCCTGCTGCTCGCTGGCCTCTTCAACCCCCCTATCAACAGCAGCCAGTTCCACGTTTGGAAAGAGATGAAAACCACAGGAACCGACTGCCTGAAGTACATCGTAGAGGTCAGCACTTTATCATTGCTGTTAGTGTATGTCACTGCAATTCTGGATTCGGTCTTGCAGAATTCCTAGTGACTCCACTGATTTTTCTTTTGCACGGGTGACAAAGTCTGGGCGTTTTTATGTCATGAATACGTTACATTCTTTTATAGGCCACTGTGGGAAATGTCGCCGGGTACGAGGGAAAGGTGAGCGCCAGAGACAGTATTGCCAAAAAGATTTTGGTGAGTTCAATCAGTATGTCTCAATTGCCAACATAATACAAAGTGGTTTAAAGGGATAGTTCAGCCAAAAATGAAAATTTAGTCATTAATTACTCGTCCTCATGTTGTTCCAAACCTGTAAGACCTTTGCTGATCTATTCTTTGTTGACACAAATTAAGATATTTTTGATGAAATCCTAGAGCTTTCTGACCCTGCATAGACAGCAACACAACTACAAATGTTCAAGGCCCAGAGAGGTAGTAAGGACATTGATAAAATAGTCCATGTGACATCAGTGGTTAAACCATAATGTTATGAAGCTACATTGTGAGAAAAGGAAACAAAAATAACAAGTTTATTTAACAGTTTCTTTTCTTCCATGTTAGTCTTTGCTGTGCATTCATGAGTGGTGCTGCTCACGCAGGAGCTGGTGTCCTGATGTAGAATGTCCATTTCTCTTAGGCCTTTAAGCGTCACCCAATTCTGATGTTTTACTCATATGTGATACAGATAGGATGTGTTCTATCTATGACCATGTAAACAGGGAAAAAACGCATACATTCGGATATTTCAAGATTGGTTCAGGCATTGCGTTCTGTATGTCATTAAAACTGTGACAATTTGGTACTTCTCTGCATTTTAACATGCATTCACACCATATCATAATTACTGTAATTTCGGGATGACAACACGTGACGTTCTACTCAGAGCTGTTCACGTCCTCGGACTAGGAATTATACTTTTCTATGACAACATTATCAACGCCTAAACGTTGGACGGGTGGTACAGCGGTCATGTGGTACAAGTCGTAGCTCTCACAAGATTCCCAGTTCACATGTTGTAATTACAAGTTCTACTAGGACATGAACGCTTTTTACATGTTGGAATCTCGTAATTACGTGAATTCTGATACAGCATGAACACACCTTTATTCTCAGGAGGAAGCACATGTGGAGGCGGCAGTGTTGCCAAGTCTGTGATTTTCCTGCAGAATTGGGCTACTTTAACACTGTTGCCGCGGGTTGTTTTTCATGTCCGCGGGTTAAAGTGACCCCAATATGGTAATATTTAGCTCTTGGAATTTTAATTGTACTGGAAACATGATTGGGCTAGTTTTGAGTAGAAATTCGGTGGGTTTTTGTTGTGAAAACTTGGCAACCGTGGGAGGCGGTAAATGACAACAATGCAGGAAACATGAAGAAGGAATGGCAAGTGTAAACACATAAATCAGATATGGGTCACAACTGAAAGAATGTGTAAGATAAATGGATAAAGGCAACAAATCAGAATTGGGCATCAAGACTTGCAGTGTAATTGAGGCCTCAGTTCATCGTCTTTATATTCTGGTTCAAATAAGCAAGGTTGGGCAAAAATTCCAAGCCATCCTCTCTTTTAAAATCTTCAGACATATTTACAAATACTTTTTTATGCAGCATGTGTCTTCTTTTGCTGGGTTCTACGTCAGAATGCCGACTCCTGCGTCAGCAGTACCACATACGCGTATTGTGTTTCTCTCCTGAATGTGTGGAAAAGATTGGCACAGAACAGAAGTTTTTTTGGTTTTCTTTGCACACAAAATTATACTTGTAGCTTCCACTGATGTCACATGGACTATTTTAGCTTTGTCCTTTCTACCTTTCTAGGCTGTTTCAATGTTTCAGTAGATTTGCTGTCTATGCAGGGTCAGAAAGCTCTTGGATTTCATCAAAAATATCTTAATTTGTGTTCCAATGAACAAAGGTCTTACAGGTTTGGAACGACATGCGGGTGAGTAATTAATGACAGAATTAAAATTTTTGGGTGAACCATCCCTTTAATATACATAGCATATTGGGTGATGCTAACACATTTGTCTACTGCGACAGTATTTCGAGCAAAAGTTCTGGAAAAAGTCTATCATGGGGAGGAAACCCGCTATGACGTCCAAATCATCCACACATACCGCAACCGTTATCGTCTGGAGCACCGGGAGTTCCTTTGGGCACCCAACAAATGTGACTGTCCCTTTCTGGAGGAGGGGCATCAGTACGTGTTGATGCTGCGGCGGCATATTAATTATGAACACACTCTCAATCGCATCCTATTGGAGGACGACAGCTACGCTCAGCCTTACCGAGCACGCGAAGACAGCCTGCTGCGCCCCCTAGAGGAGCTCTGCGGTAACAGAGGCAGCCGGACTCAATTCAGGGGGTAAACACACGGACAATCACATTCACAGCACATTTATTCTGAAGTTTAACTCTTGTGCCAAAAAGAAGGCACAGACAGAAACCCGGCTCTGACGCTGATTTGAAATCAATGATTTTACTAAAGCATTTTGCATTCCTCAATAAGGACAAATGGACTCTGTTGGGATGAATTATGTCCATGGGGGCAAAACCAAAGCAGTGTCACTAAATGAAGCACTTTAGGTGGACAGTCACCTTGTTTTAAAATGTATACACCAAAGTAAATAATTTACACAGAATTAATAATGCCCTTACTAGCACCACGTGTTTGTTAATGGCATACAATCACTTGACAGCATGTATATCTTTATCATGTGCATTTTGATGTTTTTTTATATATCTATTTATAAGCAGACAGTATTTCTAGAGGAAACCTTGATTTATATATTGCCTTATCATTTTAAATGTTTTACCATCACTATATTTGCTTTTATCCATTGCTATAAAGTCCCTGAAATGATAATGAGTGTTATGAGTCACATATACATTTACGCATTTAAAATAAGCAGCGTATACATAAAACTGTCTATGGCGGAGCGTTTTTGCCAGCGAACAGTTGTTTTCTGCTTTATATTTGGCAACCGTTTTTCCCTTTCATCATTAGCAGACTAACTAAGATTATCCAATTACCTTGAAGTGGTTGTTAAATTATAGTCCAGCCTTTCTACAAAACACACATAAACTCTTAAATGTGTTTTGTTAAAAATATATTTACAAAAATAACTTATCTTTTATGACAGTTACATCAGACTTTCTAACATAAACATACAATTAGAGCTAAACAGGCTGGGCTATTAAAGTCATTATACTCTAGATAACAGCTTTTTCTCCTTGTGGCCTCTGATTGGCTGAGAGAGTGGGTGGGGCAAGCCCCCAGAAAAAAATATACATACACATACATACATACATGCGTACATACTAGCCACAGATCACTGAAATAAAGCATTGCTCAAACAATTATCCAACTTAATATGCATAAATGTAACAAAAGCTTAAATTCGAAAAAAGCCTATTTTAGGTAGATTCCAAATGTGACCATGGACCATGGATCATTTTTTTTAAATCATCTGAAAGCTAATAAATAAGCTTTCCATTGATGTATGGTTTGTTAGGATAGGACAATATTTGGCCCGAGATACAACTATGACGGTGCAAAATAATCATAAATACTGAAAAAAATCACCTTCGAAGTTGTCCAAATGAAGTTCTTAGCGATGCATATTACTCATCAAAAATTTTGTTTTTATGTATTTACAGTAGGAAATATCTTTATGGAAAATGATATCCTAAAGATTTTTGGCATTAAAGACTACTGGCTATTGCTACAATTATACCTGTGCTACTTATGACTGGTTTTGTGGTCCAGGGTCACATATATCTACACTGTAAGCAAATTAAAAATCAGCCTACATTTTAGAAAAAAACACTAAACATACAGACATCCAGCTTGTCCAGAAAACATTAATGTCATATTCCTTTTGGCAGTTGTAGCACATCCTCTAAAGGTATGTCTTTAACATGGTTGACATTTTCTGTTCCCATGTTAAATTGCATTTATAGTGCTGGTGATTTTAATCCTAACAGGATTGTCTGGAGGATCAATGTTCATTTAATTGAAGTCTGCTCTTCTGCGTTCAGAGATCCGCTGTGACCCATTTCCTTTGAGGTGGAAATCCCCAGTAACCTGCACCCATCCCCACTGTCTTTGACACTGTTGTTCAGTCTGTAATTCACACGCTAACGCTAACGTGACGGTGAGTGGCGGCCCGTCTCTTGATGCGGGCACGGCGAGGTCGTTTTTGATCCGACTGGCAGTGGCACAGGGGACCCAGGAGAAGCCATAGATATAGAACCACACATGCCCAACAGGAGGACAGCTTGACCCAGAATGTGGAGTAACTCCCATGGGTGAAGGTGGTCTCTAGCACAGCAGTCTCATAACTGGGGGAGACAGAATGGTATTATCAAAATTGTGATTTTAGCCGTTTACACTTTTAGTGTGCAAGTACATTTGTGTGCTATACTTGTGGCAACCCAGGTATTAGCTAAATCCTTCTCTTTATTTCTTTACACTACCAGTCAAAGTTTTTTAATGTTTTTTTAAAGAAGTCTCTAATGCTCACTAAGCCTGCATTTATTTGGTCCAAAGTACAGCAAAAACAGAATTTTGAAATATTTTGGGCATTTAAAATAAATGTTTTCTATTTGAATATATTTTAAAATGTCATTTATTCCTGTGATTTCAAAGCCAATTACTTCAGTCACATGATCCTTCAGAAATCATTCTAACATTCTGATTTGCTGCCCAAAAACATTTACAATATTTATTATTATAATTATGTTGAAAACAGCTGAGTAGATTTTTTTTTTTAGGTTTCTTTGATGAATAGAAAGTTCAGAAAAACAGCATTTATCTCAAATAAAAATCTTTTGCAACATAATACATGTCTTTATCATCACTTTTGATCAATTTAAAGCATCCTTGCTAAATAAAAAGTATTAATTTCTATAGTTTCTTTAAAAAAATCTATAATTTCTAAAAAAAATGGTATAGTGTATGATGTCACAAAATCTTTTTATTTCAGATAAATGCTGATCTTTGGATCTTTCTATTTATCAAAGAATCTTGAAAAATGTTCTCAAATGTTTTAAATATTGATAATAGTAATAAGAAAAATGTTTCTTGAACAGCAAATCAGCATATTAGAAAGATTTCTGATGGATCATGTGACACTGAAGACTGGAGTAATGATGGGAAAATGTAGCTTTGATCACATGAATAAATTACATTTTAAAATATATTCAAATAGAAAGCAGTTATTTTGGATAGTAAATATATTTCACAGTATTAGTGCTTTTGCTGTATTTTGTATCAAATAAATGCAGGCTTTTTCTAAATGCAGAAGAGAATGAAAAAAAAAAATGTTCAAAAACTTTTGACTGGTAGTGTATTTAACTCCAAAACGTTTTCATTTCAGACTCATTTCAGAAGATTTGAAACTTCACATACGCCATCCAGATCTAACCCAAGGACACCCTATATATTTTTTTTATTTATTGTTGTAATATATATATATATATATATATATTACAGCAGTTATTTTAATATTTGAATATTTTACTGTGTTTTGATCAAAATAAAACAGCCTTGTCTTCTTTCAATGTTACCAACCCCAAACTTTTGACCGGTGGTGTATACATCAACCTGAAGCCCCCTTTACAGCTTCCTAAAAACACTGGGAAATAACTTGATTATTTTATTTATTTATTTTTTAAGAATAGGACATCTCTGTTCAGATAGTTGTGTGTCTGTGCTTGTAGCTGCGCAGTAACACTTCAGAATAGGGAACAGAAACTCACTATTAATTAAAAGTTTTTAGGTGATTTAAAAGTGGTAATAAACAGCCAATATGCTAGTAATATGCATGCTAATAAGCAACTAGTTAATAGTAAGAAATTATCCTTAAAATAAAGTGTTAGCCATGGTTCTTTCCACAGGAAATAGGCTAAATATGAAAATTGTTGGGTGTTCCTGATGTTCTGGTACTTTCTACTCTGATCTCCAGAACAGCTCAGATGAGTTCTTTAACAACTGACCTGAACCAATTAGTGAGGGTCATCATTACGTAGAGGGAAGCCAGAAAGAAAACAAAGTGGAAGAAAAAGTAGCTGTAGGCAACGCGCTGGGTCTCATTGTGGATGACTTTCTGACAGCCTTTGTTCTCATCAATGACAAACTCTTCCTCTGACAGGACAGAAACAAACATGTCAGTACCTTCCATCTCATAGTGTTGTGTTTAATGACATTAATATGCTTGCAAAATCTATGGATATTCTTCTCACCATCTTCAGCCTCTGGGCAGCAAAAGCAACAGGAGGCTTTCTGTTCAGGACAGAGTGTGCGAAACATTGATTCATTAATTCAAAGACATATTTAAGTACAACGTTTCTGTAATTTTATCACCCAAAAATGAACATTCTCATGTTCCAAACTTGTTTGAGTTTCTTTCTTCTGTGGAACACAAAAGGAGTTATTCTGAAGAATGTTGGTACTCAAACAGTTTTGGGTCCCATTGACTTTTTACAGTTGAGGTCAAAAGTTTACATACACCTTGCAGAATCTGCAAAATGTTAATTAGTTTACCTAAAACGACCTGAATAAGATTTATATATAGTCCACAAGACAAAAATAATAGTTGCATTTATAAAAAAGGACCCTGTTCAAAAGTAATACTGTGTTGTTACCTGAACGATCCACAGCGTGTTTTTTTTTTTTTTTTGTGATAGTTGTTCATGAGTCCCTTGTTTGTCTTAAACAGTTAAACTGCTCGCTGTTCTTCAGAAAAATCCTTTAGGTCCCGCAAATTCTTTGGTTTTTCATTATTTGAACCCTTTCCAACAAATGACTATGATTTTGAGATCCTTCTTTTCACAATGAGGACAACTGAGGGACTCTTGCAACTATTACAGAAGGTTCAAATGCTCACTGATGCTCCATTTGGATCTCAAAATTATACAGTCATAGTTGGTGGGACCTGAGGGATTTTTCCGAAAAACAGGTGGTTTAACTGTTCAGGACAACAAGGAACACATGAACAACTATCACTAAAAAAACACACAGCTGTGGATCATTCAGGTAACAACACAGTATTAAGAATCAAGTGTATGTAAACTTTTGAACAGGGTCATTTTTATAAATTCAAATATTATTTTTTATAATATATTTTTTATTTGTAAATGTATTTTATGTGAAATATAGTATTCAGGTGAGTACTTTTTTTGGTAAAACAACATTTTGCAGATTCTGGAAGGCGTATAACTGTATATAGACAAAAAATACAGTGGAAGTCAAGACTGTTTGGGTTAGCAACATTTTTTTTGTCCAAAGCTTTTTCATTTCAGACTCAGTCTATAACAGGATATTTGAAACTTCACATACCCCATCCAGATCTAACCCAAGGACACCCAATATATATATATATATTACAGTTATTTTAATATTTGAAATATGGGATAATATTTCACCATTTTACTGTGTTTTGATCAAAATAAAACAGTCTTGTCTTCTTTCAATGTTACCAACCTCAAACTTGAAATGACATGAGGGTGAGTAAATGATGACAGAATTTTTGTTTTTTGGGTGGACTGTCCCTTTAAAGTTAAAGAGCTCAAATCAGTAATGTTTTCTGAGAAATTCACATACCTGGAACTCATAGCGGTAAACTTTTATCATCCAGAAAGGTCCAAAGACCTCAGCTAAGTATGAAGCCTCATTGCTGAGAGAGAAAATCAGCAGTTAGCCTTTGTAGAAATATCCCAATTAATAACAACTAATATTAATAATATTTTTTTTACTCACCATGCAAAGAGAACACAGCAGTACATGATTGCAGCCCCAATAATGGCCACAGCATTGCCTTCGTTTTGAATCTCATCCCTGCTGACTTTAGGGTAGCACACCGTCATATTGACCCCCTGATACTCCACTGAAAGAACACACAAAAGATGATTATTAATCACATTTATTTTCCATTTAAGTTTTCGGATTAGTTTTCCACGTTCAGGGTTTCAGAATCACGCCCTACAAATTCCTGGCGCATTAAAAGCAAATTGCTTGAAAATGACTAATTACGTTTAGTGTCACATTTACACGCTCCATTTAGGAATTCTTGAGGCCGTTGTTGCTGGGTTTAAAGATGCTTTAGAGAGCTGTGGATACTGTGTGTTACGTGTCTGAGAGAATTCCTCTGAGATGGGATTAAACTCCCAGCATGCCTCAGGGTGCACTTCAGTCCTTCATGAAGTCATGCAGCAAACAAAGACTATAAAGCCACTGATAGTTAAGGAACAAGACAGGACACAACAAACACATTTGCACACATGGCGCCATTCACCAAATTGAAAAACTGTTTCTCTACAACCAACAATAGCCTACTGCTATATTAATCACACCACATACGTGATATTTCAAGCCAGAAGCTCTGTATGTAAATCATACGAAATTCAAAACCTGCCAAATGCAAGAATTATTCTGCAATTCTTTTACAGCAACAGCTGTAATTCTTCTCCTCTGAACTTTGCCATCAGTATAACAACTGTATTTCAAATACCCATGTGAAACACTCTCAGCTACATCTGTGTTACATGCTTGAGAGCTTTTCTATGACCTCAGTCACCAAAGCTTTTCTTTCTGGAAATCTCATTCATCTCTGTCGTGTGTTGAGCGTGCACCATTCATCACCTTTGCAGTGCGCCATGGTTTTCTCTGAAATTCACAACTAATGGATGAAATGATGTGAGATGACCAACCAGGAAGAGCTTTGTGGGCTCCACTGGTGACTTTTTGTTAATGACTATGTGATTACAGCCAGTTTGATTAACTTTGCTGAGGGATAAATCAGCTGAATTACTCCACATGCACCGCTGCATGGAGGCTGCACTGTGACCTCGAAACAACAGATCAGTCTGTGATTCTGCGTTGCTCTATAAAAAGCATTTTAGTGTTTCATAAAGAGCAGAAGGTATTCAAACAGGTCACCAATCACTCATCAAGTGCCCGTTATCATTACTGTGACTGGATGGTTAGTTACTTGGCTTTGTGTTGACAGGTAGAGACAGGCTCACACATGCTGAATATAGGATTAGTTTCTTCCAAAACGATCAGGGTTAAGTGTTTAATGATCTTGCAAATGGGTAACGGTGTCATTATAGTCTTACTAGACCCATCAGCAATGTTGTGATCCATTTTATTTAAGAATTGTTTTTATACTTTTGTAGAAATTATTCATATTTTGAAATATAAATATGTAATATATACAGCTGAAGTCAAAAGTTTAAATACACCCTGCAGAGTCTGCAAAATGTTAATTATTTTATCAAAATAAGAGGGATTATACAAAATGCATGTTATTTTTAATTTAGTACTGACCTGAATAAAATATTTCACATTAAAGATGTTTACATATCCACAAATGACCCTGTTCAAAAGTTTACATACACTTGATTCTTAATACTTTGTTTGTTTGTTAGTTGTGCTAGTTGTTTATGAGTCCCTTGTTTGTCCTGAACAGTTGAACTGCCCGCTGTTCTTCAGAAAAATCTTTGGTTTTTCATTATTTTTGTGTATTTGAACCCCTTTCCAATAATGTCTGTATGATTTTGAGGTCCACCTTTTCACACTGAGGACAACTGAGGGACTCATGCAGATATTACAGAAGGTTCAAACGCTCACTGATGCTCCAGAAGGAAATATGATGCATTCAGGGTGGGGGTGAAAACTTTTGAACAGTTTTCTTATTTTGCCTAAATATCAGACAAAATAAGAAAATATAAGACAAAATAAGTTAAATTTACCCTGATCTTCAAGTCTTCAAGTTTTTAAAAAAAAAAGTTTTTACCTCCTAGCTCTACATCAGGTTTCCTTCTGGAGCAACAGTGAGCGTTTGTCCCTCAGTTGTCCTCAGTGTGAAAAGATGGATCTCAAAATCATACAGCTATTGTTGGAAAGGGTTCAAATACACAAAACCAAAAAATGTGTGGGACCTGAAGGATTTTTCTAAAGAACAGCAGGCAGTTTAACTGTTTAGGACAAACAAGGCCAACTATCATAAAAATAAATAAATAAATAAATAAATATGTAAACATCTTTAATGTGAAATATCTTATTCAGGTCAGTACTATATAAAAAAATATCATGCGTTTTATATGATCCCTTTCATTTTGATAAAATAATTAACATTTTGCAGATTCTGCAAGGTGTATGTGAACTTTTGACCTCAATTGTATTAGAGCAAAAGGTTTTTAAAAGGGGGGGGGGGTTTGGATACATCTTTCCATCACTGTCAACAACCAAAAACAAAATTATTATAGGGGGAAAACAAGCTTTTAGAATAGAGATAATAGATATAAAATAGGAATGTCTGGTATGTAAAAGCGAGAAAATGGCCTTAAAAGATGTATTGTAATTTGATTCTACTGACGCAAATAGTGGATTTTGGATGTTTTCCTTTCCACTAGTCTGAAAGAAGACATGTTATGAGAGCAAAATACCACAAAATCTTCAAATGTACTAGTGCATGAAAAAATGTATGGTTTTGCCTGTAGCATCTTGCTTTAAGACCTGAAACTGTTCTGCATATGACAAGCAATCTTTCTGACTTACCCTTCTCTGGTGGGCGGCTGGATAGAGCAGAGAAGGTCAGGTACATGACATAGCAGCAAATGATGGAAGCCTGCAGGAGTCCTGAGCGGGGCTGCTCTGCGAGCGACAGGGAAACAAAATGTCAGCTTAAATGACTAGTCATGCTTGATTTAAACTATTGTTTTGGTGAGAGAACAGAAACAGATGAAGAACAAATTAAGCACTAACTTTGCTGCACACAGGGAGTGACCGCAATAAAAGACATGATAGTGCAGAGGGCCAGGTTAGTCCATAGCAGGGCCTTATTCAGGTGGCATCCTGCTGGGTGAGTGTAGTATTTGTACATGAAAGTGAAGGCCATGGTGGCGATGGTGTAGAAAAAGAGGGTAGCACACATGACTGCCACGTACCACCTCTTATTCTCAGCTGCACCGGTTAACCTGGGAATGAGAGGCAATTCCATTGCGTTAAGATGACTTTCTGCCTCAAAATGGACAGAGGTAGATGCCACAAACATCTGGGAAAAGCTGGATATCAGAGGTAAAACGGGGAGATGAGTTTGAATACGTGTTTGAATGTGTGTGTATATATGAATAAGTGAGATACCAGAGCGAGAAACAGGAAGGGAGTGAAGGACAGAGATTATCTAAAACTCTAAAACTGTGGAGGGTGATATTTTATCATTCCAGAGTGAGATGTAACTCAGACATGAACCAGATGTGGTTTCATAGTCGGGTAATGGGTGTCTTGTTGTGGGTTAGTCACTCACCAGTTTTTATTCCAGGTATGTGCGAAAGCAGTGATGAGAATGAGTTGAATGAGGATAAAAGAAAAGCCTCCCACTACTCCAACATAATGCCAGGCTAAATGGAGACAGGAGAAAATAAATTAAAATAAGACATAAGATTTATAGGACACTGGGCTTTAATTATGAATCACAAGCAGTGCAAACAATAGTGCATAGAACAATTTGTACATAAAATGTACCACTTAATTGAATAGATTACACACAAATTCTGAGGGAGTTGCAAAGAAATGTGTTCATGCTGTCTTTCATAAATGTGGAAAATGTTCAATGGGTCTATAGTGCCACCTGGTGAATTTGAATAAGAAGTGCAATTCACTTTATCTAGGTTGGTCAGAGACTCACCAGAGCCATGAGCCTCTAATATAATCACATTAAGTATATAATCACTTTAGATGCAGGCTACTCACTACAAGCACCATGTTTGTTCATCACACTTCCTTTGCAATATCAGCAGGGATACACTATATATTGATATCATACTGGTTATATGCCAGTTTTAGAGATTCATTTATTGGTGTCAATGTTAAATATTTAATTGTGCATTCTTATTTATAATTTTTTATATACATATTTTGTTTTTCTTTGTCAACACTCATTTGAAGTAAATTTTTAAAACTAATTTAATTACACTGTTATGCAATATTTAGCAAATCTCAAAATTATCATCCACGTTCATACTGTACATTATAATGTTGTGATGTCTAATTTTACTTTTAGTGTTTCAAATGATGTGTTTTATTATTATTATTTAGACAGAGTAGATTCTAATTAATCATGACTTAAATATACAACTGGTAATAACATGCACTACTTTTCAAAAGTTTGAAGTTGGTAAGATTTTGTTAATGACTTAAAAGACTTAAATCTTATTTATTTATCTATTCATTACCAAATACAGTAATATTTTCAAATATTATTTAAATGGCTGTTTCTATTTTGTTATATTTTAAAATGCATTCATTTCTGTGAAAGCTTAATTTTCAGCAGCTATTATTCTAGAAATTAAAATGCAGATTTGGCATTCAAGAAATATTTCTTCCTATTATCAATGTTGAAAACAAGTGTATTTAATATTTTTATAGAAACTTTGATTTTTTTCAGGATTCTTTGATGAATACAACAGCATTTATTTGAAATAGAAATATTTAGCAATTTTCTAAATACTTTTGCTCACTTTTGATCAAAATAATGCATTATTGTGTCAAAAAATAAATGCATAAATAAAAATGAATAAATAATAATAATACTGACCCCACACTTTTGAACAATAGTGTTATTATTAAATTTATTTGTATTAATCTGCATTTTGATATTGGTGCATTTCTATGGGCCATTCTACAGAATTGGTTCAAAGTCAGACTTTTTCCACAAATTTTGTATATATGCAAATTGTATAATATCCAAGGTACACATTTCTAGTAATTGTGCAGTTAATTCTCAAATTTTCATAAAGTTTTGGAATATTTGTCCTCTCTCCAATTCGTCACACAGTAACATTTATTAACTTTACTTATTTAACATTATTTATCACTAAAGGATTCATTATTTTGAATATACATTGACCCAAACACTATCATAACATCTTAGCTGATAATTCAGTAGACTTTATTTTTGACAAAACATCCCATGTTTTGGTAGTGACAGCACATTTTCAGTAGTGACAATAATGTTTTGGTAGCGACCACATCACATTATAAAATTGATCCCACATACTAAAACATAAATACTAAACATTTGCAGAACTATACAAAAATTTAGTTTATTTCCGCCAAATAAAG
Organism: Cirrhinus molitorella; assembly: GCA_033026305.1. Classification (NCBI taxonomy): domain Eukaryota; kingdom Metazoa; phylum Chordata; class Actinopteri; order Cypriniformes; family Cyprinidae; genus Cirrhinus; species Cirrhinus molitorella. The sequence continues at coordinate 34,013,911 of CM065118.1, read as the reverse complement.
GATTATTTGTTCCCTTTTGTCACTACCAAAACAATAATGACACCCAAAAAAGTGTGTTTAATTATAGAAAAATGGTGTTACACACAGATTTTTGAACACATTTACCTCAAAATGATGAAATCTATCTACTCGCCATGTAGCTATGAGAGATAGTGACATATGAATATTTCCTGATCATAAACGTAGGGTGTGGTTAAAATCAGTCTTAGCCAATGGACTAAAACATACACTTTTTCAATAGTGACATGAAAATGCGGGACACATTATTACTTCTTTTTTTTTTTTTTTTTTTACATAAAGTTTCATAATTGACAAAAATATATAAAATAAATATTTTGAATTTCACTTTTTTACACAACCAGAGATATTTTTAAAAACAACAATGGAATAAAATGCAAAAATTAGTTGAAAAAAAAAAGTTTAGGGGTTAGGGTTCGGGACAACCACCTTCCAACTGAAAGTACACATTAAATGATGATTTTATATATATTAAGCTTACTGATGTTTTAAATGTTATTATGAGTTTCAATAGATAATAAAAGGATCTTAGTAAACATCTAAGATTTGAATACTTAAATGCTTTTTAAATTAGTTTTTGTTGATTGTGGGACGGCAGTTTGGACCAATTCTGTAGAATAGCCCATATATTAAGCCATATTGTATTGTTAAAAGCGCTGTATAAATAAACTAAACTTTAGAGATGATCATCTCACCATGCAAAAAGGATTCAGTGGGAATAAAGAAGGCAGCAGCAATCATTCCAAGCAAAGTGATGAACTTCAGAAACCAGAACCTAAGTGAAGATGAGGAGAGTAAGTGTGTGTTAGTTTACATATATTAACCAACTTTTTTATTTATAGTCCAAAATTCGTTGGGGTTGGTCCTACAGGCACCTTGGTTGACCCCTATCAATATCATGTTCATTCTCTTAAAAACTTTTCTCAGCAGCGTCATAGAAGAACCTTTAATAATCTAAGGAAGGATAAGAAGTGCACTTTTTTTCCACTCTAGAGAAACTTTTTGTCCAATGGAAAGGTTCTTCATGGAACCATAGATGCCAATAAAGAACCTTTTTAGGGAATAACGACACTGACCCGTTATGAATGAGGGCTCGGAAATCCTGACTAGACTTCACATCAATGAGGAAGATGGCCATCATCAAGTAGAAACAAGCTGTGCCGAAACACACCCTGTAGACAGCAGAGTAGCCCACCAGCATCTGACAGTCTCCTCCACCATGAGCCTCATCACACACCACATTAAAGAAAGGCACCTGAGAAAGAGTGACGTCTGTTATTGCGTGCCACAGCGTATTTGTAGAGTACAGACTGTTGGCATGTGTATCTAGTGTGTGTCCTGCCAAGCAGCTTAGCCAAGATTTGATTGGATGAGACTACAAATGAAGTAGAGTTTGGGGTGTTTACAGCACCGGCGGTACAGTGAAAAAAAAGTAGGTTAGGACCACTGGAGCCTGTGTGACTTGTAAACAACTTACATTCTCCCTCACTGCCTCTGACACAGTCTTGGACAGCATGAGGCATGAGACAGTGCAGGCCAGGATGTGGAATAATGTGTACATGATCCGCGTGCTGGTTGATGATTTGATGGGCGGACAAAAGGAGCAGCAAAGGGAACATGGTGCCGGGCCACAGCAGCAGCATATCTGATGGAAAGAAAAGCAGACCAGACAGGGTTTGGGATTAATCGAGATCACTCAAAGCATCTGGATTTTTCTGATGGATCAGGGCTGGTTGGCTGAGGTCCAAGCATCTTTTATCCTCAGCTAAACCCAGAAGCATAGATTGGTCTGAAACCTGGTTCCCACTGACTTTTCAGATTAACAATCCATCTTTTATGAGCATATACAGGATTTGGAATGATAAAGGCACGTGTTATAATGAAAAGTCTTTCAGAAATGTTTAACATTGTGCTTGAATCAAACATCCTGTTGCAGTTATTTGCTACTTGAAATACAGGGCATTAAAAATATATAGTAATTCCCAATTGAAATGTTGATATATCAACTTTCCAAAAATTTTTTTATAATATTTGTAACTTTGTGATTTTATTTCCTCTTGTAGACTCGTGGTGTTAGACTTGGCAAAAATGACTGACCCACAAAAAATGTTTTACAAATTTCTTGTTGTACACTACCAGCCAATAATGTTTAAAGGAACACTCCACTTTTTTTGAAAATAGGCTCATTTTCCAACTCCCCTAAAGTTAAACAGAAGTGTTTTACCGTTTTTTTAATCCGTTCAGCCGATCTCCGGGTCTGACGGTAACGTTAGCACTTTTAGCATAGCTTAGCATAAATCACTGAAGCAGATTAGACCATTAGCATGACCAAAGATTTTCGATATTTTTCCTATTTAAAACTTGACTCTTCTGTAGTCACATTTTGTACTAAGACTGACAGAAAAAGAAAAGTTGCTATTTTCCAGGCTGATATGGATAGGAACTATACTCTCATTCTGGCGTAATAATCAAGAAACTTTGCTGCCGTACCCAGCAGGCGAATAGATATTGTGCAGTGCCTGAAAATAGTCCCCAGCTATTTTGCTATTACCTTAGTGGCCATATCAGCTTGGAAAATCACAACTTTTCATTTTCTTTGCATATGATGTAACCACAGAAGAGTCAAGTTTTAAATAGGAAAAATATATCATTTTTGAACGAGATGCTAATGGTCTAATCTGATTCAGTGATTTATGCTAAGTTATGCTAAAAGTGCTAACGGCAGATTGGCTGAATGGACTCAAAACGGTAAAACTCATCTGTTTAACTATTTATCAAAATACAACAAAAGTGGTAATATTGCAAAATATTTTTTTTTTTCCATTGAAAATAACTGCTTCTATTTGAATATGTTTTAAAATGTAATTTATTCCTGTGATCAAAGCTAAAATTTCAGCACCATTACTTCAGTCTTCAGTGTCACATGGTCCTTCAGAAATCATTCTAATATGCTGATTTGCTGTTCAAGAAATGTATTATTATTATTATTATCATCAATATTTAAAACTGTTGAGTGTTTTTTTTTTAGGATTCTTCGATGAAAAGAAAGAGCAAAAGGTTAGCATTTATCTGAAATAAAAAGCTTTTGTAACATTGTACACTATAAAATTCAAAAGCTTGGAGTCAGTATAATTGTTTTTTTTGGGGGGGGAGGGGGGATTATTACATTTATTACATTATTACATTTTTATATATTATTTATTTAGCAAGGATGCTTCAAATTGATCAAAAGTGATGATAAAGACATTTATAATGTTACAAAATATTACTGAACTTATCTGAACTTATATTTATCAAAGAAAACCTGACAAAATTGTACTCAACTGTTTTCAACATAATCATAATAATGTTTTTAGCAGCAAATCAGAATATTAGAATGATTTCTGAAGGATCACATACCTGGAGTAATAATGCAAAATACAGCAAAATGCTGTACTTTGGATCAAATAAATGCAGGCTTGGTGAGCTGAAAAGACTATTTACTATACCATTCAAAAGCTTGGAGTCAGTATTTTTTTGAGTATTCTTTTATTTAGCAAGGATGCTCTAAATTGATTAAAAGTCATGATAAATACAATTACAATGTTACAAAAGATTTCTATTTCAGATAAATGCTGTTCTTCTGAACTTTCTATTCATCACAGAAACCTAAAATAATCAGGCCTCAGCTGTTTTCAACATAATAATAATAATAATAATAATACATGTTTTTTGAGCAGCAAATGAGAATATTAGAATGATTTCTGAAGGATCACGTGACTGGAGTAATGATGCTAAAAAATTACAGTAATAAATTACATTTTAAAATATATTCAAATAAAAAACAGTTATTTTAAATACTGTTTTAAATTTTTGCTGTTTTTTACTGTACTTTGGATAAAATAAATGAATGGTTGGTGAGCAGAAGAGACTTAAACATTAAAAATCTTGCTGTCCAAAAACGTTTGACAGGTATATTCTTACCAAATATTGGATTTAGTCTTTTGACAACATGTTTGCTATTTCTATTCTTTTTTTTTTTTGGAACTGATTGGCTTCATTGATCTGAGCTTATGCACCTCAGTTTTTGAGTGAACTTGGCCAAAATTATCACCAAATCTTTTTGTTAACTTGCTTTCTTTCAAAAGTGACATATTTACAAGCTATTTTTTAAAAGGCTGTCCATTTTTGTCACCTTCACGATGTTTAAAACCAGTATGGCTTACCTTCTTCTCTCAGATACACAAAAGAAACATTTTATTGTTCATACAATGAATACCAATAGGGGACCAGTGTTGTTTTGGACCTCATTGACTTGTTTGGACAAAAACAAAAATATTCTTCAAAATACTTTCTTTTATGTTCCACAGAAGAAAAAATCATACATGTTTACAATTATATGAAAGTAGGTAAAGAATAAGTAAATGATCATTAGATGTTTAGAGACAAAACCCTCAGTTGCAATCAGGGTTGCCAGGTTGTCACAACAAAACCCGCCCAATTGCTACTCCAAGCTAGTTATTGGGAGTGCTTCAACCCATGGCAACAATGTTAAAAGTAGCCCAATTAGACAGGAAAACCGTGGACTTGGCAACACTGGGTGCAATTTTAAATAGAGCAAATTTGTTTTGAAGGAATAGTGACAGTTTGTGACAGCTAAACATTTCAGGCCTAAAATACCATGACACAGTAAATTTGTGCAAGGTGGAGGACTCGATTTTATCCTTTATAGAAATTTATTTTGAAAAATTGCACAAAAGTTCAAAAGTTTTATCAGTGATTCTTATGTCTCAGTAGCAAAAAGCTAAACAAACTAAACCAACCAAACTTAACTAAATAAAATAAGGTTACCTCTGTTTTTTCATTAATTTATTTTATAAATTGTTAATTTACATATTCAAAAAAAAATAAATATATATATATATAGTATATATAGTATAGTATATATATAAATGTATATAGTCTAATATATACTTGAGACAAGCTGTCTAATTATTATTATTAAACTCAAATTGCTCTTAATAAATCAGTGGCAATACTTCTACAGCCAGTGAAGGAGGATGAAAACACACTGACTCTTAAAGCTCATGATGATATAGAATGACTCATTCATCCTCTTAATTTCATTTGACAGAAAGCATTTTCCATGATGCGTTTCTGTTGAGAGAAGAGTTTTACCTTCTCATACCAAACAACAACAATAACAACAACTGACCAAATGATTTTAACAGTGCAATAAAAATAGTAGTCAACTAAAATAGTAGTGGAATTAAAGTCTAAAAGTGGATTGTTCTTTTCTGGTGATTAAACTCAACCCCAATTACTTAACTTTGCATTTAAATGAAAATGCACCAATGCAGGGCTAAATAGTTCATAAAAATAAAATGAGAAATGAGCTGAGGACTAAGAGCATTACGCCAGAGCATTATGACAACCTGTAAACACACTGTCACTTCACAGTTTTTTTCAACAATCCAAATGTTTTCTAAAGCCAAAATCCAGAAAATCCAGTAACTGAACATGTTATAGTAATATAATAAGTGACATTAGAAATAGGCAGGCTCTTTATGTTTATCATTCATCATAAATTGTCTGTCATTCCTAAATTCTACAAAGGCAGATTAGGTTCCTGTAAGAGAAGCTTGAATCAAACTTTTCTTGTATTCCAGTGATCAGAGAACTATGAGAAAATAATAATAATCTGAAAAAAATGACATGTCATTCTTACATTTTCATCTCTCTCTCTCACCTGATAAGCCACCATGTTGAGGAAATAGTTGTAGACACCGTTATGGTGTAAAGCTTGAGCAGTCGACATGTCTTCTTATTTCTCAAGGAAGCTTAGTCATTAAAATGAGACCTCCAGAAAATATAATAAATAAAAAAACCGTAACGAGTTAGGACACTGCAATATCTCTCCTTTAGAGGAAATAGTCCTCAGCAAGTTTCTCCTGCAGGTGTAATGCCATTAATCCCCAACTGCACACCCTCATGTTGCTCTCGTGGGAACATCCAAACAGTCTTCCCATATTCTATAGGAGCAGCCTGGTGGCATCGAATGGTGCCAGGAGAGTGTGTGAGCAAGGGTGGATGCCCAGTTGCCCTCCCTCCAGTCGCCTGTGCTCACCCAGTGAGATTAGGCAACAAGAGCAGCGGGAGGAGGGGGCAGGTTCCATGTGTTGGCCCATCTGTCCCGCCCTTCCCCCAGGCCCTCGCTCCATAGCACCCTCACACACAATAGGATTGCTAATCGGTTTAGACCAAAATAATGTAATTACTTGCAATTTTGTGACTTCTCTCCCAAAGTAGCGACACTTTTGCAACTGTTCACTGATCTGACTGTAAAGAGGCCTCATGTAATCTGGTCATTATGCTTTGACCCAGAAAGAGAGGGATGCGAATGAAGCGGGAATGCACAGGAAGAGTGGCACATGTCCAGTCCCGCATTCTTTTGCATACATTGAACAGACTCAGAGTAAAACTTTAACAAACACTAGCAAACTTCACAAAAATGCCATCACAATCAGAGAAAATTTGTTTTAGTTGTTATAATGAAGTGGATAAGCATCACATATGTGGCTTAGCATAATATTTGTAACAGTGTGTCATGTCACTGTAGTGTCACGGGCTGTGTTATGAGTTGTTAGCGTGCAAAGCGGATATATTTAGGTCAGTGTGTATGTGTGAGGATGTGTACTGGGATTATCCTGGAGTTTTTAGTCCTCGTCTCAGCCTGGGTGACCTTCTCGCTCCGGTAGAGTGACACACTAATCCAGACAGCAGGGTCTGACAAACACGGTCCCAACTAAACTCATCATCAGCCTTCAGCATCATGTATAGATATAAATGACATTGTACACTACTGCTGTGATGTTGATTCAGAAATCACTCTTCAGAAGTAGAAATTCTATCATTTACTCACCCTCATGTCGCGCTAAACCTGAATGACTTTTCTTCTTCTGTGCAACACAAAAGAATGTATTTTAAAGAAAGTTGCGGCCTAAACAACACAGGACCCACTGACTCATTTTATGGACAAATCTGTGAAAAGTGCTTTTTGTCTTTGTCTACATTCATTGCCTACTTGTTGAGGTAAATCATTATATGTTGACGTGCATGTTGTCTGTTGAAGTCGTCTTAATCTGTCGTTCCTGCCGTTTTTTTCTCTGTTGTTTTTACTGTCATCCTTGTTGTTTTGTTCTGTCATCCTAACTGTCATCTTTCCTGTCATCGTGTCCTGTTCTGTCGCCTTTCCTGTCATCTTATTCTGTCCTTCTTACTGTTCGTCTTTTTCTGTTATCTTATTCTGTCATTTTGTTCTGTCGTCCTAACTGTTGTCTTTCCTGTCATCTGTGTCCTGTTCATTTCATCTGTCATTTTGTTCTGTCATCATAAGCTTCATCAGCGCAGTAAAGTTAGTTTCACGTTTGATATTCACTGCATATTCGACTAGGCTGAATTACTGTTTACCTGAACAAGTAGGTAATGACTGTAGACAAAGACAACATAGTACAAAGCAGCCGATTCTTTTTTGGCACATTTGGAACCCCATATGTGTAAAGTAAAATTAAATGTGTGTTTGTCAAACCACAGAAAACTGTGTTATTAACCACCCAGCCAAATTTGAATGATGAAAAACCTTGGCAAGTTAATAAAATAAGACATGAAAATCTTGAAAAAATAAGCAGTATTGTCCACTCTCAAACGCTGGGGGAGCCCACTCAAACCACGCCCACTCACGGAAAGCTGCCGTCTCTCTCAACTGCCAAATACGCTAAAAGCTGAATAGATTCTCCTTTAGTAGTACCTTTAAAGGGTACATAACATACACAGTTTCACCTAATCTCATGTTAATCCTGAGTACATATAGAGTAGTACTGTATCCTTAATATCTCCAAAAAGTCTTTCGTTTTATTATATTTATAAAAGAAAAATACAGCTTTACAATTTTCTCCGGAAAAACCCGAGCTTCTGGAGGCGCGCTGTGGGCGGAGCTAAGTTCGACGATCACTTACGTTAGGATTGCCAATAATACCGACATTGGTAACACTTTATAATAACGTTCAGTTGTAAGTCATTTACACGTGATTAGTTAATGATGAAATAATCATTTACAAAACATTCACAAATGATTAATAAGTGATGTGCTAATAATTTGTATATGTTTTGTTAATTCATTTACAAGTCAATTACAAATTAATTTACAAGTAATTAGTTAATTATGAACTCATCATTTACAAAACATAACAATGCGTTTATAAATGTCCAGTTTTCCCTCCACTGAAGATCACATCAGGTGCACAGTGCTAAAATACTCCAGGTGTGTCACAGAAGACATCTTTACCCTCACCAGTCAGCCCTTACATTGCAGTACACACTACAAAGTATTGAAAACCTGTTGTGTAAACACATGAATAAATCATTTACAAATCTTTCTGCATCCCCTATTCTAAAGTGTAAACAATTCATGACTTGTAAATGTGTTACAGATCATTTGTAGATTTTTCTTACATGTCACAAATGATCTGGTGTTTACAAGGCATTTAAAACACTTTTTGCATCTCCTAATCTAAAGTGTAAACTACTCATCAGTTGTAAATGTTTTACAAACCTGCCGGTTGCAGGTTGTGTGGGTATACACACTGGAGGGAAAGATCTACAAATGATGAGTAAAATATTTACAGCTGATGAATAGTTTACACTTTAGAATATGGGATGCAGAAAGATTTGTAAATGATTTGTTCATGATGTGATCTTCAGTGGAGGGTACACATTTCAGTGACAGACATTTCAATTATTTACAATTGATTAGTAATATATTAACTAGTATCTTATTAACAATTTACTAAGGATCTGTTTGATTATTTTATAATATGCTATTTTTAAGACAAACTTTTGACAGATTTGTAAATTGTTAGCATATTACTTAATCATTTGTGAACATAGTGATGTTTTGTAAATTATTAGGTCATCAACTAATCACTTGTACATGATTTATAACTTAAACGACAAAGCTCTATGCTAAAAATACTAACATATCACTTATTAATAATTTATGAATACATAGTTATGTTTTGTAAATGATTAGTTCATCATTAACTAATTACTTGCAAATTACTTGTAAATGAATTAACAAAACATACATAAATTGTTAGCATATCTCTTATTAATAGTTTATGAATGTTTTGTAAAAGATTATTTCATCATTATCTAATCACTTATAAATGACTTACAACTGAACGTTATTATAAAGTGTTACCCAGACATTTGATGCTGTTTCACTTACAATCTGCAGTTGTGAATCATGACAGGGATCATGATGCTCCATCTTTCAGTATCAAACAATGTGCAAATCCAGCATCGAACTGGTCCTCGTATATGAAACGTTCATCAACACACTTCTTGCTGCCCCAGAAAAAGGAACTGCGTCCACTGTTCACGTAACGCTGGGTTCTTCAGGAAGCTGAGCAAAGTTATCTTTGCCTTACAACCAAAACCACACGTCTTTAGAGACATTCTTCCAGAGTGAATCCCTTGCAGAGTGCAGCCGAATGAAGCACAGTGTAGTCGACGTGATCGCGGGTGCGCTTTTCTGGGAGAAATGCTCATATAAGGAGTTCCACCACCGATTACGCCATTAATGCCACGATCAAAAAAAAAAAAAAAAACAGCCATAACTTGTACCAACCCGGAAGTAACATTTTCGGCAAAGAAATTCTCTGTCATTTGTCCAAATAATTTTTTTAAACTTTGGCCATGAAAACTGTGGCCTTTTTAAAACTTTTTTAAACTTTGGCATGAGAATCCAGCCGCAAACCACTGATGTTAATGCGCTGTAGTTATTAGGTGTGTTTGATTTGAAGCAGCGCTGTGTATGATGACAAACTACCGCTAGAGTGATTCAAAAGCATAAGGTGCAGTCTGTTATAGCGCTCACTGTACTTTAACACACAACGATCAGTCTGTGTGCTGTCAGTGCTGCTTTGAATTTTTGACTTGAGTCAAACACACCTCTTATAGTGTTAAAGAAGGGGGCCGTGCTCAGCTACTCCGTTTTGTCATCAAGATGAAAATGGTGACAAACTGTTTAACCCCCTAACTGTCACCCTTCCCACTTGTGGGACACCTAAGTTTACTTCACCATTTTACAAATAAATCCTAATGTAATCATAAAAAACAATATATCGTTGGAAATGTCTAAGATTCCTAAATAGATATTTTACCTTTTTTTGTTACAAATGATGTAGGAAAAGTAATAGATTAATTTATGACAAGAGCACCTCAAAAATCTACTTCATAACAGGAGTTCTGACCTTTGTCACCAAAAGACTTCCTTTGTTGCCTTTTTCTCTATCACGCTTTAGAAATCATAAGAAATTATATATCACTTGAAAACTTCAAATCTCAAAATTCATCCTTTAAAAAACATTTTAAAATCAGACATTGCACTATGCTGGAAAATGTACATCAAAATCATACCACAAAATGTTTGCGTTCATGAATTATAAAAAATTAAGTTTAAACACTGCATTTTCATGTCTATGTTCAAAAATGACAGTGACAGTTAAAGGGTTAATGTTATAACTTCACAATTAAGTACTACATAGTTCACAGTCTTTGCAGCATGTTTCAGCAATGCATTTCTAACATTTATAAAGTGTTTAGAAACAATTGAGTTTACATGGACTTTAAATTTTTAAAGTGATGTTGTTACAGCATAATTATGTACTATAAGAGTAATATTAATAAAATGTATTTACTATAGGGTTTGGTTTTGGGTTGGTTCTTTGTAATTATCAATTATTTACTGTTATTATTATAGTAAGTATATGTACAACTAAGTCACGTTAAAGGGATAGTTCACCCACAAATGAAAATTTTGTCATTAATCACTTAACCCCATGTTGTTCCAAACCCGTAAAAGGTTTGATCGTCTTTGGAACACAATTGTGCTCCAAAACAATGACACATATGGATCAATGATTTTGATGACATCACCCTGCACTCCAGCTTCTCATCAAACTTTCTGTCAAATCAAATGCCCTCTAGAATCCAAAATGTCCCACCCCTACACTATAAATACACACTGAAGCTAGGGTGAAATCGGTCTCTTGTTCAAAAAATTAGTAATTTCTTTGGAATGCGGAATGGACTAGGGGATAGGGGACTATTCAGAAAGTGTAAATATGCTCTTCCTGTTTCAGTTGAAATTAGGTTAACACATGGAATAACGCTGCATGTTTCAAAGCACTTCAGTGGACCTTTAAAACTTTTTTCTTAATATGTTATTTTCAAATGTGGTGCAACCGTCAACCTAACCCACTTTAGCTTACAGAACTTTCTGGCAAGTTACGAACAAATGCGTTCTATTCTACAAGTTACATTAATAGAATGTTTGTTCCAAGTTTTCTGGCCTTTAATTATATTCTGAAAAACATTATCAAAAATGTTCTTTATATATATTTATTTTCTAGAACATTTTAGTTTCATAGGCATCTTCACATTCTTTTCGCTAGGAAAGCAGTGAAGACTTACATCGCTTCTCATGTTGCCCTTTGACTGAAAATTACAACCAAAAGCTGCACAATGTGGCATTTTCCAAGTTGTGTTTCAGTAAAAATAGCAACAGTTGCCAGTAGCTCACAGAGTGCAGCCGTTTTACTCAAAATAATGGTGCCCCCCATAGTCCAAAACGTATAAATCGATGTGGATTTTTTAAATAAATCATAATTTGTTTGTTTTTACTACATATTTCAATAAGAGACATCATTCACGTTATATTAAACCAGACGAGTCTTAATACCCAGGGTTCCCACACACACAGATACACATACACACACAAAAAAGATGTAAGATGATATTCCAGTCAACTAATGCTAATAGCTCTGGTGCAGTTATTTGAACTATTTGCTAATGTCTCTGAAAATCCGGCAAGGAAATGAACAGCAAAATGTGACTGTAAAGCAGAACTGCATGTAAACAGAAGCTTTTTAACTGACTGTTTGAGTTTATTGTTGTTTAGGTACTACTCTCAGTACAGACTGTCTGTGTACTATTTCAGTCTGGAAAGAATTTTTCAAAGTATTGACAGTTCCACAGAATCATGAGGCCAAAACTTTGTTGGACACAATACATTACATAACACTGTTTGTGGGATGCAGCTATCAGAGTGGAAGCACATTACAGCACGGGCATTGTATTGTAGAGAAAAAGTCTATGGGATATGTTTAGAGAGGAACAAATTTGTCTGTTTCTGTAACTAACACTCTGCTTCATGAATCAGCGTTATTTGTTCTGTAAATAGGTGCATAGCAAAATATGTGTTACTAGGAACTGACAGTTTAATTTAGCAGCTTTAATCCTTGTTTAGCTAAATCACACAGGCATGAACTTTTCTAAACCAATTAGAGTCTTTTAAAGTATACAAAGTGTATACTCAATGAACCTCTAATCTCTCCGTCAGAGTGAAACACCCAGAATGACTGGAGGTCTTTTCACTCAATAATTGGGTGACTTAAATGAGAGAGGAACACTAGCACACTGTTCGAACAAAAAGCGCCGCTGACAACATACAATGCAAATCACTTAGCTGGGCCTATGAGAAACATTTGATCTATGTTATTTCATGGGCTTTAGTAGAAGCGATGGGAAATTTATCTATAGACGCACACACCGCTCTACAATCTAGCTGTTACAAGAATGAATAATAAATAGGTAATAGTTGCATGTGTTATTAGATCAAAATAAGATGTTGGTAATATTAAAGGATTAGTTCACTTTCAAAACTAAAATTTACAGATAATGTACTTGACATCCAAGATCAAGATTCATGTCTTTCTTTCTTAGGTCATAAAGAAATTATGCTTTTTTGAGGAAAACTTCTCAGGATTTCTCTTCATATAATGGACTTCTATGGTGCTCCCAAGTTTGAACTTCCAAAATGCAGTTTAAATCCAGCTTCAAAGGGCTCTAAATGATCCCAGCTGATGAAGAAGGGTCTTATCTAGCGAAACAATCAGTTATTTTCACAACAAATTGACAATTTATATACCTTTTAACCTCAAATGCTTGCCTCGTCTCGTCTCAGCAATGCACATGAGTAGTCTGTGTGATCCGGGTCAATAAAGTTAGGGTATGTTGAAAAACTCCCATCTAGTTTTCTCCTCCAACTTCGCCCTACATCGCTGCAGAAATACCAACCCAGTGTTTACAAAGTGAACATACAACGAAGATCAAACTTTCTTTACAAAAAAGATAAAAGAACGTTGTAGGATGATTTTGAAGTTGAAGACAAAAACAAGATGGGAGTTTTAGGACATACCCTAACTGTATTGACTCGGATCACACAGACTACGCATCGCAGAAGCAAGACAAGACGAGCATTTGAGTTTAAAAAGTATGTAAATTGTTGATTTGTTTACCGATTGTTTCGCTAAAGAAGACCCTTCTTTATCGGCTGGGATCGTTTAGAGCCCTTTGAAGCTGGATTTAAACTGCATTTTATTAGTTCAAATTCGGGGACACCATAGAAGTCCATTATATGCAGAGAACTCTTGAAATGTTTTCCTTAAAAAACAATTTCTTTATGACTGAAGAAAGAAAGACATGAACATATTGGATGACAAGGGGGTGAGTACATTATATGTAAATTTTATACATTTCATGTATATTCTGAAGTCAACCAATCCTTTAACTGTTGTCACTATCTTAACTTTGTGTTTTACGAAAAAAGACATTTTGTCACATCTGGAAAAACATCATTAGATGGAACCATGAAAACCATAAGATAAACAGGTTAGTCAAAACTTCCAGCAAAAATAACTTTAGAACATTTAATAAATTAAAACAATTCTATGTACAGAACAAATATGCACAGTAAAAAAGTAATCATTTAAACCTTGAAGGAATGGTTAATTTTATCCCTTCCACATTTTGTCATCATAGACACGTATGGCTAAATATCAGTGCTGATATTAAGAATTTTTATGGTTATCAGTATCCGTCATTTTCAAAACCGATTTGCCGATAAAACCATTGAAAAGCATTTAAAGAAAGTTTTGTCAGGGCCTTTGTTATTCTTAATTTTGACATAAATTAAGTCAAAACCAATCAAAAGTTTTTGAACAGTAAGATTTTTACTGTTTTTTTAAAGAAGTTTCTTCTGCTCACCAAGCCTGCATTTATTTGATCCAAAGTACAGCAAAATTGTGAAATATTTAAAATAAAATAATATTTAAAAATAATGTTTTCTATTTGAATGTATTTTAAAATGTCATATATTCCTTTGATCAAAGATACATTTTCAGCATCATTACTCTAGTCTTTAGTGTCACATAATCCTTCAGAAATCATTTGCTGATTTGCTGTACAAGAAAATGAAGAAATTGATACTTTTATTTAGCAAGGATTCTTTAAATTGATCAAACGTGAAGATAAAGACATTTATAATGTTACAAAAGATTTCTATTTCAGATAAATGCTGTTCTTCTGAACTTTCTGTTTAATAAAGAAACCTGAAAAAATTCTACTCAGTTGTTTTCAACATAATAATGAATGTTTTTGAGCAGCAAATCATAGGAATAAATTATATATAAGATGTAGGGCCTACTTTGGATTAAATAAATGCAGGCTTGAAGAGCAGAAGTGATTTCTCAGAACAGAACCTTACTGTGCAAAAACTTTTGACTGGTTCTATTTGTTCAAAATATTGATTATCGGCCTACTTGATCTGAAATAATCGGTATTGGCATCGGCCCTGATTGGTGTTAAAAAGGTCTTAAATTAGAGCAGAACGTTTTAATTTCATAAAATTACAACAAAATGTAGCACACACTGCAAAAGAATAATGTCTACATCAGTATTTTTGTCTTGTTTTCCAATGCAAATATCTAAATATGCTTATATCAAGACATTTAGATTTACTTAACCCTTAAATGCATGACAGTTTCTCCAATCATTAATACATATTCGGGTCTTTAGCGACCCGGACCTATATGTCTAGCACGGATGAATCTCTAAATTCTGCAATAGCAAAAAACTCACTTGATATTTTAATAACAATTACAGAAGAATAAAATAAAGCATATTTCGTTACCTTTTGAAACTTAGCCGTCATCCTCAGAACGCACTTCCACAGTACATTCAGCATCATGGCTCAAATTCGCGATCTCAACCATATTCTCAAAGCTATAGCCTTTTTTATACCGTTTCCAAGTCAATATTTTGATCGCCGACACCTTATTAATCACATCCACCATCAAATAACAGTGACATTTATATTTTATTGCGTACAGTAATTGTTCTGCCGTAAAGTCATTCAGACCAGTTCATTTTTTGCTGATGATATTGTTTTGTTTTATGCCTGCGATAGTTGAGTGAAACATCACGTCATTATTGTCTATTAAACAGTGCCTCCTCCAGGAATAAAAGTGAATTGCACGTATTTAGTCATATAGATATTTAGATATTTTTCACCTCGGGTCTATAGCGACCCTATAGGCCTACACTTTTTACAAAAAAATTATCCGACTACTAAGAAAGTTGATGTCAAACTTGAAAAAATGAAGGAGGGAGAGGGATAGTAAAAGACCCGAGGTATGCATTTAAATGCAAAAGGAAGATATTAAGTCTTGTTTTCTGAGAAAACAATCTGAATCAAATGTACTTTTTGACCCCATTGGCAGAATGTAATTTTGCATCTCAGTGTATCTTGAAGAATCACTTTGCAGTGTGTAGGTAAAAATGAATGAAAATCTGTTGAAAGTTGTTTTCTTTGAACTGCAACGTTGAATTGCTGCTAACAGAACTCATCATCTGCTCCTTAGATATTTACATATACAGAATTTTATAATATTTGTGTTCACTTTAAATTATTTCTTAAAGTTTCCTGACATGCCCACTTCATCTACTGACTAATGTAACAGCCACAGCTAAATCCCATCCTCACTGAAGCGTGCTGCCCTACTAAATTAAAAATCAAGCTACATTTTAGGTCAATCTCTAAATGCTAAAACTCACACAGTGCTACCAACACATGCAGGAAAGCTTACTTGGGCCCAGCAACAGCGACAACACATCACTTCCCACTGATTCAGCTGTCAGAAGAAACTCTCAGAGTCCAGCGGCTGTCAGAGATCAATCGTACAGTAGAATAAATAGATTGGTGATGATGGGGAAAGGCTTCCTATAAAACCTTTGTAACATTCCTCAAAGATCGTAAACATATTCAAGTGAGAAGAGCAGGGGCTGCACTTCAGGTGTTCTCTGAAAAGGCTTCCTTTTTTGTTAAGCTGATTATGAGTTGAGGTGGAGGTAGAAAACCCAGGTGGAAGAGAAAGGCGTGTAGTAACAGTGTAGTAGTGTTTGTCATCGGTAAACCTATTAAGGGACAAAAATAGTTACGAGAAGGCTTTCGAACAGACACAGAACCCTTTTGAGCCTATAAACAACATCTGTTTGTCTAGAAGTGAAGCTATATAATTTGCTATGTTTTTTTTTTTATTCTTAAAGGGATAGTTTACTCAAAAATGAAAATTCTGTCATTAATTACTCACCCTCATGTCGCTCCAAACCTGCAAGACCTTCGTTCATCTTTGGAACACAAATTCAGATCATTTTGATGAAATCCGAGAGCTTTGTGTCGTGGCACATCATGGCATTCCAGGATCATCTTCAGTCATAAGACTGTAATAAACTCATATTAAATTAATAAAATCATATTTACTAAACATTTAATGTTTTTCCTGAGATGACAAAATGTTTCATTTCAACACTGCACATGTGATTCTATAATTGGAGATACATTTCAGAAAGTTAAGTTAAAAAAAAATAAATAAATAAAAATAAAATAATAATAATTTTTATTTAATTTTCATAATTCAGTGCTTGCCAAACACAAGTTCCTTTTTTGACTTTTATTGAAAAAAAAACAAAACAAAAAAAACATATGTCTTTATGGTATTTTTTGTCAACCCAGTTAAGGACAAATTAGGCAATGTGTAGATATTACAATAAATCATAACAGGAAAAATCCTCGTTTCATCAAACAAACAGTCCTTACATTCCAACACTTAAAACTGAGAAAATATTTCACCCATGCATACCTTAAAAAAAACACCTATGCTTTCAAATATTTTTCATCTGAAAAATGTATTATATACAAGATCCAGTAAAAAAAAAGAAAAAAGAAATGCTGAAATATTATAAGGGTGCAAACATACATCAATAATGTTTATGAGATTTTAAACAACAATTAGATTTTGTGTGTGTGTGTGTGTGTGTGTGTGTGTTTGTGAAAATAGTTCATAAACCGAGTTGACCATTTAAGTAACAGAATTGCAAAGTAACAGAATTGACCACATTGTCAGCATTGTTACTCTACCTTGGTAAAAGAGTTTCAGGGTTGACAATTTTATTTTTTGCCAAAAACTCCACTTGATAGCATAAATGATAAGAACACATGGCACGAATGAAATCATGATTAAAAGATGTTTAAATAACACACAGTATTACCATTTTCCTAAGAACATTTGTAAGAACTTTTTTGATTAAAATAATTTATCAGAGAGAGCATATAATAAGCATATAGCATATACTTCTCAGTGCTTCAGATCTCATCAATGAGGGAAAGTGACATAATTTCCTGTATCTTACATAGTTGTGGGAGAGAAGTAATTTGGATTCACGGACACACATTTATTTATTTATTTTTATTTTTTAAATAATCCAAAGTAAATATTTAGATTCACTCTTTAATTTAGCAACTGTATACCGCTACCTTGCTCAGACATAACTCCACGTTCAGTGTATATATATTTCTCTACTTTGCATGTAGATTATACGGGACAAACTGCGTTCCGTATGGTATTAATACGGAACGCTGCTTTTATGTCTTAAATACGGAAGGATTCCGTAGCCTATTATAATATTATATTTACTTTGGACACCAAATGTACCTGCAATTACAGAATCACTCATATGCACACCGGTCAATTTATCTTGTGATCTTTAAAATGTTTTCATCTAAATGCTTTAAATGATTGTAAGGGGAAAAGCAGCTTGATTTCAAAAACAGTATCAAAGCTATTATCTTCTGATTTTAAATCTGTATTTAACCTCTGCATGATCTCAAAGTAAAAAGAGGTGTTAAAGTCTGGTTTTGTGGTGGTTATGGTTTAAAGGTGCTGTATGTAAGTTTTTGACACTTCTTAAGCCAAAAAATAACATAATGTGTTTGTAGATATTTAGAAGACATGTTATGTTTAGTACATAACGGTTTCTCTGAAAACTAATGCTATAGCCAGTAATTCTTCTCTGAAATGTGCAGTACCCATTTCAACCGCTAGCTGGCAATATTACGTACTGCACAATGATCTATGAGCAAAGGAACATTAAAACACAGTAAATCAACTCATCAAATTACAGTGCATTACTGGTCGCGTGTCCTCTGGTAAACCCGCCTGAGCGTCGAGTCTAAGTAGGAGAAAGCGGTAGAAAGCGGTTCTCTCCAATATTTTGAATCTGGACTGCAGTACCCATTTCAACCGCTAGCTGTCAATTTTACACACCTTTAAAGTTAAATTATTATAATCTTAATTCAAGTGATGAAGGATTTTGAGAAATCGGACAGTAATCAGTGTTGAGTACTGTGAGCCCAAAAAATATAGACATTTAAACTGAGAAAAATAATCAAATGTAATCAGTTACATTACTTATAATAAAGTAATTTAAATAGTTACACTACTTATTACATAGGGTAATTTATAATATTTAACATTTTACATTTTCAAAGTAACTTTCCCAACACCAAAGGGTCAAAATTGTATCTCTTGGGGTACAAAAGCTATCACTATGCAGTAGCCTTACAGAGTTGGGGTACAGAGTTGCCATATGGCAACAATTAATTTCTACTGATTTCCTTATTCTGAATAAAATACAATATATTGGAATATGCTAATTAAAAGGGCCAGCCCTAAGGTAGTCAGTGATGTGTTGTTTTTAAGTAAAATGATATTACAATCAGAGGCGTAGCTACCTACATGAAGTGGGGGCCCCAGGCAAAATCAATCAGTAAGGGCTTTTTTTTTTTTTTTTTTGGTTAATGTATCTTTGTTACCTAGTAAAATGTAAAAGGAAAATGTGGACAAAACACATCTAACAGTATAAAATGTAGAGACCTGCACTTCCTCGGGAAAATACCATGGAACCCGACTCAACAGAGTGCGGCATGGGGCAAAACTTGACGGGTGAGTGCGGGCGGGTAGAGACTGCGGGATGCAGAAAAATAAGAACATCTTTGTTAGCGTTTTCAAGCTGATATTAGTCAGTGAATTCTCGTTATTTATTTTATTATTTAGCCTAATAGTTATTTGAATTAAGTGCCAATTCTACATAGGTATTTATTGGATTATTTTATGTAAGTTACATCAGCAAGTGTTTTGGCGAAGCTCAATGTATTTGCAGTCTGTGCGTTTCTCTTAATGAATTTAAGCACAATATCAAACGGAGAAAAATATATTTCTCATTTTTAATTAATTAATTGCTCGTTGAAACAACAACGGTTAATAACATTTTTTATTTGTTATATTTGTTTTGGAGTGGAATGTGTGGGCAGACACATAAACTGATGCCTATGCTTACATTTACAGTTCATTCCTAAATTGTGCAAGCTCAGTTTCCATAGAAATTGATTAAAAATGCTCAGTTCACGCGTTCTGCTTCGCTCTCATGCATTGTTTTCTAATATCACCGCAACGATGCGCTGCACCTGTTTGAAAAGGGCGGCCGAGGCGGCAAAACGAAGGAGGGGGGATGGAGAGATGTCGCTGCGTGCTATAAACATTCCTTTTGATTTAAATGGTCGGCCATCGGGGGCCCTCTTAAGATGCGGGGCCCCAGGCATTTGCCTGCCTTGCCTGTCCCATTGCTAGGGTTGCCAACCGTTCCTTATAATAGGCTACGGAATCCTTCCGTATTTAAGACATAAAAGCAGCGTTCCGTATTAATCCCATACGGAACGCAGTTTGTCCCGTATAATCTACATGCAAAGTAGAGAAATATATATACACTGAACGTGGAGTTATGTCTGAGCAAGGTAGCGGTATACAGTTGCTAAATTAAAGAGTGAATCTAAATATTTAACTGTTTCAAGAGATGTGTGAGTCTGTGTGTCTGCGTGCGCGCTCGTGAGAGCTCGTCATTGGTGGATGTTCGCTAAACTGACAGAGCAGGCAGGAGATTTAACTTTATAGTTGCTGTTCATATAAAATGAGTTTATGAAATCCTGTGCGTTTCATTGCACAATACATAACAATTACAGTTGTTAAAAGATTAACGCATTTTTATATAAAAATTACAAAATGCATATCAAAGAACAATTTGTTTCTCGCCACTGATGCAGTCACAATTTTAAGGTTGTAAAATAATTTACTCATATATACGTGGTTTGTGTGTATGGTGTGTGACATTTTTATATGACATAATTCTTTTTAGAATTAAATTGTACACGAATAGGTAAAAAAAAACGTGTTTATGTATGAGATTCATTTTAGCATTTAATTCAAGCAAAACAGATTTATTTTTTTGAGTGTCCCTTATTTTCCTATAAAGAACGAAGATTGCCCCTTATTTTCCTTTGCAGAAGTTGGCAACCCTAATTACAATGTTCCTCCAAAACATTTTTTTTTTCCCACTGTCACCCTCAAATGGAGGACGGTTGAAGTGCTCCAGAAGTTGCTCTGTTAACGTCATTTCTGAACATCTCTTCTCAAGGGGGATTTTTTTTGCATCAACATTGATAAGAAAATATCAATGTTGCCTTATGGCAACACTGTACCACTATGGAAAAATAGGTATGTTGCCATATGGCAACGCTGTATCACAGTGGAATTGAAGTAATGTGTTTCCCCATTGGGATTTTTTATAAATAGTAACATCAGTAATTGCAGTTATTTATTAATTTGAAGTGTTTATTGTAGTATAGTTGTATTTATGTATGAATAAGAAAATTATTTATTCTTTTCAGAAAATGAAAACAGCAATATTTCACAAAAAGAGCAATAGGAAGAGTCCAAAGTTGGCTCTTCCATGTCATGACAATGAGGAGTGTGTATATGTGTCTGCATGTGGATTGGATGCATCCATTTATAAAAGAAATGTGCATTTGAATTGAAAAGAAAAATCATAATTTAATAGAACATCTAATTTTGGCCATTTTCCATTGCGTTACAGTGTTGCCATATGGCAACAATTTCCTAAATATCCCCCCCAAAATATTAAATATTACGCTTAAGGTACTAATATAACATGCTTTGTATTTAAATATGTAAAAACTAAAAGTACATTTTATATATTATTTATTTATTTATTTTTAACACGTGACCTCTGTAGTGCGTTACATGAATCTCAATCCGGGTGTTTTTAATCACCGTTTTGCGTTCCGGCTGCGTGAAGAAGCAAACATGGCGGCTGAGGGAGATGTGGATTTGGACCTGGAGGCTGAGGAGAACTGCACGGGAAAACCAACAGAGAAGCCCCGAAAACATGATAGTGGAGCTGCTGATTTGGAAAGGGTCACCGACTATGCGGAGGAAAAAGAAATATCCAGCTCGAATTTGGAAACGGTGAGTTAATACACGTTTCAGAAGCGAATGAAGCTAGTATGGCTAACTGAGTAACGTTAACCATGTGCATGTGCACCAGTAGTAGACAGTAGATGTCTGTCTTAACTATGTTTGTAACTATGATACGACCTCTAGAATGACATTATTTAAACACCGTCATAACGTTTTTGTAGCGTGGTGTTATAACAGTGAACTGTTAGCTAGCAAGTGATCACTTAAGACATAAGTGAGATTGGCCAAGCTCTCAATGTTTATTGACGTCGCCTAATTTTTATAAAAGATTCTCAAACCCGAAAACATTGGCCCATGAATGCTGTTTTTACATTTTTGAATCATTGTAAAATAATGCGTGATTGTGTTTTTGAAGGCAATGTCCGTGATTGGAGACAGAAGATCTAGAGAACAAAAAGCGAAACAGGAAAGGTGACGACTTTTTTTTTTCTGATTGCAATCATCACTTATGTCTGTGGTTAATGGACGATCATCATGGAAATACAAATTTCCCTCAATTCCACAGAGAAAAAGAACTAGCCAAAGTAACAATAAAGAAGGAAGATGTGGAGCTCATTGTAAGTATAAAAAGTGTATTTCAATTCTAGATTCATGATTGTGTTCATTTGATTTCGAACTCGATGAATATGTCAACATCTTCCTGACAGATGGGAGAGATGGAGATCCCACGAGCGGTGGCAGAGCGCAGTCTGAGAGAACACATGGGCAACGTGGTGGAAGCGTTGATTGCATTGACCAACTGAGTGGATTGGACTGCTTTGAGATGATTGGAGACATTGGACTGCCTTCTTCCTGATTCTGCTGACACTTTCCTTTTCACACTGTACTTACTCTTTAATAAAGGAACTTTTTTTTAAACATTCTTTACCGGTACAACTTACCTCTTTGCATTTGAAACTCCAAACATGTTTTAGTAACATTCCAAAGAACCAATGTGATCAGTGTCATAGTAATTTATTGCCATAAAACAAAGTATTTTTTTCTTCCATTAGAAACAACAAACTAAAGCCTCAGAATTCTGTACACACCGTGAAATGGTGGTGTAGATGTATACAATTCAAATGCAATAAAGATTTGACATCTTTGTTATAAGGTTTCACTAGTAAAACAAGGGTGATGGAGGGGAAAGAAATTTTTAAAAAAAAGTGTCCTTGTTTGAGCTGAATTTGCTCTTCTAGCATAAATACAGGATTATGTCTTCCTCTTGTGTACTGTTGGCCGATCGAACACGTCTCTTACGCCCCCTGCCTTCTGTTTAAAGAACTTGCTGTTCTGAGCGCTCTCCTGAGCCCAGGCAGAATCAAATGAAGTGGTGTCCTGATCCACAAGATGTGTGTATTTCGTACGTCCAGAACGTCCAAAGTTTTTGACCTACAAAGCACATTGAATAATTATAGTTATATTAGTGTTACACATGGATGCTAGACTATTGAAATTACACAGCTATAACGTGACAGTAGAATTTGGTTTCTCAACTCTCATCCAGCTCCAACCCAAATCAAACACCCCTGAACAAGGTCTTCAGGATTATTAGAATGATACAGGCAGGTTAGTTTGATCAAGTTTGGCTCTAAACTCTGCAGGAAGGAGTTTCCTGTTCTAGATGGTAGTTACTACATATAACTGAAATTTAACAGAGGCAGAACCACACATGACAAGGGGGGAAGAAATATATATATAAATATATAATCCCCCAAATTAATAATTTTTTCCCCCTGTTTTACTTAAACATTTGCCACAATCTTAAGTTCTTAAAGGATTAGTTCACTTCCAGAATAAAAATTTCCTAATAATTCGAACCAAGACGCTTATGTCTGTCTTTCTTCAGTTGCAAAGAAATTAAGGTTTTTGAGGAAAACATTACAGGATTTTTCTCCATATAGTGGACTTCAAAGGGGATCAGTGGTTTGAAGGCCCAAACTGGAGTTTCAGTGCAGCTTCAAAGGGCTCTACACGATCCCAGCTAAGGAATAAGGGTCTTATCTAGCGCAATGATTGGTCATTTTCTTAAAACAATAAAAATATATGTACTTTTTAACCACAAATGCTTGTCTTGCACCAGCCCAACCCCGTGCATTACGTAATGATGTTGGAATGGTCACGTGTGATGTAGGCGGAAGTACGTTATAAAACATTATAAAAAGTTTTCACCGTTAGAGGGCGCATATTCAAACAAACAAAAAAAACAAAGGCGTTTTTGATCCCCACAGCCGATGCAATGCAACAGACCTTGAGCAGAAATCATGTCCATGGATAAGATAATATACTGAAGTTTTATTAAGGTCACTGTAGTATGAAGCAGGGAGTAACAAAGTCAAAAAGAGAAATGAGGACGCTGGAGCAATTGCTAAACGAGGATGAGTGCGATACAAGGCTTGAAAGCAGCGGAGCTTTTACTATGCCCCAGTCGACCGCTTTCGCTTGCTCAGGTCATGCAAAAAGCAGCACCGCCATCCAAGATGGCGGCGCGGTCAGACGCAGCGGCTACTCCGGGTCCAAAAAACGGTGCTTTTATGTCTTTTAATGTCGTCTTTTCGTCTCAAAATAGTGTCAGTTTACCGGTAATTCATAAGGAAATAACTCCAAAATACATATACGATCGCCAAAACCTTTTGGAAATCGGCAACGCATACAACCACCAACTCTCACCAGCGGCTACAGAGAAGCTCCGAGGCTTTTGTTTACTGCAAAAGCCGAACCCCGAGACCGCGGCCTCACCTACTGACGCCACCCACACAAAGCGGAGGCGCCGGCGGTGTGAGAGGGGACAGAAGCGCGGTAAGCGCGGAGGTGTACGAGCTAGGCTAAGGGCTAACCCCACCAGACCGGCTCTTCCAACACTCATGCTCTCCAATGTTCGCTCGCTGGAAAATAAACTGGACTTAATCCAACTCAGTCGCTCTACACTGCACGAGGAAAGGGATTGTTGTGCGTTTGTTTTCACGGAAACATGGCTAAACAACAACACCCCGGACTCCGCCATTCAGCTGCACGGGCTAACCTGCTACCGAGCGGACAGAGATACAGTACTGTCTGGTAAGACTCGCGGGGGAGGCTTGTGTGTTTACATCAACAAGGAATGGTGTAACAATGCTGTGTTAGTGTCAAAACACTGCTCGTCGCTGGTGGAATTTATGTTTGTGAAGTGTCGACCGTTCTATCTGCCGCGGGAGTTCACGGCCATTGTTATTGTCGCGGTTTACATCCCGCCGTGTGCAAACGCCAAGGACGCGCTTTGCGAGCTGTACAGCGCCATCAGCGAACAACAAACAAATAACCCCGACGGCTTTTTCATCATAGCCGGTGACTTTAATCACGCGAACTTAAAGACTGTTTTGCCAAAGTTCTACCAACATGTGAACTTTGCAACAAGGGGAAACAACACTCTGGACTTGGTTTACACAACAGAAAAAAACGCTTATAAAGCTAAACCCCGCCCCCACCTCGGATACTCGGACCACATCTCTGTTATGCTAATCCCAGCATACAGACCACTTCTCAAACTCGCCAAACCGGTTCAAAAACAGATCACAGTATGGCCAGATGATGCTACCTCTGCACTACAGGACTGCTTTCAGTGCACAGACTGGAACATGTTCAGAGAGGCGGCCACCTACAACAACCACACAGACCTGCATGAATACACCGAAACAGTGACTGCTTACATCAAAAAGTGCATTGATGATGTGACAGTCACCAAGACCATCACCACACGTGCAAACCAGAAACCATGGATGACAGCTGAGGTTCGTGGGCTGCTCAAGACCAGAGATGATGCGTTCAGATCAGGAGACAAAGCAGCCTTCAAAACAGCAAGAGCCAATCTGTCCCATGGCATCAAGAAAGCAAAACGCTTGTATGCACAAAAAATAAATAATCAATTTACTGACAGCAAAGACACGCGGAGTCTGTGGCAAGCCATTCAGACCATCACTGATTACAAGCCCCTGCCACAGGCCTGCGATGACGACACATCCCTCCCAGACGCACTCAACCTCTTTTATTCACGGTTTGAAATGCAGAATGACACACCTGCACAAAAACTGCCCACACCTCCCAACGACCAGGCTCTCTGTCTGTCTCCAGCCGAGGTAAGGAAAACCCTATCTAGGATTAACCCACGCAAGGCTGCGGGCCCAGACAACATACCTGGCCGTGTACTGAGAGACTGTGCTGCACAGCTGACAGATGTCCTAACAGACATCTTCAACACCTCGCTGAGCCAGGCAGTCGTCCCCACGTTTCAAATCTACCTCCATAATCCCAGTACCAAAAAAGACACCAGTGTCCTGTCTGAATGACTACCGCCCCATAGCACTGACCCCAATCATGATGAAGTGATTTGAGAGGTTAGTCATGCACCACATCAAATCCAGTCTTCCCAACACACTTGACCCACTCCAGTTTGCATACCGTCCAAACCGCTCCACGGACGATGCAATTTCCTCCACCCTACACCTGGCTCTTACCCACTTAGAAAACAAAGACTCTTATGTCAGAATGCTGTTTATTGACTTCAGCTCAGCATTCAATACAATAATCCCACAACAGCTTATCAACAAACTGAACATTCTGGGCCTTAACACCTCCATTTGCAACTGGATTCTGGACTTTTTAACTGGAAGACCTCAGTCAGTCCGTGTCGGCCGCAACACCTCCAGCACTACCACACTGAGCACAGGCGCCCCACAGGGCTGTGTGCTCAGCCCACTGCTCTTCACGCTGCTGACCCACGACTGCACTGCCAAGTTCAGCTCCAACCACATCATCAAGTTTGCTGATGACACAACTTTGGTAGGTCTCATCAGCAACAACGATGAAACATCCTACAGAAAGGAAGTGGCACAGCTGGTCGAATGGTGTTATGCAAACAACCTATCCCTCAATGTCAGTAAGACAAAGGAGGTTGTGATGGACTTCAGGAGGAATTCTGTTGACCACCCTCCACTGACCATCGACAGCTCGACTGTAGAGAGAGTCAGCAGCACTAAATTCCTGGGGGTGCACATAACAGAAGACCTCACCTGGACCACAAACATTACATCACTCTCCAAGAAAGCGCAACAGCGACTCCACTTCCTGCGCCGACTTAAAAGAGCAAGTCTCCCTCCACCCATCCTCACCACATTCTATAGGGGCACCATTGAGAGCGTGCTGACCAGCTGCATCACTGTCTGGTATGGGAACTGCAGTGCTGGTGACCGCAAGACCCTCCAACGGACAGTGAACACAGCTGCAAAGATCATCGGTGCCCCTCTCCCCTCCATTCTGGACATTTTCCTTGAACGATGCTCCGGTAAAGCCGCCAGTATCGTGAAGGACCCCACCCATCCCTCTCACAGTCTCTTCCAGCTCCTGCCATCAGGAAGACGGTACAGGAGCATCAGAGCCCGCTCTGTTAGACTACTCAACAGCTTCTTCCCCCAGGCTGTGAGAGCCCTCAATTCCAACCACCTCACCCCCCTCTTATCCACAAAGTAGACTGTAGAAAAACTCAAAACACTGCAACTCAGAGTGTGCTACACACATGTGAACGGACTGAACAAACCACCTGTAGAAACACTCTTTTCTTTCTACATGCACCAGACACTTCCTTATTAACAATTCATGTTATAAGGACCTGAATGTTTACTTGCACCACAAATAAAATTGCACTATTTGGTTCCTAACCCTAAATACCTCTTTTGCACAATACCATGCACAGTTATTATGTAAAGTACTTATGTAGTCTGTCTTATGTTTTGTGTATATAGTCAATTATTTATAGTATATGTGTAGTTAGATTACCGCTTTCAGTAGGTTAGCTATGTATAGGTTTAAAAATTGTTCCTATGTCTAGTGTTGTATGTTTATATTTGTTTATTTATGTAGCACTGTGGTCCTGCGAGACACGACATTTCGTTCCACTGTATGTCCACACATGTAGCGGAATGACAATAAAGCTCAACTTGACTTGACTTGACTTGAACTTATACTAGATACATTTGAGTGTGTTGAAAGTACTGTTATAAATGGTACTCTGCATTCAACACCTGTCTAATAAAATGCATAACATATTAAAGTGTCTTTGGGGTTTCCATGTTTTCTACAAAATACAGGGTTCCCACTCTAAGCCAAATGTCAAATTCCCTGACTTTCACTTACTAAAAAGCTTTATTTACTTGTTCACAGACGTTTTTAGTACAAAACACATACAAGCTTTTTTTGCTTTTACCTGTTAAATGATATTTCACTGTACCATTTCTACAGAAATTAATTTATGTTTTTTATGATTTCAGGGGTTTAATGCTTTGTGTTTATAATCAAGTTCATCATTCAGTTCTTTTATTTCTTTACATTTAGTTTTGCTCGTCTATCGCCTACTTTTAACACCCAGTCTTTGAAGTGGTCATTTTGTAGCCAAAGCTCTTGAAATTTAAATTTTCCTGGCATGTTAGCCTTAGTTATCAGGTACAGCCTGGTGACTGCATTTGACTTAAGTGATTGTCAGCTGACGTGCAGAAAGGGAATAAAATGGCGCTAAAAAACAAAAAAATACAGTATAGAAAAACTACATTTTGATAAAAAAAATCTGTGATTTTCAATGACTTGGACCAAAAAAAAAAAAAAAAAATCCCTAACTATCAATGTCTGGAATAGATCATTTGAAATTCCATGACCCATGGGAACCTTGAAAATAAAGAAGAATCTAGGGTGTATGCCGTCATTGGCAGGCGACGCAATGACATGGCCGTTACACTAGTTAAAACTGCTTATTTTTCAGGATTTAAACATTATTCTAAACATTCGGGATAATGTAAGTACACAAGTTTTTGGTTTTTGGATGCTTTAATAAAAATTGTTTACACATATTGTGCCTTTAAAGGGAACCTATTAAGCAAAATTCACTTTTACATGGTGTTTGGGACATAAATGTGTGTTGGCAGTGTGTTAACACAACCTAATTTGTGTTTGTATGTTATCAAAGTATTTTAATTGATCAGTGCTGGGCTGGTCAGAGTAGTTTGTGTCACGCTGTCCAATAGGACAATTTTTTTAGATGTTACAACAATTCGTCTCCTCTAGGTCACCGTAGCGCCATTTTGGAAAGTATCCACTGGACGTAAACAGCGTACGCTGTTCTGTGTCAGGCACAACACAGATACACTGTTTTCATTCGAATCAAAGCGTAAATGGTGTGTTGTGGCTGACACAGAACAGCGTACGCTGTTTACCTCCAGTGGATACTTTCCAAAATGGCGCTACGGTGACCTAGAGGAGACCAATTGTTGACTGAAGTCGTTATTTTTGTTTTCTTTGCATACAAAAAGTATTCTTGTAGCTTCGTAAAATTATGGTTGAACCACTGACGGCAGATGGACTATTTTGACAATGTCTTTCATACGTTTCTGGGCCTTGACAGTGTTGTTTACTTGGCAGTCAATGGGACAGTCAAAAAGCTACCGGGTTTCATCCAAAATATCTTAAATTGTGTTCCGAAGACGATCAAACCTTTTACAGGTTTGGAACGACATGGGGTCAAGTGATTAATGACCAAATTTTCATTTTGGGGTGGAGTATCATTTTGAAGTCGAGACCAATATGAGGAATTCAAATAGAAGGCACTGACCTGCATAACTTTGGGTAAGATTGTTTTGTTAAAATGGTCCTCGAGAGTTGGAGCACTGAAGTCTCTCCTGAAGACATCTTGTTCTTCATCCTGCAGAAAAGAAGAAACTTATTACACACCAAGAACAGATCTATGATCAGGTAATAATCTGCTCATTACTCACCATGAAGAAAGCTCCTCTGTGATAGTACTTCTGAAGAAACTTGTATTTGCCCTTTGTTGCTTTGTTGGTGATGAGTTTTGCATTTGTCCGCAGTTCTGCTCTACGCTCTTCCTCGGTAAGAGTGCGAAACCTCTCGATGTCTGCTTTCTCTTTCTCTATTCTGTCATTTTAAAAAATACCACGTAAGATTATTATTTGTGTTGCTAATGTGAAACAAATCACATTAGTGAAGAGTACTCACGCTTCTCTGGCTTCTCTGTCCCTCTTAATACGCTTCAGTTCTCTCACTTTCCAGGCCTCATACTCCTCTTCCTCATTTTCTCCATCAGTGTCCAAAGCATCAAGAGCAGCCAGAGTACGTTTGTTCTCCTCATACTCTTTCTTGGCCTCCTCCTCTACGATCTTTAGTGTGTAGCGACGCCTCTCTTCAGCTTGTTTTTTAGCCTCAATTTCCAGCTCTTTCTGTTTCTGCTCCTCTGCTTCTCGTTCTGCAACTGTCACTCTGTCCTTCCTGAGAAGACATAATAATGAGAAAACAAAATCAGTGTTCATCAGTATTATTTAATCTTTCTGAACATTTTGAATTCTATTTTATTTTTACATTTTCGGTTTTCATTTTAATTTTAGTATAATATTTAGTATCAAACAGTCCCTAGTGGCTTTGACTTCATTATTTTTATTTTCTTTGCACACAAAAAATATTCCCGTAGCTTCATAAAATTAAGGCTGAACCACTGATGTCACATGGACTATTTTATCGATGTCCTTACTACCTTTCTGGGCCTTGAATGTGCTGCATTGCTGTCTATGCAGGGTCAGAAAGCTCTTGGATTTCATCAAAAATATTTTCATTTGTGTTTTAAAGATGAATAAAGGTCTCACAGGTTAATTAATGACAGAAGTTTCATTTTTGGGTGAACTATCACTTTAAGGTTAATTTATGTTTAAGAAACTTACTTGCGGATAAACACAGGTTTTAACCGAGGCTCAGTTTCATCCTCACTGTCTGTGTATTCCTCATACTCAGACTCTGATTCAGATTCATCCCCAGACTTCCCCTCCTCCTCCACCTCCATGATCTCCATATCCTCGGTCTTCCTCTCTTGTGCACGTTGACGCATCATCGCTCTCCTCCTCTCAATTTCCTAAACAGAACACATAATACCCCTTATTTGTATACTCATTTAATACATACATAACCAGTTAAGATTTTTTTTAAATGTTTTTAAAGAAGTCTCTTCTGCTCACCAAGCCTGCATTTATTTGATCCAAAGTACAGCAAAAACAGTACAATTTTGAAATATTTTTACTATTTAAATAATCTATGTGTATATTTTAAAATGTAATTTATACCTGTGATCAAAGCTATGTTTAAATTAATACTTTCAATTAAATTGATCAAAAGAGAAGGATCTGATGATCCTAGAATGCATAAAGACATTTAGTGTTACAAAAGGTTTTCAGATAAAATAACTTTTTATTCATCAAAGAAACCTGAAAAAAAAAATACTCCGCTGTTTTCAACATAATAGTAAAAATGAATGTTTTTTTGAGCAGCAAATCAGAATATTAGAATCATGTTATTTTAAATAGTAAAAATAGTTCAAAATTTCACTGTTTTGGCTGTACTTTTGAAAAAATAAATGCAGGATTGTTGAGCAAAAGAGGATTTTTACTAAAACACATTAAAATCTTACTGTTCAACAACTTTTGACTGTTTTTCCTAAATGTTTTGTTTAAGTGACTCACTTCATCATCGACTTCCTCCTCTTCTTCATCCTCACTGCTCTCCTCTCGCTCAGGATGCCACGTTCCTTCATCCGAGTCCTCGCTGCTTTGAACAATCAGCTCTGGCTCTGCTATCTGTCTGTGTCTCGCAAGCCTGTTAAAGACACAACAGTGCATTCCGCATGAACACCAACAGATCTCTTGTAATATATTTGTATAAATTGTATTGCACAGATGGATAAGCTGTACCTTTCTTCAACATCTTCGGACACTCGATTCATGAGACGTCGAAGACGAGGATCGGATTTTTCCTCTTCTTCGATTTCCATCTCGGGTTCAGCCTCTTTACCCTTCTTAACAAACTGGAAATCCTCCTCTTCTTCATCTGAGGACTCCATTGGAGCATAGTCTGGACGCTTACCTGACACATATCGCTTCACCTTCACCTTCTCCATAGAAATTTCACCTGGGGTTAAATAAAAACAAAACAACTGATAGTGTCAAAAGCTGTGTAACTATGGAAACCAGTTGCTATATTTTGTTTTCTACAATTTTACTTTTTTTATTTAATAACCACTATAGTGGTTTATTCCAAAGGTACCAAAGTCTTGCAGTCTGGTCAAGTTTTACTGTAGAAACCATAACTGTAACAGTAACTGTGTGAAAACTAAACTACACTTAATATATTTATTATGTTAATTGCACCACTAGAACTGTAACAGAATACGACCCAGATTCCGCATACAACATCAGTTTAACTACAGGGGATTTGTTTTGCTCTAAGACAAAGAATGTCATGTTTTCATTACAACAGAATATTGCATATTTGCACAAATCATGATGTCAATACATGCTAACAGTCAAAGCTAACTACATGTTTCCCAAACAAATACCTTTTTCATTGCGGATCGGCACGGCTCCTGCCGTCGACTGGATCGGTGGCTGCTTGGCATTTAATGCGTTTGGTCCTGACATTTTGGAGTGTTCACACGGGTCCCTTTACACTAGAAAAAACCCAACCGCTGAAAGCCTCCGTAAAAATCCTGTTTACAGTCCTTTATCCACTAACATGGACGTTCCGGAAATCGTACGCCAAAAGGAAACTGCACAAAAAATCGTCCCCGGAAACACTGACATAACAAATAGTTCCTAACTTTAATGTAACGTATAATCTTTAACACATTATTTTTGTACTGTCCTTCCCTTTTGGTGATAAGTTGTCAGCTGAATAATAGTAATCATGTAAAAGCGCATTTTTTTTTTTGCAATTATCACTATTATTATGGAAACCAGTATTTTTTTTTGTTTTCTAAAAGCAGTAATGGATCATTATGTTCCCTGCTCACTTAAATTATGTGATATCCTTAAAACAATGTTTGCTCTCAGGGTCATGTTGTCATTTTTTTTTTTTTTTTGTCATTTAATAACCACTGTAGTGGTTTATTCCAAAGTCATCAAGTCCTGTAGTCTGTAAATGTATCTCAGCAACTAAACTATGGTTACAACATAACACATCATGGTAACAAAGCAGCATCTTTTATATTTTTATTATTCATATCAATCCTTTTAGGACAACATTTGTCACATTAAACAAAACTTCAATTGCATTTCATATCTGTGCATGTATTATACACCTCTTCATATTATTACAGTTTAAGTTTACATACACCTTGCAGAATCTGCAAAATGTTAATTATTTTAACAAAATAAGAGGGATCATACAAAAAGCATGTTATTGTTTATTGATAACTGATAAAGATGTTTGCTTATGGTCCACAAGAAAAAATAATAATTAAATTTATAAAAATGACCCTGTTCAAAAGTTTTCATACACTTGATTCTTAATACTGTGTTGTTACCTGAATGATCCACAGCTATGATTATTATTATTTTTTAGTAGTAATTCTTCATGAGTCCCTTGTTTGTCCTGAACAGTTAAACTGGCCACTGTTTAACTGTTTAAAAAAAGCATGCATTTTTTATGATCCCTCTTATTTTGGTAAAATAATTAACATTTAACAGATTCTGCAAGGTATATGTACATTTTTGACCTCAACTGTAAATAAAATGATCAAATTAAAAAAAAATCTGGCTCATAAATTTGAATTCAATTATCATTCACCCACCCTAACATTGTTCTGTATAACTTTATTAACACAAAAGTAAATGTTGAGGGAGATTTCTGTGTTCCACAGAAGAAAGAAAGGCAAAACAGGTTTGAAACGACTTCATGGTGAGCTGAACTGTCCCTTTAGGGTAAAGAACATTCCATGATAAAGCAGTATTATTGCAACCAGTGGCTTGTGACATCATCATAACTCCACTCCTCTCTCCAAGAAGAGCTGCTGCAGTTTCTCCTCAAGTGCTGCATTAGTGCCACGGAGCCCTTTTACCACCCGAGACGCCCAAATAAAGTATTCTTGAACCCTTTCTGCTGTCCAACCTGTCGATGTAAATGCAGTATCATTACAGACTGGAAATGTATTCATGTTCACACAAATCTCCTGAGCTGCATTTTTAATATCTCACCTGAGGGAGTGCAACGATTGAGGTCCCGCAAATTATACAACTTGTCAGCTAGTTTCACTAGCTTGGCTTGATGGCTGCGGTGTGGTGCATGCTCCACTTGCAAACGTTTTCTCTCCTCTTTTGGTAACAACTTGTCATCTG
Source organism: Cirrhinus molitorella (assembly GCA_033026305.1). NCBI lineage: Eukaryota > Metazoa > Chordata > Actinopteri > Cypriniformes > Cyprinidae > Cirrhinus > Cirrhinus molitorella. Next base: position 33,980,112 of record CM065118.1, on the reverse strand, counting down.
TAACCTCCTGAACGATTCTTGCCACTGTTGCTCCAAACATAGACTCCAGCTCTTCAAAGGTTGTGTCAGTGTCCTCTACTGTGTCATGAAGCAATGCAGCCTGCATCACAAGAGCATACAGTTCTGTCATCTGTAATAAATTACTGCACTGCTCATGAAATAAATCTTGTTTTTTCTTCATGAATTAAGCATTGGATAATGTACAAACTGATATTTCCTCTAAAAGTAATGCACAAACATATGTCCGACTCACTTGTAAAATTTCAATATCTGTGATTCCACCCTCATGACTTAAAATCCTTGCCACCCCTGGAAAGATAAGAAAAGCAGCTTTATTTTCTGGAGTCTGTCAGATTGTATATGTGACCCTGGACCACAAAACCAGTCATAAGGGAGCATTTTTGGACATCTATTTATCATATGAAAGCTAAATAAATAGGGCAGGATATGACCATATTTGGCAGAATATTTGATAATCTGGAATCTGAAGGTGCAAAAATCTAAATAGTGAGAAAATCGCCTTTAAAGTTGTCTAAATGAAGTTCTTAGCAATGCATATTACTAATCAAAAATTAAGATTTTAGGAAATTTACAAAATATCTTCATGGAACATGATTATTCTTATAGGAATATGTAATTCTTACATTATTATTATTATAGGTATTTAATACCCTAATGGTTTTTGGCATAAAAGAAAAATCGATCATTTTAACCCATACAATGTATGTTTGGCTATTGCTACAAATATACCTCTGCTACTTATGACTGGTTTTGTGGTCCAGGGTCACCTGTGATTCGTGAAATGTCTTTGTAGTGAAGTGCTCGAGTACCTATAGGGTGATTGATGTATGGTGTGGCATCAGGGTCTTTACGGCGCTGATTACGATGTTTTTCTGCAGCGAAGTTGACCGTTTCCAGTAGCACTGCAGTCGACGATGAACTCATAATTAAAGTAGAATAAGAGAATGCACAGTCTGATAATTTTTCTTATATATATTTTTATAAACAGTTCAGACTGTCTTGTTAATATATAACCCAGAACATACAAGTCACGTTTATATTAAAAATAAGGATAATATTACATTACATCTATGTTGTTTGTATGAATCATAGGCATGAATACTATCATTTTGTGTCCGCAAGTCTAAAATGTCCGTAGTGAAACAAGACTAGAGATATTCGATTCGTGAATAATATGTTCTTTTGAGTCGGTTCTTTTCAATGAATCAGTTCACTGATTGAAATGAACTGAATAACATAAACGTTACAGTACACAAGAAAAGGTACAAAAATGTTAACCTAAGCTAAGTTGTTATGCTTAATAGTACAAAAATAAATGAACGTCTGTTAAAGCGGGTAAAACATTTTAGCAAGTGATGAATTAGTATTGTTTGTTGCAAATGACTATTTTTTATGATTATGGATGGAACAGACTGAACCGGATCGTATGAAATTACAACAAACAGCTTGATTAATTAGTAAATAGCAACATATGCCTACATGTTCGGTTTTATTGTAACTTTGTAGAACATTTAATGCTACATTGGCAATAAAGACCACAAGTAATGACGCAAAAGAATCACTGAATTGGGTTTAGTGTTCGAAAGAACCGATTTGAGGAAATGAGTCGGACTATCAGATAGCAAAACCACTTCCGGAAAAAGGTGGACGAGGTATGATACGATTTCATTGACTTTTGTATACATGGTGAATAAATGAATTCATATAGCTACATTAATGTTTTTATTGTGGCTAACTTGGGATGCGGAATTGGACTTTTCGACATGTTGATAAACTGTAAAAATAAGGACAGTTTGAGCTGCTAATGAAAAACCAGCTTCAATGACAAGATCAAAATACAGACAGAAGCTGCATTAATCGAGTGATACTTGGCATTTTGCACGTGTACATGCAGCTTCCACACATTTGAGTGACAGTAATGTTATATTTTACAGGTATATCCAGCTTCAGATAGTGTGGTAGGATCTCTCCATATGGCACACACAGAGAGGAGAGATGCTCCTGAGCTGCCTGATTTCTCCCTGCTCAAAAGACTGGCCAGAGACCAGCTCATCTTCCTGCTGGAACAGGTGACATGACTGTCCACTGTTTCTTTATATTCTTCTATTTCTTAAGAAAAGTACTGCATTTTGAATTTGTGTTGTAAATGATAACATGTATGTTTTGCAGTTGCCAGGGAAGAAAGATTTATTTATTGATGCTGATTTGATGAGCCCTCTTGATCGAATCGCAAATGTCACAATCCTGAAGGTATGATATCATGTATAATATTTTTGCAGAAAGTATTGACACACTGTCTTTCTAAATGACTAGCAATTGATATCTTCTTGAAATAGTATTATTATTATACAAACATCTACAGTGGTGGCCAAAATTATTGGAACACTAGGAGGAAATATCAGTTTACATTTCTAAACATTCATTTTGCCATTCATTGTAATAATCTAGTAAGTCTGAAACAGCCAGTGCTCCACTCAGAGATCTGATCTCATCATCTGCCTTGAATAACATGAAAACAGACCAAACTGAGACAGACTAAATCCAGAAGAACTGTGGTAACGTCTTCAAGATGCTTCAGGAGACCTAACTGTCTTAGTCTGAATTTAGTCTCAGTTTGTTCTGTTTCTTCATGTCATTCCACGAATGATGGATGATTAGTTCAGATCTCTGTGTGGAGCACTGACTGTTGTCACACTCCTGGTGCAAACATAAATCTTACTGGATTATTACAATTAATGGCAAAATCAATATATGATATTTTCCTACTGACACACTACAGCAAAAGATTATGGCTTAAAACCATTTTTAGCTGGTGGAAATACCACCACTGTATTTACACCCTAATGATTCTAACAAGTCCAATTACATCCAATTTCACCTTTAGCAACATGAAGTTGACAAACTGTACAAAGTTGAGCTCAAGCCAATTGTCAGCAATTCAGACCAGTAAGTAAATTTAAGATTTATCAAGTAAAAATACGTTTTGATTATGTTATTCCTCTCTAAAATGTACATGTTCTATTTTTCTCAGGCTGTGCTTCCTGATACGTCCTCGAATACAAACTGTGAAGTGGATTTCAGGTTGGCATGGTTTGCTGTAGTGATATATAATTTATGTGGAAAAAGCAGGAGGAAGGATAGTTTAATAGTTTGTCTTAATTTTTACAGATTTAGTTAATTCAGACAAAGTGGCTGGAAGATTCAGAAGATATAAGATCATATTTACCCCACAAAAGGTAACTAGTGGTCTGTAAATTATCTTAAAGTATGCAGCATTTTCATTTTGTTGTATGATTTTAATATTATGATTCTTTACAGTTTTATGCATGTGAGACAGTTTTGGAGGAGCAGGGAGTCTATGGAGGTAAGTAAAGTGTGGTTAAGTATAGGTTAACGTTTTAATCTTTGGTCCTGCACCTCCTAATGAAGACGTTAACTGTGATGTTTTTTCTTAGATGTTACAATCGATGAGTGGAATTTCTACATTCTTCCTCTGGATGATGACATACTGAGTTTAGAGCTGCCTGAATTCTTCAGAGATAACTTTCTGGTAATGCTGAGATGCTACAGATCATTAGATCTCAAAAGCTTTTAATTTGGTATGTTCGATTAGTTTTAGTGAGATTTTTTATTTTTTATTTTTTTACCCATTTTGTGATTTTTAGTATGTATTCAGAAGAATTGTATTTATACGTACACTACTAGTCAAAAGTTTTGGAACAGTAAGATTTGTAATGTTTTTTTAAAGAATTATCTTTTGTTCACCAAGCCTGCATTTATTTTATCCAAAATACAGCCAAAGCAGTAATATTGTGAAATATTTGTACTGTTTAAAATAACTGCTTTCTATTTGAATATATTTTAAAATGTAATGTTTTCCTGTGACCAAAGCTACATTTTCACCATCATTACTCCAGTCTTCAGTGTCACATGATTCTTCAGAAATCATTCTAATATGCTGATTTGCTGTAATTGTTATGTGATTCATCAGGAGGGAGACCAGCGCTGGGTGACCACTGCAGGAAGTGCGCTACATCTTTTACAGACTGTCTACGGTTCCTTCTCAAAGGTGTATGGGATCGGTAGATGTGCGAAGGTGAGGATTTGTGACAAAACCCTTAACCTCATAGATAAACAGTTTTTGGTGGATGAAAATCAAGGCAGTCTTTCATGTCATACTGTATTGTCTCTGTATGTAGATGGTGTATGAATCCTGGAGGGAGCTAATGGAGGAGGGGGAACAGAGAACAAGGCAACCTGAATTTGCAAAAGTCTTCCTTATTGACAGAGGTGAATTATTTAAAAAGAAAATACAATTACATTTAGATGTACTCTTACAGTTTTTGGAAAATTGTCTTTTTTGTTGTATTAACAGCTTGCATCATTTGTTTTTTACTATTTTAGATGTGGACTATGTTACTCCTCTCTGCTCTCAAGTTGTTTATGAAGGATTGGTAGATGATATTTTCAGAATAAAATGTGGTAAGTAAGCAATTTTGTCTTACAGGATCTTTATGTCGTAATTGTTTAAAACGTCTTTATGTCAGTTTGTATAACCTTTTATGTAATTTTGATTTTGTTTCTAGGCAGTGTGGAGTTTGGTCCTGATGTCACTTCCTCTGACAAGAGCATCAAAGTGATGCTTAATTCTCAAGATAAAGTAAGAGTTACATAGACTTTATTAAATTGAAAGTGGTTAGTAACTGCTATTAAAAAAATTATCCTGGTTGTTTAATTCATCAGGTCTTTAATGAAATAAGGAACGAGCATTTCTCCAATGTGTTTGGCTTTTTAAGTCAGAAGGCCAAAAATCTTCAAACAGCATATGATGTAAGTGTTTGCTAAAGATAGCATGTGTTTCATAGCACATTAGGATACATTGTAGCGTATTCTCATTGTGGCAATAATTTAAAATGTGTGAATTGGTAACAGAAACGGCGTGGGATGGACATCCAGCAGATGAAGGCATTTGTTGCAGATGAACTGAAAGGACTGAAACAGGAACATCGTCTTCTCAGTCTTCGTAAGTCATGTATACACTACTGCTTAAAAAATGTATCAAAAGGAAAGGAAAGGACGTGACGTGTGGCCAAGTATTGTGACCCATACTCGGAATTTGTGCTCTGCATTTAACCCTTCCAAGTGTACACACACAGTAGTGAACACACACACACATACTGTGAACACACACCCGGAGCAGTAGGCAGCCATATTGCTATCGCTAATGGATGCCTCTAACCATTAGGCCACGGCTGCACCGAAAAGTAAGAGTAATAACATTTCTAGTGTTACAAAAGATTTCTATTTTAAAAATGCAGTTCTTTTGTACTTTCCATTCATCAAAAATCCTGACAATCACGGTTTTCACAAAAAATACTGAACAGCACATGTATTTTCCATTTCGATAATAATAAGAAATGTGCACCACATCAGCATATTAGAATGATATCTGAAGGATCATGTGACAGTGAAGACTGAAATTATGTCTGCTGAAAATTCAGCTTTGACATCACAGAATTAAACTGTGTAAATTATAAAAAAATAAAAGAGTTATTATAAATGTCTCAATATTACTGTTTTTACTGTATTTTTGATCGAATCTAGAATTAGTGAGCTGAAAAAAATTCTTTCAAATATTGAAAACAGTTTCTTAGTAATAAATGAAATCCTTCTTTGTTTTTCCACTAGATATTGGTGCAAGTGAATCCATGATGAAGAAGAAAACCAAACAAGATTTCCAGGAATTGTTGAAGACTGAACATTGTAAGATGTCTTAATAAGTATGAGATCATGCTGTACAAAATGTAAAAATAAATGAAATATGTGACCCTAGACCACAAAACCAGTCGTAAGAGTATGGTTTGTTAGGAGAGGGCAATATTTGGCCGAGATACAACTATTTGAAAATCTGGAATCTCAAAATATTGAGAAAATTGCCTTTAAAGTTGTTCAAATGAATTACTTAGCAATGCATATTACTATTTCAAATTTATGTATTGGTACATTTACAGTAGGAAATTTACAAAATATCTTTATGGAACATGAACTTTACTTCATATCCTGATGAGTTTTGGCATTAAAGAAAAATCGATAATTTTGACCTATACAATGTATTTTTGGCTATTGCTACAAATATACCCATGCTGCTTAAGATTGGTTTTGTGGTCCAGGATCTATAACACTTACTTATAATATTTACTTACTGTAATTTCACCCATTGCTATATTTACTCTTTTTTTATATGTTAGCATTACTTGAGGGCTTTGAGATTCGTGAATGTATCACATATATTGAAGAACATATCAACAGACAGGTATGAAAAGACAAAGGCTATTATTGTTATAAGACACTTGTGTGATACAATAATAATAATGCTTGAGGAAACTCTGTCCATCAGGTGTCAATGATTGAGAGTCTTAGACTCCTTTGCCTGTTGTCCATAACAGAAAATGGTGAGTCTGATTTACTCTTGTGTACAAATTCAATGGCTTAAGTTGTTTATTTTAGGAAATTCTGGTAAATAATGCATTTGAATTCTCCCACAGGTCTTTTGTCCAAAGACTATAGATCTCTTAAAGCTCAGTACCTTCAGGTATGTTATGGTCTGAAAGTTTACTCATTACCTAAAGCTTCATAAAGCATCACTTTATAAGAATGTATTTCAAGGATTAGTTCACTTCCAGAATAAAAATTTCCTGTTAATTTACTTACCCCTATGTTATCCAAGATGTTCACATCTTTCTTTCTTCAGTCAAAAAGAAATTAAGGTTATTGAAGAAAACATTATAGGATTTTTCTCCATATGGTGGACTTCAATGGTGGCCAACAGGTTGAAGGTCCAAACTGCAGTTTCAATGCAGCTTCAAAGGGCTCTAAACAATCCCAGCAGAGAAATAAGGGTCTTATCTAGAAAAAAAAGATGAATATACTTTTTAACCACAAATGCTTGCAAATGCTTTTCTCAATCCGACACATTACGTAATCACGCATACATGCAAAGAAAGTCAAAAAAATGCCCTTTACAAAAAAGGTAAAACAACAATGTGGGATGATTTTGAACTTGAGTTTTTCGCCCTTCCCTAACTTTTTGAACCTGAGTACACAGGCGAAGAACTAATCTTGACCTTCAAGATTAGCATTTGTGGTTAAACAGTATATACATTTTAATCTATTCAATTAAAAATTGCTTCGCTAGGTAAGACCTTTATTCCTCAGCTGGGATCGTATAGAGCCCTTTGAAGCTGCATTAAAACTGCAATTTGGACCTTCAACCTGTTGGCCGCTATTGAAGTCCAGTATATGGAGAAAAAATCCTGGAATGTTTTCCTCAAAAATCTTGAATTATTTTTTCCTGAAGAAAGAACAACATGAACATAGGGGTTAGTAAATTATCAGGTTTTTTTATTCTGGAAGTGAACTAATCCTTTAAGTGGATCATCTTCAATTACTGAAAATATTTTTGAGATCATGTTCTCTATGATATCGTAAGTTGTCTCTTGTGCAGAGTTATGGTATAGAGCACCTGCTGACGTTTGCGAACCTGAGGCAGCTGGGTATCCTGGAAGAACAGCAAGCTGGAGAAACACTGACAGTCATGGAGAGTAGAGTGGGGAAACTTGTCAATGACAAGACTGTAGGTGAGAATGTGGACAAGTGCAATCTCTCTTTCTCTCTCACTCTCATGTTTTTTACATTGACTATAATGTACACATACATGCACTGGGTAGTTTCTTATGTTTTCTGTTCAGGAAAGCTGACAGATGCCTTTTCCTCACTGGCTAAGAAGAGCAATTTTCGAGCTCTGAGTAAAAGACTAGCTCTGGTAAGCTAACATACAATTTTTAATTACTGAAATAACAGGAACAGTTACTGTATAAAATGATGATATTTACTTCATGATCATCTAATCTACACATACAGGTACCAAAGTCTGGTGAGGAATATGACCTTCGCATTCCACGAGACATGGCGTATATTTTCAGTGGTGCTTATATTCCTCTGAGCTGCAAACTGATCGAACAGGTTAGCTTTCCAAAAAGGCTTTATTTGTTCTTGTTCTTGCTGAACAGCATTTTAAAATGTTTGCTTCTGGCCCTGCTGTCCACAGGTGTTGGAGAGAGATGGTTGGACAGGTCTGGAGGAGGTTACACGCATGCTGAATGGACAGGATTTTGCTGTAACAGGTTTGAACAAAGTATTTGTTTGTATAAAGATTTATATATGTTGTTTGTAAGCTATGTGAAATAATTATATGGTGGTGTAATAGTTCAGAATATACAGTTGAAGTCAAACATTTACATACACCTTGCAGAATCTGCAAAATGTTAATTGTTTTATCAAAATAAGAGGGATCATATAAAATGCATGTTATTTTTTTATTTAGTACTGTCCTGAATAAGATATTTCACATAAAGACATTTACATATAGTCCACAAGAGAAAATAATAAACTTACATAAACTTGATTCTTAATACTGTGTTGTTACCTAGATGATCCACAGCTTTTTTTTTGTTTAGTGATAGTTGTTCATGTATTTGAACCCTTTCCAACAATGACTGTTTGTTTTTGAGATTCATCTTTCACACTGAGCAACTTATGCAACTATTACAGAAGGTTCAAATGCTCACTGATGCTCCAGAAGGAAACATAATGCATTAAGAGCCAGGGGGTGTAAACTTTTGAACAGAATGAAGATGTGTACATTTTTCTTTTTTTGCTTAAATGTTATGTTTTTTCATTTAGTACTGCCCTTCAGAAGATACAGAAGATAACATGTTTCCCAAAAGACAAAATAAGTAAATTTAACCTTCTTCAAATCTTCAAATTCCAAAAGTTTTCACCCCTGGCTCTTAATGCGTCATGTTTCCTTCTGAAGCCTCAGTGAGCATTTGAACCTTCTGTAATAGTCCCTCAGTTGTGATCAGTGTGAAAAAATGGATCTCAAAATCAAAAAATCTCAAAGTCATTGTTGGAAAGGGTACAAATACTCAAAAATGCTGAAAAAACAATGAATTTGTGGACCTGAAGGATTTGTCTGAAGAACAGCGGGCAGTTTAACTGTTCAGGACAAACAAGGGACTCATAAACAACTATCACTAAAAAAACAAGAAACACATGTGGATCATTCAGGTAGCAACACAGTATTAAGAATCAAGTGTAAGTAAACTTCTTTGTCTTGTTTTTGTTTCAGGTGGCAGTGGTTCAGAAGCCAGGAACAGGACTGATGCTCAAAGGATTGTTCTAGTTATGTTCCTTGGTGGCTGCACCTACTCTGAGATCTCTGCACTCCGGTTCCTTGGCAAGGAAAGAGGTGAAATATTCTAGAATGCATTTTGTGTTTTATAGATACTTATTATGTAATCAACAAATTGAATATATGGTTAATATGAAATTGTCTATTTGAAAGGTTGCAGATTTATAGTGGTCACAACAGCCATCACAAACAGTGCACGGCTTCTGGAAGCACTACTGGATAACCATGCTTGAGTCCAAGGCAACATTCCACAAGTGGATACTTTATGATCAATTCCAAGAGAGGGCAAAAAGGACATAATATGCCCTAGTTATCCCAGATATCTATATCATCCCAAAACAAATGTACTGTGAGAGGGGATGACCAAATGGTGTGAATAGTCTTAAAGTGTTAGTCCACCCAAAAAGGAAAATTCTTCCATTATTCCACTACTCTCATGTGTTTCAAACCTACATGACTTACTTTCTTTTGCAGAATATAAAAGAAGATATTTGGAAGAATATTTGTAACAGAACAGCTATGGTGACATTTGAGCTTTACTGTATAGAAAAAAAAAACACTGAAATATTTATTTTATGTTTCACAGAAGAAAGAAAGTCATGCTTATCTGAACAACATGAGGATGAGTAAATTAGGACAGGATTGTAATTTTCAGGTGAACTGTCACTTTGTCTGCGCAGGTGTCATCTGAATTTATGAGTGGAGAACTAGCAAACATGGGTTACAAAGCTGCACTTTATAAAAATGTTTTATACTCTTTGTTCAGATTTTGCCATGCATTTAATAACTGATTCAAGACTGATCAAATAAAAGAGTTACTGGTGTCGGGTGTGTCTTTTAGCTCCAGTCAATTGTGTACACAGTGAAATGGCCCAGTGGCCTAGATATAGGTATATTTTTCAAGTCAAAGTGAATTATTTTCTTTTTTAAATGCACAACAATATGGCATAAAATAAGCACATTACACAAATATGGTACATGTGATACTATTATTATTATTATTAGATAAAGATTTTTAATATTTTTTTAAAGAAGTCCCTGCCTAATACTATTCAAAATCTTGGAGTTAGTATAATCTTTTTTTTGGGAATGGAATTATGGATATTAATACTTTTATTTAGTGATGATACATACATTTATAATGTTACAGAAGATTTATATTGCAGATAAATGCTGTTCTTCTTTCTATTCATCAAAGAAAATAAAAAAAATCTACTTAGCTATTTTTAACAATAATAAATCATGTTTTTTGAGCAGCAAATCAGAATATTAGAATGATTTCTCAAGGATCATGTGACTGAAGTAATGATGCTAAACATTCATCTTTGAAATCACAGGAATAAATACAATTTTAAAATATATTCGAATCAAAAGCAGTTATTTAAAATGGTAAAAAAAAAAATATTTCATAATTGTACTGTTTTGATGTACTTTGGATCAAATAAATGCAGGCTTGGTGAGCAGAAGAGACTTTTTTGAAAAAACATTAAAAATCCTGGTGTTCAAAAACTTTTGGTAGTGTATGTTTAATATATCTATTATCTAACATAAATGTAACCTAGTATGAAAAGCAGCTAGTTTTAAAGAAATAAAATGTCGGTATGGAAAATCTAACATAAAAAATATACAAAATAATATTTTGCAATAAACAGAGATACAAGATATTTCTTTTACGACGTCGAAAATAAATGGTAAAACGGATCATTATTTTTGTTGAACAATTACTTATTTGTTTCTATACATTATTCATGGAAAGAATTAGGAGTGGTCCTTTTTAAAAATGTTTCTGAGGTCATGGTGGAACAATCCGTCTGTTTGACAAATCTTAACGCATGCGCAGAAACACCTCGAAACAGCCAATCAGAAGAGCGGCGCTATTTTGATGCATATTTTTGAATCAGACAGAAACGGTTACGCGCATTACAGCAGTGCGAGGACTGTGCAGTCAAAAATTCCTTTATAAAATACAAATAAACAAGCGAAGAGCATTGTCTTGGGGTGAGGATGAGGAAGAGGTGAGTATGTTTGCTGATATGTTATAATTTTGGGGTGTTTATCGATGTATGATATACAGATATATATATATATATATATTTAAGTATGTGTGTTATTTGATCAAAATGTAACGTTAGTTTGAGCTGTATAGCTTGTTTTGAAAATGACATTGGCATTATTATGTCAATCCATACTCGATTTTTACGTGTCATTTAACTTCTGAGATTTATGCAGCTCGAAAGTTACTGCTATTGACAGCTAACGTTAGCAGGTGCCTGCAGTTCATGGGTGGGTATTTATGTAACGTTAATGTCATAGCAAACATTATATATATTACTCTGCTCAGTAAGGCAGTAACTTAGTAACAATTTATGAAAACGTTTCATCTTCGTACAACTTTTAAGTAGATAATAATGTAGTAACTTCTGTTATTGTTGTTAATGGACGTAGTCACTGGTGGATAATATCTGTAAGTATATATCTGTCAAAGAATAGGTAGATGTTTGTCATTGTGCTTCATGTTCTTTTTCTCAATGATTTTAGTGAGGTGATTGCTGCAGAATCAGTGGCATGTCTGAATAAAGCGCTCTGCCATTTGAAGGACATCTGGGAGGAAATTGGCATCCCTGAGGATCAGCGATTAGAAAGGACAAATGTGGTCAAGAATCATGTCAAAGTGAGTGTTGAGTGTACTTGAGTGCAACATCTGGTGAATTCTTTGAAAGGGTTTTCAGTGATAAACTAACAAAACGTGTGCTTTAGAGTCTTCTGGACATGATGATTGCTGAGGAAGAGAGTCTCCGGAAACGTTTGACGACCAGTATTGAAAAATGTCAAAAAGAGTTGAGTAAACTGTGTTCAGAACTACAGCTTCCCCCAATTCAAGTAAGTATTTTCTCTGGATACAAACTTTAGATGACACCAAGGTAAACATCTGCTTGACCAGATTATGTTAACATGTATTTCCCATTGAAATGGGAAATTTGTGAGGGACATATCAAGAGGGAAATAAAAGTTTAGAAATGAGATTGTTTTTGGAACCGAGATAAATGCATAAATGCAGCTCACCAAGGCTGCATTTATTTGATCAAAAATGCAGATACACTGTACACTGTTAATGTTGAAAACAATTCAGTTTAATATTTCTGCTGAAACTGTGATACATTTTTCTCAGGATTATTTGATAATTTGAAAGTAAAGTTAGAAAAAGCATTTATCTTTAATTACTGTAACTACCATTCAAAAGTTTTTGATTTTTAATGTTTTAAAAGAAGTCTCATTTATTTGATCCAAAGTACAGCAAAAACAGTAAAATGTTGAAATATTTTTACTATTTAAAATAACTGTTTTCTATTTGAATATATTTTAAAATGTAATTTATTCCTGTGATTTCAGTTCTGAATTTTAGCATCATTACTCCAGTCACATGATACTTTAGAAATCATTCTAATATTCTGATTTGCTCAAAATACAATTGTTGTTATTATGATGTTGTAAACCACTGAGCAGATGTTTTTTCAGGTTTCTTTGAATAATAGAAAGTTCTTTGATTAATAGAAAGTTATCTGAAATAGAAGTCTTTTGTAACAGAATAAATGTCTTTATCAATTTAAAGTATACTTGCTAAATAAAAGTATTAATTTCTATAATTTCTTTCTAAGTACTCAGCTGTTTTTTATTGATGATAATAATAATAAATGTTTAAAAAAAAAAAAACTTATTTTACATTAGAATGTTATTTCACAAAATAACTGTCTTTACTGTATTACTTGGTGAGCATTAATGATTCCAACATTTTTACTAGTAGAAAATGTCTTCATAGCTAATAAACTAAAAATTGCATAAATTCTGTTTGTATGTGGTCCCTACAGAATTAAGAAACATAATTTATTTGTGGTTCTGGTTCATAAACATTTTAGGAGGAAAGAAGTAGCACTATGCTCCAGCAGGAAAAAGACCTCCGTTTACATGTTGAAGTAATGCTAAAGGAGAAAAATCAGAGAATGCAAGCACTCAAAGCCTTAACCGAGCAGGATCAGGATCTCTGTGACCTTCTCTGCTTCCAACCATTTACTATCTCTGCTGATTCTGTTCCGTCCCTGGAACAGCTGGAGAAATTCCGTCAACACATCTCCTCTCTCACTGCTGAGAAAGTATGACAAAAATCTTTGTTTTAAATACTACACTCTTATAAACATCTCCGTTTTATTGTGTTCAGTTTGATGTACAGTGTTTTTTATCTATATTTATAGGAACAAAGACATATCGAATTTGTCACTTTGAAGAAGCAAATAATACTTTGCATGGACGATCTGGATCAGTTGCCTGAGACTAGTTTTGAAAAGGATGTCGTATGTGAAGATGAAGAGAGCTTTTGCTTGTCTACAGAAAACATTGATTCACTCAAAGCCCTCCTTCACCAGGTACAACATAAGCTATAAACATTGTTAAAGGGGTCATCATCGGATGCCCATTTTCAACAAGTTGATATGATTCTTTAGGGTCTTAATAAAGTCTATAACATGCTTTGGTTAAAATTTCTCAATGGTAGTGTAAAAAACACCCCTTTTACCTTGTCAACTTGGTGGATTTTTATTATTATAGGGTGTTTGTGTACACACTGCCAAAACACATTTATGTTCAAACAACATGTTAAAGTGAACTTTGCATCCAATAACCCCTTTAAAGGGTTAGTTTTCTTCCAGCATAAATATTTCCTGGTAATTTACTCACCCCCAAGTTATCCAAGATGTGCATGTCTGTCTTCTGTCACAAAAAAAATACACTTTTTGATGAAAACATTCCAGGATTTTTCTCCATGTAATGGACTTCAATGGTGGCCAATGATTTGAAGGTCCAAATTGCAGTTTCAGTGCAGTTTCGAAGGGCTCTACATGATCCCAGCCAAGGAATAAAGGTCTTATCTAGTGAAACAACAACTTATCTGTCATTTTCTTAAAAAAAAAATTATATACATTTTAACCACAAATACTCATCTTGCACTAGCTCATTGGTAAGGTCATGCGTGACATAGGCAGAAGGACCGATCCAGTGTTTACAGTGCAAATCCTTAACAAAAAAGGTAAAACAACAATGTGGGATGAAGTTGGAGGAGAAAATTATGTTTTTTTTGTCCTACCCAACCTTTTTAAACCAAAGTACCCAGGGAAAGAATGAACCGTGAGTGACCTTTCGGATATGATTATGTAATGCGTGAAGTCATAGACGCATCACAGAGCTACTGCAAGATTTGTGGTTAAAAAGTATATACATTTTTCTTTATTTTTTCCTTTTTTTGTTTTGAAAATGGCAAATCGTTTCACTAGATAAAACCCTTATTCTTTGGGTGGGATGGTGTAGAGCCCTTTGAAACTGCAGTTTGGGCCTTCAAACCATTGGCAAGTCCACTATATGGAGAAAAATCCTGGAATCTTAATTTCTTGCGACTGAAGAAAGAAAGGCATGAACATCTTGGATGACATGGGGTTGAGTAAATTATCAGGATTTTTTTTATTCAGGAAGTGAAATTACCCTTGAAGCAATTATATAATACAGTATTTATCATTTCAGTTGGAGAGCAAAAAGACAGAGAATGAACGTATCTGTGGCTCTTATCGGGAAAAGATCCATGAACTATGGGAACGGTTACAGATTCCACAGGAAGAGCGTGGCGCAATTTCTGAACACATGACCCTGTCGAAGAAAAGAAATATGCAAGCTGTTAGTAACCTTTTGACTTTTTTTTTCTTCTTACCTCAATTATGCAATGTTGCATTAAGTAAATACAATTGGCTAACTATTGTATTGAAAACAGAATATAATTTTTTTTATGTCAGTTACAAGCTGAGGTCAAACGTCTTGAGGAACTAAAGCTTAAAAATATTCAGAATGTTACTGAGGCCATTCGGAACGAGATTGCGGTGTTCTGGGACAAGTGCTTTTACAGCACAGACCAACGGCAAGCTTTTGTGCCCTATTATGATGGTGAGTTGTAATTAGACTGTTGACTGTTCAAAATCTGCCTGTCTTTTGTAATGATATAAAGGTTTAAAGGTTGTTGTTTTTTCTCTCAGATGATTTCAGTGAGGAGCTCCTCAGCTTACATGATGCAGAAATAGTGCGGCTTAAACAGTATTATGAAGATCATAAAGATCTTTTTGAAGGTGTTCACAAATGGGAGGAAAGTTGGAGACTTTTCTTAGAGCTTGAAGTAAGTTGAACTGACTGAAAACATTCATGTGTTTTAGCATTACCTAAAACTGTATGTTTTGTGGTAGGAAAAGGCCAAAGATCCAACCAGATTCACCAACAGAGGAGGAAACCTTCTAAAGGAAGAGAAACAACGTGCTGATCTGGTCAAAAGTCTCCCCAGGGTAAATATGACACATGTTGATTTATTTATCTAAAAGTTTAGGGTCATATTTTTAAAAATCAATTTATAATAATAATAATAGAAATGTTTCTTGAGCACCAAATCAGCATATTAGAATGATATTCTGAAGTGTCATGTGATGCTATAGACTGGAGTAATTGCTGCTGAAAATTCAGCTTTGCATCAATGAAATAAATAACAGAAAAATATCTCAAAATATTACAGTTTTTACTGTGTTTTGAATAAAATAACTGCAGTCTTGGTGAGCATAAGGGGCTTTATAAACCTTGCCAACCCCTTACTTTTAACAAATTATGATTTAAGGTTTGCCAGTAGTAATTGAGTCTCTTATTTAGCTTGAGAAGAAGCTGAAGGCTGAGATTGAACAGTGGGAACATGAACAGAACAGAGAGTTCCAGGTGAATGGTCAGAAGTTCATGCAGTTTGTTACTGATCAATGGGAGACGTACCGGCTGGAGAAAGAGCGGGAAAAACAGGAGCGGGTATGTATTTCAGTTTTCAGGAATATACAGGTGTAACTTATTTAAAAAAAAAAAAAAAAATCATTTTTTATTCTAATTTATAAAAAAAAAAATGAAACTTTCATATATTCTAGATTCATTAGATGTAAAGTAAAACATTTCAAAAGTTTTTAATTTTATTTTTTTTTATTTTGATGATTAGAGTGTATAGCTAAATTTCAAAATATTAGAATATTTACATTTGAGTCTCATTAAATGACCATCCCTACTGTATAAATTCCGGGTATCTCTTGTTCTTTGAAACCACACTAATGGGGAAGACTGCTGACTTGGCAATAGTCTAGGAGACAATCAGTGACTCAGCAGTGCCATAGGCTGATCACTTCAATGCCACACTTCACTGAGACTGTAATTTGTGCTAGAATCAAGTCATTTGCTGTAATATGTGTAGCTGACCAAGTATTGAGTGCATAAATGAACATACTTTAAAGAACTTTTCTGTTTTGCAAATCCGTTTTTTGATTGATCTTAGGAAATATTCTAATATTTTGAGATACTGGATTTTTGACTTTCATTAGCTTTTTCATGATATTCTAATTTTTTGAGCTGCACCTGCACCTGAACTCCAGTGCTGTCAATTAAGTCAGCAAATTTGCTGAGTAGTTTGTATTTATGAATTATGCATTACTAGAAAATGACCAGTTGAAAACCATGAATAAGATTTAATATTAATAGATTTTAATAATACAAGAACTGTCATGCAGCAACTAAAGAAGAGCAAACAGACAGAGGAGGACATGGTCTATGGCACTGTAATCCGGACACCGACTAAACGAAGATTTCTGGGCAGCACAACACCTTGCAAAGCTCGAAAGGCAAGTACTATCGGATTTTATTTCCTGATTAAGACCACAGAATTAAAGTCAATATGAAACCCATTTTACATGTAATGTGTCATGTTTCTGAATTAAAAAGAGTATTACAATATAAAACATATAAGGCAGGATTTTTTTTTCCATTGGGAATTGATTGGGTTGTGAAAAGTGGGTGTTCATGTTGATTTTATTCACATTACTTTACCTTACCTCAATGCACAATACATTAATGAATGCATGGCTGTTTCAGTATTACCTCTGGCTTTTCCTCAGCTAAACGCTACCTCCAGTACTGGCACTTCTAACAGCACTATCCGATCTGTCTTTGGTGGTACTGTCTGTCATTCTCCTGTATTGCGTCCTCCGATTTCAGCAAGCAAGGTCAGTGTACGGCCATAACACCATTGTTCTCAAGCTTTTAATTAACTAACCTGCCCATTCCTTTACTGATTAACTAAGTTAATGTGTTACCTCTTACCTTTCTTGTCTTCTTTCAAAGCAGGGTAATGTGAAGACTCCAGGCCATGGCAAACCTCCACATCAGGGTTTGCTGGAACGCAATAAGGAGAACATCTGTCATGTACCTGGCATGACGAAGGTACCAGCTAGTCCACAGCGTAACTTCAGCATTAACTCTGTCGCAAGCACCTATTCAGAATTTCAGGTAAACTCTTCATCCTCTCTATCAGTAAGTAACTCACAGTCTGGTCAAAGAGAGCAAGAGCTTGAACTGAATTGCGTTTTAAAGGAATAGCCTGCCTAAAAATTTAAATTTGCTGAAAATGTACTCACCCTAAGGCTACCCAAGATGTAGATGACTTTGTTTCTTTATCAAAACAGATTTGGAAAAAAAAAGCATTACAATACTTGCTCACCAATGGATCATCTGCAGTGAATGGGAAAACTTTCATAGACTGGGGTTGTGTGGATTACTTGTGTGTTAATGTTATGTTTTTATCAGCTATTTGGATTCCCACTCTGATGGCACCCATTCACTACAGAGGACCCATTGGTAAGCAAGTGACGCTAAATTTTACCAAATCTGTTCTGATGAAGAAACACTTATCTATATCTAGTATGGCTTTTCTTTTTTTTTTTTTAAATTGATATCAGTATATAAATGGAGATACTGGCATAATGTTATGCTAATAAAACAATTTGTTTCTAAAGGAAGCTGTCAAGCCTGAATCCATATAATCAAGGTTTGTTAGAGATTTATTTCCAAACAGCCTAAATTTTGCCTATTTACAGCTGAGGTCAATAGTTTACATCTTCAGCATCTGCAAAATATTAATTATTTTACCAAAATAGAAGGGATCATACAAAATGCATGTTATTGTTTATTTAGTACTGACCTGAATAAGATATTTCACATAAAAAAAGTTTACATATAATCCACAAGAGAAAATAATAGTTGAATTTATAAAAATTACCCTGTTCAAAAGTTTACATCCCCTTGAATCTTAGCTTTTTGTTTCGTAATAGTTGTTCATGACAGTTAAACTGCCTGCTGTTCTTCAGAAAAATCCTTTAGGTCCCACAAATTCTTTGTTTTTGTTTTTTTTCAGCATTTTTGTGTATTTGAACCCTTTCCAGCAATGACTGTATGATTTTGAGATCCATCTTTTCACACTGAGGACAACTGATGGACTCATATGGAACGATTACAGAAGGTTCAAACACTCACTGATGTTCCAGAAGAAAACCATGCATTAAGAGCTGAGGGGTGAAAACTTTTGAACAGAATGGAGATGTGTACATTTTTTTTTTTTTATTTTGCCTAAATATCTTTTTTTTTTTCATTTAGTACTGCCCTTCAGAGGCTACAGAAGATACTTAGATGTTTCCCAGAAGACAAAATAAGTTAAATTTAGACTGATCTTCAAATTCAAAAAGTTTTCACCCCCTGGCTCTTAATGCATCTTTCTTCCTTCTGGAGCATCAGAAGTGTTTGAACCTTCTGTAATAGTTGCATATTAGTCTCTCAGTTATCTGTGAAAAGATGGATCTCAAAATCATACAGTCGTTGTTGGAAAGGGTTCAAATACACAAAATGCTGGAAAACCAAAGAATTTATAGTACCTGAAGGATTTTTCTGAAGAACAGCAGGCAGTTGAACTGTTTAGGACAAAAAAGGGACTCATTCAACAACTATCACTGAACAAAAAAACAGTTGTGCATCATTCAGGTAAGAACACAATATTAAGAATCAAGGGGATGTAAACTTTTGAACAGGGTCATTTTTATAAATTCAACTTATTTTCTCTTTTAGGCTATATGTAAACATATTTTATGTGAAATATCTTATTCTGTTCAGTACTTAAGTATACAATAACATGCATTTTGTATGATCCTTCTTATTTTGGTAAAATAATTAACAATTTGCAGATTCTAAAAGGGGTGTAAACTTTTAACCTCAACTTTAACTGTATGGATAAACACACTGCTTTGTTGTACAGTATAATAAACTAACACTGTTATATATTTAACCAAACACTTTTATACAGTATGTAGGGATAATAAACAGTCAGATGGTAATTATTGATAAATAACCTCTTATGGGGTGATCAAGCATACTTAACGATTTATATCTAATAAAGTTCTCACTTGAATTTTGTGTTTTAATTTAAATAGAACAGGCAAGTTGGACATGCTCAATAATTGATTTTTATAAATAAGTTTTCATGCACCTCTGAAGGCAGCTGTAGTGCATGTATAATATCCGATTAGTTGCTCATCTTCTTGGCCTCTTTTTGAACTGGACTGTTTTTTTTTTGTCCCCTAATCCACTCTTCTAACCAACACTATCTCTATTATTTACAATTCACGTAATGCCTGACTGGTTTATCTGTCACTCTGTCTTTTGTTCTGCTACATATATGTTGGTTTTTATATATTCAGTATATATTATATTAGTAATAAGTCAAAATGTCTCTTAATCTGTCATTTTCTTGTCACAGCGAGACCTCTCCAAGTCATCTAAAACCAAACACGTGCCTGAAATCCTGAATTCAACCATCATTCAGCTTTAAACTCTACTACTGCATGCAATACTTTGTGCTATTAGGACTGGGATCTTTAGATGATGGCTTATGGGTTCTTGTTCTTTATAGCGGTAGCTATGCATTTTTTATGTAAATGAAGGTAATATATTTAAATGTCTCTTCACAGGATTCTGCATGTATGTTCACTTTAACACTAGGACAAGCACTGCTTTATTTGTTCTTGTAAAGTAACAAATGAATGTGCATTTTTTTAATGTTACAACTACTCAGCTGTCGCTAACAAATTAAGACTAAAAAAATAATTTACTAGCTATTTGTCATCATTGGCAATTTTGTCAAAATCACAGTGTATTTTATGGTATGTTTTGCACAATGTAAAAAAAAAACTTTATTGTATTGTACAATTCACTACATAAAAGTTCACCTTTGAACATTATGTAAGTCCTGTCTACTCTATCTATCTATTTCTTCTGTTGTAAATATCCAAGATGTCTGAATCTTGAATTCTGTGTTGTTTTATTCAAAACAAGTCCTATTTAATTTATGAATTTAAGGAGTTGTTATATTACTCGATTAATAAATGCTGTGGAAGTATTGTTCATTCTTAATTCATCTAAAGAGTAGTTAAGTAATGAAACCTTATTGTGAAGTGTTACCAAAATATATAAAAATAAGATTAAAGATTTTATGTTTTAAGTCTTAAACTAGATCTAGATTTTAAACAAGCCTGCATTTATAGAAGTGAAAAAATGTGTAAAAAATCTGCAATTATTTGAAAAGCAGATTTTCATTTCACTGATTTATTTTAATCATAAAGAGTCTTGTGTAATATTACATATGTGACCCTGGACCACAAAACCAGTCGCACGGGTATATTTGTAGCAATACCCTACAATACATTATATGAGACAAAATAATTCATTTTTCTTTTATGCCAAAAATCATTAGGATATCAAGCAAAGACCATGTTCCATGAAGATATTTTGTAAATTTCCTGCCATAAATATGTCAAAACTTAATTTTTGATTAGTAATCTGCATGGTTAAGAACTTAATTTGGACAACTTTAAAGGTGAATTCTTCATATTTGTTTATTATTTTGCACCCTCAGCTTCCAGATTTTCAAATAGTTGTATCTCAGACAAATATTGTCCTATCCTAACAAACCATACATCAGTTCAGATTATGTATCTGGTTTATGACTGGTTTTGTGGTCCACGGTCACAAATGTAAATTTACAAATTTAAACCCCAATTTCCCTGCTGAAAAAAAAAAAAAAACATGCTGGTTAATGCTGGCCCTTGACCACATGACCAGCTAAGGACCAGCATCCCTACCTAACCAGCAAATGCTGTTTTTTCAACGAGGTTAGTATTGCTAAGTCAATTTAGTTGGTACATTATATTACATACTGGGTACGTTGTAGCCTATATTGATTCTTTAAAACGTAATGCTTCCCAAATGTGTTTTTGAGTTGCACGTGTAATTCTATACTTGGTTTTTATTCACTTTTTCAATTCATTTTTTTTGTTGTTGTTGTTGTTGTTGTTGTTGTTGAAAAATAATAGCAGTTCGGCGAATGTTTGGGTTATGCGGGGAGGCGGGGTCACTTTGTAACCCGGAAGCAGATTGTGGTGAATGACGCGAACCTTTAGGGTCGAATGGACAGACGGTAAAAAAGATGGCGGATGACAAGAGCAATAGAATAGGCAATCATTCCAATAATAAACGGTTCTGGGGCCCCTCCGTCCGAGAAGCGGCGTTTATTTTTATTTGTATACTGTTTGCCGAGCCCGTGGGAGCCACGACGCACTGGGTGGTGACGGAGGACGGCAAAATCCAACAGCAGGTACGTGACTGTGTCTTGTTTAGTCACTCCATCGCTCTCTAGATCAAGATATTTACGCTTCTCATCAATTACTTTCTAATCTGATAGTTTCTCACTAACACTGCTTTATAAAGTTGCCAGACAGATGCGTATGTCAATCTCGTGTTGACAGCTGTTGTCTGCTGCTTATCAACAGCGCACTACTGTGTGGTGATTTAGCAACTGTCTAAATCACCAGCCTGATTTGGCTTCGTGATGTCTTCTAACCTCTAGCCTGATATCTATCAGACAGTGACTCTTGCTCAAAGCATGTGTGTGCATTTTGCCTTTGCCTTTTTCATGCTCCCTTTCGTTTTCAGGTGGATTCTCCTCTTAACTTGAAACATCCCCACCATTTAGTTCTTTTCATGCAACAAGAGACTCGTGTGAACTACCTCAAGAAGTTAGAGGTGATGTTAAGCCTCACATTCATCAAAACCTAAACAGATTTTTGACAGTGAACTTTGTCTTGAAGAAGGCAGCTCTCGAAGTAAAGGTATGCTTCTCTAAACGCTTGTCTCACACTGAGTTATTGTACATTTTGCAGAAGCAACTAGTTGCTCAAAAGATTCACATTGAAGAGAACGAGGACCGGGATACTGGTTTAGAGCAGCGACATTATAAAGAAGATGCCGACTGTGTCACAGCTAAAGTTCCTCTGGGAGACTTGGATCTCTATGATGGCACTTTTATATCCCTGGAGAGCAAAGACATAAAGTAAGCAATGTTTTTGATTATGAAAGAAATATGTTTCCTTGTATTTGTAATGTAACGATCATTTTAGTTGTTTTATCAAATATGTCATTTTTGTTTTATTGTTGCGGTTTTATAGTCCAGAGGATTTTTTGGATCAGATGTCACCTTTACCTCCAGACCTAGAAAAACCTGACTGCGCTAAAATTTTCGATCTTCCTTATAGCATTCATGCATTTCAGCACCTCAGGGTAAGTGTTTTGAGTGCTTCAAACTGTAATATTGTAAATAATTTAATTTTAATTTTTTTTTTTTTTTTTTTTTTTTTTGTATTTTGACACATTTTAAAATGTAAATTAATGATAAAAAAAAAAACATAAAGCTGAATTTTCAGCATTGTTACTCGATGTCACATGATCTTTCAGAAATCATTCTAATATGCTGGTTTATATATAAGTATTATTATTAAATAAATGCAGCCTTGGTGAGCATAATAAACTTCTTTTAAAAACATTAAAATCATAATTATTCCAAATATTTGAGCTGATATTTGGGGTGGGGACTTGGCTCTATGGATTGTTAATTGAATTGTTAGATGTTGCATTGCATTTAAAAATAAAGGCATTTATTTAGTTTTGCTCAAACATTATGAGATCAAAATATAAAAAAAATACATTAAATATGGATAGATCAATTGGTCATAGTAAGATGTATAACATGCATTTATAGAAAGGCGATTGGTGATTTTTTTTTTTTTTTTTTTTTTTTTTTTTTCCCCCTCATGCCAACTTTAATTTTGAATATGGGCTCCTTGTCTTTTTGCTCATAGTTGTTTTTTCCCTCTCAGGGTGTACAAGAGAAGGTAAACTTAACATCACCCTTGCTTTCAAAGGATGACCCAATCTTTACCTCCCTGCCTCTTAAGCTGGGACAGAGTGTGGATGAGGTTGGGCATCGGATACAACAGGCCCTTCTAAAAGTAAGTTGATTTGCACTATTTATAAAGTTCTGGGTTCTCTCAATCATGAAAAACCTTGAATTGTTGCAGTTGTGATTTCTAGACATGGAAGAGTTTGGTATTTTCTGTAGTGACTAGAAATCTTTATGGTTATGTTCTCCTCTAATATAATATTGTTGCTCTTCATAAGATGCAACCCAGCATCAATATTCACAGTACGGGGCTTTATTAGAAACATAAGACTTTTTACTAGCTTTTAGTCACAAAGGCATCTTTGTGAAATTAAAGCTAATAAAGATTTTTATAGTACATAAAGTGCTTTACTTTGAGCATAGAAAGCCAAGTCCTTCTTCTAACCACAGTAGATGTCAGGAATTTTTAAGGATGCGTTATGTACCAGTACCATTTTTTTTAACAGACTGTATTATATTTTTTTTATTTGCAGTCAAACCAAAAAATATTCAGACACTAGATATTCTAGATATAATTTTTGCTATATATTTTTTTTACTAGTGGGTGCAGGACACTATAGTTCTTTTATGTAAGTGAGGATGGCAAAATAAAGTAAACTGTGACATATTATACCCAAAAATTCTTCATACTGTGGGCTACCAGTAAAATGAATAATAATTTGGGACTATAAATTTGATTTGACGCTTTGTCCTGACCATGTTTTGTTACACACCTTTCTATCAAAGTTGTCTTCTTTGAGTTCTTGTCACATTTTATTAGCATTTTCTAAGCTATAGCAGATAAAGTGATAATGTGAGAAATGTTGAAGGTGTCTGAATACATTTTGGTTTGACTGTAGATTGGTTTCTGGTAATATTGGATATATTAACTTATACAAGATATTTAATTCATGCTCATTTTCCCTGTTTTTACATTTAAAATACTTTTGCCATCATCTAACTTCAGATAGTCCTCCTTAAGTTAAGGCCCTTGCACACCAAGTTCGAAAATTTCATATGCGTTTTTTGGTGTTAATCAAAATTTGTCACGCACAGAACTTCATAGTGGCTCTGAAATGTCAAAACACCTCTTAAAATTCTTGCTACGCATGCGGAAAATGCAGAAAATTGAACGTGATCAGATTTAGATTTTTTTTTTTTAATGATGGACAGTTTTGGAGCCAGTGTGTAAATGTAATTGAAACAATGTGAGGTCGTGTTTATTTTTTAATGTGCTAAAACCTTGGATGAGAATTTCAGACTCAAAGGATTAGTTCACTTTCAGAACAAAAATTTACAGATAATGTACTCACCCCCTTGTCATCCAAGATGTTCATGTCTTTCTTTCTTCAGTCATAAAGAAGTTATGTTTTTTGAGGAAACATTTCAGGATTTCTCTCCATATAATGGATAAGAATGGTGCCCCAAAGTTTGAACTTCCAAAATGCAGTTTAAATCCAGCTTCAAAGGGCTCTGAATAATCCCAGCTGACGATGAAGGGTCTTATCTAGCGAAACGATCAGTTATTTTTGAAACCAATTGACAATTTATATACTTTTTAACCTCAAATGCTCGTTTTATCTTGTCTCTGCGATCCGGGTCAGTACAGTTAGGGTACGTCGAAAAACTCCAAAAATAACACTTTAATAACACTGTTAAATTTAGCAACTCTTAAAATTAATATCCATTTTTTGTACCATACAATATAATTATGTAATGTATAAATTCACTTGACGCATTTAAAGTGATTCTTTTTTTTTTTTTTTTTGTGATGTGGGATCGCAAAACCAGTCATAAGTAGCG
Source organism: Cirrhinus molitorella (assembly GCA_033026305.1). Classification (NCBI taxonomy): domain Eukaryota; kingdom Metazoa; phylum Chordata; class Actinopteri; order Cypriniformes; family Cyprinidae; genus Cirrhinus; species Cirrhinus molitorella. The sequence goes on along the minus strand of CM065118.1, from coordinate 33,954,838 downwards.
CAGGTATATTTGTTGCAATAGCCAATTATCGTTTTTTTTTATTTTTTTATTTTATGCAAAAAAATCATTAAGTAAAGATCATGTTCCATGAAGAATTTTTGTAAATTCATTAAAAATCATTAGGATATTAAGTAAAGATCATGTTCCATGAAGATTTTTTTTGTAAATTTCCTATTGTAAATATGTCTCAACTTTTTGATTAGTAATATGCATTGCTAAGAACTTAATTTGGACAACATTGGATTTTCTCAATATTTTGTTCTTTTAGCACTCTCAGATTCCAGATTTTCAAATAGCTGTATCTCGGCCAAATATTGTCCTATCCTAAAAAAAAAAACGTTAATGGAAAACAGAGATGATTTTCGATGATGTATAAATCAAATAAAAAAAGAAAAGACCCTTATGACCGGTTTTGAGGTCCAAGGTCACATCTAGACAAAATAGTATTTTAATATCGGCCATATATCAGCGTAATTTTTGTCTAAAATAAGTTATTAATAAAAATAATTGTTTTAATTTAATAATTCCTAGGATCACTACCTGACTTAAAAATGTAATTCTAGTAGTTGTGTGCTCATGATTAACTGGAAAATAGTCCAACTTTATTAGTGGGAATGAGTGGGAACATTTGCTTCATGGTTTAGTTTTTCTTCTAAGTTGTGGTTTTTAAAGGCGTTTTCATAGATAAAGCATAAGTCAGCTGAAATTGTTATTTCTCAAGATTAATGATGACTGTCCTTTTCTCACTCTCTAAGAATTCCTCTTCATGGGTGCTTTATAACTTGGCCTCCTTCTACTGGCGGATGAAGAATGAACCCAGGCGAGCTGTGGACTGTGTGGTCCGTGCCCTCCATTTTTCTCCAAGGTAAAGTGAAATGACACATGGATACAAATGGCAGATGCATAGAGGGAATAGCATATCAGCAACAAAATCAGGGTTTCGTCACCTGCACAAAGACTTGCATAAGTTCTGTCGTCTAGTTTTACATAAATTTGCATGTACTTCCTCTCTTTTTGCAGGCAGCACAAAGATGTTGCTCTCATCAATATGGCAAACATACTCCATAGAGCACACTTCTCGGCTGACGCTGCCATTCTCGCCCACGCTGCTCTGGATCTCACCACCGATCTCCTAACCAGCCATTACACCCTGGGCAACATTTACGCTGTGAGTGCAGCGTTTTACAGAAGAGAGATTGTTTGTGCTCGACAGGAAATGGCAGTTTTTCTTTAGTATATGATTTCCTTGTTTATTTCAAATGACACTCACTTCCTTGTTGCATCTCTGTCCCTTCCTCCTGTCTCTCTGGTAGATGTTGGGGGAGTATAATCACTCCGTGCTGTGCTATGAGCAGGCCCTACAAGCTCAGCCAGGCTTTGAGCAGGCCCTGAGGAGGAAGCATGCTGTCCTCTGTCAGCAGAAGCTGGAGCAGAGGCTTGAGGCTCAACACCGGTAACACAGACCGTTTGTTTTCTCATTGACTGTTGGGACTTTGACTCTCTTTTTCTGTGCAATTACTCTGTCTCATTAAGAAAACCATCTGAGTATGGAGTAGCCTTGTTCCTCTTATTGAGTGGCTCTTGTACTTTCATTGATAGTGTATTTCTGCGGAAAACTTCCCCTTTGTTCGTTTTATTATGAGAGATTCATTTTGGATCATTGCAGGGGTCTTCAGCAAGGTTGTACTACAGAATGGCTGCCAATTATGTGGTTCAGTCTCAAGCTAATTTTAAGTTGAAGAAACATGCATTTAACAAAATACAGCATTATTTAGTTATTCTAGATAAGATGCATTAATTAAAATTCAGCTGAATGTGTCATTGCACCGCCCACATTAAAATATAATACATTTATAAAGTTAAAATAAAAAGTGTATGGCTAAATACCAAAACTGATTATTTAATTGCAGTGTGAGCATCATTTAAGAGAAAGACAATATTGTTTTATTCAGCAAGGATGCATTAAATGATCAAAAATGACAGTAAAGACATTTTATTGTTACAAAAGATTTCTGTTGTAAATAAATACTGTTCTTTCTGACTTTCTGTTATTTAGATAATCCTGAACTAAATTAAGCAGCATTCAGCATTGATAATAAGAAATGTTCCTTGAGCACCAAATCAATTAGAATGATTTCTGAAAACTGGAGTATTGACCACTGAATATTCAGTTTTGCCACCATTACAGGAATAAATTACATTTTAAAATGTATTAAAGTAGAAAGAAAATGTTTTTTTTAATTTTTTAATTTTTTTATTATTATTATTTTTTACCATCTTTTAAATTAATATTTTAGCTGTGTATTTGGAACATCTCTAAGTAATATATATATATATATATATATATATATATATATATATATATATATATATAAAATCATTTTTTTATTTGTTTAAATTTTTTTTTTTTCCAGAAATACTGTGTTGTGTAATTAGATTTTTCTAGTACAATTTTTTTTCTGGTAAATGTTACTTAAAGAATGTTTTAATAATAATTTTATTATTAGTAGTAGTACTGTCATTAGGCCTATATTAGGTAATATATTTCTGTCCCTTTTAAGTGACAAGTTAAACCAAACCTTTATTTTGACGGGCTGCTGTGAAGATCTTTAAGTTTCTGTTGGTATATATGACGATAGTTTCTCTCAAAAGAAACAATAAAATACTCATGAAATGTGACTCTTAGAGCAGTTCTAGAGATTGTTTATTATACTTAAGTAATTATGTCGTAAACGAAACCGTGCACCTGCGCCGTTTATTCGCGCAGAGACACGCAGAGCATGCAGGATTCATAATTAAATAGTATTTTTGCGCCTTAATATTTACAGACACTAGTCCATATAGCATTTTGATTTAAGTGAACTGACCTACTTTTGATTTATTCATTCAGAGTATGGCAAATTCCGTGGCATTCCGTGATATACAGTAAATTTCATTTTTAAAACTGTATTCCCTGATTCTGTCTGCATTTTCTGCATTGCGGAAATAATAGGACCTAGTAATGGCCAATAAATAGTTGTTGTCACACTAGAGGTTTGATAACTGATAAAGTATGATGTTTCATGTGAAAGATGACTTTGTAAGAACCACACTTCATGCAGTAAACTCAAAGTGAAGTGCTATTGTAAATGTATATTGTGTGATATTGTTTAAATTCTGACACAAAATGTTGACAGTATTTTGGTAGTTACACGAGATTAACAAAATCTAAGCAAAGTTACCAATGCTCTCCAGTTGTAACCTATATACTCAAGTATTCTGGCCACTAATGAGTTTGTGCTCAAAAGCATAGTGTGTGTGTGAAAACAACATTTATCTTCCCTCACTCTTCATCCAGGTCTTTGCAGCGTACCCTGAATGAACTGAAGGAGTACCAGAAGCAGCATGATCATTACCTGCGGCAGCAGGAGATGCTGGACAAGCACAAGCTCATTCAGGAGGAGCAGATTCTTCGAAATATCATCCACGAGACCCAGATGGCTAAAGAAGCCCAACTCGGTTAGACAGCATGTTTTACCTTACAAATATAGTTTCTGTAACATAGACCCACAAACTCAAGGTCCTAAATAAGATTGCGCAATATACTGGATAAACAAGTTTCACAAGCCTGCCAGATCTTGTTGATGCCACGTTTGTTCTCTTCCACTGTTGATCGCATGAATGCGTATAACAGGACTACAATGTTTTATTTTAGGAAATCACCAAATGTGTCATATGGGGCAGCAGAAGTTCACCCTGCACTGCCCGTTTGACTTGCCTGTACGCTATCACCGCGGAGAACTGTTTGAAAATGTCCACTACATTCAGGTGAGGCTGAAAGCACACGGTTTGAATTATTTTGCTTTCTGTGTGTTAATAATGAGACTAAATATTGAAGCAGTTTAGAATAAAAAATACTTTTTACTCTATTTCTACATGGTAAATCATTTAACTTAACTTGAAAAATATACATTTATTATTTAAATGCCTATGGAGTTTCAAGATTGTATTAATTTACATGACTTTTGCGTGCCTATAGATAAAATTAGTGAATTAAAATAAGAAATATCTGGATTTTCAACTTATTTTAATGCTTGAATACTTAAATCCTTGAGGCCCCTTCGAAGTTTGCAGAGGCCCCCGGCCCTCTGCTTGAGAATCACTGATCTATAGTAATGCTGGGTCTATGGATTTCAGTGGACAAGCAGTGTTTCATGAGGATTTTCTGTACAACAGTAAAGCATATTATAATGTTTGTGTCTACGTGCCCACTTTACCCTACTTTTACTATGTGCAAAACTATTTTTGTAGGTGGAGCAAAATTAAACAAATTAACTGAGTAGCTGAAACTAACTTGTTTATTAAACTGTTGTATGTAAGCAATACTTTATGTGTGATAATGTTGTTGATATTCAGTATAACAGCACTCCTCTTGCTGTATTGCTTAAATGCCAATCTCCTCTTTCTCTGACTTTTTGTGTGTGTTTGTGTGTGTGTTTGTAGTTTGGTGAGGAGGTATCAATAGCCAGCAGTGTTGCTCTGGTGTCCGAGTTGAGTGTGAATGAGAGTCACAGTCCTCAGCAGTCCTACACCGTGTCCTTAGGACGGAAACCTGCAGCCCTCTGGGAAAAGGAGACCACCTCCACTGATGTAAGTGTGTGTTGATTTTTTTTGGTAAATACTGTTATTTATAACTAAAACCAATTGAATTAGCTGAAATTTTTAATTAAAGTACAAATATTATGAAATTTTTAAGATATACAGCTACGTTACACACTACATGAAAGGCAATATTCAAAATGGCACAATAGGGGCACATTAACACAAATGTATGAAATGACAGTTGAATGATATTCCTTCTGAAGTTGGGTAGACATATTCCATGGTGGGCTAATTATTGGCATACTTATGGCAACATATTTATGTGTATGTCATGTTGTTTATGTATGTTAGAACACAGTACAACGGTGTAGGTATATTTGTAGCAATAGCCAACAATACATTGTATGGGTCAAAAATTACAAATTGTGTGTCTTTTTTTATGTAAAAGATTATTAGGATAAAGTAGTAAAGATCATGAAGATATTTTGTACTGTAAATTTATCAAAACATAATTTTTGATTAGTGATATGCATTGCTAAGAATTTAATTTGGACAACTTTAAAGGTGATTTATTTATTTTTTCCTCAATATTTTGATAGTGTGCAAATGAACACATGCACATTTGAAATTTCATCATTGCCCAGTGTCTGCTTTATTTCTTTCTAAAAGTTAGATTTTTTTGTCCTCAGCCAAATATTGTCCTATCCTAACAAACCATACATCAATGGAAAGCTTATTTATTCAGCTTTCAGGTATAAAAGGTATAAAGATGTAAATCTCAATTTCAAAAAATGGACCCTTATGACTGGTTTTGTTGTCCAGGGTCACATATTATCCTGCATATCTTGTATTGTTCTACATATTTTATACTAGAAGTCACATTCTGTTTGCTGTGTGTGAACAGGAAAGTCATACAGTGCTGTGGCCCAGGAGGTCAGACTGTGAACAACGATTCCCCACAGTTCCCCCTGTGCACCTACTTCCCACCTATTACCTCCCCCCTGAGTCACGGAACTTTAAGTAAGACATGTGGCACTCTGACATGAACACTTATGTTACAAACAGTATACAGTCACAGAATCACACAACTCAACTCAACCCTTAAACATGTAGCATGTCATCTTGTTATCTTATGTCATGTTACCAGGGCTCTCAGTATCCTCTTGGACAGCAAAAGTCCTCCACCATCAGCGAAGACTCCAGACTGCAGCTTGAAGAATCTTGTCACTGCTAGAGACCCACTGGACTCTCTGGCCTGGGCCTTAGAGAAGGAGCTGCCTGACCCACATGCTGCTGAGGTATGAGCCAGCTTATGCAACACTGTCAGTCAGAAAATTTCTGTGCCACACCCTTAGCTTACCTGGGCTATTTGTGTCGGTAGGTGAAGCAGGGAAGGCTATTTAGTATGTGGGAGTGTTGTGTTTTCTCAGGTGAGTCATTATGTTTGTGTGTGTTTGTGTTTTATGCAGGTGTTGCTGAAACGCAGTGGTGGAAAGAGTTTGGAGCAAACTGGAGCACTGATTGCTCAGGCTCTGGACAAGGTAAAAGAATAATGACTACATGTGGCTCATGTCGGGTACATTAATGATAGCACTATTTGCTCTTTGTAGATAATTGAGCACCAAATATGTGAATTGCAAACTGAATATTTTAATTTGTAAGATTCTAAAAATTTAGTCAGCTGATTAAAAAGTGGACCAATTATAGTTGAAGTCAAAAGTTTATATACACCTGTCAGAATCTGCAAAATGTTAATTATTTTAACAAAATAAGAGGGATCATACAACATGGATGTTATTTTTTTTTTATTTGGTACTGACCTGAATAAGACATTTCACAAGAAATAAAGTTTACATATAGTCCATAAGATAAAATAATGGTTGAATTTATAAAAATGACCCCATTTAAAAGTTGACATATAGTATCTCACAGAAGTGAGTACACCCCTCACATTTTTGTAAATATTTTATTATACCTTTTCATGTGACAACACTGAAGAAATGACACTTTGCTACAATTTAAAGTAGTGAGTGTACAGCTTGTACAAGAGTGTAAATTTGCTGTCCCCTCAAAATAGCACACAGCCATTAATGTCTAAACCGCTGGCCACAAAAGTGAGTACACCCCTAAGTGAAAATGTCCAAATTGGGCCCAAAGTGTCAATATTTTGTATAACACCGTTATACAAGCTGTACACTCACTACTTTACATTGTAGCAAAGTGTCATTTCTTCAGTGTTGTTACATGAAAAGATATAATAAAATATCTACAAAAATGTGAGGTATGTACCTTAATTCTGTGAGATAATGTACACTTGATTCTTATTACTGTGTTGTTACCTGAATGATCCACGGCAGTTTTGTTTTATGTTTGTTTTTTAGTAATAGGTGTTAATTAGTCCTGGTTTGTCCTGAACAGTTAAACTGCCAGCAGAAAAATCTTCTGTAGCTTCGGAAAGGCAGTACAAAATAATATAAAATATAAATATTTAGGCAAAACAAGGAAAATGTACACATCTTCATTGTGTTCAAAAGTTTACACTCCTAGCTCTTGTAAGGAGGGATAGTGTGGATCTTACGGAAATATGGAAAGTACAAAATATAATAATTTTTATCATATATTTTATCATATTTTTTCTATACAACATTTATAGTGACTATGGACCTTTTAAGCTCAGAAAAGGGCAAAAAAACACTATAAATGCAGCATAGAAGTTGTCATTATGACTTGTATGCTATAGTGTAAATAATATAGAGCATCCAAAAGCCATATGATAGTTTTATGTAGGAATAGACCTAAATGTAAGACACTATTCATTGATAATTTTATCTTCTGCAGCTTTTAAATCATACACATTTTGAAATTTAATTTAATTGTACAGTTTGTAAAATTTTTTACAAAATATTTATAAATTACTCCAGTCGTTAGTGTCATGTGATCCTTCAGATCCTTCAAATTGTTCTAATGCTGATTTGCTGCTCTAGAAAGGTTTCTTTTTTATTTTTATTATCAACGTTGAAAACATTTGTGCTGCTAAATGTTTTGTGGAAACATTTTTTCAGCATCTTTAGATGAATAGAAACTAAATGTAACTAGTCTTTCGTAACAATGCAAAAGTGTTTACTGACAATTTAATCAGTTTTATATGGAAGCCCGTTTCTGCCACTGAATAAAAATTCTCTCAATTCACAATTCTGACTTTATAACTCGCAATTCTGACTTTTTTCCTCAGAATTGCAAGTTTATATCTTGCAATTTCCAACTTAATTTCTCAAAATGATGAGGTTATCTTGCAATTCTCACTTAATTTCTTCAATTCTGACTAAAAGAAGTCTTAATTGCAAGATGTAAACTTACAATTGCGAGGAAAAAGTTGTGAAAAGTTGAGGAAAATTGTGTGTGGAAAGAAGAAAAGTTGGAATTATCTTTTTTTTTAAAATAATTTATTCAGTGGTGGAAATGGGCTTTCATAGTTTTATGCATCCTTACTTAATAAAAATTCTGATTTCTTTAAAAAAATAAATAAATCTTGACCCAAACAGTGGTTCTGAACAGCACATTCTTTTGTATGTGAACTGAGTATTGTTAGCTGCTCATAACTGGTTTACTGATTGTCTCCTTAACATTTTTGTATAAAACTAGGATTGTGAGAGTATAAACAAAAGCTTTACAGAAGATCAAATGCAATCTTTCTCTCAGATGAGTGGACCGCGGTGGATGATGCAAAATGAAGCAGGTCTTTTCTGGCGTGCTAAAGGAAATGGCACACAAGCTTTGGCGTGTCTGCGTCAGGCGCTCCATTCTGCCCCTCCTCAGCACAGAGACATGCCTCTGGTCAACACTGCCAACCTGCTGCTGCACTACGGCCTGCATGACGAGGCCTATGAGCTGCTGCAACAGGCTTTGCAGATCAACCGCTCAGAGGTATGCACTCAAACTGACCTATAATGGAGACCGTTGAACACCACACCCCGGACTTTATTACACTGTAAGAAATTACGTAACTAGGTTGCAGTGTTTGCAGTGTAGACAGCTTGCTGATTGGTTATGGTAAATACAGTCTTATTTTGACATTTCTCCCACATGAACACCCATGGAAATATTCCTCTGATTTTAAATATCAAACATACGATGGTGTTAACTAGGGCTGTACATTAGTTAAAACATCGGATCACAATTAAATGACTTGCTTATTAATTAATTACAATTAAACATGTATCAATATTTGCAAAGAAAAGCCCAAGGATTATTATAATCCTACAAACTCCAATGTTTGATAGTGTGCAGATGAACATGTGCACACTAGAAACTACATCCTTGTTCAGTGTCTGCTTTATTTCTTTCTAGAAGACGGTAGTAAAACATTTTTTTTACTAGAATTAGAAAACTTTTAAACTATAATTGTGGATATCTTTTAAGCCAAGCACTCATCATCATTGTGGACACGTGTTGCCATCTCCAGTAGTGTGGATGTTGTTCCATCTCAACCTTTTCTTTTTTGACTGTGTAAAAACGGCCCAGTCATTTGTTGCCAAAACAAATGCCAAACAAATCAGTGCAAAAAAGTATACAGTTTTGTGCTTAGAAAAATATGACTGCGCATTTTCATATGCTGTTTCCTCTTTTATATGCGGGTCAGAAGGCATTAATTTTCCTTTTTTTTTTTGTTTTTATTATTCAAAATCGATCATACTAACAGGTTAAATTGACAGCTGAAAGTATATTTATTTCACACAAAAATGAAAATTTGCTAGAAATATACTCATCCTCAGGCCATCCAAGATGTAGTTAATTTTGTGATCACACTTCAGTTTGAGGACCAATTCTCACTATTAACTAAATGTTAACTACTAGTTTTGCCTCAGCAAATTCCTTATTAGCTGCTTAGTAACAGTTATAAAGGTTGTTATGAAGTTATGATTAATATGTGCCTTATAAGATCTAATAAACAGCCAGTTTGCTAGTAATATGTATGCTAGTTAATAGTAAGAGTTGATCCCTAAACTAAAGTGTTACCAAGTTTGTTTCTACATTGCTATTACATCACTTGCTCACCAATGGCTTCTTTATAGTGAATGGGTGCCATCAGAAAGAGAGACATTCAAACAGATCAAAACATCACTATATAATACACAAGTAATCCACATGACTCCAGTCCATCAATTAATGTCTTGTGAGGATAAAAACTTCATGTTGGTGATAAAGGCCATCATTAAGACTTTCTCCAGTAAAAAAAATTATTTTGAATCGGGAGAAAAATACACACACTTTCTTTACTAGATGAAGCATTAGTATGGATTATGACTGGATGTATGGATCTACACTACCAGTCAAAAGTTTTTGAACAGTAATATTTGTAATGTTTTTTGAAGGCGTCTCTTCTGCTCACCAAGCCTGCATTTTTTTTTTTTTTATCCAAAGTACAGCAAAAATTACTATTTAAAATAACTGTTTTCTATTTTAATACATCTTAAAATGTAATTTATTCATGTGATCAAAACTAAAATTTCAACATCATTACTCCAGCCTTTACTGTCACATCTAGTGAAATCATTCTAATATGCTGAATTGCTGTTCAAGAAACATATTATATATTATATTATATTTAAGACAGTTGAGTACTTTATTTTTTGATAAAGATGCAAAGATCAGCATTGATCTGAAATAAAAAGTTTTTATAACATTATACACCATACTATTCAAAAGCTTTTTTGGGTAAAGAAACTAATGAATAGAAATTAATACTCTTATTTTGCAAGGATGCTTTAAATTGATAAAAAGTGATGATAAAGACATTATAATGTTACAGAAGAAGAATGCTGTTCTTCTAAACTTTCTATTCATCAAATAAACCTGAAAAATTTTACTCCACTGTTTTCAACATAATAACAATAATAAAAGTTTTCTGAAGGACCATTTGACTGAAGTAATGATGCAAAAAAAAATAGCTTTGAAATCACATCAATAAATGACATTTTAAAATGTATTCAAATAGAAATTATTTTAAATAGTAAAAGTATTTCAAAATTGTGCTGTTTTTACTGTACTTTGGATCAAATAAATGCAGGCTTGGTGAGTATAAGAAAAAAATAAAAATCAAAAACTTTTGACTGGTAGTGTACGTCTTAAATAACCTGAACGCATATATTAATTTTTGGGTAAACTATTCCTTTTATCAAAACAAAAGTTTATCTTGTGACATAACTGAATCTTTCTCTCTCTTTTTCACACCAGCCTCACACCCTGTTAAGTCTGGTCAACGTTCACCTCTCTCAGGGAAACCTGACTGGTGCTCTGGCTGTGTTTCGTCGGGCCCTGACTCTCTCAGTTCACTGTCCCCAGTGTCGTGCCAGCCTGCCTCTAATGCGCTGCCTCCAGTTTTACCCCTTCCTTTACAATCTTCAGCACCAGGCTTGTCCATGTAAGTAGCCTTCTCCGTAAACCTCTAGGACCCTTCCAACACTTAACCGAGAGTTCTTTCCTCCCCCAGACAGCTACCCCACTTCACCTTCCTCCATCACTCACTCTTTCCTCCTCCCTGGTGTTGCAACCTCAGCGGCAGAGCGCTCAGCGCTCTTTTTATAGCCCAGGCACTGTAATCTTTGAGCCAATTTTAGACTCTTTACCGTTGCATCTTCTATTCTGGATTTGCTCCATTCCCTCTTCTGCTCCCCTTTTCTCTTCTCTTCAGCATCCTGCACTGCTCCCCTTCTCTAGCTCAGCTCTCTCTCCCCTGGCACTCTTCTGAGTGAGAGAGACTTTGAAATAGCGAAATCGTGTCCTCAATAATTCAGGGCACTGAAAATAGCACAGGCTTTATTTAGATGCCGCTGCGCTCTGCAGACAAAAATGAACTCATTGTCCTCTTCTCGTTTGGGGGAACTCTGAGCTATTGATTTAGGGATTAATGTGGCAAACCCCTTCTGCACTAACATACTCACCTATACAACAGTCCAAATGGTAAATACGTGTCCAAGTGGCTTGTGTTTCTACCTTCTTTGTATACGTGTATAAAAAAATAATGCAGTTATATTAATTTGAAAAATGTAAGTTAAACAATATGTGAGCTAAATTATGTGTGTGTGTGTGTGTGTGTAGCCGGCTCTGGCTGTGAGACTGAGGAAGATGCAGAGCTGGAGGAATGGGACACGGCCAGCAGCAGCAGGCAGGAGGCCTGGGACACTGATGCCATGCCTGTGTCTGCTTTAGAAGACTCCCTCCTCTTTGAGAGTAAGATTAATAATGAAGCTTATGGGGGCTTCTTTTTCTCGTCGCTGTTCACATAAGATGTCCAATAGTCTGAGACCACTAGCTTCTATTAGCTTATATTTCTATATTGATTTACATTTTGCTAATGTGTAAAAAAAAAAAAAAAAAAGGAGGAAAAAAAAATCTAATTCTATTAGCATAACAGTTTGAGTTCATATGTTCAATGTTTATTCCATTAGTGACTTAGGAATAGCAAAGAGTCTTTAATTTAATTTTGTTTTTATTTTATATATATATATATATATATATATATATATATATATATATATATATATATATATATATATATATATATAAATATTATTATTATTTTTTTTTTTTGTGGTCCTAAACTTTTGGACTTTTTACTTTATGTATTTGACCTTATCAGTGTGCGATCATTAGGGTGTAACAATATAAAAATCTCACAATACGATAATATTGTGCTATGAAGTACACAATATGATATTTATTGCGATATTTCAAAAAAAAAAAAAAAGACAAATTAAATGATAAACCTTTTGTACATTTTTAAGGTTAAATTATTCGATCTAATGCAATTTGAGAGTTCAAAATTAAGAGCTCCAACCCATGTTTCTTAACTAAGAAAAATTAAGTCAGAAAAAGTCTATAAATTGACTTGTACTTGAACTTTAAACGGACTCAAACCCTCTTTTAAGTTGTATACTGTCTCAGTCTAAATTACATTCACACTGATGTTTTAGAAGCCAAATTTTATATTAATGTTATTTCTATGCAAGTAATATCCATATATTGTAAAACAATTGCACTGTAAAATAAATGAAAATTAATATTTCGTAGGTATATTATTTTTGCTTTACACTGCAGCAGGGAAATTACTATACTGCTTTTCTAATTTCTACACTTAAAAGAGATGTTTTGAGTTGGGGCTGTAGTAACGTTACCTATTTAGTAACGTTAACTAGTAGCTGTCAGCAATTCATACTGCACTTTTAAGCTTTTATTTTGACAGAAACAACAGTATAGCTTCTGTTTTAAAGGAAAACTTCAAACGAAGACCTGTATTGTTTCGTATCGTCATGTGTCCACGGTAATATAGAGTTTTGCTATCGCGATACCACGATATTTATAATATTGTTACATCCCTAGTGATCACATTAGCAAAATTTCTGCACATATTTGGCCTGAAAAATAGGTCTGTTGTCAATATTGTAGCAATATTTGAAACTAATCTCACACAGAATTCACTTTTTACCCAAGTAGCTGTTGGCAAACACAGCAAAATCACACAACAGACTTGAACCTGCTGCGAAATCCGCATGTGGAAATTTTTTGCTAAATTAAACGTACTGTGTAGTGAGGACTTGTGATATAGCAATATAGCACAGTACCACGTTAAAGATTTATGGTTGCATATTTTATACTGTTTCATATTTAATGTTGTTTCACTTACTATTTTTAAACAATAGCTGGCAGAATACATACAGTACACTAGTATTTTTAACAAACAGCCATTGTCAGATTGAGGATGTCATTCCACATGGAGAATTAAATCTTCTGAACAAGGACTGCTGCTCAAACTCTAAACAAGCAGCACTTTCACAACTTTCCTCTTTATCGTTCCTTTCTTGTCTTCTGCAGAGGTGGTGGTGGACAGCAACGGTTCAGGGGAGGCGAGTGGCCAGGAGAGGACCAGAGAGCAAAAGAATGAAGGGGTGCAGGAAGAGGAGCAGGACTGGCGTCTGAGAGAAGAGCTGATAGGAGCATTTGAGGGGGCTCTAGATATGAACGGGAAGACAGGGGACCTAAGGGGGATCCGTGTGCTGAAAAACGACAGGGTCATGGGGGCAAGAGCAGGAGGACCCTGCTTTGGAAACTGTGAGGATGATGAGGGAGCTGAATGGGTAAGTCTCCGTTGAAATGTTTAAGGTATTTTGTATTCATAATCAGGGAGACTTTAACCGTTTCCTATTCTCTTCAATTCTTCAGATAACATTCCAGGTGAAACGTGTAAAAAAGCCCAAAACTGATACCTCGGAGGGTTGGGTGGGAGAAGGAGATGTTCGTCAGGGTGAATCAGCAGCAAGCAACTCCATCCTGGAGATTAGTGGGCCCACAATCCCCTCACCTGGACCCTCAGGTGCTGAGAATGAACTACCTTCTTACAAGACATGTTTTTCAACACAGAGCAGTGTTATTTAGTATAATTTATATACAGTTATTAGAGGGATAGTTTACCCAAAGATTAAAATGATTTACTCACGCCATTCTAGGTGCATATGACTTGCTTCTTTCAGACAAATACAATCAGTTATATTAAAGAATGTTGTGGCTTTTCCAAGCTTTATAATGGCAGTAAATGGCTGTTGAGATTTTGAATCCAATAAAGTGTGTCCATCCATCATAAAAAGTACACACACGCACAGCTCCGGAGGGTTAATAAAGGCCTTCTGAAGCAAATCGATGCATTTGTGCAAGAAAAATATTTATATTTAAAACTTTATAAACATCTTACGTCATCCGTTGAAACACCACTCTCTCGTGAACGCACATACAACTGTTAGAGGAAGCTGGAGATTGCGGTTTATAACGTTTTAAATGTGGATATTTTTCTTGCACAAATGAATGATTTCACTTAAGACTGGGTTCATACAAGTGCTTGAAGTACTTGGATTTTACTTTTTGAAATTTATGACCTGGAAAACTCTTGAAAATAGTTGAAATTACTGAAGAGATACTTGAAGAGTGTTTGAATTATTGAAAGACAATGTATCTAAGAAATAAGTGTTTAATTTTTCATATCTTTTCGCGCAAAATTCACACAAAAAAAAACTTTTTTTTGCTTATTTTAGGTAATAAAACTAGTAAAAAAAAACTAGCGAGCTAAGCCAGTAGTAGTATGAAAATGTCGTAACATGGTGGAGGACGCGAAAAGAGGAACAGTAGAACCGAATCAATTGATTTCAAGCGATTCACTAGCAAAAAAAAAACAGATTGAATTAAACAAGCCAATCATTTTCCAATGTCGACATTGCTTGTAACGATTTCAATAAGCACATAGTGATTGGGTGAAACTGAGTTTTTTGAAACTCCGAATCAGTTTAACCATTGTGATGCAAAATGATTTACTGTTTCGAAGTGCTCCAATTGGATTGCATATTGTGAATCATTTGATTCAAATCGGTACAAAGTGAATCATTTGATTTAGATCATAACTTTGCATATTACGAATCATTCAATTGAGATCGGGTCTTTGGAGCGCATGTCGCAAATAATTTGATTTAGATCGGAACATCGGAGTGGGTTTGCAAATCATTTGATTCAGTTTGGGACTTCAGAGTGCATATCGTGATTCATTTGTTTTAGATCTGGATTTTAGAGTGGTTTCCAGAATCTTTTTTTTTTTTATTATTAAACAGTAGAAAACACCAAACCATTAAGGCAGTACAGTTCTAAAAACAAAGCAAAGAAAATGTATACAGAAATACAAATGCCTTATGAAAATTAGTTCTAGTTTTAATTTGAAAGAGTCCTTGAAAATCACAAAAGGAGTGCTTGAAAAGTCCTTGAAAGTCCTGGAATTTCTTTTTACAGTATCTGTATGAATTCTGTTCAGAAGGCCTTTATTTACCCCCATGAGCCATGTGAAGCACTTGTTATGATTGATGGGTGGATGCACATTATTAGACTTCAAAATCTCAACACCCATTCACTGCCATTAAAAAGCTTGGACATTGTTAATATAATATAGCTTGAGGGTGAGTACATCATGGGGTAACTTTCATTTTTGGGTGAACTGTCCCTTCAGTATTTTAGATATTTTACCTTTTATTTTTGTTTATATATATTTTATTTTAGTTTATGAAAGTTAGTAGTTTCTGTTACTTGCTTTCATCTTAGTTTTATTTAGCCATTTTAGTTCAGCTTAAGTTTGCTTTCAGTTATGTGCCAAGGCAACATTTTACATTTTTTGTCTGTTTGCTTTATTTCAGCTTTAAGTTAACAAAAATTATTTGAATAGTTTGGTAGCAACAACACTGACATAAAGATGATTCTGCTAGTACTATAGCTGCAAATGGCATCATGACATTATAGTACTTTGTGTTTTCAGAGAGATGGAAGGACTACAGCAGTCTGGGTTGGCCCGGTCCAGAGGAATGTCAGCGCACTCGTCGTGTGGACCTCACAACTGTTGCTAGTACCTGGCTGGCTGTGTCTGCCAAGAACATAGAGTAGGATATCAGTCTTGGAGTCATTCTGTTGGAAATACTTTCATAGTGGGCTCTTTTCCACTAATGTATGATTCTGAACTTCTCACAGTATCACAGAGCATATAGACTTTGCCACACCACTTCAGGAGCCAGCAGTGGAGCCAGTGTGTAATGCCAATCTCCCCGCCAGTATGCACACACTGGACCATCTGAGTGGAGTGGCCAACCGTGGAGGCATTCACTATACTGGAGAGAGTCAGCTCAGAGAGGTGCTTTTTATATCACTTGTTTACAGCCATGACTGATTCTGCTGATCTGAAAAGTTCTGATGTTTGTGAATGGCTGTTTTGTCTAGTCTGATCCTCATTCTTTTGTCACAGGTGTTGCAGAATCTGGGAAAAGATAAATTTCCCTCACAGTCTTTTGAACAAGTGGGAACACGTATTGCTAAGGTGTTGGAAAAGGTATTACACTGAGTGTTGTCTGTTGTGAGAATGTAACTACAAGTGCAGTCACAATGTTGCCTTTAGTTGGGTTAAAACAGTTAGTCTTTTTATAATCTGAATGAAATCATACCAGTCTAGATTTTGCAAAGTCATATTAACAGACCTATGCTGCTTTTTAAAAGTTTTGGGTTTAGCAGGTGTGTTAAATTTGGTGTTATCGCTCTCACTCTCTCATACTGGTCACTGGAAGTTCAACATTGCACCTGATGGCAAAGAACTCTCTGAGGATCTGAAAAAAGAATTGTTGCTCTACATAAAGATGGTGTAGGCTTTGAGAAGATTGCCAAGACTCTGAAACTGAGGCCATGTCCACACTAATACGTATTCGTTTAAAACGCATATTTTTCTCTCCGTTCTATCTCTCTGCCTTCCGTCTACATTGAGATGGCGTTTTTTGTCAGGGAAAACAAAGCTTTTTGAAAACGCTTTTTTTAGAGGCTCTAGGCATGCGCAGTAAGGCGAATTTTATATTTTCCCACGTTTCGGTGTGGATGAGAAACTTTTGGAAAACGCTAGTGTGGACGGAGAGCGTTTTAAAATGAAAACTCTGTTTTCGAATGTATCCGGATTAATGTAGACGTAGCCTGCCTAAGCTGCAGCACGGTGACCATACAGCAGTTTAACAGGACAGGTTCCACTCAGAACAGGCCTCATCAAGGTCGACCAAAGAAGTTGAGTGCACATGCTCAACGTCATATCCAGAGGTTGTGTTTGGGAAATAGAAGTATAAGTGCTGCCAACATTGCTGCAGAGGTTGAAGGGGTGGGGGGTCATCCTGTCAATGCTCAGAACCTACGGCGCACACTGCATCAAACTGGTCTGCATGGCTGTCGTCCCAGAAGAAAGCCTTGTCTAAAGATGATGCACAAGAAAGCCTGCAAACAGTTTGCTGAAGACAAGCAGACTAAGGACATGGATTACTGGAACCATGTCATGTGGTCTGATGAGACCAAGATAAACTTATTTGGTTCAGATGGTGTCAAGTGTGTGTGGCGGCAACCAGACGAGGTGAAGAGTAAAGACAAGTGTGCAGTGGTGGGAGTGTCATGGTCTGGGGCTGCATGAGTGCTGTCAGCACTGGGGAGCTACAGTTCATTGAGGGAACCATGAATGTCAACATGTACTGTGACATACTGAAGCAGAGCATGATCCACTCCCTTCGGATAACAACCCCAAACACACCTCCAAGACAACCACTGCCTTGCTAAATAAGCTGAGGGTAAAAGGGATGGACTAGCCAAGCATGTCTCCAGACCTAAACCCTATTGAGCATCTGTGGGGCATCCTCATGTTGTGATGTCATCATGGAGGAGTGGAAGAGGACTCCAGTGGCAGCTTGTGAAGCTCTGGTAAACACTATGCCCAGCAGGGTTAAGGCAGTGCTGGAAAATATTGACACTTAGGGGTTTACTCACTTTTGTGGCCATTAATGGCTTTAGACATTAATGGCTGTGTGTTGAGTTATTTTGAGGGGACAGCAAATTTACACTGTTATACAAGCTGTACACTTACATTGTAGAAAAGTGTCATTTCTTTAGTGTTGTCACATACAAAGATATAATTAAATATTTACAAAAAAGTCAGGGGTGTGCTCACTTCTGTGAGATGCTGTACGTCATGACTATTTCTAGCTGAGAACAACTCAATAAAAAAAATCATCAGTGAGTAATAGATTGTTACATTTCATGATCTCGGTGTTTGTATCTCCATTAGAATCAGACATCCTGGGTTCTGTCTAGCATGGCAGCATTATACTGGAGGGTGAAAGGTCAAGGAAAGCGAGCCATCGACTGCCTCCGCCAGGCTCTGAACTACGCTCCCCACCAAATGAAGGTTCAGCTCATTCTCTTACTGTTACAGTTCTTCTTTATTGGTTGGCTTGCACAAACCAAACCTTACCATATGATATAAATATTGTTTCTGTTCTGTTAGGATGTACCTCTCATCAGCCTTGCCAATATCTTCCAAAATGCGAGGCTATGGGAAGACGCCCTGACTGTGGCACGCATGGCAGTGGAAATTGCTCCTCACTTTGTGGTTAACCATTTTACTCTGGCAAACGTTTATATAGCTATGGTAAGTGATTTTTTTCTGAGATTTGTTAAGGACGTTGACGTTAAGTAATGCCTGTTTTTAATACCTACTTAATTTGTCTTCACAGGAGGAGTTTGAGAAGGCCATGCATTGGTATGAGTCAACTTTAAAACTCCAACCAGAATTTGGGCCGGCCAAAGATCGTCTGCGCACCATCCAGTGCTACCTCCTCTCCAAGAGGGACCGGCGAGCTCCCTGAGGACACAACACACACACACACACACACACACACACACACACACACACGCACAAACGTAACATTAACATGCTCCTTAATCCTAGCTATCAGTGAGGAACACGGTGTTTGTCTATTTGTTGTCTTAATTTCATAAATATAGACCATATCATTACTGTCTATAAGGTTGGCTTTCTGTTAAGCTATGAAAACGGTTTCCCTTTTTTCCGAAAATTTTACAGTGTTGTTTTATGGCTTAAGGGTTGTTTATTTCTATAAAACATCTTGATATTCCTATAAAGGGATATTTTTACTGGGGTCGAAATTCAACTTTGAATGTGCCAGACTGTATGCTATTTGTTTTTAACAATAATACCAATAATAATACAATGCATCTTTTAGTCTGACCATATCCATATGTCCCTCTCTCAGCAATAGCTGCTAGGTGTATAAAGGGTGTCTTATAATGTTATTCAGAATACAGATTGTTAAAAGAAACACTATAATCCTTTCTTTACACCATCATTCTCAGATTTAGTTATGTCTAATGGTAACAGTTCAGACTGTTGTATGTACTTCCTTGTATCTGCCATCAAAACAGGCTGAAGCATCTTGTACACCCTCTTGTTACTTTTTTTTTTTTTTAAAAGCTAAATAATCCAATACTGCAAATGTGGAGAGGAAAATTTCCCCTGATGGTTTACTGTACTGCTTTTAAACTTGGTTATTATAGCTGACATGGAATAAACCAGAGAATGAAGACAGAGCCACTACAAATATTTTAACTAAAGAGTTTAGAAACAAAAATGTGGTGTTAACAGATGTGTTTTCCTTTTAGTTTTTAAAAGGGGCCTTTATACACTTCCATTCACTTTACTTTGCACAGCTGAGCTATTGACTCTAAGATCTGATCTGTACTGGTCTATTTAATATTTAGAAAGTCAAGATAAACTTTTTTTTCTGTCCATAGTCTATGAAAACATAAAGGTTCCTCAAATTAAAGTGGACATGCGGTTTTAAAAAAAACCTGTTTATGATTGTTTTCTGATGATTTTACTAAATTAAACGAATTACTGGACCACATAACCTGTCTTAAGTAGCACGGGTATATTTGTAGCAATAGCCAAAATTACATTGTATGGGTCAAAATTATCTTTTATTTTTCTAGTAAGAGTGGGCGTGGCCATTTGTAAATTTAATGTTCTCATTTGCTTCCAGCTGCATGCATAAATGCATAAAAACGGTTGTTGGGATCCAGGATGTATATGTTTTACTTTTTAATACATTTGCAGACTAATTTTTGTATATGCCAAACATGCTATCCTGAGTTTGACCACAAGGTGGCTGTGAAGCCTCGTCACATACATAAAGACCTGCCATGATAATGAACGTCCAGACGTACATAGGTTATAATACTAAAATATATAATGTACTGTATTTAAAAGAAGAAGAAGAAGAAAAAAACATATTAATCCATGTTAATGTCTGTCGTTTTATAATTAACAGTTATAGGTTGTAATGTTTATATAGGCTAACATACACGCTCTAAACTTTTCGCTCCTCAGTAATCAAACAAGTGTTTATGCTAGATCAAAATATAAGAAATATGCTAGCAGCACCACACTAGCAGCTGGACTTTATAAAAATAGCTCTCGATAGATTTTGCTTGACACTTCAGTAGTAACACCAAGTCTAGTTGAGTGCCACACTTATAGGAGAGCCCCCACCTACCCAGCCCCATCAAATCGGTTTTACCCAGAGCCCCGCCCCCTCTCTTTGTCAGCTGAATTAATTTGATACTATTTTTGAATTTCTGCGTTTCCCAGGGAAACCTAATGACGCAATGACGTCAATGCGGGTCAATAGCACAGTGATAGGCTGGTGGCGGGGAAAGCTGTGCTCTCCACCAACAGAAATGACACTGCTGTATCTAAGAAGCCCTGGTGTCCATTAAATTAAGCATATAGAGTGTATACATATATAAACTAAAGATGAATAAATACATATAAAGAACACGTTTTAAACATACATACAATACAGTATGCTTTATTACACAAACTCGAGGTATAATAAAATGATATACTTTGTCAGCAAATTTACGCAACTCTTCAATTCTTACCTTGAATCTGAAGATATTCCACTCACAACGTCGCGTTCTCGCGTCTGTCTATGCAAAACAAGTTTGCGGGATGCCAGCCCTCCTTTAAATTCTCAATAACCAATTTCAGCCCCCACCCCCAAATACATTTGGGAAAGCTGAGACTTTCTCTAGGTATTTCTCTTCATTCAAAAAAAGCGAGTGAGCTCATTTACGCAGTGAGCACTGTGTTCCAAGTACGCGCACGTCTGTGTACTCCGTCTAGTCTAGATTCCTCTCAGAACACTACGCGAACATCACTTTTCACTTCGATGAACG
This sequence comes from Cirrhinus molitorella, assembly GCA_033026305.1. Lineage (NCBI taxonomy): Eukaryota > Metazoa > Chordata > Actinopteri > Cypriniformes > Cyprinidae > Cirrhinus > Cirrhinus molitorella. Next base: position 33,933,625 of record CM065118.1, on the reverse strand, counting down.
ACAACATGCATACGGTGAGTGATATCTGATTTCTTTCTGTTTCAGTTCTCAACTTTGTTTTGACTTCTGATCGCTTTAAAACTGACTAGGCGATAACTCTACAGAGTTTGACTGCTTGTTGTTGGATTGTGCAGGCATTTGGAGTATAGATCTAAAGTAGATCGGAAGATGTTACTTTTGTGTGTTTTGTGTCTCACGCTTCAGTTTGTAAGCTATTTGTGCGTTGTACTGAGCTTTTATGATTACTTTTTATATATCTCGATACTTGGCAGAGTGTTATAATAGTAGCAGATTAGTCGTCCTTGATATTATGCGCCTCTTTCACAACTTCAAATTCACTACTGCGACTTTCTCAAAGCGTGTTGTTCTCATTGTTGCCGAGTGGTCACGATTCGCGCTGTTGTAACATTTATGAATCGCACTGACATCTCCTGTACCCTTTTAGCTTTTGTAACGTCTGCGTTTTAAAAAGAGCAAATAAACAGTGGAATAATGAAACAAGCATATATATAAAGACAGTCGTGTTCATGCTTTACATCTCCTCCTCCTAACTTGAGATGTAGCAGATGAGAAACATGCGAAGCATTTTCAAAACTGTAGCAAGTCAGTGAATATGCAACCTGGACTGTCTAGACCGCCCCAACTCTGTCCTGCTGCACCCAGTAAGAACAAAGAAAGACTTTGGTGAGTAGTGTTCACCCTTATTCATTGAAATAAGCGGACGGTGGGTTTCAGCACCAGGGACAGCGACTACCTCAGGCCTACGTACGTCGGACTACATTTCACAAGAAACAGTATGAATACGTAATACGTAGCAACAAGTCTACTGCTGAATGACACCAATGACACCATGGAGCACGTATTTGTATCGTCGGTTATCATTTTGCAAGTCATATATATATATATATATATATATATAACAGTATACTATATATATATATATATATATATATATATATATATATATATATATATATAGTATACTGTTTTTGCGTGTTGCGTCAGGGTTCTTGCAAGGACCGAGTAGCCTAAACTCCGGGCTGCGGCCTCAAATGTTGCAAGTAGGGCACCCAGCCCTCAGTTCTTGATATTACAAAACGACTCCTTTTTTAGACCTTGTAATTGTTTGTTGTGTTTAAATGGACGCATGGTACGTTTTTATGACATATGACTCTGAAATCGCTCTGAGAAATGTATAGAAACCCAAATCGTGGCGTCTGCGCAGTCGTGACGTATAGTCTAGGACTTGCATGAGGCCTCTGATCCAGAACTGGATTTTACTGGCAATGTCTGCTCGTCTTTGCATCATCACCATCAGCCATTGGCACAACTGTTTTATGATCGTGTGTGGAGGGTGTTATTGTAAAAAGTCTGCTTTCTGGACAAGCTAAGATTAGAAACGTTTTTTTTTCGTTCTTCTGCTTTCAATAGTTTAATCACCGTGTCCAGTCTTGCTCTTACGCTGCGATTATTGACGTGTTTATGTGGTTGGTGTCAGCTTGTGTGTTTCTCCTCTTGCTAAATAATGTTTACATTTTCGCATCAAGCATTTTTCATGCTATCGCCTTAAACGATAAAACAGCCACCATATCCAGCAGTAATGTCTTTCATTAAGGCATCGACGAAAGGAGGAGAATATGAACGTGACGTCAATGCAACTGACGCAGCTTTGGATAAAGGAGGAAAGAGAAAATGCTTATTTTCCATATATACATAATTGCATTATAGGAGTAGTCTGTGATTGTACTTGTTATTGGTAATATGTATCGTTTTGATGCAATCAATTGGGGCGTAACACTTGTTTAAAAAAAAAAACGAATCCGCATCCATTCGAATAAAAGCAGAAATCACGATTAGTCTTTTTTTTAAAGGGTTCCATGTCTCCGAGCATCACGATCCTTTACGCAAACCGCGTTAGAGAGTAGATGTGAACGCGCATGTCACGGTGATCACGTACAATTCCTCTGAGGAGCATTTGTGAGTGCCTTTTTTCTCCAAGTGCTCTAAAAATAGCAACAGCTTGATCCAGAAATAGACAGGGGTATCACCCTCATATGCAGCCTTCGTTCTGAGGCATAAAAACACACCAGGATGGCACGTTATATGCTCTCGTTGTGTCCTTGAGATATTTCCTTGTGTTATTGAACGTTTCATTCAGTACTGACACAATGTATTTCTCTCATCGAGGGCTCCCTCCATCGGCGAGACCTCTCGCTCTCCTGGTGACCTCGGTTGCATGTTCTGGCTTGAAATATGTATTTTTGGAGGGTTTTGTATGGTCACTTAATTCAGCACACGTAGGATTAGTTACCGCACGCATCATGTCAGGGAATCACCCTGTTTGCGTTCAGTGAATGAAGCTGGAGAGGGATCATATTGAAGCTTGCTTGAATCACGAAAACTCTTAAATATTATCATTCGTGGCTGATTTCACATGATAAAGCCTCTATAGTGTGGAGGAGCTGTCTGCCATCAGTGGTGCTGAAATCCGCCGACTTTCGCTCACAACATTGCAGCTATAGTGTCCAGTCGTTTACCTATGAATACAGCTGCTCTTTCATGTCCTTCGTCTTGCGGAAATGATTGTCAAGACTGTTCCACTCACTGAAGACTGCTTTTGTGGATCTGACCATTTCCTCAATAATTCAGTATATCACATACGTTTAATAATTCATTCCCTGCACGGGATCCTGAGGTTAGCCTGTTGAAAACACCATCTTAAACCAGCCTAAGATGATTTGCTGGTCTTAAGCATGACCAAGGGCTTAGGAACAAGAACCTGTGAGAAACCACTGTGAGAAACCTCAAGATCTCGTAAATTGTGACACCTTTGTTTTTTTATGTAAAGGAGCCCTCAGTGTATTAGCCAAAGCATTAAAAGCAGCAAGGCTGATTTGTAAACATTCCGGCTTGTTTATAGAGCGAAATGCGTGGTCTTTGTAAAACCAGCTCGTCAGACTAAACACGTAGCTGTAAAATCTCGGTCATACATATGGTTTATGTTCATCACTTGAAAGACCAATCAATTCTTCACGTTTGCCAAACGTATGAAGTGGGTAAGAGCCCAGCGCTCCTTGGTAATTCATTTTTGGCGTGCGGTTTCATCGGAAACAGCACAGATTGGCGAGTCGTGACTGCTAAAGTGAGTAATGCGCGTCGGCTGCGTCAGTAGGGGCAAAGCGCTGGGTGCCGGAGACAGATGGAGGGAATCGTGACTGACTGGAGACTTCCACAAATGAAACCACAACCTCATCATGTCTCCACGAGAGCGCTATCTGTTAAGATTAGACTTAAATGTTAGGGTCTCGCTGTTCTCCCCTGTCACTCTCAGTCCTGACCTTGGGATCCGGAGGCAATTCTACACATTCAGAGAAAAGCGAGAGTAGGGCTCTGTGGTTAGAGAGGAGTTGATGTGTGCGTGTGTGCTCGTGCTCGTGAGGACGAGGTTATTTTATGGTTGTGTGTGTGTGTGTGTGCGTGCGTGCGTGCGTGCGTGAGAGAGATGTGTGGGGTATCCAAATATAGCCAGACTCAGAGAATGATGTTCATTATTTTATGAGACAAGGAAAGGAGGAAGCTTTGGTGACTACAGACCTTGTACACAACGATCTTAAAGAACTTGTGGTAAGTGTCCAGCTGGAACATTTTAATATTTATCGGCGATGGTGATGCTTATTTTGTGATATGGATAGGTGCATTTGTATTGAGAGTGCTTTGAGTTGATACTCTTAAGATTAACACACGGTAAACAACCGAAAACCGTATAATGTAACACTTTAATGACTGATGACGACAGGTTCTCACATTCGGATTAAGAAAGCGCGCTTTGCAAAGACAACAATGAAGTAAATTTATTAAATGCATCGGATACACCGGAGGAGAATTAGTTTTCTATATTTTCCCTTTTTTCAAAAAGGGGGGTCCCTGTGTGAGAAGAGCACCGATTGGTCGAATGACGAGTTTTCGTATGCTCCAATGAAATCCTTCACTGCTCTCTATTTACTGTGAGCTGGAGCGCAGTAATTCCCCTCCTTCAACAGATCTATCGACTGACAGGAGTAGATCAGCTTTTTGCTTAACCACATCACGAACATGAGAATATGTACAGTATGGCCATAGGAACGGCAACGGAGCACGGATAAAATGACGGTGCACGGGCTCGGATGACAAGGGAGTCGTACACCGGAGCGGATTCTGTGCATTTCTGCGCGAATGTGTAGAATTGGAGACTACTGCACACGGTCCGGCCATTGACTACAACAACATGGACTGTTAGTAATTATGGACCAAGCCTGCAACTCAGATGCCACAATCAAAGCCTATGGAAAAGTCTTTCACGAATCTTTTTGCGGTCTGGGCTTGCTGTTCTCAACTATCAATGGGAAGCCCTTACCCCAAAAAGCATTTGCGGAGGGCACACACAGCGAATAATAGAAGAAAGCTCTCTCTTACTTCTGCTCCTCTTGGACTATCGTCATACTCATCGCCAGAATGAGTTATTAGCCTATGTGATTTATTTATTTATTTATTTTTAACTGAAAAAAATCCGCGGTTTTTACTATTTTCTTTCTTTTTTTTTTTTTTTGAGTCTGGCACACCCTTTCAGTATCAAGTGGCTCCAACCGCGCCTTATCAATTTAACGTGATTTAATTCTGATTTTTAAGAGTAAGGGTTGTGGGACTGCATGCTTACTATAATAACTAAAATAAACCATGCGATGCTTGACGCTTTTACCATGTGAATGAACAACTGAATTAAAGCACACATGCAATAAAAAGAATATTACATCTGGATCGTGACATCTTATTTGGAGTTTTGCAGAGACGCAGCTGACGCGCGGGCAGGTGCTGTTGCATACAGCTCGTGGAACATCAATTGTGTTTGGAGAGTTACCATACAATTTCCAAACACGACTCCGTGGCACCCCAGCGTGTTTAAATGGAAATATAGTCACAGCAGCCGATGTATGGACGGACCGACCCTTGAACAGCTCCTTGTTAAATTCAATTAAAACACGCTTGTTAGTTGCTCACTATAGACACATGTCAAACGTCAGACTAGTAGTGTCACATGCCCTTACCTGTGCTCAAAATTAAGGAAAGGAACCGGTTATGTTGTCCAGACATAGCATATGGCTTGTTCACACTTATCTTAACACACAATGCACTGTAAAATTATTTTTCGAAGTTGTAAATAAAACAGATATTATAACTAGAGTACGTTTTTACAAGAAAAAACAATATAAGTCTTTCTAGTTGAAAATTCCACATACTTAAATGTAAAATTTACAAGCAGTTTCTAGTTTCTAGACCACATTTTTGTCAGTGAGCACAGATTAATTGCATACAACATAAGGTAAACTAAGGGGGTTTTCATAATCCACTCAGACTTCCTAACATTAGATTTATCCACACTTTATCAGGCAGAACACCCACTCTCTTATTTAACTTTTGAGGAAAACTTAACTGAATCATTTTATCATTATCATCATGTCACTGAATGAAAGCCTCTAATATAATGTTCGAGGCAAAACAGCATTGCTGTAAGCATGAAAATACGTTACCCTGACAGTATATCATAAAGTTTTTAAGTTTGATGGTGCTACGTATTATGCTTTGAGATCTGTGATTAGGCATTTAGCAAAGAGTGGATAATAAATGATCTTGCTTGTTTAATTGTTTCAAAATTTGCTATTTAATGCCTAACTTTTAAACTGTGACGGTTGAGTAAGGATCAAAGACACTGGGAATCTTTCATTTAGCTATCAGTCAAATGTTTTATGTGGTTTGCAAAAGTGAAAAGAGAGTTATTTAATATATACAAATTCATGGGTTGTAGGTGTGTAAGCGTGTGTAGGTGCTGACAGCACTTCCCTTCATTTTGATTGTTTTTCTAATTGTCATAGTCATCAAAAATGACTAAACAAAATTTTTTTTTTTTTTTTTTCAGACTAGTTTGTTATGACAAAATTATGCCGTCTGTGTACAGGCCTTTTCACGTTTGGTTCCAGTCAGATTATTTAATCAAGCAGACATAGCACAAATCACTTTGTTTTGTAAAGTAAGTCATTTTAAGTACAACTAATGTATAACAACAATGCATGTTAATTTGTGTGCAGGTTATTCCAGCCCCAGGGTCTGAGCTAAAACAGAGAGAAGCAGACAGACACACACAAACACATACAGAGAGAGGGAGGGATGGGAATCCGAGTCAACAGATCAGGACAGCCCATGCCTATATAACAGATGCCAGGCACGTGAATAATGGCATTTGTGTGTGTTTTCTCAAATGCTTGTTATCATCTCATTGATTGTATACCTGCTATGTAACATTTATGCGTTCTCTTTTGTTTTTCGTTTTTTATGATGCTGTAAATTGCAACCAGATTGCATATTTAGTATACGTGTTAAGATTAACACATCTGGAATTGTTCATTTTTGTTTTTTAAAACTGAAATTTGACATGAGGCTGACTCCCGTCCTCCGACTTTTTCTTTAAGTGGTGATGTGCTCACATCATACCTACTCTAAACCATGTGTACAAACAGTGGATTCTCATTTTGTATGAATTCATCAATAAGCAAATAAATGTTTACAATAATATATGATGTTTTCATTCGCATTCATTTTTGCAATGGGGTAAAATATCTAGACGATCTAGACTGATTCATTTGTTTTGGTGAACACACCACGCATTAGGTTCAAAGCCCAGACGATCCTCGTGTTGTAATATTCAGCACTGTTAAACCCATTTCTATAGAGTTACTAACAGTTATTATAAATGATTAAGTCTTTCAGAATGTTCCGTGAAAAAGAATAATTTCATACACGTTTCTGTTGTCTATGCATCAGTGCCTATGGACTATGCCTTTCTATTGTTAGATTTGTACAATCTAATTTTAAAATCTGAAAAGTTATTAATAATGTAAGAAGTAATGTGATATATATAAATTGAATATGAATTCTATAGCCTTTATACAGCACTTTACACATGTACAAACTTGGGCTTTTGTACGACGTTATTAAAAAAAGGCCCAAAGTCTGCAAACGTATCTGATTTTATTAATATCTTAATTTGCTGAAAAAATGTCTGGATGAATAATGCCATTATGATTTGCTTTACTTATTTCCACATTCTTTTTTTTACAGTTTCAATTAAAACTTTTTTTTTTTAATGTAAAAAATACGTAAACATTTTCTAATACAGCAGATGCTATGTTGACAGTTTATTTTCATTTATTAATTTCATTTATTCATTTATTAATTTTTATTTTCTTTCCAGCTGTCTTGGCATTAAGCGTTTCAGTTTCTGCGTGAAGAAATGCGCAGACGTTCTTATGCTCTGAAAGTCTGCTTATCCTTTAGGTTGACTTAACCCAGCTTCATTTCTTACAGACGCAGACAGCCTTTAACATTTTGTATGGCTTAATACATTGTTTAAACTTGCAGTTTCATTACTTTAAGCAGGTTGTGGTGTGAATGTTACTGATGTGTGCACTAATGTGTGTTGTCAGTCTAAATCTATCATTGCATATTCTGCAAAATAATACAAAATAAAACTCAACAATACTGTCTTTACAATACTTCTTTACAGTTCTTTCTTTAATTTTTCTTTCTTTCTTTCTTTCTTTCTTTCTTTCTTTCTTTCTTTCTTCTTTCTAAATAGATTTGTTTTTGGCGTATCAAACCACATTATAATTTTTCAGACTCTGTCTTAAAGTGCTTCAGTGAAATTCAGATCATGCTGGATTTATTCAAAAAGACTCAGAATAAAATGGTTACATTTGTTTCATTTTAATCGACATACTTGATAGAAGTTTATTCTTATATGTGACCCTGAACCACAAAACCAGTCTTAAGTAACACGGATATATTTGTAGCAATAGCCAAATATAAATTAAATGGGTCAGAATGATAGATTTTTCTTTTATGCCCAAAATCATTAGGATATTAAGTAAAGATCATGTTCAGTTAAGATATTTTGTAAATTTCCTACCTTAAATATATCAAAAGTTATTTTTGGTTAGTAATATTAATTTGAACAACTTTAAAGGCCATTTTCTCAGATTTCAGATTTTCTAATATATGTATCTCGGCCAAATATTGTCCTATCCTAACAAACCTTACATCAATGCAAAATTTATTCAGCTTAGTTAACTACATTACTAATAAACTAAAAATGAACAATACTTCTGCAGCATTTATTAATCATTGTTATTGTTTTTTCAGCATTAACTAATGCATTATTAAAATCAAAAGTTGTGTTTTTTAACATTAGTTAATGCACTGTGAACTAACATGAAGTAACAATGAACAACTGTATTTTTGTTAACTAATATTAACAAAAATTAATAAATACTGTGATAAAAATGTATTGTTCATTGTTTGTTTATGTTAGTTAATACATTACCTAATGTTTACAAATGATACCTTATTGTAAAATGTTACAGTTTTTTCTTGTTCTTGAAATCATGACTTATTATTATAGTATTATACATGGTATTTTACATCAGTTTAAGATATTGCCAACAATTCATTTGATTTTAAATTATGCATTTTTTAGGATTAAACATTTGGAATACAGAGTAAGGAATGCATCTGCCAAAAATAATATTCACAGCCGAAATGTACAGAGAACTGGCTGTATTTTTCTCTCACGGGCCACCTTAGAGCTCTCCTTAAAGATTTTTTTTTAAGTATATTTGAAATAGAATGTGGGTTTATAGAGATTTTATATATATTTTTTTCACTCATGTACCACAGGTCACTTTGAAATATACGTGTTGTTCAGTATGCTTTCAGTAAACGTCATACTCTTTCTAAATCTGACCTATACAGACTAGACAATGATAATTACAGAAGAATATTTCACTATATTGGAAATAATAATTTCTCATTTGCACAATTAAACTCTGCGATTGCAGGTTCAATCCCAAACGAGAGCAAAGGGGAGAGCTCTGTATCAGCACACACCAGTCGTTTCTGTCTGCCATTTTATAGATTTTATATTTTGACTTTTTAAATGTCTATATTTTCTGTCTAAACTTCTATATTTTCAGAGCTACTGAATTTACAAATAATACTTTATATTAAATCTGTAATCTGATTATAAAGAGACTTTTTTATAGGTCTTTGTAATGACATTTTATCTCTATAGATTATTTTCAGAAGGCACCCAATGATGATCTAAAATAATTAAAAAAGATAACCTAAGAACCATCTTCAATTTCCACTTTATTGTTTGAAGATAAAGCTATTTCTACAGTAACACTTTACAATAAGGTTTATTAGCTAACATTGGTTAACTACATTAGGTAATGAGACTTCTTTGTAGGTGTTTGTAATGACATTTTACCTAGAGAATATTTTCAGAAGGCATCTAAAATGATCTAGAAAAATTATTAAAATATGTGACCTAAAAACATCTTGCCTTTCCACTTTATTGTTTGCAGGTAAAGCTATTTCTATGGTAACACTTTACAATAGGGTTCATTAGTTAACATTGGTTAACTACATTAGATAACATGAACTAAGAATGAACAAGACTTCTGCAGCATTTATTCAACTTAGTTCATGTTCATTTCAGCATTTACTAATGCATTATTAAAATCACAAGTTGACTTTTTTAACATTAGTTAACTGTAAAATAACATGAACAAACAATGAACAACTGTATTTTTATTAACTAACAATAACAAAGATTAATAAATAGTGTAATGAATGTGTTGTTCATTGTTAGTTCATGTTACTTCAAACTTTAATGGTAACAAATGGCACCTTACTGTAAAGTGTTACCATTTCTACATATAACTCAGATAGACTCTTAAAAAGAGCTGAATCAGACTAAAAAATCCTAAAACTGACTTTGTTTGAAATAATTATTTATACCATCTATGAGATCTTCCACTAACAACAATGTTCAGAAGTAATACTGCACTGTAAAAAATGACCGTGAATTTAACAGTAAAAAACAGTAAAAATGCTACAGTAAAAGCCTGTTAAATGGTTAACAGTAAAAGACTAAAATTTACAGTGAATAAATGTAATAATTGACATTCCCAGAATTCCCTGTGTTACATTTTTTTTTTTTTTTTTTAATTTGATGTTATTTTTTGTTCAAATAACTCTTTCTTCTTATTTTTTTTCTTAGCAGTTTTGTACATTAGGGTTGTATGTAACATCTAATGTTGTTAAATGAATGTTTATTGCACTATTTAAGTTTCATGTGTGTTATCATGATGATGTTTAGTGTTTGTGTGAATGACACTATGCACCTTCTATAGATGTTAATATTTAAAATCTGCTTGTGATGGGCTTTGGTTCATCATGTGACTTTCTCATCACCACCTGCTTTCGGTGGTTATTATTGTATTACAAAGGTACAAAATGGATTTCAGTACTTCAATAGATTGGTATATTACCATTATATCAGTTAAGTAAATTACATTATTTACCTGTAAATTGAAGTGAAAACCGCTAAACTTAAAACATTGCTACTGTATTTTTTTATGGTAAAATTTTGGCAACCACAGATGCCTTTTTTTTTACCGTAAATTTTACAGATTTTTTTTTTTTACAGTGTGTATACTGCATGCCTGTAGTCTGGTAATGAGACTTCTTTGTAGGTCTTTGTAATGACATTTTACTTATAGAATATTTTCAGAAGGCATCTAAAATGATCTAGAAAAATGATTCAAATATGTAACCTAAAAACATTTTGCCTTTCCACTTTATTGTTTGAAGATAAAGCTATTTCTACAGTAACACTTTATAATAGGGTTCATTAGTTAACATTGGTTAACTACGTTAGATAACATGAACTAAGAGTGAACAAGACTTCTGCAGCATTTATTAACCTTAGTTAATGTTAATTTCAGCATTTACTAATGCATTATTAAAATCACAAGTTGACTTTTTTAACATTAGTTAATGCACTGAACTAACATGAACAAAACAACAAATGACTATATTTTTATTAACTAACAATAACAAAGATGAATAAATAGTGTAATGAATGTATTTTTCTTTGTTCCTTCATGTTAGTTAATACAAATGACACCTTACTGTAAAGTGCTACCATTTCTACAAATAACTCATATAGACTATTGAAATAAGCTGAATCAGATAAAAAAAAAAAAATGCAAAAATGTAATTTGTTTGAAATAATTATTTAGAATATCTATGAGATCTTCCACTAACAACAATGTTCAGAAATAATACTGTATACTGAATGGCTGTAATCTGGTAATGAGACTTCTTTGTAGGTGTTTGTAATGACATTTTACCTAGAGAATATTTTCAGAAGGCATCTAAAATGATCCAGAAAAATTATTAAAATATGTGACCTAAAAACATCTTGCCTTTCCACTTTATTGTTTGCAGGTAAAGCTATTTCTATGGTAACACTTTACAATAGGGTTCATTAGTTAACATTGGTTAACTACATTAGATAACATGAACTAAGAATGAACAAGACTTCTGCAGCATTTGTTATCCTTAGTTAATGTTAATTTCAGTATTAATAATGCATTATTAAAATTACAAGTTGACTTTTTTAACATTAGTTAATGCACTGTGAACTAACATGAACAAACAATGAACGACAGTATTCATATTAACTAACAATAACAAAGATGAATAAATATGTAATAAATGTATTGTTCATTGTTCTTTCATGTTAGTTAATACATTAATGTTAACAAATGACACCTTACTGTAAAGTGCTACCATTTCTACTAAGAACTCATATACCCTATATTGAAATGAGCTGAATCAGACAAAAAACAAAACAAACAAACAAAAAAATCCTAAAGCTGACTTTATTTCAAATAATTGTTTATACTATCTGTGAGATTTTCTGCTAACCACAATGTTGTAACAACAATGAAATAATACTGTATATGAATGGCTGTAACCTGATAATACAGAGACTTCTTTTTTAGGACTTTGCAATGACATTTTACCTATAGGCTGGATTATTTCAGAAGGCATCTAAAAAATAATCTAGAATGATTTAAAAATGTAACCTAAAAACCATCTTCCCTTTCCACTTTATTGTTTGAAGATAAAGCTATTTCTACGGTAACTTTACAATAAGGTAACATTAGTTAACTACATTGGATAACATGAACTAAAAATAAACAAGACTTCTGCAGCATTTATTAACCTAAGCTAATGTTAATTTCAGCATTTACTAATGCATTATTACAATCACAAATTGTGTTTTTTAACATTATTTAAAGCACTGTGAACTAACATGAACAAACAATGAACGACTGTATTTTTATTATCTAACATTAACAAATATGAATTAATATTGTAATAAATGTATTGTTCATTGTTCAATCATGTTTGTTAATACATGACACCTTAAAAGTTAAAATGACACCTTGCTGTAAAGTGTTACCATTTCTACATATAGACTATTGAAATAAGCTGAAACAGACTATAAAATCCTAAAATTGACTTTGTTTGAAATCATTATTTGTACTGTGTGATTTTCTGCTAGCAGTAATGTTTAGAAATTGTCATTTTGTAATTTTTTTAGTTTCATTTAAGTCGTTTTAGTGACGTACCACATTTAATACCTCTCTTGAATTTAGTTGCATTAAAACCTGCAGCTTAATGCACCTAACAATATTCTGTATAAATACTTAAGGACTATAAATATGTCTTTTCCTAATTTAAAGATTCTTTCTTCAAAGATTTTTGTCTTTATCATTTATGCTATTATCCCTATTTTTTTAAATATTAAATATTATTTAAAATGATATAGTTTTGTTGATATTAAGTCATATCACACCCCCTCAAAAACTGTTGTTAAGCAAACAAATCAATGAGGTTGGAGGGAATTTGGCAGATTTAATATACACATGAACTCACACAGACACACTGAGACTAATCGATCACATCTTTACCTGTTTAAAATATTTTGGCTGCCATCTCCATCTGACCATCCAAATCATGTAATCTGAAAACATGGAAATGTCATCTTTCCAGCATTTTACCGATCTAACTGTTACTTTTCATTTTGTGTGTAATACTGTCAACATTTTACTTTTGCTCATCATTTTATTGACTTTTTGAGGCTTTTAAAAGTTATGAAACAATTTAAACTGTCTAAATGTAGTCATACCTGTGTCCTTTCTGTCTGGCATCCAATATGTAGTCAAATATTAAGCCAGGATTGCCAATACAAATCAAAATGCTGTTGCACAATTAAGTGTTACTTTAATTTTGACTGTGGCATATTAAAAAATAAAGCTCAACCAGAACACTGTGCAGGCATTTATATTATACTTATATTAAACATTTTGTCCTATCATAAATGCTGTTTATGGATTAAAATAATTAATTAAAATGATCTGGCCTGCGTTTCCTGAAAGCACTGTAAGCATCATAGAAACCATTTGCATCATTAGTCTGTCTGTCAATCCCTAAGTCCCTGACTTTTTTTAAACTTGACAAAATGTGTTTTTGTGGATGCCTTAAAAGTGATTCAGAAATAAAGAATGTTTTCTTAAATAATAAAAACGCTGTAAGGGTTAAGCCTATGGCTGTATAAATATAATAGAAGTTTTTAGTGTGTTACTGTGTTTTAGATGCGTGTATCCATGTTTCAAACTATTTTAAGATTCAAACTATTTATCCACATCTCTCGTTTAATCTCTCTGGTTGTCTTGTGTCTTAACTTGCCCACTCAATATAGTTTTCTTAATCAGCATTGTCTTTTGTTGTTCACACTTCTTTTTATACATTTTATTGTTCTGACTGATGAGTAATAGCTACCTCAAAAACACAAAAAACAAATCGGCCAGCACTGTGAAAAGAAAGCACTTACTTTGAACGTACATGTGTTCTGCATGAAGCATTAAAAAAGGTTTTATTTTAGACAATGTAGAAGAATAAATAAAAAAAGACGACAAAAGTAAGAGAAAACGGAAGCAATTATATGAAATAGGTAAAGCATGTTAAATTTGACTAAAAGTGAGTTATTATTGGGAACCAATAAGAACATACTGCTATACTACTAAACAAAGAATAGTTGAGCACTTGGAATATCTTCTATCCACCTTTTTCTTTCTGTAAGTGCGGGTGCGGACATTTGTAAATTTTATGGGTCTTGCTTCCGGTTTCATCCGCATCCAGTTATTTTTAGAGCTTGATATATACAGCTCGTTTTGCTGCTTGATATTGCAAATTGATGTCTTACCATATTATTTTCATGTATTATCTTAGTTATGAGCACACTGGTTTGTATTGCAAACAGTTTTATCATTTACTGCACATTGTTTTTATTTTACTTATTTCCCTATCTGCTTGTTAAGTCTGACTTCACGCATCACTGCTTCTGGGTCCAAACGCTCTGTCAGATGCCATGAAAAAACAACGAACGGTGCTAATGATATACTCACAATGTGTTATAATATAACCGAAAATAAATAAATAAATAAATAAAATAAAATCCTAACCTTTAATTACATACTAAAATCCCAGACAGCCAGACAATGAAAATATAAATAAATAAATATAAATATTATTTGTGTTTGGGACACTGTAGTGTACACTGTACGTTTTTAAATTTAACGTTAAATGTTTATTATTAACAAACTGCTCATAAACAGCTTTTGAGATGGTATTCTCAAGTGTTGAAGCTTGGACCCGGAAACAGCATTCCTTACGTCACCACTTAACAAACGGATAGCGTCTAATGAACCGGAAATCTCAACCGGCTTACTTCCACTTTAAAGAATAAGGGGGATAGCTTAAAAGATGTTTATAATATTTGCATGAAACATCTCATTAGTATTTCTTGTTAAATATCAACTAAAAACATGAACTGTTCTGACTTTTTTCATGTTACTTTGACTGATGAGTTATCTTCAAACTTCAACTAAAACGCACACGCACATTGTGTTTGCATGTTTTATGGGGACATTCCATAGGTGTAGTGGCTTTTATTCTGTACAAACTGTATATTATTTCCCCTTCTCCTAACCCTACCCCTCACAGTTTTAGATTTTCAAAGAACTTCATTCTGTATCATTTATATGCTGTTTTCATTTTATAAAGGATAAAGATTTTGGATATTGCCATCTTTGTGTAACCATTTTGCCCCCATAATGTAGGGTATACCTACACACACACACACACACACACACACACACACACACACACACACGCACACGCAGTGCATGTGTTATATGGGGATGTAAATCAGCACTCTAATAAAGATGGATATTTAAAGGTTCTTTACATGTAGTCACAGTTCTATCATCTTGAAGAACTCTTTCATGCTGTAGTGGTTCTTTGTATTGAATTTTAGGGTTTTTATTCACACCTTTTTATTTATTTTTTTTTCAAATCTGTAACTGTCAAAGTCACCTAACTAAATCTGTGGAGCTCAATCATCCAAAATCACAGACTGTCAACACACTCTCGACAGGTAAATGATTTAATTCTATAAATTTTAACTTTCAAATTGTAACTGGTTTCCTACCAGTCAAGTGTGAGCAGCTCTGTTCAGCTAAGGATACTTCTCTCCTCTTCTCCACTGAAGTAAGTAACAGTGATATTGAATTTATGATCCATATTATTAGAGTTCTGAGTTTTAAATTACTACTTGGGTTTATGAATAAACATGGACAGTCACACACAAAGAAAAAAAAAGGAAACAATTGTTTTTAAAATAATGGTAGAGACGCACTGCAACTCTGAATTAATCTTCATTGCATTTGTTTTATGTTTTATTCCTTTATGTATTTATTCATGTTCAGTGTTGTTGTTACTGTTAGATCACTGTCATGTTTGTTACACATTCCAATGTAAAAAAAAAAACAAAACAAAACAAAAAAAAAACGCAAAAAATACCTGACACGGCTTGCTATTTTTTTAAATGCACAACCCTGATAGAAGTTTTAAGATATTGTAAGAAATTCAGGTAAAAACAATATTAAGAAATTATACTAACAATAAAAAACATTATTATTAAACCAAATGTTCTTTAGAACATAATTAACATCCTATATTGCACTTCCAAATCATGGTTCTTTATGGAACCTTATAAAAATGGTTCTATAGCTTCAAAAAGAGATTTATTATCATTTAAGCTAAATGTGACCCTGGACCACAAAAAGTAAATATATCAAAACTTAATTTTTGATTTGTAATATGCATTGCTAAGAACTTAATTTGGAAAACTTTAAAGGCTATTTTCTCAATATTTAGAATTTTTTTTTTTTTTTTTTTAATTTTGCACCCTCAGATTTTAGATTTTCAAATAGTTGTAAAATTGGAAAGCTTATTTATTCAATCTCAATTTTAAAAAAAAATTACCCTTATGACTAGTTTTGTGGCGCAGGGTCACAACTGTGGTGTTTTAATCAAAACTTTTCAATGTGTATGGGATGTACTGTTTCTTTTTTCCAGTATCATATAAATGAAACTATATATATATATATATATATATATATATATATATATATATATATATATATATACACACACACACACACACACACACACACACACACACACACACTGTAGGCATATGTGATTATGTATGATAGGAATTGTGATACTGCAGTTTTGTCAAAAATAATATGAAAATTTCACTCCCTGCAGTATCAAGATTTTCACTCAAATTTAAAGCATAAAATTCTTCAGTTGGAACTGGTATATTTTATATTCTCTATGTCATGTTTTGCACATTACAATATAATACAAATTCTTAATTAAATAATTGATAAAATAAGAAACAGTGTTTGAATTTAAAACATTTGTCAGTACACACTGAAGTTAGGCCTACTGTCATAATATACATATTTACTTGTGTCATTTGTTTCAGTGTTTTTCCCCTAAATGTTTCAGAAAAACAAAAAGGGACCTTCTAACTCTTCACAGCCCTGACTGAATTCACTCACAGATTTATCTAAGTATGCATTCGTATCATTCCAAACACCAAACATTAAATTATTTTAAATCCTCTCAAGGACCAAACATTTGAGACGTCCATATTTCTACAGTATCTCAATGTTTTATAAACACAGCTTTTCGCTGATGGACATAAGATAGTGGGTGGTGACGCGCCGATAAGCTGGCTAACTAACAGAGCTTACATCCAATCAGAAAGCAGTCTGCAGAAAACGCAACAATACGTAATTAATGCGGAAGCGGATGTGCTTGAATCCTGCACACCATCGAGCCGACAGCGTGCAGCAATACATCTATCGGTATTTGCAGCAAACACTGAAAACAGCTGTAACCCTGTGTGTGTGTGACACCGAGGCACGTTGCTTGTGTTATCATGGAGCTGCTGACAGATGCACTGTACTGGATCGGAGCTGTCACTGTGGCCTGGGTGTCGGTGAGCACTCTGTGCGGTCTGCTCAACGGGATTCGCGTCTGGATTGTGGGCAATGGAAATTTGATACGGGCAGCCAAACTCGGGAAGTGGGCAGGTTGGTAAATAGACACACAAATGACAGATGTCGCGAACACTTTCATTATAGCAGGCAAGCCGCTTCAACAATCATCTATCAGTTACTGTGTGTCATTATTGTAACATGATGATTGTATGACGTTTCATTGTGAAGCACTTTGTACAACATTTATCAACATTTATCAGGGCTGGAGCTTAACTTTTTTCTGTTTTGCTACACTTTTTTTTTATACTGACTTCCACTGAGACCGTTTAATCCGTTTGACGTATCCATCTTCCGATAATACTGTTTCCGGGTCCTCCTCAACTGCTTTAGCTGAAGTTGTCGTTACTTCAGTGCATTGCTGTGTCCTTGAGTAGATCTTGAATGGAGGTACCAGAAATAAGTATTATGAAGTTTAGTTTACCCTCCAGAATCCACATGTCTTGAATGAAAAAGACATGTTAAGAGAAATCGGGAGTAAGATGTTACTTTATTTCTAGAATAAATGTGAACATGCATTTATTCATCTCACTCACAAAAAACAAGATCCAGTATTGCTCAAAATGAATAAAAATAGTGAAATTCAACTCAGAATATGACACAAACCTGCAATAATTAAATATGTTAAATAATACATACCTTTATGTATCTAATCCCGTTTTATTAACCACTGTCTTTGCTGCCGACCTTCGATGATCCAATTCATCCATACTAATAAGCAAAAATTACTTAAGATAAGAGACATTTGTTTTCCTTTTTTGACATTTGCCTTTTTTTTCCTTATGTGGTCTACTGTACAGACATGAATTTACTTTTCTCTAAGCTTGAGGCTTTTGGTGTGAAAAGGCTTTGACAATTGCCAAAAATGTAACTTTTTACATAAAGCACAAACAAGCAAGCCCTGTCCAGATTTAAAAAGTAACGCAAAAGTAACATTACTTTCCATAAAAAGTAACTAAGTAACATAATTAGTTTTATTTTTTTAAGGGAGTAACTCAATATTGTAATGCATTACTTTTAAAAGTAACTTTTTTTATTAGCAAGTTAGTAAGGTAGTTTAAGTTTAGGCATGGACCTAAATATGGTTGTTCAGAGTGAAGCATTAATATGTGTGTTTGAGAGGCACTAATAAAAAGACAATATGTTGGTAATGTGCATGCTAATTAGTAACTAGTTAAAGGGTTACTCCACCCCAAAATGAAAATTTTGTCATTAATCACTTACCCCCAAAATTCTTTTGGGGGTAAAGACACTTCAAGACACATTCTTGTAGTTCTGATGGCAGATGGACTATTTTGACAACGTCTTTCATACTTTTCTGGGCCTTGACAGTGTTATTTACTTGGCAGTCAATGGGACAGCCACAAAGCTCCCCGTTTTCATCCAAAATATCTTAAATTGTGTTCCGAAGATGAACGAAGCTTTTACAGGTTTGGATGGAATGACATGGGAGGTACAATTTTCATTTTGGGGTGGAGTAACCCTTTAATAGTGAGAACTAGTTCCTATACAAAAGTGTTACCCAATTTTTTTTCTAGAATGTCCCTTTCTCTAATAGGTGCAACAGGTTCTGAGAGGAAAAAAAAGAAATAAATGAAATCCTTTCATTTTGGGGGAATGGATTTTTAACTATAACTTATGAACCTTTAAAAACAGACCTACAATGAGAACCAAGGTTGTTAATCAACTGGAAAATACTTTTGTTGAAGTCATCAATTAGCATTATATATATATTTTTTTTTTATTATTTAAGTAATTCTAGGTAAAAAAAAACAACTTTGTGAGTCACTTTGTATCTGGTTGGTTTGGTTCAGGGCTTGTAATGTTTTAACAGAGACATTTTTTCCTATGGGAAAAATATTTCTGGAACCCAGGCTGCTGAAAAAGTGGCCAGGTGTTGTTGCACTCTATACCACCAGCTTGTAAAATCAGGTAGCACATTAATGGTGTATAGCAAACATCTTGTTTTTAAAAAGAAGCAAACAGCATGGGCAAGAAAACATGCTTGCAAAGCCGTTTAGTGGGGTCTTTAGTTTCTTTGGGTATACAGTTGAGGTCAAAAGTTTACATACACCTTGCAGAATCTGCAGAATGTTAATTATTTTACCAAAATCAGAGGGATCATACAAAGTTCATGTTATTTTTTTATTTAGTACTGATCTGAATAAGAATATTTCACATAAAAGATGTTTACATATAGTCCACAAAAGAAAATAATAGTTGAAAAGTCCTTTGCTTGTCCTGAACAGTTAAACTGCCCGCTGTTCTTCAGAGAAGTCATTCAAGTTTCACACTGAGGACAACTGAGGGACTCATATTCCAGAAAGTTCAAACACTCAATGATGCTTCAGAAGGAAAACATGATGGGGTGTAAACTTTTGAATGGAGTAAAGATGTGTAATTTTTTTTCTTATTTTGCCTAAATATTTTTTTTTTTCATTTAGTATTGCCCTTCAGAAGCTACAGAAGATATTCAAATATTCAAAATCAAACATTTTCACAACCGGCTCACCATTTTGCAGGTTCTGCAAGGTGTAGGTTATCTTTTGACCTCAACTGTAAATTGTTTATCGCAAAGATACAGAAGCTCATAGAAGCACAAGGGCATAATGTAGTTCATGGCTCTGGGTCTTAACTTACAGTAGTACTCTAAAGAGATGCAGTTGATGATGACCAGGGTGGTAGGGATCTGGAGTTTTGCCAGTGTACAAATGTACCAATAACTTTTTTTTTTTGCACATGAGTGGGTGTGATCCTAACAAAATAGTTTTTTTTTTTTTTTTTGCTTTATACGTGGACCTGACTTTTGACCCTGGCTTATCATACGTGAAGTTCCAAAAGTCCATCGTTCCATAGAGTTTAGACCAGTCACCCCACCAGCTTGCTTTGCTATAATTTTGACTTCAGCACATATCTAATCAAGTGACTTCATTGCTGTCATTTTAATCCATTTTTAAATGGCAGCTGTCGATCCTCCAATAACAAGTACTGATCATGTCATAATTAGCAGTCATTTGTGAAAATCTCTTGTGTATTTGTTAGTTGTTCTTAAATGTATTAGTTTTGATCAATATAAATCAGTGCTTCTCAACCTTTTTCACTCAAAGACCCCCGTTGTCCAACACAACATTCCAAGGCTAGCTTTTTAAAAACTTTTTATTAACAGAAACTCATAGTATTGCTTTTAATTTATTGAAGCAAGATACATTTTATAATTCCAAAACATTTGTTTTTACTTTTTTCTTTTCTTTTTCTCGGTAAAAACACTTGCATTTTTTTTTTTTTATATTAATTTATTTGGTAGCAATGTATAATTAGCATTTTATTTATGATGAGAGTAAGATTATTTTATTATTATTATTAATATAAATAAAGCATAAACCATCTTGTTTTCAAAAACCTTTAGAAAATATAATAAATTAGGTAATTTATAAATAAATTTCTGTCTTTATAAATGTGCCCCTTTTATTTTGGGAAAAATATTTTAAAAATAAAAACTTATTGGATAATATTGGATATGACAGTATATGAAAGCCAGTAAGGTATTCCATACCATTTGCGCCATTTTATATTTCAAGTTTTAATTAATATAATCACTTTGTATGAACAATTAATGGAGAATCAAGTTGTTTTCACCCTGCTAATTTTTTAGGGTTAAAAGGGTTGTCATTAAGTCAGTGATAAGTCAGTGGTATTATCAGGTACCATTTGTGAATGAATCATTCATGACTGGATCTGTGAACCAAATCTAATTCCAAAAGAGTGGTTTGTTTATAAATCCCACATTTATACTTTTTTATGATTTCATCAAGGAGAGCTGGAGAGGTTGCGAAGATTTTAAATGAATAACAGCTTAAATTTAGCCTGTTCCTTATAGCTTTGTCATTGGTTCAGTCAGAACATTTAAGTCATTGATTAAGTTGCAGAAGTTATTAGCAAATATTATTGTTTAATAATTTTGGTTTGTTTCTAATATAGTTATTTTCTATTAGTTATTCATTAGTTCTTTCATAGATTAAAACAAGTCATTTCTTCAAAAAGACACTTGTATAACGTAGGCATTCTTCAGATTTTGGTAGCCCAAAATGAATATAGCTAATAAAAGAGACATCAGCTGAACTTCACTGCAGACGAATCAACATGATTAAAAACTTCAGTTATTGTATTTTTCCTTCAAGTAACAAGTTAAGAGAGTAGGGGTGCAACAGATCACATGACTCATTGTTTGAATTGTATTGCGGATTTAGATTTTTTAATTACAAATTTTCTTTATTTTTTAAATAATATTTTAAGTACTTGATACCACAGCAAAAACTAGTAGCATAACTAATAAATTAAGCATTAATAATAATAATAATAAAGTGTAAAATAACACTGTATTTTAATCCTGTTCTCTGTGTGCGTGCTTTGAGTGAGTGCGCACAGAAACCAGTGTGTGAGTACCAAATAAAATTCTCATTTGCTGCTTAATGCGCTTGAATGGTTTAAAACGGTTGAATGCTTAAATTGGCAAAACATGCAGATAAACATGCAGGTGAACAATGTGAATCAAGGAAGACATTTTCACTATTTAAGAGAGCCCGTCTGGGAAGGGTGGTAATAATTTGGTAGCCTGACTGGAAAACACAGTAGCCCAGGATGCCAGGCTAGCAATTTTCGAGGCCTAATTAATGGGTGGTTTAATTATAGAATTGCGTATGTGTGTAGGGTAGACCTGGGTATAGTTGGTACACTTTTTGGTTTTTCCATTACCACAGCAAAACTAGGGACTGAAAAGAAGTGATTTTTCTAAAATATTAATATTTATTAACATCCATAAGTATGTCATATTTGCCACAATGAACTAATAAATGCAAGAAGCTTTTTAGTTTCAACTGTACCCATGTCAGGTACAGTACTCGAGAGCTAACCTAATAAACATAATAAATAAATGTACTCAGTTGTTAATGATGCATATCAACTGTACCCCGCTGATCACCTTGAACATTTCGTCAATTTTTTTTTGTAAAGATTAAGGTTTATGAAAATAAAGTTATCTTTAACAGTCATGTATGGATGAGAAGCTGTTCAATGTGGAAGGGATGTGGTGAAGAAAAAACTTACCTTAAAAATATCTTCCAACTGGAGAAGTGCATGTACTTCAAATTTCCCACAAAAGAAGAGGATGCTAATACGCATGTCTGAAGCTAATATCACAGATCAGACTTGTTGTGCACTGAAGTTGGTACAGGGGCACTCAAATGTACCTCTGTACCCAGTTTACCCTACGCTTATGTAAAATAACTGGTGAATCAGTTCATTAAAATAACTGTACGAAACAACCAGTTTACGAAAAATAATTGGACTTCCTTGTTTGCCTGAGGCTATAGATTATAGGTAATAATGTTGTAAGTAATGTTCATTTTCTTGCACAGACCAATCATTTTGCTTCATTAGACATCTTCAATATATTGTCAGCCATGGCTGTTCATTTTGTGTTGCTTTTTTAACACTTAAAGTGCAGCTGTGGACTTGAACTTTATGAGTCACCAGAGACCATGGTTTCCGCTAAAACTCTTCTACTGAAGAAAAAAAGAAACTCTTGAGGGTAAATAAATTAACAACCAATTTTCAATTTTGGGAAAACTATCCCCTAAATACCAGGTAATTCCTTGATGATAATGCCGTTGTCTTCGTTGACATGCCATTATTATCTGCATGTCTGTGAGTAGCTACTTTTGTGAATGAAGGCATTTGTTGGCTTCAAAGGAGTGGTTGCATGTAATTGGTTGACTGAATGAAAGCTGCAATTGGACATTTGACTTCTCGTGTGTATTTACATCTCTCATGAAGAGCACCCTCTATAACACGTGCCTCGTTTTCTTGTTTAGCATATTATCTCCCTCCATTTAGCCATCTCTTTTATTGTCATTCCCTCATGGAACAAAGTGCACAGTGTTTCCTGTGCATCCTTTCATTTTCTATTTTAAACTGATGAACAGACAAATAGATAATTTTTTTTTAAATTGTAGATACATTCCGCATCTCTATCCCTGGTATAATCCTTAATGTCTAAACATGAGCTGAGGAAGTGTAGCTTTACCGCTCATGCATGTCTGCTGTAAATGTGTGATTCATCTTCATTCCAAGGAATTCGCATGGTACAGTGGCTTGTCATTTACTGAGAATTTGAGTCAAAAATACTGAAATGTACGTACTACACGTACGCACAGTCGCACACATTTCACCACAATGACGTGACATATTTCTGAGTAATTTATACGCAGTATTTCAACAAAAAAATGTGGTGTTGATTGCAATTCTCATTTGACGCGGCTTTAATTGAAGGCTCTTCTCCTCTTGTGCACATTGTTCTGAATGCTTCATTAATGGATATTTATGAATTGCTGTAGCGCTACTGTACTGCACACTCGAACCGAGAAGACATTCACATAGTTCTCCCCCTTTCTGAAAATATCTTGCCTCAGGGAAAAATAAATGCATCTCGCTCTATTTTTAGAGCAGCCGATTTTAAAACCGTCCTTTTGAACAGCGCTGCTGATGTGAAGCAAATAAAGCCGTCGAGAGAGGCACGTGGCACCCCATGCTATTTAAAGAAGCATGTTACTGGGAGTGGGGGCCCAGGAGACACTTTGAATCCTCTGCTGCGGCATCCAATGAGGAGGGAGGATCCCAGTCTGCGGACGGAGAGGGGTGTGCTATTACATAACACTGCAAACATGGGAACATCCAAGGGCAGTGAGGGATGGCACTCTTGTTTTTCTCAAAGTTTTCCAGGTTTAAAAGAGACAAACTTGTAGGCTTGGTGGAGAACTATGCCTACTTATAACAACCCCTTGGGAAAAAAAATAGACTGTTAATAAACACATGCATCTGATATTGTTCATCGCTTAATCTATACCTTCAATGAATGCCGCAACATATGTAGAAAAGTAAAAATAAAACTGCAATACTGACAGCAGCTAGCCTAATGCAACAGTCGTAGATATTTAGTCGTGTGTATCCTTTTGTTTCAGCTTCATTCTTGTTGGTTCATTCACTTGCTCTTCATTGTGTGACAGCTGCAGTAAATGCGGCATCAGATGCATAGGTTCTCTGTACGGCTGCATGTACGGCCTGGTCCGTGAGCCTGGGGAGGAGGAGTGCAGTGCATGTGATGCCGGGGGAAGCTGAGGCTCGTTTGTATTCAAGTGCTGCAGCTGTTCCAGACGAGGCTGCAGTGCCTGCCTGGTATTTTTAATCTCCTGTTCTTTTTTTAGCCTTCAGAATATTTAGCGGCAGCAGCATCAGTGTGCACTGTGAGGGGGCGTCTTCACTCTTATAAGATCATTTCTCCGTTGACCAGACTCCAGCGTTTAATCTTTTGATATGTAGCTTGAGAAGGTCGACAAAAAACACTTTTTTTTTTTTCATGCTTGTGATAACCCGCCTGTTACCAATGTGAAATTAACAAGGGGTGTTTCCCTGTTGCCACCACACAGGTTCGCAAAACTGAAATGCTTCTCTGGGTTGTCTAACCTTGCGGTTTTAGTGAAGGTTTGTTTAGCATTTTTCTCAGTTTGCCAGACAGGAAGGGGCTGTGTCTGTACAGTTTGAGTGAGAAATCAATTAATTCACTGGGCGGTTTAACGTCATTGTTTAGCTCTATACTTTAAAAATAACTTGAATCACACTGACCCAAATTCCTCATCACTAGCTTTGGCATCACCTTCTGAAGATATTTCTCTGACATTTTCTAACAGATGATGCTCAAAATCTGTGAATGTTTTCACTCGGATGCAGGCTTAGTGTTATATCGCAGAAAATATTGTTCTGGATTTTTAGAAAGAACTGGAACCCTTTTTTTGGGGGGAAAGATTTGTTTGTTACATTTTTCTATAACCTTTTGCTTCAAAATGCACATGAAGTGAAAATGGTGTATAATATACAATACCATTCAGAAGTCTGGTGTGAGAACATTTGGACGAGTGCATTGAATTGATAAAAAAAAATGACAGTAAAGACATGTAAAATGTTACAAAAATGTTTTAAGATTCTTGTGAACTCTATTGATCAGGGAAGAAATGTTTCTTGAACACCAAATCAGTATTTTGCACTGAAGACTAGTATAGTATATTAAAAACTGGAATATTTCACAGTATTACTGTTTTCATGTACAGTTGAAGTAAAAAATGTACATACACCTTGCAGAATCTGCAAAATGTTAATTAATGCATGCTATTTTTTTTAGTACTGACCTGAATAAGATATTTCACATAAAATATGTTTACATATAGTTAATAAAGTTTATAAAAATGACCCCATTCAAAAGTTTACATACTTGATTCTTAATACTGTGTTGTTACCCATTGTTTGCCCTGAACAGTTAAAGGATGTGATTTTGTCATTAATCACTTGTCGTTCCAAACCCATTTTCAGAACACAATTTAACATATTTTAGATGAAAACCGGTAGGTTTGTCACTGTCCCATTGACTGCCAGGTAAATAACACTGTCAAGGCCCAGAAAAGTATGAAAGATGTCGTAAAAATAGCCCATCTGCCATCAGTGGTTCAACCATAATTTTATGGAGCTACGAGAATACTTTTTGTATGCAAAGAAAAAAAAAATAGCGACTTTATTCAACAATTCGTCTTCTTTGCGCCAATGTAGCGTCATTTTGGAGAGTATCCACTGGACGCAAACAGCGTACGCTGTTCTCTGTCAACCGCAGCACACGCTTTGATTTGAACAAAAACAGCGTATTGGCATGACGCCGCTGACAGAGAACAGCGTAAAATAAGCTTTTGCGGGTTTGGATGACAATTTTAAGTGGTTAATGCCAATTTTCATTTTTGGGTGAAGTAACCCTTTAAACTGCCCACTGTTCTTCAGAAAAATCTTTCAGGACCCACAAATTCTTTGGCTTTTTAGCATTTTTGTGTGTTTGAACCCTTTCCAACAATGACGGTATGATTTTAAGATCCGTCTTTTCACACAAATGACATCTGAGGGACTCATATGCAGCTATTTTAAGTATATATATTATAAGTTTCAAATGCTCGCTGATGCTTAAGAAGGAAAGAGCCCAGGGGTGTGAAATTTTGAACCGAACAAATGTGTACATTTTTCTTATTTTTCCCAAATATCATATTTGTTTTTTATATTTCGTACTGCCCTTCAGAAACTACAGAAGATGCATGTTGTCCAGAAGTCAAACTAAGTTAAATTTACTCTGATCTTCAAATTCAAAAAGCTTTCACCCCCTGGCTCCTAATGCATTGTGTTTGAACCTTTTGTAAAACTTGCATTCTCTTTGACCACAGTAAACAAGCAAGACCTTGACTGGTACATTCCTTATCTTATATTAAGCTATTTGTGTTAATGTTTCTGGAACACATTATATAATACATTGGCATTTCGTCATAAATTTGCCTTTATTATGAAATTCTAAACATGTTAGAGTCTCGAAATGCAAGATGATCGAATTGCTAGTAGTTTATTGATTCTGCATTACCCGTAATAGTCATTGTGGAACGGTGTTCCTAATTTTGCTCAAACCAAGATATTTTTGCACCTTTTCTGCAGACAGGGTGTGAACAGATACATCATCTTTACACTGGATGTCTAGTTAAACTGTAGAGTACAGATGTGAAACAACGGCGTTAAACGCATAGCAAGCAGAGTTTTTCTGAATAAGACTCTCATTCATTCACATTTCCAGCGTGCATTGCGGACATTGCTTAGGGTGTGTTATGAGATGGAGGCCATACAGCAGCATTCATAAAAAATTTCCCTCTCTCTGTCCTCACCTAGCAGTACATGCTCGGAGCCTTTAGTCCCAACCAGTGTTTTTTCCTCCGCTCATGTGGAGTAATGTATTGTAAATGTGCTTAAAAATAACTGGGAAAATGGTTCCCTTGCCTCTAACTGTGTGCCGCCCCCTCCCAACTGTACTCTCCGTTAGCCGCTTGCCTTTCACTCTTCCCTTTCTATTTTTAACTGCCCCCAGGATCAGTCCTCATTCGCTCCTCCCTTGCGCTGTCTTATTGTTCGTCATCCACCCCTCCCTCGCCACACTCTCTTGTGTTACTCCAGCCGGTGTATGCGGGCTGCCCATGTAAATCTTTAATCAGTGCTGGCATCTCTGACACCAAAGATGCCAGGCTAAAGGGTGGGGATGTGTGTCCCATGTCCTTGATGCCCGGTGAACAGAGAACCGAGCATGAATTCAAGCTTTTCTGCTCTTTCTATAAATGTTTCCCTCTTTGCTTGCCTTCAAGCTATTTTTACAAAGGTGAACTGCGTGTGGTGGGGTGACGGGGCTTGTTGTTTAGGTGAAGCCAGGACAACTAATCAAAAATGGTGTAGGAACATGCCATTTTGCTGTCATTTCCATTCTCATATCAGCAGACGCCCATGTTTAACATGTCAGAAAGCCACTTTAATTTATAAATCCAAACTAATACATTTAGTTTCTATGATGGGATTTAATAACATCTTTCTACTCTCATGAAAGTAATAACTTGCACTAGTTTTCAAAATGCATAATTACACCTCCTGTCAGTGTCTTTACACATACATTGAGGTGCTGTGCATTTAGTGTGCTTGATCATTTACATTATTCTCTCAGTAATCTCCATCTGACTCTGTCTTTTTCCCTATAGTTGTGACTGGGGCCACCGATGGAATCGGAAAAGCCTATGCGGAGGAGGTAAGATTCCTCAGGTTTTATTTGTGTTTTTTTCCCCTCTCTTCACGGAAATCACAATGAGTCATCAAACTAGAGGTCTCAGTCAGAGTTCAGGGAAAACTCCGCTCTCAAAGGTTTGCCTCGTACAGTCGACAATCCGACAAGCATTTGCCACCCTGCTGCTTCTCATTTCTGCTGTTTGATGGCCTTTATGAATTGTTCTTTTTATTATATACTGTTTTGAATGATTATACTTAACGAGATGTGATTTTGTAATAGTGTACCAGGATGAGTAGGATAATTTTGATGGTAATACAGATGATTTGAGTTGTAAAGGCTAGTTTACTGTAATTATGATCTGAACATAGGTGATTTGATGTTTAATCAAAATAAAATATTACAGTTCGAATAATGTGTAATGTGAAATGTTTCTGATTCTGTGCAGCTCGCTCGACGAGGTTTTGCTATCGTTCTCATCAGCCGTACTCAAGAGAAGCTGGATGAAGTGTCCAAAGCTATCGGTAGGTGTTTATAATAACACTGTATGGAACTCGTTTGATAAACGCAAGCAGAATTCATTTTTTGTAAATCATTCATACAGCCGTTCTGACAAATTTGAATGAAAGTGCTTGTATTTTCACTACGCAATTTTTGTGTCCACAAAAATTCACATGTGTAAAAAAATCTTGAGGGGAAAGAAATCTTGGGGGAAAAAAGTACAAATAAATAAATCAGTTTTTTTGACCAGTGAATAACATCATTGTATACAAAAGGAACAATTACACTAAACAGACTAAAATGCTGTTTTTAATTTAGCACATTTTTGAGAACACTGGAGGCAGTAAAACAGTGAGCACTTTTTCGTACATAGTTATGATTACTCGTTTCACTTACTGGATGTAACAAGCTTTCTCGGTAGCTCAGATATCATGTAATTGGACTTAGGCTGTGGAATCTTTGAGTACGAATCCTGTGAAAGAACAAAAAGCAAACACACTTTTAGCACCACTCGGTGGACATTTCTGTTGGAAATTGCAGTAATATGTACTTATTGGTACGTCTTTCGCGTCTCATTCAGAAGTTCCCACAGGTATGTTTTCGTCATGAGACCAGCTTGTCCATTTGAAAATACCTGAGATGGCTTGAAGAACACGGATAAATCATATACTGTTATTATGTTTCCTCATACCAAACATTTCTTTACGCCTTTTATTCAGCTACAGCTGAATACTTTTGTCCACATAAAGGGTTTCCTGGAAAATCATTTGTTTTATTACTGCTATGATTCTTGCTTGTGGACTTTCTGCGCTAGGGCTCCCTCCAGTGTCAGAGTATGAATGAAACAAATCACATGTGAGAGTTTAACCACAATGATGCTGGTGCTGGATTATTATGCATCATATTATCGTTTGTGTACTATTCATTTTCAAATATCGGCAGAACTGGTATATTGCGACACCCCTAATTAACACAATAACAATATTTCATTATTGAAATATCACTTTATTATCCCAGTTATCCCAAACATGCCAAATTTATGTGTGATGTTTACCTAAACAAAGTTACTGGGTTGTCCTTTTTCACATTTTCTGTGTTTGTAGTAGAGACGCCTGGTATACCGGTATGGGAAAAATACCGGTATATTTTAAATGGTTCGATACTATAATTTCGATCAATTCGGAATTTTATACTCTGCTGTTCTGAAGTTCAAAAACGGACGTGACAACAGAAAAACGCAATGAATCATCAAACAGATAAAACTCCATAAACATACTCAACTAGTAAATAAAGACAACAGTAGAAGTGAAATATGGCATTATTTTGCATACAAAACAAATGATAAACGTGAACAAGCTGACTTTACTGCACCTGTATGCAAGCATTGCATTTTAAGATGTGATACGCAGTAAACCCGAAAGCGAAATGCACGTAACACACTATCAGTTTAGTTTGGTCATAATATTTGCACTTGCATTTCAAACAAGCAAGAGTTTTGCTATATTCATTTTAGTATATAATATGAAGGGAATGTTTCTGCCTCGTCGCCGACCACTAATATAAAGCAGCCGAGAAATTTATATTTAATGCTTTTTCTGAAATCTGAAAACAATCGAAGAGAGAGCGATAATGTGATTTTGAATACTTTGACTGTTAGAATAACACTTTACAGTAAAGCAACCTTTGTTAAAATTCATTAGGTAAGCTGACCTAACAGCATTACAGCACTTATTAATCTAGGTCAGTAATTAATTATAAAGGAAAATTGACTTAAAACATGTTTAGTATGTTAACATTACTTACTAAATTGTTTTCAATTAACTTATCTATTGAGGATGATTATTTGTCACCTATGGTATCAATTTAATATCGATAACGAGGGATTACAATCGAGTATCGTACCAAAGCCAAAATTATTATTATCGAGCCATACCTAGTTGGTAGATGCACTGGGGACCCGACTATAGCACTTAAACACGGAAGATTTTCATTAAATGTCATGTTTAAAAGTGAGGGAAGAGTAGATGCATGTTACGTTAAAAAAAATCATAATTATAAGCTTATGTGCTTATGTGAGATACTGAAAACACTAGATCATGAGCTGCTTGTGTGTAAATCATCACCATGCCCAGCTTCATATTTTATTTTGGTTTAATTTTGATGAATAATGCAGCCCTACTAAATACTGCATAAAACACAAGTTTGAATATAATATATACCGTACAGAAGTCTACACCACACATGTAACGCAAGAGTCATTACGTCCATCACTTTTGTCAAATAATTCAAATTGCATCCAATGAAAGATGCACATGACTGCATTTGCCAGTGTTCAGTGGAGGTCACTGGGCTGATTTCCTCCATTCGATGCTCTCTCACTATCTCTCTCATCCCCGCCATGACATCTCCAGGATCCACCTCCATCTGTGAAGTCGCGCTCTGCTGCAGCAGCCAGGCAGCTCAATTGGCAGAGTGCCTGCCTTTCAACACAGAGCTAAAAATAACTCAGCTCATTAACATCCACATTCATTTAGCAGAGGGAGACACTCTCTGCCTCACAAACAGGAGCAGCACTCGCTCCTCACGACTCTCTCTCTCTCAAACACACACGAATAGGTACCCCACAGGTCCTGTGCACACAAGCAAACACAAACGCACATTTGCCAGCACATGGGTGCACACACGTGCGTGCATGCTCTAAATCATGCCATCCTCCTCAGATCAGGAGTCAGCCAACCAAAGGACAAGAAAAAATGAATGGGGGGGGACATCTGCGATTCAGCCACTGCTGCTCCATTCATTCAAAGATGCCATACTAGGAGATCCTGCGTTTGCTTTGTTCTTGCAGTGCCAGTGGTATAAAGAACAGAGTCAACAATAAATTATGCGTATAAAATTGTACATTTTACGTTTATTGCACATAAAACAACAAAATTAAGAATACAGTGATCATAATATTAATTTCATAATAGTGTATTTTTAAATTATGAATAAACATGGTGGCATAACCAAAAGATATTTGTCCATTTTGAGATGGACTGTTCTGTTGTTGGCTGCACAGAACACTATTTCAAATACCAGCTTCAGAGGAGACAAGACTAATATAACCGTGATTTCTTTTCAGCAGTTTACGTTACGACATAACCGAATGTTTTTGTAACTCGTGTGTATATACTTGTGTATTTGACAGTTTAAGTGCAATAAGACACGAAAGAGAACTTAGTTTAGTACTCGCATGCTGTGTGACAGCCTCTTTCTGTGCGCATGCTTGGATGTGTGCGCTTGGAAAACAGTGTATCAGAAGTTCAAACTAATATGGTTTAAAAAGCATGATTTCAGCACGATAGACATAATCAAAAGCCAAACAGATGTTTTTTTGCAGAGTATCTGAAGTATGAGCTGTAAAAGTACAGACCTAAGGCCTTTCCACACTGAGTGCGATGCAACGAATCCACACCGAGCATGAACCGATTAATCGACTTCTGTTAATTCACGCCTGGACACTAGGTGGCGTTGACCAACAATGCATTTTTTCCTGAGATATGTATCTTGTATAGGGATGGCTCGATACCATAATTTTGGCTTCTGTACTTTATTAATGTTTTCTTTGCTTCACAACATTCCAAAGCATAATATTGTACTTTTTACTTCACCGTTTCATATTAAATATTTAATACTTTATTACATTAGAAATATGTTACATTCTTACTTTTTTTTTTCAAGTAAAATTAATTGCAATATTTAATTGAGTACAAGAAAATGCTACATTGTTAATATTCTTAATTATCAAAGGTAAAACAAACAACAACTTTTATTTATGAAATGTAGGTTAGAAAAATGTATGACATTATGCTTTGGAATGGAGTAAAAATTTTCCAAAGAAAAACACTATGATAAACTACAGATACTTTATACATTTAATTGAGTAAAGTAAAAATACTTAACTACTGTCCACTATCATTTGTGAATAAAAGTTATTAAAATCTGAATTTTTGATTGATGCACTCACCTGTTGATCTCTAAATTAGTGGAAAAGATCAGGATGAGCAAGTGACAATTGCTTGGTGATTTATAGCAACGCTTGCATACGGGTGCAGTAAGGTCAGTTTGTTCATCATCAGTTTTGTATGCAAAATAATGCCATATTTCACTTCTACTCTGTCTTTATTTACTAGTTTTGAGCGCCTTGATGGAGTTTCATCAAGTTTTTCTTTTGTCACATTTACCGTTTTTGCAGCAATATGGGAAGTATGGGAACTGCAGCTTATGAAATACCGAACTGGGCAAAATGATGATATCGAACCGTTTAAAATATAATATATACCAGTGTTTTTCCATTACCGGTATACCGCACATCCCTAATCTTGTATCCTGGATTTAACATTGTCCTTGCTCAATATACAGCATTAAGTTAAGATAAATAAAGTTTGGTTCTATGCCAGAAACACAAACTATCTGTAATGCTTACAAGAAAACATCTTAAAATGTAAATGGAAGTAAAATTATCATCATGCCACATTTGAAAATTTATATAATTATTAATGTATTAGCTTAAAACCCACTTTAAACCATTGAGTGCTTGTAATAACTTCTGATTGTGATCTGTAGTTCAGTTTGATTCTATAATAGGCAGACATGCACTCTTAGTTTGAGCTGCATACAAAACACATACAGAAAATATATCATATATACATAATACAGTATTTCACAGAAGTGAGTACACCCCTCACATTTTTGTAAATATTTTATTATATCTTTTCATGTGATAACACAAGAAATTACACTTTGCTACAATATAAAGTGGTGAGTGTACAGCTTGTATAACAGTGTACATTTGCTGTCCCCTCAAAATAACTGAACACACAGCCATTAATGTCTAAACCACTGGCTACAAAAGTGAGTATACCCCTAAGTGAAAATGTCCAAACTGGGCCCAAAGTGTCAATATTTTGTGTGGCCACCATTATTTTCCAGCACTGCCTTAACTCTCTTGGGCATGAAGTTCACCAGAGCTTCACAAGTTGCCACTGGAGTCCTCTTCCACTCCTCCATGACAATATCACAGAGCTGGTGGATGTTAGAGATCTTGGTCTCATCAGACCACAGGACATGGTTCCAGCAATCCATGTCCTTAGTCTGCTTGTCTTCAGCAAACTGTTTGTGGGCTTTCTTGTGCATCACCTTTAGAAGCGGCTTCCTTCTGGGACGACATGCAGACCAATTTGATGCGACGTATGGTCTGAGCACTGACAGGCTGACCCCCCACCCCTTCAACCTCTGCAGCAATGCTGGCAGCATTCATACGTCTATTTCACAAACACAACCTCTGCATATGACGCTAAGCACGTGTACTCAACTTCTTTGGTCGACCATCGCGAGGCCTGT
The DNA here is from genome assembly GCA_033026305.1 of Cirrhinus molitorella. NCBI lineage: Eukaryota > Metazoa > Chordata > Actinopteri > Cypriniformes > Cyprinidae > Cirrhinus > Cirrhinus molitorella. The sequence continues at coordinate 33,899,647 of CM065118.1, read as the reverse complement.
TCTGAGTGGAACCTGTCCTGTTAAACCCCTGTATGGTCTTGGCCACCGTGCTGCAGTTCAGTTTCAAAGTCTTGGCAATCTTCCTATAGCCTATGCCATCTTTATGTAAAGCAACAATTCTTTTTTTCAGATCTCCAGAGAGTTCTTTGCCATGAGGTGCCATGTTGTACTTACAGTGACCAGTGTGAGAGAGTGAGAGCGATTTAAAACCAAATTTAACACACCTGCTCCTCATTCACACTTGAGACCCTGGAGCACTAACAAGTCACCTGACACCGGGGAGAGAAAATGGCTAATTGGGCCCAATTTGGACATTTTCACTTAGGTGTGTACTCACTTTTGTGGCCAGCGGTTTAGACATTAATGGCATTAATATAACAAATTTACACTGTTATACAACCTGTACACTCACTACTTTACTTTTCGGTGCGCAAATGTTCGCGGTCTATGTGGAAGCATCCATAGGCATCTGTTGTTTTATTCCAGCATGTCATTGCATCCAATATTTGTTTAGCTTTTTCGTGCTCACTGTGGAAAAGCCTCTTTTCTGGAAAAGGGGGCGGGGAGCAGCAGCTCATTTGCATTTAATAAGACGTGCACGAAACAACATGTTTCTACTTCCACTCAAAACAGGAATTTTCAAAATTATATAATAAATGATATGTGGGGTATTTTGAGCTGAAACTTCACAGACATATTCTGGAGGCACCTGAGACTTGGGTAAAAAAAGGTAGCAAGCTGAAACCTGAGTAACCTAGAAATTTATACCAATACATACCAGTACAACAAATTCTCACCAGGTTGTATGTAGCTTTATTAGGATATGGTATCTTTTTTATTTTAACCCCCATTTTCCTAGTGTGACTTTCTGAGTGCATATATATAGATGTCACATTTCTTTCAATGAAGCAGTGTCTACTAGAGCAAGTGTTTGAATGGAGTTCTGTTTCTTTTCTTTCACTCACTCTCCTCCATTCATATTTCAGATATATTCAGTAATTAAAGTACTTTTACAACAGAGCTTTTTAGTGTATTTTACAGAATTGAATCATGTATTGGAGAAACTGCAATTGTAGTTTAAGTGCTGAAAACAGTGTTTCACTTCCTTGGAATCAAACCAATGCAGGACAGTGTTGCATCATGTTGTTAAAATTCTATGACATTCCATAAAGCACTTGCATTCCTAATGTTTTGCAATTGTCTGCTTTTTCTTTTTTTCCCCCAGAGAGCAAGTATAATGTAGAGACCAAAACCATTTCTGCTGACTTTGGATCTGTGGACATCTACCCAAAGATTGAGTCTGGACTGGCCGGGTTGGAAATAGGAGTTTTAGGTATATTTATATATCTGTAATTTAGAGTTTTTTGGTTTTGTCCAGAACAAGATGTTCTGGGCTCAAACAGCAAAACTTTTTTTTTTTTTTTTTTTTTTTTTTTAAATAATGAATTGTCTCTTCAGTGATACTTTAGTATTTGCTGCCAGCTATGGGAAGGTGGAGGTAACTACCTGTGTTTCCAGATCTCTTTTTAAAATAACTTGTTTTTTATTATTGCTCAAGTGCTTTGCAAGTCCTTTTTAATTTATTTTTTTTCTTTTATTTTTTTTAAATAACCTGTCCTTAAATTCTTGTATGTCTCTTTCTCCTGCAGTTAACAATGTGGGAGTGTCTTATTCCTACCCAGAGTTCTTCCTCAACATTCCTGATATCGACAGCGTGAGTTTGTGTAGTCATTTGTACATCACACAAAACTTCCATTTGAATAATAGAAGTGTAATTGTTTGTTGTGATTTGTTGTGTTGTTGTTTGTTTTGATTGGTAACATACTGACAGTTGTGATTGCAGTTCATCAACAACATGATCAACATCAACATTACATCAGTTTGTCAGGTAAGAAAAAATTGCTTCTCACTCAAGTCGATACAAAATGTATCCACCAATTGCTCATTATTTGTAATGATGGCTGCTGATACTGATAAAATATCTTCTAGTTAATGCAGTAAACTTTACTGGGATCTCACACTACGTTACTATACTGTTAGGGGTGATTATGTTCTACAATGTAATGATCGCCATAGTCTGTTACATTTAAGAGTGTCAAAACAGCATTTATTGTTTGAATTTTGTGATAAAATGGACATAATTTGAGAGCTGAGTTTTCAGAAATAATAAAGCACAAAGCTCTTTGCAAATACTGGATGGAAGGTGAGCTGCAAAAAATGTTTGGTAAAGGGGAAACTGTGGACCTGGCAACCCTGGCTTGAACTACGAGCGTTTCATAGTTTCAAATTAAACCTATGTTAGCTGCGCATTATTTATTTTTTATTATTTAAGCGAGATTGCCTTAATGTGTTATCCCTAAATTCATTTTCTTCACAAACAAGATACATTCTGACACGTTTTATCCATCCCCTTTTAATTGCCAGAATATAAGCTGCCCTGGCTTATTGGCCGTTGGTTGTCATGTGTTTGAGTTAATGTATTCATCAATTTGGTATTATAAAGTTTCAGAACTCATTTTTGCCCTGGAAAAGATGGTTTTGCATTCTGATTGTAACCGTGTTTTCATATTACAATGGGCTCTTTTATTCTTTGATCAAGGAAATTTGATTCCTCATAATGTGATTAACAGATTTGACTCATTCATATATTTTTTTATGTATATATATATAATATATATATACACACACACACACCCACACACACACATATATACATGGATACATGCATACATACATCACTTCCTATGTATAAATACTTTGTTGTACTCAAGGAAGTTGTGTTTAGCTTACTACCTCTGCAGTTCTTTATTATACAGCTTGAAAGTTTATACTATGTCTGTGCTGCCACCTTCAGGATCCAAAATGTATTATTCTGTGCAATACAGTGTGTGTGGTTTGAAAAAATACATGTCCATTTATAGACATGGGACAGATTTATGTTTTATAGTGTGCATTTATGCATATATGAAATATTATTAAAAAGATTGTTGGATTGTTGATCTGATTCATATTCTCTATCTCGGCGCTATTATAGATGACACGATTGGTACTGCCCAGGATGGTAGATAGGTAAGTTCAGAAATGAACACACTATGATTCTGTTGACATTCAAAGTCGTGTTTAGTAAAGCAGATGGAATGATTCTTATGCTTGTAGCATTATGACTAACTAGTATGTCCCACAGGAGTGTGTCATGCAAATTTGTATGTGGTTATTTTTGTACAGTTTGGTCATCCCATGCTTACGCAGTGGTTTTGGCCTTTACTTCTTGCACACTTCAGTCCAGTAATCATGAACCAATGTTTCACTTTTACATATTTTGATCTTTTATCTGACACTGGCAATTCTAAATGTTGCATGTTGATGATATGCCGTTAATATAAGAGATAAGAGATGGTTCAGCTAAAAATTAAAATTCTGTCATTAATTAATTACCCTCATGTCGTTCCAAACCGTAAGACCGTTATTCATCTTCAGAACACAAATTAGGATGTTTTTGATTAAATCTGAGGGCTTTTTGGCTCTACATAGACAAAACTACCACATTTAAAACTCAGAAAGGTAGTAATGGCATTGCTAAAATAGTCCATGTGACATTAGTGGTTTAACCATAATGTTATAAAGCATTCTCGTAGCTTCATAACATTGCGGTTGAACCACTGATGTCACATGGACTATTTTAACAATGTCCTTTCAACTTTACTAGGCCTAATTTGTTTTCCAAAGATGAACAAAGGTCTTACGAGTTTGGAATGACATGAGGGTGTAATTAATAACAGTTTTCATTTTTGGGCAAACTATTCCTTTGTTTTTGTTATTAATAATATAATAATTTTTTTTGTGCCAGACTGTTTCAAGCGAAATGAAGCGGAATTTTTTTCCAATCAATGTATTTAGTTGGGGCCTAGTTTGGAGAATAAAAGCCATACTAAAAGTATCTGTAGCTCCTCCCATTTAGAGCCCTAGAGTCTGGTGTGCACTAGTACATAATGCAACAGTATGTACACTGGCATGGGCACCGGTTACCATAGCAACAGGGATGCAAGAATCCATTAGCAGGTACCAGTGTGTTAGAAGGGATAATTCAGTGCTGTCAAAAGAGTCAAGTGAAAATGGAATGTATACATGGGACATTTCAAGCACTGTTGTCTGTATAAATGTGCTGTTCTACGACAGTTCGAACATTAATGGGTGGAAACACACGGCTCTTTCCAGGTCTAAAGGAGTGATCTTGAATGTTGCTTCAGCGAGTGGCATGTACCCTGTTCCTCTCCTTACCCTCTATTCTTCCTCGAAGGCAAGTCTTCTTGCTCTTATTCTCTCAGGTTCTGTCAAGTTCTCAGAGGATGTTACTGTGTGGAAAGTGTTTAGCAGCACTATTTTGAGCAAATTATTGATATTAGAATGTTTTTTAAGTTTCTTGATATTAAAAGACACACATTACATGATTATTCTCATACCTCCAGGCCTTTGTGGACTTCTTCTCTCGTGGACTTGATGCTGAATACAAAAGCAAAGGGATTATTATACAGGTGAGTGACAATTTATTAACAGTAGTTGAAAAGTTTAACGTCAACACAAAATTCATTAAAATCATGTTGTCTGAAAAGTGTTCCATTTAAATATGTCTATGAAACCAGGGGCTAGTGATTGATGTTTTTTGTTAGTAGTGATGTTCAGGTCACCCAGATTTATACTAGTTCAACTGCTTACACTGATGAAGTTTCTTGTGTATCTCCTTGAAGAGTGTGCTGCCGTTTTATGTGACGACCAAACTGAGCAAGATCAGGAGGCCCACTCTTGAAATCCCCTCTCCGGAGCGCTATGTTAAAGCCCAGCTGAGCACCGTAGGCCTGCAGACTCAGTCCAATGGTTACTTCCCTCATGCAGTCATGGTGAGACCCTCTTAAAATGCCTTCATCTTTAATTCAGTGTTCAGGTCTACAGTGAATTCATAATACACTACTCTTCAAAAGTTTGGAGTCAGTAAGATTTTTTTTTTGGATGTTTTTCAAAGAAGACTCTTCTACTCACCAAGACTGCATTTATTTGTTCAAAAACATTTACATTACATTGATCAAATATTAATTAATAATATTGTAAAATTGTATAATGTAATTTATTCCTGTGATGAATTTTTACTCCAGTCATGACTTCAGTGTGACATGATCCTTCAGAAATCATTCTAATATGCTGATTTGCTGCTCAAAAAAACATTTATCCAAGTTAAAAACAATTGTGATGCTTAAAATGTTTGTGAAAAAAAAAAAAAATCTTTTTTTTTTTTTCAGGATTTTTTGATTAACAGAAAGTTCAAACAAACAGCATTTATTCACTGTTCATTTTAAATATAAGTATTTTATAAATGTCTTTACTGTCCCTTTTGATCTTTTTAATGCACCCATGCTGAATTAGGGTATTAATTTCTTGGAAAAAAGAAAAGAAAAAAAAAATTGCACTGACCCCAATCTTTTGAACAGTATTGTACATCCTACAAATTATGCGTAAAGGAACACTCCACTTTTTTTGAAAATAGGCTAATTTTCACCGTTGAGTTTCACCGTTTTTAAATCCATTCAGCCCATCTCCGGGTCTGCCGGTAGCACTTTTAGCATAGCTTATCATAAATCATTGAATCAGATTAGACCATTAGCATTTTGTTCAAAAATTACCAAAGATTTATGATATTTTTCCTATTTAAAACTTGAAACGCCAGAATAAGAGTATAGTTCCTATCCATAACAACCTGGAAAATTGCAACTTTTCATTTTCTGCCAGTCTTAGTACACGATGTAACTACAAAAGAGTCAAGTTTTAATTAAGAAAAATATTGAAAATCTTTGGTCATTTTTGAACGAGATGCTAAGGGTCCAATCTTATTCAATGATTTATGCTAAGCTATGCTAAAAGTGCCAACGGCAGACCCGGAGATTGGCTGAAAGGATTCAAAAATGGTAAAACTCGTCTGTTTAACTCTAGGGGAGTTGGAAAATTAGCCTATTTTCGAAAAAGGTGGAGTGTTCCTTTAAAATTCAATGTGTTCTGAATTTGTCACACCACAGAAAAAATGTTATTAACCACCCAGCCGAATTTGAATGATAAAAAATCACATTGTGGTAGCAGAAAACATCTTACATATTTACACATTTACATTTTTATCTCACAATTTTGACTTTTTTTCTGCAAATGCAAGTTTATATCTTGTAGTTCAGACTTTAAAATTCAATTTAACTCAACAATAGCAAATTTGTAAATTCTGTGGGAAAAAAGCTAGAAGTGTTGGATATAAACTCATAATTCTGAGCCGAGTTATTATAGTGTTAGAGGTGGGGCTTGCCCAAACGTTTTTGAGAAAGCTCCACAATTCAGTACTGCATAGTTGACAGTCTTTGTAACATGTTTTCAGCAATACATTTCTAACATAATGTGTTTAGAAACAATTATCTGAATTGCCTTTAAAAGGACTATTTGGAATGATGAAAGTTTGTATATGATATAAACTACAGTACTAAAGTGGATTGTTTTCATATTCTGTATTTTAACAAGTCTGTTATTATGTCATTGCTGCAGGGTTGGGTGACTACTGCTCTGCTTCCTGCGAAACTGCTTAACAAGTATGTTATGAGCATGGGGTTGTCCCAGCGTGCACGCTATCTGAAGAAACAGAAGCAAGGTTAGAAACAGAAAAAGGACAAACAGAGGGATGAAGGGATGGCGCGATTAAAAGAAAAGGAGGGACCAACCAACCAACCAACCAAAAAAAAAAAAAAAAACCCAATCTCTCTGCCCTTTTGCTGTCTGGGGCCAAGAGCACTCACCGCCAACTGCTCCTGAGATGGTACAAAACAAGCAATGAATTTTCCAGACATTAGAGTGGTGTATTGAGTTGTAGCTAACCAAAACATGATTTGCTTGAACAGCCTTTGCTGACCAACAGTTCTTATTAGCTTTGTAAGACAACCTCAGAATAGCTGAAGTTCTTTGTATCCTAACAGTCACTAACAGCATTGATCAGTGCAGTTTGTTTGGTTTCCTTCAAGAAAGTAAATTAGTAGTTCTCCGGTAATAGTCATCTAATGAACATAAATAATGAGAAAAATGTTCTCAATCTGAACGAAATGTCTATTTGTGCAACAACACGTCCATTAACATAATTGATATGACTGAAATTAGGCAGGTTGCCCCGCAATCATTTAAAAATTGAATCTGCAACGTCTACAAAATGGTGCACTTATAATCTTGGTCCATATTTGCTTTTTTTCATCTGACTCAGCAGTTGTTTACAAACTAAATGCACTACATGAACTATTTGTGCCCATCACAGATGGCACAATGCATTTTATCTTTAGAGCATCTTTTTGAATGGAGATGTGATTTATATTGCACTAACATTGTTGTGGAAAGTTTGTGTACGTCCTGTATGGTTAACTTTGTAATGCTGGTACTGCTGCTGACAAAAAGCAAATTTCAATTCTTACAGCAGTTTATTTGAACGCTAAGGCTGTTTTTTCCGTTATTATCTGGTTAATTACAATGCAATATTTTCTCCAGTTCTTAGAATTCCTGAATTCATTATGAATAAAACAGTAATTAGAAGGCATGTATAACTTTGACAAGACAAAAAGTCTAAAGCCTGCAACAGCAGACTTAATGCACTCAGTATGGCTGCCTGTGATCTTGCATTTCAAATAAAAACATCTTTCTAATAATGTTGATACTCTTATATTTGATTAATGTGATACATAAAAAGGGAGCTGTTAGTTGACCTTTTGTGACCCTGAACCACAAAAACAGCCATAAGGGTCCATTTTTTGAAACTGAGATTCATACATCATGTGAAAGCTAAATGAAAAAGCTTTCCATTGATGTATGGTTTGTTAGGATAGGACAGTATTTGAAAATCTGGAATCTGAGGGTGCAAAAAAAAAAAAAAAAAAAAATACTGAGAAAATCGCCTTTAAAGTTGTCCAGATGAAGTTCTTAGCAATGCATATTACTAATCAAAAATTACGTTTTGATATATTTACGGTAGGAAATTTACAAAATATATTCATGGAACATGATCTTTACTTTTTATTTTTGGCATGAAAGATAATTTTGACCCATAAAATGTATTTTTGGCAATCACTACAAATATACCTGTGCTACTTACGACTGATTTTGTGGTCCACGGTCATATATGTAATATTATAAAAGCACATGCCTATGTTTATGGTACATTGATAAATATGGAAGATAAAAGTTTACACACAATTCAGTAAGATTATGTCATCATGATGAGTTTGGCATGGCTTAAAGGGATAGTTCACCCAAAAATGAAAATTTTGTCATTACCCTCATGTCGTTCCAAACACATTAGACCTTTGTTCATCTTCTAAACACAAATGAAGAAAATTTTAAAGAAAACCGAGAGATATCTGACCTTGTATAGAAACGTTCAAGACCCAGCAGATAAAGATAATTGTGTGCTTCAGTGGAAGCAAGGAGATCTTAACTACTGTGCATAGCGTGATATGAGTTTGGGGTCAGCATTTTTTTTTTTATTCATTATTTTTTTTAAGGAGTCTCTTATATTCAGTTAGATTGCATTTATCAAAAATACAGTTGGAACATTGCCTTTGTGAAATATAATCAGTATATAAAAGAACTGTTTTCCATGTATTTTAAAATGTAATTCGTTCCAGTGAAGGCAAAGCCTTTACTTCATAGTCTTAAGTGTCACATGATTCTTCAGAAATGATTGTAATATGCTGATTTAGTGCTCAAGAAACATTAATTATTAATATCAAAGAAAACAGCTGTGCTGCTTAAAGGAATAGTTTAACCAAAAAATGAGAAATTAATTAGTCACCCTCATGTTGTTCCAAACCTGTAAGACCTTTATTCATCTTCAGAACCCAAATCAAGATATTTCTGATGAAATCTGAAAGCTTTCTGACCCTGCATAGACAGCAATGCAACTGACATGTTCAAGGCCCAGAAAGGTAATAAGAACAGCTTAAAATAGTCCATGTTTTATGAAGCTACGAGAATGCGATCATGTATAATTATTTGATTAGTGACCTAGAAATAGTTTTGTCTCTTTCTTCATTTCACATCACGTTTCTGTTTTATTTTTCTAAATCAATTTTTTACAGTTTTAAATTGATTCAAAGAAAGCATTCTAAAGGTGATGATACACAGGGCAACTTTTTTAGCAATTTTGCTAGGCAAAGTAACTATCAACAGGCAACCAGGTGAGACACAGGTCCCACGACCCATCTAAAGTGTCCAGATAAAAATGTGCTGCCCATTCTCAATGGGAAAGTGCACAAGCAGCATTGCTCAAAAAGTTACCCCATATATCATCACCTCAAAGGGACAGTTCACCCAAAAATGAAAACTCTGTCATTAATTACTCACCCTCATGTCATTCCAAACCTGTAAGACCTCCGTTCATCTTTGATGAAATCCGATAGATTTGAACCATTCATGGGGAACTACCACGGTCAAGGCACAGAAACATAGTAAAGACATCATTAAAATAGTCCATGTGACATCAGTGGTGCAACTGTAATGTTGTTAAGCTACGAGAATACTTTCAGTGCGCAAAGAAAACAAAAATAAATGTAACTGCAAGCAGTGATTGCGGGGCTAAGCACTAGGCAAGGGCAGCATCAGACCAAGTGCAGCAGTCAAAATGTATGAAAAATCATAAAAACAACCACTAGTAATATGATTTAATTGGTAATCACTTTTAACCACAAGGTGGCACTGTCTCAAAACTTATTGAGTACTTTCAGGTCATGGTCTCGATAGTACAAAGTTTTGTAATGGTACACCAATTCATCGGTAAAAGTGTAACATTTTATATCATAATACTCTGTTGTAGTCAAAGGCAATTTCATCTTTTTTTCGATTATAGCACCACCAAGAGGCACAATCCCACCTAATTTTGTATGTGTCATTAGAGTGTGCCCATACATATGTGTGTCAAATTTGCTGAAAAATCTCATTTTGTTTTAGAGTTATAGACATTTTTATATATGATAAAGGAAAAAATTAGCGATGGCTGACTTTGTTTGCATTTTAATGCCACTTACTATCAAAATTTTGGCAATTGGGCATTGGCGCATAGCCGGCATGCTATGTTTAGAATTTCCTTTGGTGGTTTTGTGTTGATCGGAGTAAGGGTTTATAAGATATTTTTATAAGCAAATGTTTTTAAGCACTAAAATGAAACATTGCACAAACCATAAGGCAAAAACCTGGCATGTTTGATATCACTGGACTCGGCAAGGATTCAGGAGTCTAAAAATGTGACTCCCGTGAAAAGAAGTCACACCCAAAGTTATAAGCATATGGATATTTGATTTTATTACTAGGTGGCGCTGACTCGAAACTTCTCAGGCTCCTTCAGGGCATTGTGCTGATGACCCATACTGAGTTTTGTAATGATACATCAGTGCGTTCTTAAAATACATAATACATAATACAAAATGGCTGATATGAGAAAAATGGGTCATTTGACTCAGCATGATGCACCGAATCTAAAGATACCACTTTTGTGATTTTTGGCCAAACCGTTCATATGTTTTTCATATCTCCTGACCACTAGGTGGCACTGCACCGAAACATTGCAGGTAGCCTTAGGTCATGCTTGTTATAACACACACCAAGTTTGGTCTCAATATACCAAACCTTTGAAGAGATGTAGCCTCACATTCATTTTTGCAGGCTTTTCGTAGAATTCATTTGTGCGTTATACAAGAATGGTTTGACTGATCAACTTGAATTCCATAACTTTTTGCCAGCATGGTCTGAAGATGTTTCTTTTTTCAAACAATTAAAAATACACTGTAAAAAAACAAAAAACGCTGTTTCAACAAGTGTTCGTGCTGCCTAAAAAAGTTTACTCAACTCAAATATCTGTTTTCATGTAGTACAACTTAACATTTAATGTTGAGTAAACTTAAAATTTTAAGGCAGCACAAACACTTACTTTTTATAAGTTGAAACTTTTTTTTTTAAGTTGAACATTTTTTGAAAAAAGAATTTTGCTTCAGTGCCTTATGGTTCAAGTTATTAGCACAAACATGAGTGAAAATTTGGACATGTGGTGGCACTAGAGAGTTTGAGTTAGAGACTCCAAATTTGCTGTGGTGACCTTATAGACTGTCCTCTGTCAGTGTGCCTAATTTCACAACTTTCCCGCAAGTGGTTCTATTGGCTGCCATAGACTCAAAAGCGGAAGAAGAATAAGAATAAGAAAGGCAACAGATACAATAGGTTCCTTCGCATTTCATCAAATTTTATCAAAAATATCTTAATTTGTGTTCTGAAGATGCATTAAGGTCTTACGGGTTTGGAACGACATGAGTAAGTAATGACAGAATTTGTATTTTTAGGTAAACTATCCCTTTAAGATTTCCAATCTAATATTATTATATTAATTGTATTATAAATAGTATTGTATTGTAAATAGTATTGTGAATTGTCTGTTTTCATCCCATCTGAGATTGTCTACTTGACACTGTCTTAGTTCCTATCAATCAGTACGGCACTCCTGAGTCTGAACTCACCAGACTTCACACCAGAGTTTCCCCCATGCCCTTTCTCGCCTCCATCTATTTCTCCCCTGCAGGCAAGAACCATCTGTGTCCGACCCCTTTGCATTTAAATGCTACCAAAATCGTATTTTATGGGCCTTGATACAAGTAAAATTTGTAGCTTTGGAGTGGCGTTTAAAAGGCCATCTGCTGGGTGTCACGTCCATCTCCTCTGATAGATGTGCATGATCTCTCTCATGTTGTGTCTGAGTGCCAAATCCTCGAGTGTTGTCCCTCAGTCCCCTCCCTGTTGCACACCGCATGCGTGTTTGTTTCAGACAGTAGTGGGGGGGTGATTCCGGAGGAAAGGAATGGAAGTCGGAAGCGTGACAGTCCTGTGATGAAGGAGGAGCTGTGAGGAGTGTGTGGGAAGAGAAGGCCTATATAAAGCATCGCAGCAGCTCTGAATTTACAAACACTCGAGAGGGATACAGAACAAGAGCAGCGAACCGACTGAGAAGCTTCTTCATCTACTTCTACCAGCAGTCTGGCTTGCTTTAAAAGCGTGGAATTGGAAGACTGACTTACTTCGTAACAACTTCATTTAGAAGAGGGATTTGAAAGAAACCTGGAAACTTCCAGAATGTCCGCGCATGCAGTGGAGATGAGCCACCTGAGCGCTTTGGCCGTTCATCGAATGTCCTTGGCTATGGAGGAATTCCCCCAGATGGTGGGCTTGTCCAGGACCCAAGACTACGACAGGGCCCGCTCCATCCTGCAAAGGAAGAGGCAGTTCAGCTGCGACAAGATTGCGGAGGAGGTGGACGAGGAAGGACCGCTCACAGTGGAGGAAGACAAAGCACGGCGCACCTTCTTGCGGTCGCTTGAGAGTCTGCGCAGATGCATGCAAGGGCGTCAGTAACTCCAGAAGCCTGAAGGCCGGTTTGGACCGTGAACCTGAATGGACTGAGAGACTGAGATTCAGTGTAGGATGGAGACTATTTTAAGGGAACAGTCAGGGTAGATGCTTCATAATGAAGCCAGACTGACTGACCCAAACTCTTTATATCTACCAAAGATGGGTAATATGCTGGTTATGCTGTAGTATATGTTTCTGTGCTGATTTTTCTGTAGCATGTTACATTTAGCGTTAACTGAAAATGTGTTGCATGCCTTGTCCATCTGGCTAAGAAAAGCTGTGAAGTTACTGGGCCGCACATTAGCACTGTTATGGTTTTGTCAAAGGCAAAATCTCTCGAGACTGTTTCCTCACAGATGCATATGAAAATAATTGCTTCATATTTTGTCTTTATATGACCTGTGCAAATAAAGTTTTGAATGTGAAATATAGATATATTAACTGTTTTTTGAGTTCTTGACACTTTAGAGTAATCAAAACTTACGCAAACAGATACAGTTTGTCTTTAAGGAGTTCACTGAAAGTGAAAATTCTGCCATTTACTCACCCTCATGTTATTCCAAACCTGCGTGACTTCTGTGGAACATAAAAGAAGGTAATTTGAGAAATGTCTGTGCTTTTTTTGTCTATACAGTGAAAGTCATTCTTCAAAATATCTTATTTTTGTTCCACAGAAGTTGTTAAAACAAACAGGTTTGGAACAAAAGGGTGATAAATGATGACAGAATTTTCATTTTTGGGTGAAATATCACTTTCAAGTGTTACTTGGTAATATACAGTGATATTAAGTCTTACACTGAAATTTCTTTCTCTGTAATATTCCTTAAAAACAGAGATGAATTAATTGAATGTGACAATCAGCTTTTGAGGTGTGTAAGTATCAGCTTTACTCACTGTTCAAGTGCGATTCTTGTTTTTTAAATTAGTTCGATGATGTTTATTTTATTTTTCTTTCTTTCTTTCTTTCTTTCTTTCTTTCTTTCTTTCTTTCTTTCTTTCTTTCTTTCTTTCTTTCTTTTTACAAATTCTTAACTAATTGGTTACTGAGCATGTAGCTTAATTTAATCTTTTCTTAGGATCAGGGCATTGAGCCTTAGACTTCTTCCAAGCTTCGGTTTTTAGCAGTCAGAAGTAATTTGCTGTATATTCTGCCCTCATTTACAGGCTTTAAAGGATTAGTTCACTTCCAAAATAAAAATTCCTAATAATTTACTTACCCCCATGTCATCTAAGATGTTCATGTCTTGCTTTCTCCAGTCAAAAAGAAATTAAGGTTTTTAAGGAAAACATTCTGGATTCTTTCTCCATATAGTGGACTTAAATGGGGATCAATGGGTTAAAGGTCCAAATAGCAATTTCAGTGCAGTTTCAAAGGGCTCTACATGATCCCAGTTGAGGAATAAGAGTCTTATGTAGCAAAATGATCTGACATTTTCATATACTTTTTGACCACAAATGCTCATATTGCATAATCACATTGGAAAGGTCACACGCAATTAGTTCTTTGTCTGCATTTGTGGTAAAAAAAGTATATACATCTTTTTTTTTTTTTTTTTTTTGGAAAATGAGTATTTGTCACATTACTGAATAAAGCTAATTGTGAGCATGTTATTTTAAATGGCTGGAAATTTTGCTTTCTATCATATAGTTTTATAATCTAATTTACCCTGTTTAGTCCTTGCAATGCTGAGAGCAGCGATAATTTGTATTTTTTTTTTCTTACTCATTTATTGATTATTCAGGGCTTGTCTCATGAGTTAAACAGACAGATGGAAAGTCTTTAAGCAAACAATAATTTTAATTTTGTACAATGTTTCTTAAGCCGAGTAGCAAATTTAATATAAATAATTGGTGTTAACGTTTTGTTAATGTTGTTTATTGAAAGGCTCACAACGTTTTATTAAGAGAATAATTAGAAATCATTGTGTTTTCTTTCCTTAGTTTCACTCGAATTCATTCTGGAATTGGCATGCAGTCAAATTCTAATATCCAATACACTTTATCAATAAAAACGGGGGCTAAGAGGCTGTCTTCATGACACCTTTAATTAATAGAGTTTGGCTTACGGTCTGTGAAAATCATGTCAGCACAGTGGAAGGACACAGTGAGATGTTTTGGCAAAATGCTCATTGTCCGCTCATGAAAATGAGCCTCTCAATCTTTAGGTAATCCAAAGGTTGGAAGTGTAGAGAGAACTAATAGAGTTACCGTCTTGAGCAAAGGGACCCGTGTTTCTTCCTTGTAGTTAAAGGGATAGTTAACCCAAAAAATGAAAATTACTTTATTTATTATTCATCCTAAAATTGTTCCAAACCCATAAGACCTTTGTTCATCTTCTGAATGCAAATTGAGATATTTCGATTAAATCCAAGAGCTTTCTGACCCTACATAGACAGCAATGCAACTGTAATGTTCCCAGGACCACAAATGTATAAGGACATTGGACATCATTTTTGGGTAAACTGTCCCTTTAAGGTGTGCTTTAAGCCATTTTGGATAAAAATGTTTTGTAAAAACAGTGCCCAATGTTAAGATATGTGGTTGGCATTACTAGGACATGCTTTCACAGAAGGTCAGCAGGAGTAAATTATTTATAAGTTATTTTTCGAAGTCATGACTGAAAAAATCAGTTAAATGACTTGTAGATTTAGTAGTATTTTTCTGTTTTGTAAACTTCACATCTTTAATTTGTGATGCTCAATTACTTAAGGCAAGACACTGTAGGTGAATAGGGTAAAAAAAGTCGATTGATTACAGTGATAATTGCAAAAATTTTTTGTATTACAAGTTTTTTAAAATGTTAGGTTTAAATATGCAAATGAGGCATTTTTTATTAAAATATGCACTAATGCATACATTTCTAGTACAAAAATCTAAACACTGGATGAAGTCAGTTTCAAAATTGTTGTTTAATTTTTTTTTTTTTTTTTTTTGGCATATTAGAGTCAAATGTTTTTACAAAGGGAATTTTGGGTATGCCATTTTGTCACTCCATAATTCAGAAAATACGTAGAACAAACAAAAAGCTCTGTGTGTGTGTGTGTGTGTGTGTGTATATATATATATACACACACACTGTTTTTAAATAAATGTTCTAAATAAAGAACATTCTAAATGTTTGTGTGTGTGTGTACACACACACACATATATATATATATATATATATATATATATAAAATGTGTACATATGTTTTATTTTATTATTATTTTTTTTTTACAGTTTTGAGGGGAATAAAATGTTGTATCAAGCAAACAAATTATATTTGAACAAATCCCTCTGTAAAAACTTTCAGGATATAGACAGGAAAAAAAGTTTGGTGTGTGTAAATGCTACTGAAGTGAAGATTCATGGCTCAGTGTAGGTGAAAAAACTCATTTTGAGAAAACGGCCTTAAAAAATATGTATTGTAATTGAAATCTATTGAAACAAATAGATAAAGTGCTAAAAAAGAAACACTTATCAGTGTCTTTTAGATGTTTTCCTTCCACTAGTCTGAAAACACACAAGCCAAAGAGCCCCAAATCTCAAATTTGACAGGTGACTGAAAAAACTTATTAATGGTTAACATAGAAAGCATAAATGCATTTTTGAGAGTGTTCCTTCAGAAACTATGTGCTATTTCTTATAAAGATGAGTTTCTCAGTAGTATATATTTTTTGGTCAAGACCTGCAAATATGTTTTAATATTTTAAAATCATGACCGTAACTGATCAAGACAGCTAGTCATTATTTGTCTGGCTTTTTTCAAGCTCATTGCTGCTGAGGGAGGAAGGATTTCTTTCCTCCATTAGGGGTCTCTGTTGTCACATCATAATTCCTGTCGTACACCTCCTCAAGTCCTCTAGCATACAAAGATATTTTTGTAGACATTCAGCATCAGCAGAGCTTGACTGTCTCCCTGAAATATATGACAGCAGCTTGCAGACCTTGTCTGCGCACATGGTCCATCACTGCACCTCTCTGTCTGCTCTGATCTCTTCAAAATGATAATACGCTCAGTGTAATACAGTGAACCCCAAACATTAACCGTTGAAAGCAGCAACCCTGTCTGTCTGTAAAAGGGCCCTATGATAGACTTTAATGACTATGACACCAGCACCAGCTCTTTGACCTAAGTGTAAAGTCCCATATGGCCTCCTGGTGCCTAATTTGCATGTAATTTTGATAGATGGCTTAGATTTAAGTCCCGCGTCTTTTGCCGGTGGGTGGAGAGGTTAATTTGTTCATTATAATGGTTCAGTTTTTTTCTACTCGAATGCCAGTCTCATCATTCATTTGCCCGCCCACTGGAGTTAATGATACAACATTTGCACTGTGATAAACAATATTGATAAACAGCGTTTTCTAATCACAGTAGCACTATTGCCTGGACACATATATTCAAAAACAGTATTTGGAATGAAGAGCTAAAGCAAGTGAACAGTATCAGCAGCGTTCAAGGCTTATGGCTGGTGAGAAAAGATAAACTTGCTATAAATTGGACAGTTTTGTACTTTTTAAAGTTATTCATGAATTTCACCCTTCTTTTTGTAAAGGATGCCGGCATAGAAAATAGCCTTTAACAAAATACCCAAAGTGGAACTAAAAGAACTAATTATTTGAGCTCTTTGCTATTTATTGGTTCATTCCGTTGGCTTCCATTCCTCCACTGACCACTTACATCCTCAGGGAAGAAGGAAAATATTTCATAATACAAGACTCCCCACATGCAGCTACGGTGTATGATTAAGTTTCTTCTTTCTTCCATTCTTTCTTTACCGTATAATTCACCGCCACTAATTTAGAGGACCAAGCATATCGGCAGGGACATTTGAGAATAAATTGAGTGTGAAGATTGAAAGGAATTAATGTCTACTTGACTGTGAGCAGAATGCTCCTGCCACATGAAAAAGAAGCAAAATAGTGGCGATGATGGTATTTCTACGCTGATTTGTACATTAAAGGTTGACTTAGCAAAGTCAATTAATGTTCCTTACTCTAGAGACTCCTCTTTCTCCAAGCCACAATTCCCTTTGTGCAGTTAAAAGACCAGTGGACAATTTTACAATATAAAAAAAGTGTTTTAAAGCTCTTTCTTTATCACTTTTTATCACATTTCACACTCTATAGAACCAGCAAAGGTAATATACAGTGGTGGCCAAAATTATTTGAACACTAGAATCTTCACCAGCTAAAAAATGGTTTAAAGTCAGTTATTTCTATCTTTGGCAGTAGTGTGTCAGTAGGAAATATCAGTCTACATTTTTCAAAACATTCATTTTGCCATTAATTGTAATAATCTAGTGAGATTTTTGTTTGCTCAAGGCGTCTGACAACAGCCAGTGCACCACACAGAGATCTGATCTCATCATCATCCAGTTTGTCTGGAATGACATGAAGAAACGGAACCAACTGAGACAGACTAAATCCAGAAACACTGTGGCAACTTCCGAGACGCTTCAAGAAACAGTACTGTTAAAAGTTTTAAGCAAAAAGTGCTGTTAAATGAGGATGCTGTCAAAAATAATATTGTAAATAGATTTTCTTTATCAGTTAACTTCTATAAATTAAATTAAATCAACATTTAGTCTGACCATCCTTTGCGTTTAAAGCAGCTTTTGCCCTATAGGTGCACTTGCACATAGTTTTCAGGTAGCTTTGCAGGTAGTTCTCTTGAAGCATCGTGGGGATGTTGCCACAGTTCTTCTGGATTTAGTCTGTTTTAGTTTTTGTTTCTTCATGTCATGCCAGACAGACTGAACGATGAGGAGCAGTGTTCGGGGTAACACATTACAAGTAACGCTTACAAGTTACTTTTTCAAGTACCTAGTAAAGTAATGCATTACTTTTTCATTTACAAGAAATATTTCTAAGTTAGTTTTTGTTTCCTTTATGTATTTAATCTCATTCTATTAACTAATGTCTTTGCTGCTAACCTTTGTTGATCCAGTTCAACAATACTAATAAGCAAAACTTACTTTAGATTAACTAACATTTGTGCTTCATTTTTCTCATTGCTGAAGAGTGTTGAACTTCATTTTCCTTTACTGTACAGACATGAATTTAATTTTTTTCTTCAGCTGTAGGTTTATTAATTTCAATTTTTGGTGTGAAAGGGCTTTTACATCTGCTAAAAATCAAACTTTGTTATATTAAAAACAAACAGGCAAGCCCTGCCCAGATTTAAAAAGTAATGCAAAAGTAATGTAACACATGACTTTCCATAAAAAGTAACTAAGTAACGTAATTAGTTACTTATTTAGAGAGTAATGGAATATTGTAATGTATTACTTTTAAAAGTAACTTTCCCCAACACTGATGAGGAGATCAGATCTCTGTGGAGCACTGGCTTTTGTCAGATTTCTTGTGCAAACTAAAATCTTACTGGATTATTACAATTAATGGCAAAATTAATGTTTGGAAATGTAAACTGATATTTTCTACTGACACACTACAGCAAAATAACTATTTTTTTTTAAATTATTTATTTTTAATTTGGTGAAAATACTAGTGTTTTAATCATTTTGGCCACCACTTACCCCTTAACGATGTGTTCGGGTTTCTCCACAAATCAGACAAATGAGTTAATGGCTGTTTTTGAAAGAATATGTACATGACTTCAAGGTTGTCTACATGTTACACTTCAGATTAGTTTAGTGCTAACCTTCGTTGTAATTTAAAGGTAAAACAATTTAACCATTAACACAAGTAATTGGTAGTCAGACCTTGGAATAAATAATAAGAATCTGTGAACCGTTAGTCATGTTGCTGTTAGAATGAAAATGAATTGCATATATTTATATTTAATTTTTTTTTAGATAATAAGGAAAGTGCGTTTTGGGCTGGAATATTTTGTGTTCTTTTCATATTACAGCTGTAGACAAAAGGATCTATGATAATGCCAGTACGGGCAAAGACATTTTGATAAGAGGCATCAGAACCAACCAGGAAATTGGAAACGGGGCTATTCAGATATTTGTTTCTATCGCTTCAAATTATAGCCCCTCACAATGGATTCATATTAACAACAACCTCCAAAGTTTAATGAAATTGTTTAAAAGAAATGTTCCCCTTTGCAAACATTAGTATTAATGTTTTCAGCTCATTGACTCTGATGGCATGGCACTGGAGAGAATGAGGTAAGCCCATACTGGCTTTTCAAATGCATTTCGGTTGGTGAAACAACATAACACTGAAACTATAATTACAGCTATTTGCACGATATATTACATTATAGTTCATGTACGCAACCAGACGTTTATTGTATAAACACTGGTGAACTTTTTTCCATGTGTACTGTTTAAAGGTTTGAAGTCAGAAAGACTTTTTTTTGCTTTTTTTCAAAGAGAGAAATACTGTTATTTAGCAAGGTCACTGAAGGATCTAAGAATCCTTGTATGCAACCTTGTATGTTTTTCTTCAAGAGAGCAATTATGCATTTGACTTGTGTTTCACTTCCTTCCTTTTGTATTCATACTTCATTTATTCATTCCAAAACCATATTTATTCCCGGACCACAAAACCTTAAGTTTTCTTAAGTAGCACAGGCATATTTGTAGCAAAAGCCAGCAATACATTGTATGGGTCAAAATTATCAATTTTTCTTTTATACCAAAAATCGTCAGGATATCAAGGATAATATTTTGTAAATTTCCTAACATAAATATATCAAAACATATTTTTGCTTTAGTTCAAAAAAATTTAGTTCAAACACTGTGGCAAAAGTTTGATTAACGCATTGCTAACTGTTCTGTGGTTGGCTGCACAGACGAGCACACTTTAGAGTCCCAGCCTCAGAGAAGACGAGAGCAGTGGATTTATTGATTTATTTACTGTATATTATGCTGCAGCCACACAGATCTAATATAAGCATGCGATTTCTTTCCCAGCTCTTTACCTTCAGATATAACCGACAGTTTTTGTAACTCGTGTGTTTTTAAAAATAACCTTTTTTGTCTATTTAACAGTTTAAGCACAATAAGACATGAAAGAGAACTTAGTTAAGTACTCACATGCCATGTGACAGACGCTTTCTTTGCACAGGCTTCGGATGTGTGTGCTCAGAAAACCCTTTATCAACCGTATATATAACTTTAAACTGATATGGCTTTAAAACGCATGATTTTAGCACGATAGACATGATAATCAAAACCAAACAGATGTTTTTTGGCAGAGTATCTGAGTTATAAGCTGTAAAGCAAAGATACATGCACAAAAACTGTGTTTCTCCTTCCACTTAAAATAATCATTTTCAAAATGACGTAATAAATCATCTGTGGGGTATTTTGAGCTGTACAATAACCGATTATATGTAGTTTTTATGCCACGTGACCTTTTGACTTATTTTTTGTTTTGTTTTCAAAACTCCTTTCCCCCAACAAGAGATACAACCAGTTGAAGTGCTTCTGGGGACTCTTGAGACTTATATTACATATATTGTAAAAAGGGACATAATATTCTCCTTTAATCATTTTTATATTCTGTTTAATAATATAATCATTAATAATAATTTTAGCCATTTATATACTCATTTCATTCATTAGTCATTTATATAATATTATTGTCTGTTATATTGTTTTTCCATTGTTGTTTATTTTTATGATTGTGTGGTTTCAAGGGATGTTTGTCTTCATCAATAAGAGATAAGCTGAGACGGAATGTTTATGGAAATTCAAGGTTTATGGAACGATGTTGTGAAGCAGTAATTTTCCAGTTGGCTTTACTCAGTCAGCTGATAGAAGGCTGTTAAAATAGTTTTGTGTACCAGACAAAACACTGTGTTTGAGAACTATTTGTTCTGTTACCAGACAAAATGGATATTTTCAGACAGGATCTGACATCTGGGGCTGATCTGATATTGATAGTGTGAAGGCATTATCTAACAACACATTGATTTGATCGAAAATGACACTAAAATCATTCATAAAATGTGATTAAAATAAATGTTGTTCGTTTGAACTTTCTATTCATCAAAGAATCTTGAAAAAATGTTATGTTTCCACAAAAATATTAAGCAGCACAACTGTTTTCAACATTGGTAATAGAATGATTCTTGTGCATCAAATCAGTATACAATGATTTCTGATATTCAGGATCATGTGACACTAAATGGTTGCTAAAAATTTGGCTTTGCCATCACAGGAATAAAACATTTCTCACATGATCACAGTTTATACGCTACAGTTTAGAAAATGGTAATTTAAAATATGACAAGAACTGAAACAAATTCATCTTGATAATGTCAGATAACTTTGATAAAAATGTATGTAACAAAACATGGTAACGTCAAAGTGTCAAATCAAATTTTTATCAATTTTCCTGGTAGTCCACTGAATGAAAAATTATTGGGTAATATATGTCACAGTTTACTTTATTTTACTATCCTAATTTACATAAATGAACTACAGTGTCCTGGACCCACTAGTAAAAAAAAATTTTTGGTTTGACTGTATTTTCAAATAAACACTTAATTTAAATTGTAGTAATATTTCACACACCTGTTTTACTGTATATTTAATCAATTAAATGCAGCCGTAGTGAGCTTTGGCGACTTCTCTCAAAAACATTAAAATTTCTAAACTTTTAAACGGTGGTAACTCTACCATCTATGAAGTTTTACAGACACATGCTCTCACCAAAACTAGGCTGGTGCCCTCCTCTTACTTGTCTCTGTAGTTTACCCCTGAGCTTCAGGCCTTGAAACAAATTCTCTCATCCTCTGTCAGTGAGTTAATTATAAAATCTCACTCATCATCCTGCCACCTAGACCCTTCCGTCACCCCGTTTTAAAAAACTGCTCCCATTTTACATATAATAAAATGCTCTCTCTTTTCTGCTTCTGTGCCAGTACACCTGAAAACGGATGCTGTCACCCCTATAATTAAGAAACGTGGCTTGGATCCATCTGAACGGAACAATTTCAAGTCTGTCTCAGATCTTCTTTTTTTTCTCTAGACTGCTTGTTGCTTTAAAACTACAATCGCATCTGCTTACTCACAGTCTCAATGACCCTTTTCAATCTGTTTTTCACACTTTGCACAGTACAGACACCGGTCTCTTGAGGAATACCAATGCCCTTCTTTAGATGCTGACTCTTGGTATCCTCATCCTGCCCGATCTTAGTGCTTCGTTCAATACATACTCCTCTCTTGACTTTTTTCCTAATGGAAACACAGATTTTGCTCCCTCGTGGTTTAAATAGTATTCCACTCACAGACTTTGCTTCCCCTTGGTCAGATTGTCTGCCATCATGGTCTCAGCTTCCATTGCTCCGCTCATGACTTCCTCCCACTCTGCTCTTTTAATGCCTGCATCAGTGATTTGAAACCATGGTTGCATTCATTTTCTTACATTCAACCTGGTGTTTGGACCAGTAGCTCTTCTCTTTAGGTTTTCGCCTGCAGTACCTCCTGAAATCTCTGCAATATGTTCAAACTTCTGCAGCAAAAGTCACCCACACCAAACAATGTGCCCACATCCTTTGTAAATTACATTGGCCGCCTGTGTCTTCTATGTATCCATTACAAGATACTTCTCCTAACCTTTAAATGTCTCAGCGGCACTGCATTTCACTACCTATGCGAGTTACTTCATCCCTAGATTTCGACTTTCTTTTGTGGGTGGAAGTTAATTTTGTATCATGCACCAAAACTCTGAATCTCACTCCCATTGAGTCTCCGCAGCATCTCCTCAAATCCCAAATAAAAGCTTTTTCACAGTACTGTCTCTCTACCTCTGGCTCTGAATGTTTTTGTGCATTTCTGTCTCTTGATGTGAAGTTACTCATGTCTGTCAGTTGCATCTGTCTCTTAAAAGTTCACACTTTGTTGTGACGCGACCTTCAGCTGTGGGAAAGGCGCTTAATAATAAAACGTATTATTGTTTACTATTATTATACGAGGCTGTGACTGTTTGAGTGAGGCTGATCCATTGTTTCTTTCTAATCTTTGGGCCTAAACAATTGGAGAAAAACATAACGGCAAGCACTTTACTAATGTGAAATGTAAATGTGACATTCTCTATTATGTCAACGCCTTGCAGACCCATTTTCCTTTTTCTGTCTTTGTTTTCCCTGAAGACCCTCCTTTCCACGACAATAGCTCAACACAACTCTTCTTTTTCCATCAGGTTTTCATTGATTATCTTGAGGGTTCCCAGCCGGCACATTATACTGTGCATAATGAAATCACAACATCTCTGTGTGATTAGTTTTTTTCCACACACCTGAGGAAGGAGCTACACAGGAAAAACATTCATCTACATAAATACACATTGATGATGTGTTTGTTTCAAGCTAAAGTAATATAGACTTTAATCATGGTTGGATGGTTTTTCTTTCATTGACCTTTAGCATGACACTTAGCTTGTATGGTATGGTGTAAATGTATGACAGCATTCTCCTTCACTTTCTCACCTATAACACAAACGTGGAAATATATAATGCATTGCTGGAAATAAAAGGGCAGGATTTACATTGACTAATTATATGTGGTTTTTACGCCACGTGACCTTTGACTTTTTTTTGCTTTGTTTTGCTTCATAATTGCTCTTTTAAACAAATAGTTCATCCAAAAATGAAAATTGGCTGAAAATGTACTCCCCCACTGGCCATTCAGGGTGTAGATGAGTTTGTTTCACATAAAACTGAGAAAATATGACAACACTGTACCACAGTGGAAATTTGCTGTATAGAGAGTTTGCAATTACGTCAAGGTTTGGTCAGTTACCCGGATACACGGCCACATTGGATGGATTCCTAGGTTAATGTACTCTTGAATACATTTTTCTGCTATTTTATGCTGTCTAAACCATGGAAAAAACATGTGGAAGCTGCTTAATCAGATAGAGAAGGACTTAGCAAGCAGGAAAGGGTGCAATATTTTGACAAACTAAAGTTAATAAGTGGTAAAGATATGTACAAGCAGTATTATTTAAGAAATTAGTCTAATATTTCACTTACCTGACAAGAAATGATCAAACTCCAATGTTGTCTAGACTCTTGTCCTGGAAATCCTGGTTCAGTTTGGCTAACCACAAATGCCTTTTGTTCCTCAGACAGTTTTTTGCACTCTTCTCCTTGATTTGTTATAACTTTTGACAGTCTATGTTACTTCAAATAGTACACCAATATGGCCGATTCATGAAGCATTGTGAGAACACTCTATTGTCATAAAACTACTCTGTACTATAGTGGAATTGTGCTCATGCATTTTATATATAGAAATACTGAAAATACTGTATATTTATATAGGTGGTAATATCAGATATCATCAGTGACTCTGGACCTCAAAACCAGTCATAAGGGTCACTTTACATTATCTAAAAGCGGAATGGTATGGTTTGTTAGGATATTTGTTAGCTATTTGAAAATCTGGAATCTGAGGTTGCAAAAAAATCTAAATATTGAGAAAATCGCCTTTTAAAGTTGTCCAAATGAAGTTCTTAACAATGCTATAACTAATCAAAAATTTGATTAAAAAAGTTTTAATATATTTATAGTAGGAAATTTACAAAATATCTTAATGAAACAGGATCTTTACTTAATATCCTAATGATTTTTGCATAAAAGAAAATTTGATAATTTTGATTGCCACAAATACACCCATCCTGCTTAAGACCGGTTTTGGGGTCCAGGGTCACATATTATTAAATTTATTTATTTAGTTTGACATATTTACCAGGATGTATTTAAATTTTTAAATTGCACAACTATGATTTGTATTTTTTGACTTATCAAACAGAAAAAATAACAAACACATATAGAAAGGGCAAGAATGTACAGTCAACTTTTCTGAGTGTCAGTAATGAAAAAGATCAGAATTAATTTTTAATTATTCTAGGAATGCTATTGAAGAACTTATAATGATGCACTTAATTTTAATTTGGACCATTTTGATGTGTATGAATATTTATATTCAATTAATTACATTAGTAATTAATTAGAATATTAATTTCATTATATGAGAAACTGATAAGATTTTTTTTATTTTTTTTTATTTTTTTTGCCATATGGCAATATTTCCTGTAATAATTTAGTTATTAGAATGATTTGATTATTTATTTCAAAAATTAAAGGCAGTGGCTATTTGCACTAAGTGTAAATAGTGATAGATGCTATTTGCACAGTATTTACACTGTGAAAATAGCATATTTTCTTAGCGATAGATGCTATTTACACTAAGTGCAAATAATAATGGATTTTATTTACACTACGCTAAAATACCAGACCAGGATTTTCTGCTATATATATATATATATACTACCGTTCAAAAGTTTGGGGTCAGTAAGACTTGCAAGTCAAGGCTGCATTTATTTTATCCAAAAACACAGAAAATAAACTGTAATATTACAAAATGTTATTACAATAGAAAATAATGGTTTTTATTTTCATATACTTTAAAATATAATTTATTCCTGTTATGCAATGCTGATTTTTCATCAGCTGTTACTCAGTTTCCCAGGTTTAAGTGTCACATGATCTCTCAGAAATCATTCTGATATTCTGAATTATTAGTAGAATTATCAGTTTTGGAAACAGTTGTGCCGCCAAGGTTTTTTTTTTTTTTTTTTTTTGAACCTGTATTTTTTTTTTTTCAAGAACAACATTTATTCAAACTATAAATCTTTTCTAGCAATGTAAATCTATTATGTCACTTTTTATGAATGTAACAATTTATTCATTGTTAAAAAAAAAAAGAATGAATAAACATTTACTGACCCCAAACTTTTGAACGGTAGTATATATATATATATATATATACAGGTCCTTCTCAAAAAATTAGCATATTGTGATAAAGTTCATTATTTTCTGTAATGTACTGATAAACATTAGACTTTCATATATTTTAGATTCATTACACACAACTGAAGCAGTTCAAGCCTTTTTTTTTGTTTTAATATTGATGATTTTGGCATACAGCTCATGAAAACCCAAAATTCCTATCTCAAAAAATTAGCATATTTCATCCGACCAATAAAAGAAAAGTGTTTTTAATACAAAAAAAGTCAACCTTCAAATAATTATGTTCAGTTATGCACTCAATACTTGGTCGGGAATCCTTTTGCAGAAATGACTGCTTCAGTGCGGCGTGGCATGGAGGCAATCAGCCTGTGGCACTGCTGAGGTGTTATGGAGGCCCAGGATGCTTCGATAGCGGCCTTAAGCTCATCCAGAGTGTTGGGTCTTGCGTCTCTCAACTTTCTCTTCACAATATCCCACAGATTCTCTATGGGGTTCAGGTCAGGAGAGTTGGCAGGCCAATTGAGCACAGTAATACCATGGTCAGTAAACCATTTACCAGTGGTTTTGGCACTGTGAGCAGGTGCCAGGTCGTGCTGAAAAATGAAATCTTCATCTCCATAAAGCTTTTCAGCAGATGGAAGCATGAAGTGCTCCAAAATCTCCTGATAGCTAGCTGCATTGACCCTGCCCTTGATAAAACACAGTGGACCAACACCAGCAGCTGACATGGCACCCCAGACCATCACTGACTGTGGGTACTTGACACTGGACTTCAGGCATTTTGGCATTTTCCTCTCCCCAGTCTTCCTCCAGACTCTGGCACCTTGATTTCCGAATAACATGCAAAATTTACTTTCATCCGAAAAAAAGTACTTTGGACCACTGAGCAACAGTCCAGTGCTGCTTCTCTGTAGCCCAGGTCAGGCGCTTCTGCCGCTGTTTCTGGTTCAAAAGTGGCTTGACCTTTGGAATGCGGCACCTGTAGCCCATTTCCTGCACACGCCTGTACACGGTGGCTCTGGATGTTTCTACTCCAGACTCAGTCCACTGCTTCCGCAGGTCCCCCTCTCGTTGTGCAGCGTTTTCTGCCACACTTTTTCCTTCCCACAGACTTCCCACTGAGGTGCCTTGATACAGCACTCTGGGAACAGCCTATTCGTTCAGAAATTTCTTTCTGTGTCTTACCCTCTTGCTTGAGGGTGTCAATGATGGCCTTCTGGACAGCAGTCAGGTCGGCAGTCTTACCCATGATTGCGGTTTTGAGTAATGAACCAGGCTGGGAGTTTTTAAAAGCCTCAGGAATATAGAGTTATTTAGTTGATTCAGATGATTAGGTTAATAGCTCGTTTAGAGAACCTTTTCATGATATGCTAATTTTTTGAGATAGGAATTTTGGGTTTTCATGAGCTGTATGCCAAAATCATCAATATTAAAACAAAAAAAAGGCTTGAACTACTTCAGCTGTGTGTAATGAATCTAAAATATATGAAAGTCTAATGTTTATCAGTACATTACAGAAAATAATGAACTTTATCACAATATGCTAATTTTTTGAGAAGGACCTGTGTATATATATATATGTATATGTGTGTGTGTGTGTGTGAGTGTGTGTGTGTGTGTGTGTATGTATGTATGTGTGTATATATATATATATATATATATATATATATATACACACCAAAACAATACCCGTTCTTGTTTTAGGACAACTTTGATGAACTTTTTTGTTCTACTTTAAATGTTGACTACTGTATACCCTCCCTACACCTACCCTACCCAGTACTTTAGTTTCAACTTTTTGATTATTTACTTAATTTTTATTGAAAATAATTGCCTTTTTGATGTGTGTTTGACAGTTTAAGTGCAATAAGGCATGAAAGAGAACTTAGATTAGTACTCACATTCCGTGTGCCAGCGTTTTTCTTTGTGAATACTTCCGATACGTGCGTTTAGAAAAACGTATATCAGAACTTTAAACTAATATATATATATATATATATATATATATAAATATAAATATATAAACTAATATGCATGACTTTAGCATGATAAACAAGATAATCTAAATCAAACAGATGTTTTTTTAGTAGAGGTTCTAAGGTACCAGCTGTAAAGGCACAGCCCTATTCTGGAAAAGGGACCGGAGAGCGGCAGATCATTTACATTTACAGAGCATGCATGAAAACAGCGCGTTTCTAATTCCACACTTAAAATAGCCATTTTCAAAATAATGAAATAAATGATCTGTGGGGTAACAGGTAATGTAGCTAAGATAATTTCAATGCATATCAATATTATGTTCACATATTTATTCATTTATTTATTTGTTGAGTAAACATTCTAATCCAGATCTCTACTGATTACTGTTTACCTTCCCTACACTAACCCTACCCAGCACTTTAGTTTCAACTTTTTGATTATTTACTTCATTTTCATTGAAAATAATTTTATGATGTGATATGAGATTTCGGCAAAAGGTGGATTTGAACCTGGCTTGATCAAAAGTGATTAAGGAGTGCGTTTAACTATCTGCACCACTGGAGCTGTTATTAGACTATAGTCTTTTGTAGTGTTGACTATCCCAGTCACATGTTTGTGGGCAGAGTTACTGTAAATAACCTTTACCAACTATATACTGCAGCAACCATAAACAAATCATGAAAAGTTTGGCAAAATCTCATAGTTTCCATAGTTTGTCATTTTCCAGAAGCACTAGTTGTAACTTGAAACAAAATTCATTTCATGTCTTGAACAAGGTGTTCTGGCTTTATCAATGCACAACTAAAGTATTACATATATATTATAATTCATATGTATGTTAGATGACGAACCTATGATGGAACTGATTGACAGGGAGAGGGTCTCAGCACAGGGTAATCCATCTTCAAATTACTAGCATTAAGTTCACATTGTGAGAGATAATGTCATTTTACGGCTAATCAGCTAATGGAGCCCAAATCCATTTTCACCTAAATAGGAGATTCACGCACACACTCATATTAACTTAATGGCAGTGCAGAGACAAGGGATGAAACTAATGAATGCAAATGCAATTTACAGCCACCTCTCACTCAAACCACCTGAAACACAAGACTAAATTGAAGAGTGGTATGAAGTGTGTTCCCAGCTCATACATAACCCAAATATAGTTATGAATAAAAAAAAAACCCCACCATAAAAAATCCATTTTCCTTGAAGAAAGGAAGTCTGAATGCCAGCTATTCCATTTTTCTTAGCTGTTAGCGTTCTCTAATTATGAGGTAGCCGACTTCCACCCTTAAGGACCTCAGAAGAAGCAATTTTTGGTTCCAGCATGAACACACCTCTAATGCACCTGATTCAGTTAATTAGCTCTTGAGCCAGGTATTATACTTTTGGCCCAGAAGTACACAATGTCAAGATGTCCTTAAAGAGAAGAGTTTTGGGATAGTGTCTTTATAGGAATGGAAGAAACGTAAATCATTTTAGGGCTTCGACATTTAATATGGAGAAAAATCCTGAAACATATACTGTAAAATAAAATGGGGTAAGATAAAGCTCCGACCCAAACATTTCTTTCCCAGCTATTTACCTTCACAGACATAACCGACTGTTTTTGTAACTCATGTGTGTTTTTAACATAAACGTATGTGTATTTGACAGTTTAAGCGCAATAAGGCATGAAAGAGAACCTAGTTTAGCACTCACATGCCAGCTGCTTTCTTTGCGAATGCTTCGGATGTGTGCGCTCAGAAAACCGTATATCAGCAGTTTAAGTTAAAATGGTTTAAAACACATGATTTCAGTGTGATAAACATGATAATCAAAACCAAACGGATGTTTTTTAGCAGAGTATTTGAGGTACCAGCGGTAAAGGGGGTGGAGAGCTCATTTGCATTTAAAGAGACAGGCATGAAAACAGCATGTTTCTGCTTCCACTCAAAATAGCTATTTTCAAAATAATATAATAAATGATCTGGGGGGTATTTTGAGATGAAACTTAGACACATTCTGGGAACAACTGAGAGTTATATTACATGTTGTAAAAAGGGGCATAACAGGTCTCCTTTAAGATGATATGTTAAGATTATAAAATATTTTCAATGCATATTAATATTATGTTCACATATTTATTTGTTGAGTAAACATTCTGATCCAGATCACTCTGTCAAGGTTACATAAAATCTAACTCTCCACCTAGGAGTCTAATTAATATCCATCAACAGTTTTGACAAACTGCTCAGTAATTCATCCTTGGAGCAGAATAGGACTTTTCTGGTATGCAGTATCAGTTAGATTTGATGATTCCAGAAAGAGTCTGTGGTTACGCTGTGACTAAACTTCTTGATAATAGAGCTGACTAGAACAGTTGAGGCAATGAACAGTCACTTTGGATACTAAAACCATACTGATTTTAAACAGCCCTGATATTGATGTAATATTGAAAGGACTGGGTTCTACACATAATTCGGTATAATGTAAAATAAATGCAGAGTGTCTGCAGTGATCTCATCCTGTTTTATCTGATAAGACCCTTTGGGGTATGTTTTCTCCTCAGTAGCTCCAGTAGCGAGTGATCAACTAAAAACTGTGTGACTGTGGAGCTAATTAAGCCAAGACAGGGCAACATTTGCATGTCTGACATGAGGAGAAATATGACAGTGTGGTAATAAACAACGTAAAAGTCATTTTTGGCGTCAAATTATTCATGATTAGTCTGCTCTATGCAGATAGCTCTAATCTTGCCCTTTAGGTGAGGATAACTCTTGCCAAACATTCACGCAGTTTCGTTGATTTGAATTGTAAATTGACAGTCTCAGTTTCTGTGCCCTAAGTCAAACTAAGTGTGCAGGAAGGGCATCTCGAGTGTGAACTGCTTTTGATCTGGACCAGTGGTCCTGGAGCTCTTTCTCTGACACACCCATTTGAGATTTTGAATTATTTACTAATGAGCTGATGACCTGAATCAGGTGTGTTTGATTAGTAAATCCTTTTGTGTTGATTATAAAGATGTTTCTGGCAAAGATTGTGTGTTTGGCTAAAGCGTTGTTTCTGTCTGCTGCTGCTGCCATCTCTTTCATTAGTCCTCTAAAGTGAAAATTCTTTGCAGTGGCAAAAGTGTTTTATATAAATGTACTTTAATGTCCATTGGAATTTGGCCATGCATATTTCATTATCTCA
Organism: Cirrhinus molitorella; assembly: GCA_033026305.1. Taxonomy (NCBI): domain Eukaryota; kingdom Metazoa; phylum Chordata; class Actinopteri; order Cypriniformes; family Cyprinidae; genus Cirrhinus; species Cirrhinus molitorella. Next base: position 33,868,319 of record CM065118.1, on the reverse strand, counting down.
TTTCCAAGGCTGGGTGAACAAAAGAAAAGAAAAACAAACTCAGAGACAAGCTAATTATTAGAGCAAATCATTTAGGCAGAATTTTGAGATTTTTTTTTGCTTCTTTTTATCAAAAGTTCACTGACTCTTTTTTGAGTAATGGATGATATTGAAATAAGGATTTTATATATCTCTCAGTGGCATGCGGTGGTGTTCTGAAATGTTTTTAAATTATATAATTACACTAACTTATTGTATTTTTACATTGTAAAACAATGTAATTAATAGACTATTCTATTTATTAAAACCAAGTACAAAACACAAAGTTTTGTGTTTTAAAGGATTTTACATTTATTCCATAATAATACTCAGGGCAGTAACAATTTAAACAATATATTTAATTTAAACTGATTTTCAGATGTTTTTTCACAATAAACTTATTTATAGATCATCAGTCACCAGTGCTCAGAAAAATTAGTGATTTATACACTTTTTAATATTTTGTAATATTTGAGTTGTTTACGCACCTGATATAGCCTATGTCATTTTCATACTCCTCATTCAGTTTTTTTATTTCATTTGTCACCTGTCTGATGAACAAACTTATTTTAAAAGTCTCAGTTTCTCTCTTTTGAGGACACAGTTGTAGAAATAAACAGGATATTCTTTGAAGCAAAAGTGTGAATTGAAAGTATCCATTCTAAGCATCGTTGTCAGTACTTCTGAAATCCAAGGTTACTCCGGTTCCACATCCACTATGAAGGCTAGGTAATCAAATGCATAGCAGATAATTTAGCAGCAAAATGACCTTTCTCATGCCTTGATAATTAGGGAGGCAGATAAGGAAATCAAGCCCAGAGCCCAGAGCTCAAAACCATTACTATGCATGAGAAGGGGGCCCACATCACACAAAGGCCTGTCAGAGGTTTGCTTTTGTCTGGAAACAACTTATCAGGGCTCCAAATTTCCTCTCGCTGCATTATCATGTGGCCATTATCATTTACAGGGGGGCAACATGACAGTATAGCATGTAACATCTTCTAAACGGAGTTATTCAACAAGCTTCTGCCAGGAGTTTGATATTCATGAACTGCTTTCATCTATAATGGTGCTGTCCAGGTCTTTTACAACCACTTTTGTAGAGCTCGCTCTCAAGCTTATTATTTATTTAGTATATAAGTAGATGATGAATGCCATTGGTCTTAAATGAAAAGAGACACTCTTGCATATTTATGTACGAAACTATTAGATTTCTGGCTTATTGCCACTGAAGGTGCTTGTGGAGATAAACTCCATCTAAACTTGTATGCTAACACACTTTGATTTTTGCTTCATCTTCCAGTGACAGCCCAGATGCATTATTCTTTGAGTGTTACATTCATTAAACCACACACGCACACACAGTGCCCTTCAAAAGTTTGGAAACCTCCTACGCCAAGTGGAGTTTTGGATAATATCCACATAAATCTTTATCATGCAGACGTTGCATTGATAAGTAACAGCTCAAACTATAAAAACATTTTATTAAATAAAACGTATGAATTCAGAACAATAAAAATGCTACATCTAATTACAAGGTGTCTGGAGCAAAAACCCTGGAGCAGGTTTAATCTAGTATTCAAAAAAAGCCAAAGATTCAAATCATCAGCCAATGTTCAAAGGTTATTTTACATTCTTTTAATGCATTTAAGCCAGTGAATTATAAGGATGTATGATGATATTATCCAAAAACTCACTTAGCCAAACCAAAGATAAAAAATGTACAATAAATTCATGATACACTCGTATGCAGTTCTTTATAAAGCTATTTATTGGATTTTAGGAGTTTTAAAGTAAATCAAAGGCATGTCAAATCGAGTCTTTGTAGATGAATTGATTGTGCTAATCAAATTTACTTGTTCAAAATAATTATTTCATTCCTCATCACCACCCATTGAAGCACTTTAATTCAAAAAGGTATGTATAATCAATCTCACAATTGAGGCAATATGGCTTGTATATAATGTCTCATTCTGTGCAATTTAGTGGAAGCACAATAGAATGTGTAATTGTAAAACCGCCCTCTCTGGTCGACCATGATATTTCTAGTTTGTATGTTATGTTATGTTAACCGGCTGACACCAGTTCTGTCATTTAACATTTGTTAAATGAGAAGTTCACTTCTAGAATGATAATTCACTCATCCCCATGTTATCCAAGATGTTCATGTCTTTCTGTTTTCAGTTAGGAAATAAAGTTTTTGAGGAAAACATTTTAGGATTATTCTCCATATAGACTTCAGTAGGGATCAGCGGGTTGAAGATCCAAACTGTAGTTTCAGTGCAGCTTCAAAGGACTCTACATGATCCAAGCTGAGGAATAAGGGTCTTATCTAGCAAAATGATCTGTCAATTTCTTAAAAAAAACAAAAACAAAAGAAGAATGTATATACTTTTTAACCACAATTGCTCGCCTTGCATTAGCTCTGCGACGTGCAGGTTAGTTCTTTGTCTGTGTACTTCAATTCAAAAAGGTAGGGCTTCAAACTTCAAAATCATCCAACATCGTTGTTTTACCCATTTTTTGTAAAGGGCATTTGACTGGTACTTCTGTCTATGTCACACGCAGTGAAAGTAAAGTTATTTTACTAATTACATCATCAATATTGAATTTAAATTACTTTACTCAAGTAAGCTAATTGCTAATTGCATCTTAAAATCCCTATAAACCTTAAAGCATAAACAATAGAAATTAAACTCTTTATTCTTTCAATTTGAGTCAAACACTGAATAGTTTAGCTTTCTAGTTTTAAAACAACTGTAAAAATGTAATCTTTTTTGGTTAACAAATAGAATTGCTCTGCAAAATATCTGACTAACAAAAAAGCTTAAGAAAAGTTAAACGTTACATTTCAGTTTAGTAAGATGAGTAGGAAAAGCCCAACTACTGAAATCTGTACAAGTTTATGTAAAAATAACACGTTAACTAATGCAGGTAAGAATAAATTACAGAAATCATCTCTGCTGAATAAAGCTGTGTCAGATCGTGTTGTTCTTCTGAGGTAAATTCCGTATTATTCCTCATAACAGGTCTTCTTTCAAAAGCGCTGAAAATTAGATGAATCTTGATTTATTTTGTATGTAGTTATTTATTTATTTTGTTGTTATTGTTATCTGTTTTTTATATCTAGGTGAGGGCGTTTCCGCACAGGTATAACTACATATAATCAACTCCTATTCAGGAAAGACTGTACCTCGCTTTAGTTTCTTTTTATACAGATTACATAATCGGCGAATATTTGTTTTCGATTTGAATTCGTTCACTTAAAAATAGACACCTCAAGTGACTTTATATTATCTATTTCTTATCAAATTTGATGTGCGATAAATTCAAATTTTAGATTAATATTTTTAAACGACTGACAGCCCTAATATAAACACAATTAACCAATAAGCTACAAGAGTTTGTGCTACATTGTGAAAGTGTGTTTTATTGCTCTATAAAATGAAATGTTAAATACTGAAAATATTAAAGACTTACAGACTTTCAGTTTTTATGTTGGTAAACCACACTGCGTTCTGAGAATAGATATGATGATTGTGTGAAGAAGACTGTATCACTGCAAGTAGCATATTGTGCAACTAATTACATATCTAACTTTCGTTAACACGCCAAATTCTGAGCCGTATGCAAACAACCAACCGTCCAACACACACTTACTTTATCTGGCAGTTCCTGAGTCACCCATCCATCTGCCTTTTAGCCTACATATCCGGCTGTTCTGTTCTGTACCCTTTTCTCACACTGCACTCATCACTTCATTTCGAACTGAACACAGTCTCACTCTCTCTGTCCCTCCAAGCCGAGTAACGGTCAGAAATACAATCATTTTAACAAGACCGTAGTAAATTTTTACATCTACCACTGTTATGTGTGAGTGCCATTATGTAAGAATGGTTATGCGCCTCAGTCCATATCCTGTGTCATAGTGAGAGTGAATGTGGGTGCCGTTTGTGAAGTTATATTGCATGGCCTGTGAGTGAGATGAAAATTATGTTTCTATGGCAACAAGTGCAGTATTGTTAGGAGGTCAGAGACAAACACAAGGAGGATACAGATTAGGGCATTAAAAAGAGAATAACAAAAAGGCAGCTTCGCTTGGGAAGTATTAATGCCTCATAATGAAATGTTTCTATTACTTATTCAAATTAATTTCACTTTAAATTCATCTGGCAAATAAAGCAATGTTTGTCTACCTGTTTGACTGTGACATTCACATCGCAGTCTTGATTTTTCACTCTCAACTGATCCACACAAGTAGACACATTTATAAAAAAAGATTTATGTAATAATCATTGGCCCAAATCACACTATCTGTTGAAAACTGCTCAGAAAGAAGTCTGATCTGCGTCAAATGTAGGTGGAAAAATAATATCCTTCTGCGCTACAGTATGTAGTTTGACTAAAGCCAATGAGCCTGTAAGTGGTAGTTGTGCTAAACTGTCACCGCCATGCCCTGGTTGATTGATACGGGGCCACAGAAATCATCACATATCTTGCTATCACACATATGTCTATCTCTGCACTACTGTCCATGCAGAGCTGCAATCATTAGAGTGCCCACAGGCTCCCTTATTCTCGAACCCAATGGAGGCTGTGCAGGGTACATCAATATCAATACTGAGCAATGGCAATAACAAAAGCTCTTTTGACACTAGCATTAGTCTTCCAAATCACCCCTTCTGCCTCTCAGCATAAGGCTGTAATGTTTGTGATTTCTCTCGACAGCACAATTTAACACCCACAGTTCAGGCAAGGCCATTGCCTTGGGCCCTAAATGTGGTTGACCGATCTCACTGAGCTATTAAAACCCAGTGAAAAGGAGTGAATATGAATTTGATTTGAAATAAATGTCTTTGCAGCATAAGAAAAGAAACTAAGGGGGGATTTGTATATGACCACTAATGAGCTGATGTGATGGGAAATATATGCAGAAAGAGGGGCGTAAATGATTGAAAGAGGAAAAACGTTGCTATGATGTGTATCATAGGGTTTTGTTAAATTACCCCAAAATGATTTAAAATTCAGGACTGATCCCAAATGTCAGTCGCTTTTTGCTGAGGTAATTAAAACCCAAACGGTCAAAGTTTTAATTGGACTGAAACCTGTACCTCAGCCAAGTTTCAATGAAGACTAATATGCTGAGTTGGTTTCTCAGGCTGTAATTCTAGTTTATTATCATTTACTCAACGCAACCAGTCTCTCAAAACAACAACAACAAAGAAGGGTTGTGGTTTAAATGAGCTACTTTTTACCAGGGACATTCTCATCAGGGCAGCTGCTAATTTACTCAAGTATCTTTGTTGCTTTCTAACAAGGCCATTTCATGATCCTACTTCTGTATTTATTATGGCTCTCCCAGTTGGCAAAAAGGTTGGACCTAATTGATCTCACTGGAGCACAAGGTCTTGCCTCCAGTTTGTTGTAAAAAGCAGAGAAAAAAGCATTAAGGCTTACAAGCTTTTTATAGGATTAAGCATCATAAGCTTTTACCTCTGCTTCTCATATTAAATAGTATTGAACAGTTAAAAGACAGACATTTCAGAGGATTACACAAAGGAAACAGTTAATGTCCATGTTATTCTCTATATGGCTGCTTAGCTAGCTGTGGCTAATTGCTTTATAGAACAGTCAGTTTGGCTGCTCTAATCCAAGGGTTTTTAAACTTTCTCTTCCCAGGATTCAAATAAGACATTTTCTTCTTATCTTGAAACCACAATATGCTACACTTAGAGCTTAAAGTTCATTTATTTGTCCTATAGGATCTTTATGTCTTAAAGGGATAGTTCACCCAAAAATGAAAACTCTGTTATTAGTTACTCACCCTCATGTCATTCCAAACCTGTAGGAATTTTGTTCATCTTTGGAACACAAATTAAGATATTTTTGATGAAATCCGAAAGCTTTCTGACCCTGCATAGACAGTAACGGTACTGAAATGTTCAAGGCCCAAAAAGGTAGTAAGGAAATTGTTGAATAAAGTCGTAATTTTTTTCCCTTGCACACAATTTTTTGTGCTTTTATTTTTTTTTAGCTTCATGAAATTACATTTGAACCACTGACATGGATTATTTTGACAATGTCCTTACTACCTTTCTGGGTCTTGAGCGTGGTAGTTTATGCAGGGTCAGAAAGCTCTCGGATTTCAGCAAAAATATCTTCAATTGTGTTCTGAAGATGAATGAAGGTCTTATGGGTTTAAAACGACATGAAGGTGAGTAATTAACAACAGAATTTGTTATATTTTTGGGTGAACTATCCTTTTAAATGAATTGCACTTTATTCATTTTTTTTTCATGGACCTAAAAAAGCATAATTTGAACAATTAAACTGGCACTGTTCTAGGCTGACTTGCAATAATATATTTATTTCATATAATTTCGAATGTGGCTTTGAAAACAGAATGTTAAAATAACCATAATTTCTGCCTACAGTACTGTTGGTACTGCTGTTATTGTATTGTGGGAATATGACTTTAATAGTTTTAATAGAAACAAAAACTGCAGAAACTACTGTAGTTATGTGAAGTTATATATTACATGGCAAAAATATGATTCAACCCCTTGCAGTGAACTCTGCAAAAACTTCATGAAATGTCAGTCAGCTTGATTTGCGATCAGCTCCATTTTCCATCTCAGTTCTTTGCATGGTCAAGATCTGTGTATGTCTTCAGCTCCAGGTTTCATCAGGCTGGTAACAGGCAGAAGAGTGGCAGCTACAGTAATACCCTTGGGTTTTCTCTGCTCATCTCAGGGCACTATTGCTGTCTCTCCCAGCGCTCAGCGTGCACAATTCCATTAAACTGTCACATCTTTCCAAATGACTTTCCTCTGTCCGAGGAAAAAGACCCACATCTTCACTGGCACATTACTGAGCGAGAGCAAATAAACTGTATAGTTGCTCAGTTTTACCATTAGCGTGATTGCAATAAAATAAAAGAAAGGTCACTTGTTTTGAAAGCAAGCTTTAAAGGAATAGATCACCCAAAAATGAAAATTGTCATTATTTACTCACCCTTGTGTTGTTCCAAACCCGTAAGACCTTTGTACATCTTCAAAACACAAATTAGGATATTTTTGATGAAATCTGACAGCTTTCTGACCCTCCATATACAGCAACATAACGGCCACATTCAAGTCAAGCCCAGAAAGTTAGTAAGGACATTGTTAAAAAAGTCCATGTGACATCAGTGGTTCAACTACAGTGTTATAAAGCCACGAGAATACCTTCTGTGTGCAAAGAAAACTAAAATAAAGACTTTATTTAACAATTTCTTTTTCCTCCTTATCTCTTAGATTTGATGAAAAATATCTTAATTTTTGTTCCAAAGATGAACAAAAGTCTTACGGGTTTGGATCGACATGAGGGTGAGTAATTAATGACAGAATTTTCATTTTTGGGTGAACTATGCAAAGTGGCTAAAAAATGGCAGTTTTTGCATCACTTTCCAATCTTACAAACCTCAGTCCGCCAGTCTCGTTACTCCATGTTATTAGAAACTCAGGAACGTAATTCTGCAGATGGTAGAAGCACATCCAGCTCAATAAATAGGGCTTTTACGAAATGAAGAGAGAGACATCTACAGGGTGTGTAGCGAACCATGCTGATCTCATTCATATTGAAAGGTATTCATGTGTAAAGTGTATATACAGTATGTAATGCAATGACAACATCTTGAACCTTTTTACACATGTACAGCTTTAGAAATGTATAAATCATTTTTGATCTCCTGCGGATTCGAAACTGGCAGAACTGGAGCCACTGTGGATGGGATGTTATGGTGGTGTGATTAACTCTTTTATTGATTTGTGTGTGTATGTGTGCTGTCACAATAGTTCAGCTAGTCTGTGTAAACTGTAATGATGTCAGATTAGACAGATGGATTAACGGTGTTAAATAAATGCGATGCTGTTAAACATATTTGAATATTTAAAAGCACGTTGAGCAGACAGATGCCAAGGTGACAAGAGGCAGCTGGAATCCATTACTTTGTCCCTCAAAACAAGTACATGACCTAGCAGCTGGAAATGCTCCTCACGGGTTGTGTGTTACACGGGAACAGTCTCATTCGGTCATTTCTGCCAAACAAAATCTTGAAGTAGTGACAGTTGGTTGTTACAGCAAGATCTGTTATTTACCATCCCTGAGTCTTGGAAACGTACTAATGTCATGTGGAGCACGAATTAAGTGTCAGTATCAAGTGAAATTGTTTTTCTTGTGATGAAATGAGTCTTTAGTCAATGGCAAACAGATTGAGTTGATGAAATGCTTAGCTATATTTGGGCATCAGAGCCTGACAATATGTTTGCCTGAGGATTGCCGCTGTTCAAGCTTTTGACATTTGCTGTAGAGGCACTGAAATACTGATTGTATCTGGCGAAGCAGGGTTTTCAAACCATGAAATCTTCCAAGATTTTAAAGCACCAAATTGAGCCTGCTCTTTGTTTGACATTTAAATTTCATTTAGTATTGTAGTCATGTGTAACAAAATCAAAAACCTTGGACGGTTACAATTCCCAGTTTCACATTTAGGGCCCAGTCGAGACGATTGTATGTAACGTCAAGTCAAATGAGTTTCATTTGTAACACTTAAAAAAACTTGGACATCCAAAAAAAACGTCAAATAATCACCATTGTATGAGTCACTGCGACGCAACTTATATTAACACTCAAGGCAAGGCTACTAGTATAAATTTGAAGTGCAGCCATTTTCCTAATCGCATCTCCTCCTCACATACATGCAGTTATTGGATAAGCGCTGAATATCTCGTTTTACTCAGTCTTTCAAAATAGCTGTAGGGTGTGACATCCAAAGATATTGGTCTGTGCATTGGAGTGGCACTCAAATATTCCAGTTCTGAAGTAAACTGAAATCGAATGTCTGCAGATACTGCATGTGTTGTTTATTCTAATGCAAATTAGCATGAAAAGCAGGAAAATGGATTTAATTACAGGCAGGGAAACAGTCCAGTGGTTGTATTCAGTTCCAAACAATTCCAAGATAATTGTTTTATCATACTGATTCCCCCTCATAATTTCCAACCCCTTCATTTCATCCAGTAGAGGATTTCATTTAATACTGTGTTCTCCTTTTATATGCCAAATTTTATGGCCATTTCAGACTTCACATTTACGTTTTCATGTATTATAATCTCTTACACAGTGCTCTAGTATTGGCAAAAATTCACAAAATTCTAACCTATCATTGAAGTAAAACAATGTAAAGTGTAGGGAAAATCTCATTATGAAAGTTCATGTTGGCAACAGTTATTGGCACCCAGTTATTTTCCAAAGATAACAACGCTGAGTTTTCTCCTATAATGCCTGATGAGTTTGGAGAACACCTGACAAATTTTAGAGAGCATTCCTTCATACAGAATCTCTCCAGATCCTTCAGATTCCCAGCTTCATGTTGGTGCTTCTTCTCTTCAGTTCGCCCCCCCACTCATTTTCTATAGGGTTCAGGTCAGGGAACTGGGATGGCCATGGCAGAAGCTTTGTTTTGTGCTTAGTGACATATTTTTGTGATTGATTTTGATGTTTGTTTTGGATCACTCCAGATGGAAGAGCCAACCACGGCACATTATAAGATTTCTCACAAAGGCCTTCAGGTTTAGATTTTTTATCTCTTGGTATTTGATAGAATCCATGATCTATATCTGAACAAGATGACTAGGACCTCTGGCAGAAAAATAGGCCCACAACATTTAAGATCCAGCAGTGTATTTAACCGTGGGCATGGGGCACTTTTTAACCCTGTTGGCATCCATCACAAGGAGTAAAACCAAAGAACATAATTCTGACATGGAGAACAAGATTGTTGAGCTGCCAAAAAGCTCTTTTTCAGTTTCATCTGACCATTGAAGCTATTGCTGTTTGTATTTCAAGTCGTATCTGACAACTGAACATGCTGGAGTTTGTTTTTGGATGAGTGAGTAGGATTTGTTTAAGCCCCCCTGAACAACGTGATAATGAAGGGGCTGTTTATTTCATGGGTTTTTCTGACCCCAAGACTCAGCTGATCTCTGCAGTTCTCCTGCTGTGATCCTTGGAGAGTCTTTGGCCACTCTAACTCTCCTCCTCACTGTGCATTAGGATGATATAGACACATGTCCTCTTCCAGGCAGATTTGTAAAACCTTTAGTTGATTGGAACTTCTTAATTATTGCCCTAATGGTGAAAATGGGGATTTCCAATGTTTAGCTCTTTTGCAGCCAGTTTCTATTTTATGAAGCTCAACAGTTTTGTACTGCACATCAGAACTATATTCTTTGGTTTTACACCGTATGATGGATGATTAAGGAAATTTGCCCTTTGTGTTCCTCATATTTATAATCCTGTGGAACAGGAAGTCATAACTGGACAATTTCATGCTCCTAGTCATCCTGGTGTACTAAAAAAATGGAAATATAAATGGAAATATACTTCAGAGATATATTATTCGTAACAATGTCTAGGGGTTACAATAATTTGCATTGAAGAAAAAAAAAACATTTATTTCATAATGTAATGTTTTTCTTCAATGAAAGGTTAGAATGTTGTGCTTTTTGTGAATGAAAGATCAAAAAGATAAACAATGCAGATTTATTTTCATGTTCCTTTGCTCATTTTTACAAAGGGTGCCAATATTATTGGTGGGCACTATAGAAGCTGTTTCTACAAGGTTTTGCCTTTTCAGTTGTAAAAGACAGTTGTTTTCAGTTGTATTTATATATTGCAGTTTTAAGAATTAAATTTGGAACTGAATTTTATTTTTTATTTATTTATTTTTTTTACAATATTACATAATCCTCAGAATTCTGAGGTTATATCCTGCATTTTTTTTCTGCCATGGAATAATAGCATAACATAAGAAAATTGCGATACTTCCTTTTAGACTGGCAAGTTTATATCTTGCAATTCTGAGTTTATATCTATATCAAGATTTGTGAGATAAACTTTCCTATTTTTATTTTTTTTTTATCCCGTGGCAGAAATAAGCTTCCACAGTCTCTACCCTTTCAGTGCACAAAGAACTTTATTTGTATATGAGAGCAGTTCTGGCAGCTGACAGGTCATAAAAGTGAACTGTTCCTTCCTTCCCAAACTGCGTAGTCTTATTGATGACGGAGGACTTAGGTGCTGTTTATCATTGTGTGACCTGGATTTTCTGCTGAGTAAGACTCATTCCACCCAGCACTCCAATGAACACAGATCATACGTAATAGTACCCTTTCCCTTCCTCTATTAAGCTAATATAGAAAAGCGACTTCTGTACACATAAACATTGCACAATGAATAAAACGTCTGCCCTATTGGATTCATGTCCTGTTTAATTAATTCTTGTTTATTTCAGCCAAAAGCAAAAGAAAATAAGCTCAATGCATATTATGCAAGCATGAAATGATGTAGGGTCCTATCAGGACTGGTAAGTGATACATGTCCATTCTCTGTTTTTCATAACTGGATTATGAATCATCATGACACCTACAACGGAGCATCGTCTTTGCTTGTTCATTTGTTTTGCTCTGGTACATATTTCATATAAATGGAGAGTGATGAGAGCGCAGAATTTCACAATTGAGATATCCATTTCAAATGACAACACTGCACGCTCTGAAGGACCCCTTTAATTTTTCTCTAGCCTCTGCAAACCAATGAAGGGAGAAAATAATAAAGTATTCAGCAGAGGCCCCAGGTCAGTGTGTTGCAGCAGCACAGTTTGCGGGCTTATTGTTGACCCACCTTCAAAAGGAGCTGTCAGGCTATTGCTGGCAGACACCGTGAGCGACTAGCTGTTACACTCCTCGGTGATAATATTTCATGAGCCAAGGATCATAAACAACTGTAAGCTTCTGTCAAGCAACCAAGGTAAACATAACTTTTCTCAATTCTGAAAGGTTTAGAGTTGCCATATACAGATATACAACTTGACAGCTGTACATTAGAAGCGATTGGACTTTAAAAGCATTATTAATTCTCTGTTTTGTTCATCATCTTTATTAAATCCCTTTAGATTAATATTTTATAAGAATGATTGATAGATAGATCTAGATAGATAAATTAATTTGTTAATCTTTTTTTTTTTTAATTCTATGAAACATATTGAGGCTTTGAGATTCTTTGGGGCTTTTAAAAAACAAATGGTAACTATAGAAGTCTGTTTCTGACTTTTAATTTTCAAAAAAGGTTATTGTGACTTTTTGTTATACAATTCATTTTTTTTTATTTTTTTTTTTTTATTTTAGACCTCTCAATTCCGAGAAAAAGTTACAATTTTGAGATAAATTTGCAGTTCTAAAAAAAAGTCTGAATTGTCAGATATATACTACATTATAGTGACATTTTAGAAATGAACACTTATTTAGCAAGGGTGTTAATGCTAAAAATGGATTAAAAGTGATAAAGACATTTATAATGTTACAACAAATTTCTATTTCAGATAAATGATGTACTTCTGAACTTTCTATTCATTAAAGAAACCTGAAACAATTCTTCTACTCAGCTGTTTTCAACATAATAATAATAATAATAAATGTTTTTTAAGCAGCAAACAAGAATATTATTTCTGAAGGATGTGACTGGAGTAATGATGCAAAAAAAACCCAAAAATTTCATTTTAAAATATATTAAAATAGAAAACAGTTCTAGAAAAGAATTAAAAAGAATAGAAAACTAAATATTTCAACATTTTTTACTGTTTTTGCTGTACTTTGGATCAAATAAATGCAGGCTTGGTGAGCAGAAGAGACCTTAAAAACATAAAAAAAGAATTAACTAACTTTTGACTGGTAGTGTAAACTACAAATTACAGGACACAATTTAGAAATGTGAAATAAAAGGAATTCTGATCTTGCAATTTTGACTTTTCCCTAATTTTTTTTTTTTTTTTTTTTTTTTGATTGGCAGAAAATGGCTTCCAAATATAACAGATAAAGTCATTCATTTACGCTCCCCACAATGCTCTCCTTTTCAGGCCTTCAGTATTTATAAAAACTACGAATAGACGTCACTTTAATATTCTTTTTTCCTGAAGCCTTTTTTTCCCTCTCTCACACACATCTCTTTCAAAAGAAATGAAAGCGCCAGTGACACCTCTTGACATGTCCCAGATATCTTTGCCTGACAGGCAGTGTGTGGCGCTGCAGGCGACTCACTCCCCAGCGTTGACAATACTGTCTAAAACTGCCGCTTCCATATGTCCATTGAGCCCACTGCGAAACGAGGCCTGAGAGTCTTGGCTCACAATGTGGATGTTCACACATTAATGCCAAAAACTCTTGAGAGGTTGTCGAGGGGTGGTGTGATGGGGCCAAAGGGTTCAAAAGGAGAAAATGGCCATATGTATTTAAAGAAACCATTTCCAGAGCTCTTTTGACATGACCTGCTCGAGTGGCTGTCATGTTGAGACTGTTTTTGTTTTTTTGTTTTTGGACAGACCACCAAGCCACTGGCAGATCTAGGTCTCTTTTAGTGTGCATGAAATTGCTGCCAATTCTGTGTTTTTTTACACAAACTTGGGCACCATTTGAGCCACATCAGCTAAGTCTGCTGATGTTAGAAAATGAGCCGCAACCATATGTTACAAGACCAATGGGCAGCTGTACATACTGAAAATCACATATTTACCTCCATTTGGTAGTATCTAGCTATTACTAAATTTGGCTATACAGTAGTGATCAAAAGTTTAGAAAAACTGAGATTTTTTTTTACCATCTCTTACCAAAGATGCATTTATTAAGAAAACGTAAAATATTAACTACGTTATAGGGAATGTTGGATGCAAAATTCACTTTTACATGGTGTTTGCATATAAATGTGTCTTAGCAATGTGTGGACACAACCACCATACAATGATTAAAATCCATTCACTTCTATTTTAAATCCCTAAAAACATAAAGCCTCAATTATCAAGCCGTTTTGATTTTCTGAGCAGTATGATGTCATATTGCTCAAGCCCCACCCACATCTGCAGTCAGACTGTCCCATATTAGCATGTTTTTTGCCCTCAGCCAGTTGTACACTATCCACCATTTTCTCTGCACTCAAGCAGTTGTAGCGTCATGTTCCTCTCTGTAATTTATTCCTGTGATGCAAAGCTGGTAATCCCTTTAACCCTAAAATGCAATGCAATGCAATGCATCATTTACAGTACAGGTAAAAATACCTGTAAAAATCCAGCCTGGTCTCATTGTTTGTATGTAGGTATTTATATGTAACGTGTAGAGGAATAAAAGGTACATTTTTGTAAGTTTTTATTGATGCTAAAATGTACAATTTAGATGTATTTCAATGTTTAAAATGTACAAATAGCTACGTATTTTTAAAAATAAGTAAAAAAAACTTTACGTAAAAAACATAAAATATTGACGTATCTTTTATTTCATTAATATATTAGTATCAATGCCTTTTTATCATTTTATTAATAAGCGATTTAGATTTTTAGTCCGCTTAACCTACCCTCAAACCTAAACCTACCCATTTTATAGCAATTATGCATTTTTATAATTTTATTAATAAGTGATTTAGATTTTTAGCCCCCCTTAACCTACCCCCAAACCTAAATCTACCCATTTTATATTATATTTTATAATATAAAAGGATATAAAACGTAAATGACCATAATATGAGCATATTATGCATATTATAGCATAAAAATATTTTTTATAAAATATCCCATTCCCAATCTCAATAATCCCACTCTTACCTCTAAACCTAACGTTAACCATAACTCTCTCTGTACAATAATAAATAAAAACATGACAGACAGAAAAGTGCAATCACAATCATTAATTTATTGCAAAAATGTAAACAGCCGTACCAAAAAGTAATCCAAATGAGATGCGTTTGCAGCTGCAGTCCTCTCTGGTGGAATACAGTAGGCTTGTTTGAGGTGCAGAGCAGAATTTAAATTGTTAATCGCTGAAAATATCATCCAGATTATTATCCTGATCTAATCCGTGAACTCCTGAAGGGTTGTTGGTTCCCCCTCGGTAGAAATCGCGGTCCGGGGGGCAATTACACCAGACCGAAAGGGCACTTTCACTTTATGCAAGGGCGGGGCACGTGAGGGGGGTGGGCACGTGCCTGGTTCACATACCAACATCTGTGCAGGATTGGGACGTTTCAAATATTCAGTGATTACTATGGTGAATGACGCCAAATTGACTGCTGCCATATGGCGGATGGCTTACGTATAGCGGCCCATAGAAACAGTCACTAATGAGGCAATGAGCGTTCAATTTTCCTGCCGTAAAACCTGTCGTTTCTTAATACGGCAATATTTGAATTTGTAAAATACTGTTGCTGCTGGACTCATGTTCTGTGTATTTTATGGTTCTATTGTTAGTCACAGCATGTTGGAGAAAACACCTTTTGTGTCCCACTACGGCAAACATGAATGGTTAAATGATTGCAGAAATGTTATTTAAGGGTTTAAAGTATAGTATATTGTTTAACATTATGTAGGCCTATTTTTGGAAATGAGCTGGCAACAGAAATCACACAGAACAGAATGAACTGTTATAATTTCATATTAGTAAACGATTAAACTATTTAATAATGCAATTGAAAACATTAGGCCATTGGTATGACAACCAAAAACAACAATAATGAAATTAATGCTGCGATTTCAATATTCATAAGGATTCGTTTTTTGGTGTCGTCATACGTCAGTAATGTATGTTAAAATAATAAAAATATGTGAGTATTTGTACGTTTAGATGCTGAAAATAGGCCAGTATTGTACGTTTTAGTGTCTGGAAAAAGGTAAGTAAATGTACGTTTTTGTTGAACCACATTTTATGTAAAATACATACAAATTATCATGAGATCACGTTGCTCTGGTGGAATACAGTAGGTTTGTTTAAGATACAGAGCAGAATTTAAGTTGTTAATGGCTAAAGATATTATCCAGATTATTAGCCTGATCAGTGTTGCCAAGTCTGCGGTTTTCCCGTGATATTGGGCTACTTTCATATTATTACAGCAGGTTGTTTTTCATGTCTGCAGGCTGAGGCGACCCTAATAATGTAATATTTAGCCCCTGGAATGATAATTTTACCAGAAAATAAACACAAAACCTGTATCCCCTGACCAAAACCTTCCGTAAAACCTTTTGTTTCTTGATGCGGCGATATTTGACTTTGTAAATGTACTTCAGTGTGGGTTTATTGCTGTTGCTGCTAGATGACGATCGCCGGATGAAGGCTTGAATTTTGATCTGTTCCTCGCAATCGTATAGATTCTGAAGATTTGGCTTATAGCACATAAATAAAATTGTTTCATTTTGTAATTATAATGCGTGTTCGGTGTATTTTATGGTTTTATTGTTAGTTTGGCAAACAAAGTTAGTGTTACATGAATGGTTAAACAATTGCAAAAATGGTATTTTTTTTAAGGATTTAAAGTGTAGTCTTGTACACCTATTCTTGGAAATGAGCTGGCAGCAGAAATCACACAGAACAGAATGAAATGTTATAATTTCATATTAAGTAAACAATTAAACTATTTAATAATGTAATTGAAAACATTAGGCCATTGAAATGACAATTAAAAACAACAACAATAATGAAATTATTGCTACAATTACAATATTTCAAGGATTCCTTTTTTTCAGGTCAGTATTGTACATTAAAATGCTAAAAATACAGAAGTATTTGTATGTTTAGATGCTTTAAATCCGTCATTATTGTACGTTTTAGTGTCTGGAAAAACAATTAAATGTATGTTTTGTAGAACCACATTTTACACAAAATACATACAAATTATCATGAGATCACATTGAAAAAAATCATCACAGAAAATTCCTTCATATTAGCACAGTACACTATTTATATGGACTTTCCTTTTTGAACTTAAAAGCAGTAAATTGACAAACCTCTGCTGGTGTATCTAGCAGCATCTGACACTTTGCA
Source organism: Cirrhinus molitorella (assembly GCA_033026305.1). NCBI lineage: Eukaryota > Metazoa > Chordata > Actinopteri > Cypriniformes > Cyprinidae > Cirrhinus > Cirrhinus molitorella. Next base: position 33,851,406 of record CM065118.1, on the reverse strand, counting down.
AACATCTAATTATGTTGTAGCATCGCTCACTCATTACTGTTTGATCATCGCATGTCCACTACTAAAGTGGATAGCAGCTTTGTCAATTGACTACCATCACGACTGCTGTGTAGCAAATTGGATGAATCGTTTAAAGGCTGACTTTTTCATCTGGCAGGTTTACAGTGACATGCAGAGTTGTCTAAAAGATATCTGCTTAGTAAATCAAAAAGATTTTTGAAAAGAGTCAATTATGTGTAAGATAGCCATTTGACACAGATAAATATGCAGATGATGCTGTTCCTTAGTTAAAAAAAAAGAAAACTATGCATCATAATTTTGTCACAACTTAATTTCATTGTGTGCAGTGCAAGTAAATGTGTGAAACAAATGTTTACTTAAAGGGGACATCAGATGCAAAATTTACTTTTAAGTGGTGTTTGCAGATAAATGTGTCTTAGCATCGTGTGGAGACAGCAATGATTTTTACAATGATAAAAATTCACTCCATTTTTTTAACCCCCCAAAAACTAAATGCTCTCAGTTATCAAGCCATTTTGATGTTCATGACGTCATACTGCTCAGGCCACGCCAAGACCGCTGATGGACTGTCCTGTATTAGCATATTTCCACCCACATTCGGTTGAGTATGCTGTATGCCATTTTCTCCACACTGTAAAAGTGAACATAAGAGTCTTCATTTTCTCCCAACATCAGAGCCACTGAGGACGCAGTGGATTAGTTGATGGTAACATGCCACCGAATACACAAAAAATGAAAAAGGGGTGGAGTGAGCAGTAGCTCATTATCATTTAAAGAGACATGCACCGAAACGTCTCGCTGTGAACAGAGCTGTTTTTGACAAGGTAAAAATGGTGTTGTTTTTGCCTGAGACTGGATGGGGTAAATGTATGAAATAACTGTATTGGTATGAGAGCAAGTTGTAAAACGGACAAACTCAGCATGAAATTTTGTGATCATCTTTTCTTCACTATTGTGATATGTATACAAGTGAAACAAGAAAAAGAAAAATGTAGGGAGCGACACTTGATGTCCATCGGGAATTGATTGCATTGTTGGATTGTTTGCTGTGATCTCATGTGAGTGACAGGTTGCTGGAGGGGATGAATTACTGAGCTGACTTCGCTCTGAGAAGAAATGTCATTGTGCTGATGTTAATGTTAATGAAGATGATGTTTTGATTAAAGATTATGAGAGTGCATGGAAAATAATGATGTGCATGGATCAATCATTTAAAATAAATGCCAATCTTCTATAAAAATAAGAACTGCTGATTTCATGGTGACTTTAATATCCTAGTTTTGTTGGGATTGAGAACTGCTATATTGGCATTTTGAGGGTTACCATTGTGCTGAGCTTGTATTTAGGTTGAGAGTGTCTGCATAAAGACTGTACCTTATGATTTACACAGTGAGCAATTACTGTGCAAATGCAAGTGCAATAGCCTATTTTTTCCCCTAGCAAACGTAAAGGTAATTATTTGAGTTACTTTAGCATTTCTAATTTTATTGGACTCAATTCAGCTAGAAAGTTTCTGCTATACACAATAATCGAATTTATATGGCAATTTCATGTAATGAAAACTCATTAACAGCATGTGGAACCACTGTTCACAATTGAATTCAGTTCATCCAAAGACTAATTTTCTATCGCTTCTGTGAAAAACAAAAGAGATTAAGCCACTCTGCAGGTGTACAAGTGCTCTCTAGTACTAAACTCGCTTGGTAAAGCAGAACTATCACCCACTCAGTGAGCTAGTGCCAAATACAGCCTAAATACATGGAAGAAAATCAAAGATTTATTCCAAAAAAAAAAAAAAAAAAAAAGTCTGTGTGCACGGTGCGGTGCATCATTTACATTGTGCCTTTTTTGTATGCAGTCATGAAGGGAAAATATATTGGTTGAGCTGACTGAATTTATGCTACCTGGGGAATCCAAAAATGTAAGCTATATATATATATATATATATATATATATATATATATATATATATATATATATATTTTTTTTTTACAGATTAAAGGGATAGTTTACCCCAAAATTACAGTTTTGTCATAATTTACAACCTCCAGTTGTTCTGAACCCATATGAGTTTCTTTTTTCTCCTAAACACAAGATCTATCTCAGAATTCTGACTTTTTTCTCACAATTGTATATATCACAATTCTGACTTTTTTCTCATAATTGTGATATAAACTCGCAACTCTGAGAAATTAAGTCAGAATTGTGAGATATAAAATTGCAATTCAGAGAACATATCAGTCTTTCCCCCCCCTCAAAATTGGACTTTTGAACTTGCAATTGCGAGTTTATATCTTGCGAGAAATAAGGTCAGAATTGTGTTTTTATCTTGCAATTCTGACTTTATTTCTCACAGTTGTGAGTTTATGTCTTGCAATTCAGAGAAAAATATTTTTATCTGGCAATTCTGACTTTATTTCTCACAACTGTGAATTTATATCACGCAATTCTGAGAAAAAAGTTAGAAATTCAAGTTCCCCGTCTGTCGTTCACGTTCGACGTTGTGTCGAAGTGACGACTAGGGGTCGCTCTTGAGAGCCCGAACACCTCTGACAGCTTTGAGAAAAGGCCAATGAAATTGGTACGCAGTATTTGCATAGCCCGCTCCGCCCCGGAGATCCGGGCATAAGAGGGGGGGGCTAGGCAACACTCATTGTTCTGTTTCTTCGGAGCCGAATGCAGTATTCTCTTAGGGGAAAACAGCATTACTCACCTCTTCGTCGTTGGATCTATGGCACGAGCAGCGGTCTCTCCCTTTAACCCTTCTCTTGGTAAGCGAGAATACCCCTGGGTGCTTCGACGACGATCTCTAAAGAGCTTTTCCTCCTGAAAAGGAGTAATTTCTCTGAAAGAGCCGACACGGATGGATTGTGTTTACATTTGCCTTTCCGTCCGTGTCTTCCTGGTTGCGGTTTCCTCGTAAACAATAACAATCGGCACGATCGTTGTGCTCAGGGTTGAGCTAGTCTCACGCTGATACATCGCTTCGTTGATAGTTTGTGTTCTGCTTGCGGAAGGGAACATAACTATGGGTTGCTGCTCACGAGCCGCGAAGCCGCGGCTCACCGCGACCGCTTCCGTTCGGCCCTTCTACTTCCGGGTACGAGGGCCGCTGCGATGTGCGTCGATGGCGAGCAATAGGAAATGAGTTAGTTCCGCCGGGTTTCCCCCCGCGGATCGCTCGTTCCTCGCGACCCCCGTTTAGGTTTTTGGACAGATTATTAGTTCTTTTTACAACTTTACTCTGTTCAAAACCTTAAAAGCTGGTTGAGAGGTTGGCTGCAGCATCGGAGGGAGGACTTAAACCATGGGAAGCTGATGCTTCGACTGAGCAAGCTGGGGAGCGAGTCTCAGTTTGAGCAGACGCTGAAGTGGTGGGCGTGCTTGAACAAGATAACCGAAACACATCAGGTTTGAGTGAGAAAAAAAAAAAAAAACCCTCCGCCTCATCCTGTGTGTTCATGGCTTCGGTAACGTACGAGATTGACTATATCGTGATAGGCCTTTTTTTTTCGGCTGAAACACGATATATCAGGTCCTCCTCCCTCATTTCCCTCGATGGCGGTCCAGCGCGAGAGGCTTCGTGGATTCTCCAGGCGGGTGGGCGCTTCAGTACAGCGCCTGCATATCTGATGCCCTGCCACCTGGTGGGACCACGTAGGCTCTCGTCCAGAGCGTGAAGGGGTTCACGTCTTCTGGACAGGCTGTGTCCACCACGCACACTTTTGCCATCCTGCTGGCTGCCAGGCAAAGTGTTATAAGATCTGCACGAGGGAGATCTCGCCTCAGAGTGTCGCAGGAACTGCGTTCAGTTCTGTGTATGCTTCCGAGCATCAAATGTCGCAACGCAGGCTCTGGGTAGAGCGATGTCCACTACGGTGGTCCAGGAGCGCCACCTTTGGCTAAATCTGGCGGAAATGAAGGACACTGAGAAAGTTCGCTTTCTTGACGCCCCCATTTCTCCAGACTGGTTCAGGGCCCGCCTCAGGCTGGTCCTGCACCCAAACCAGCCTTGCCGTCGAGTTCTCGCAAGAAGGTGGCGCCGTTAGCTCATTTTCAGGCCGCTAGGAACCCTCATCAGGCTTCGAAGCGCTCCTGAAGTGAGCCGCCCAGGGGAGAGAGATCTGCTGACCTGTCTAGATCCACACTCGGCGAGGGGACGAGTGTGGGCTTCGGCTCCATCCTGGCTGTCTGCCTCACGGCGGACAGCCACCACATGGTCAATTTAAGAGCAATTTCTTTCTTCTCTGGGCGTAAAAACCAGTGCGACTGCGTCCCTCCGGGGTACCCAGCCACTGAAGCACGTCAAAGCATGCTCGACTGCATCTCAGGCGCTTCTGCATGCTTTGACAAACCAAGTGCATCCTTCAGTCGACCCCCTGAACTCAGGCGGTCCTCCGTTGGATCCTTGTCGGTTACGATGATCGGTACACCCACCATGGTTGGGTCCCTCCGGGGTACCCAGCCACCAGAACACATCAAAGCATGCTCAACCGCAGGGCCTGCGCTTCGGCATGCTTTGACGAATCAAGTGCATCCATCAGTCGATCCCCTGAGCTCAGGCGATCTTCTGATGGATCCTTGTCTGTCGGTTCCGATGGTCGATCCTTCCATGGCTGGGTCCCTCCGGGGTACCCAGCCACCAAAACACATCAAAGCATGCTCAACCGCAAAACTTGCGCTTCTGCATACTTTGACAGAGAAACAAGCGCATCCGTCAGTCGATCCCCTGAGCTCAGGCGATCTTCTCACGGATCCTTGTATGTCGGTTATGGCGATCAAAGCACCTTGTGTCCTCCGGGACAGCACGCCCCCGAACAAAGGGCTTTCACCACAACTCAGTCACACCGTACCCACCCGAGGTACGTCGGTGGTCCCCCTGAGACCGTTGGCAGAGAGTTTTACAGCTTGGCTCGAGATACCCAACCTCTCTCGCTGGCTTCTCAGAACCATCTGACTCGGCTATGCTATCCAATTCGCACGCAACCCGCCCAAGTTCAGCGGCATCTTCTCTACCGAGGTTCGGGACGAGAATGCTGCGGTTCTTCGGGCGGAGATCGCGACCCTTCTGGCGAAGGACGCGATAGAGCCGGTCCCCTCGGCCGACATGAAGAAAGGGTTCTACAGCCCCTACTTCATTGTACCCAAGAAAGGTGGCGGTTTAAGACCAATCCTGGATCTGAGGATTCTGAATCGGGCCCTTCACAAGCTCCCCTTCAGAATGCTAACGCTCAAACGCATTCTCACGTGCATCAGATTCCAGGATTGGTTTGTGGCGATAGACCTGAAAGACGCATACTTTCATGTCTCGATTCTTCCAAGACACAGGCCCTTCCTGCGGTTTGCCTTCGAAGGTCGAGCATTTCAGTACAAAGTCCTTCCATTTGGGCTCTCCCTGTCTCCCCGCGTCTTTACGAAAGTCGCAGAGGCAGCCCTTGCCCCTCTCCGGGAGAGGGGCATCCGCATTCTCAATTACCTCGACGACTGGCTGGTCATAGCACACTCTCAGGAGTTGGTATGCAAACACAGGGATGTGGTTCTCAACCATCTGGCCCATCTGGGGTTTCGGGTCAACTGGGAAAAGAGCAAGCTCGCCCCGGTACGGAGCATCTCTTTTCTCGGTATACAACTAGACTCGGTTGCCATGAGTGCACGGCTCTCCCCGGAGCGTGCACAGTCAGTGCTGAGCTGCGTCCAGAAGCTCTCACGCAGCCCGACGGTCCCCCTCAAACAATTTCAGAGGCTCCTGGGTCACATGGCATCCGCAGCCGCCGTCACGCCGCTGGGCCTGATGCACATGAGGCGGTTACAACACTGGCTGCGTTCCCGAGTCCCGAGATGGCCATGGCGCCAGGGTTCATACCGGGTGCACGTCACACCCGTATGTCTAAAAACCCTCGGTCCTTGGAAAGACATTTCGTTCCTACGGGCCGGGGTGCCCTTAGGACAAGTGTCCAGGCGCATTTTGGTTACGACAGATGCATCCAACACAGGCTGGGGCGCCGTATGCAATGGGCAAGCAGCTGCAGGGCTCTGGTCGGGCCCTCGGCTGCATTGGCATATCAATTGCCTCGAGCTGCTGACAGTGTTTTTGGCCCTGAAGAGGTTCCGACCTTTGGTTCAGGGCAAACACGTGCTGGTCCGCACAGACAGCACTGCGACTGTAGCCTACATCAATCACCAGGGCGGTGTACGCTCCTTTCGCATGTCACAGCTAGCCCGCCATCTCCTCCTTTGGTGTCGAAACAATGTCAAGTCTCTACGAGCCACCCACATACCGGGCGAACTCAATTGGGTAGCGGACGCGCTCTCCCGACAGACTTCGCTTCGGGGCGAGTGGAGACTTCACCCTCAGACGGTTCAGCTGATCTGGAGTCTTTTCGGTCAGGCCCAGGTCGACCTGTTTGCCTCGATAGAGAACACTCACTGCCAGTTGTGGTACGGTCTGTCCGAGGCGCCCCTCGGCACAGATGCACTGGCACACAGCTGGCCTCAGGGCCTCCTCAAGTATGCGTTTCCACCAGTGAGCCTAATTGCACAGACCCTGTGCAAAGTCAGGGAGGACAGAGAACAGATCCTGCTGGTGGCCCCCTACTGGCCCAACAGGGTTTGGTTCTCAGAGCTGGTGCTCCTCTCCCCCGTTCCTCCCTGGCGCATTCCCCTGAGGAAGGACCTCCTTTCACAGGGGAAGGGCACGATATGGCACCCGCGCCCAGATCTCTGGAACCTCCACGTATGGTCCCTGGACGCGACCAGGAGGATTTCAGAGATCTCCCACTGGCAGTGGTAAACACTCTGTTGCAGTCGAGAGCTCCCTCCACGAGGCGGCTGTACGACCTCAGATGGCGCAAATTCACAAACTGGTGTTCCTCCCGGGGGGAGAACCCACGGAGATGTGGCATCCGAACGGTGCTTTCCTTCCTCCAAGGAGGACTGGATAGACACCTTTCTGCTTCAACACTTAAGGTCCAGGTAGCCGCTATTGCCGCTAACCACGACCTGGTGGAAGGTAGATCGGTTGGGAAGCACAATTTGGTTATACGATTCCTTAAAGGTGCACGCAGGCTGAACCCCGTCAGACCGCGCCTTGTCCCCTCTTGGGATCTGTCTGTGGTCCTCCGGGGCCTACAGTCAGGTCCCTTTGAGCCGCTCCAGTCAGTCGAACTCAGTGCTCTCTCCCAAAAGACGGCTCTCCTGACTGCGCTCACATCGATCAAAAGAGTGGGAGACCTCCAAGCCCTCTCCGTCAGTGACTCGTGCCTCGAATTCGGGCCGGCTAACTCTCACGTTATCCTGAGACCCCGGCCCGGTTATGTGCCCAAAGTGCCCACCACTCCCTTCAGGGACCAGGTGGTCACTCTGCAAGCTATCCCTTCTCAGGAAGGCGACCCCAACCTCTCCTTGTTATGCCCAGTCCGTGCCCTGAGCATTTACTTGGAACGTACTGAAAGCTTCAGACGGTCGAGTCAGCTCTTTGTCTGTTTTGGAGGACAGCAGAAGGGGAAAGCTGTCTCCAAACAAAGAATTTCCCACTGGATTGTGGATGCGATTCGTTTGGCCTACCAGGCCACAGGGGTGCCCTGCCCGCTGGGGGTGCACGCCCACTCCACCAGGGGCGTCGCAGCGTCGGTTGCGCTGGCGAACGGGATCTCTTTAACAGACATTTGCAGAGCTGCAGGTTGGGCTACACCTAACACGTTTGCCAGGTTCTACAATCTGCGTGTAGAACCAGTCTCTTCGGGAGTCCTGAACGCAAGCCCAGTAACTCCTGAAGCTGACACGGTGTAGAAGCTTGCTGAAGCGTCGTTCCCCACGGGTGATGACGCTTCCCCAGTTCAGTAAGTTTCCTGGCGTGAACCCTGAACGACAATTTCCATCATGTTGCACCCGCAACGTAGCTATGTTCAGCGGAGGAACTAGCTATCAGAATCTAATATGAGGTTAGGTTGCCTCTTGTGAACTCTCATATTAGGTTGGTGCCCCACATGTAGTGGCTCCTAATGCGGCCCCATGTGTGTATCTCCACCTATACTCCCAGAGATGCGGTGTTTCCCTTAAGACAAAACTTGTCTCCGACCCTGAGCTCAGCAGTCTCTCCTCATGCGGAGCCTGCCTCAGGATCGTCCCCTTGTTGTGCTCCCCTAGTGCGAGCCCTCAAGTGTATTCTCCACACAAATACCTCCCTCCAGGCAGGGTGTGGTCTCCGTAGTGCCCATCCCCCCCCGGGGAGGACGGACACTGGCCCAATGTTCTCCAAGATGTTCAACCAAAGGTGAGGAAAGGCTGGCTGAAGCTCTTGGGCATTGGAAGGTCACGTAGAGGTGAGTGACATTTATCTAACACGCAAGACCTGTTAATATTTGCACTCCATGCACTCGTGACGCGGTCCGCTGGTTGTGGCGTTTTCAACTGGGACCCCTAGTCGTCACTTCGACACAACGTCGAACGTGAACGACAGACGGGGAACGTCTTGGTTACGTATGGTAACCCTCGTTCCCTGATGGAGGGAACGGAGACGTTGTGTCCCCCTTGCCACAACCTCGGACCGCCTCTGAGTGTAGCCGGGTGCTTCGGCTCCTCAGATCAGAACAATGAGTGTTGCCTAGCCCCCCCCTCTTATGCCCGGATCTCCGGGGCGGAGCGGGCTATGCAAATACTGCGTACCAATTTCATTGGCCTTTTCTCAAAGCTGTCAGAGGTGTTCGGGCTCTCAAGAGCGACCCCTAGTCGTCACTTCGACACAACGTCTCCGTTCCCTCCATCAGGGAACGAGGGTTACCATACGTAACCAAGACGTTTTTATCTCATAATTTTGACTTTATTTCTCGTAATTGAGTTTATATTACGCAACTCTGAAAAAAATAGATTTTGTCTTGTAATTCTGACATTATTTCTCATAATTGTGAGTTTATATCATGCAATTCAGAGAAAAATAGTTTTATTTTGTAATTCTGACTTTATTTCTCACAATTGTGAGTTTATATTACACAAAAATGTTTTTTTTTGTCTAAATTCTGACTTTATTTCTTACAATTAAGTTTATAGAGTGTATAATAAAATTATTATAATAATAATAATTCCGAGATGTAAACTTGCAATTGCAAGAAAAATAGTCAAATTGTGAGATAAAAAGTTGCAATTACCTTTTTTTTTTTTTTTTAATTCAGTGGTAGAAATTGGCTTCCAATGTAACCATTGCCTTCCATAGTATGAAAAAAAAAATACTGTGGAGGTTGGAACCATTACTATGGTTACCCACATTCTTCAAAACATCTTTTCATACATTTTTTGGGGTGATCTATCCCAATTGGGATATTTCTTCTAAATGAGCATATCAACGATAAATTAAGTCTGCTGTTGTTTATTCTTGTCCATTAGCATTTCATGAATGATACGCACTCTTAATTATTTCTCATAGGGTGCAAGCAACCTTGTTTTACATTTCATTCAACCGAAGAGGGTTGGTCAAGGCTGTTGATCTGAATATCATAATGATTGCCATGCACTGTGGGAGTAAGCAAACTTCTATAAAAGGCTGAAGCCAACAAACGACTGCCTGGGGCTTGAGAATTTCACTCTGTAAAATGGCCTTTTTCTCAGATCTCAGAGGGCGTTTGTATGTTCTCTTTTTGTAACGTAGCCTCAGGTGAGTTGAACTGTGAACCCAAGTGTAGATATTTATGATATTTCAACATGGATTGTAAAATTTGATAAGAGAAAAAAAACATAAAAACAAGATTCCACAAAAGACAAGCAAATGCAAAGCATAATGCAGCTTAGATGTCAATGATATGGAGCATTATTGGTTCTTTGGTGTCATGAGAGAGGTGAATGAGATATGACAGCTACTGTGGAGGGGTGGATTTTTTCATTTCCATTTATGTTTTGATTCATTATGAGTCACAACATCAGTGTAAATGGCAGTAGCAGGTGCCAGAATCTCAGCAGTGTAAAAATACTGTTTGCACAGAGATTAATGACATGCAGTACGTAATATCAGCCTCGCCCCGCACTCCACGAACAAGCGCGGATGACAAATGCTCAGAGCACAAACCTCCATTACTCATTCCAGTATCACATGTCCATCTCTTCCACAGTAAGAGATGTCACTGTGACAGCGCCACCATTGTGTCTGTGTCAGACACCTCTCTTTGAACCGCCAAATCTTAGTGCTGAGGTGGATCTGTCCCGCTCCTCTCTTGTTCAAATTGGATTTCTTCCCCCACTTTGTTCCTATTTAAGCTACAGGGGTTGATGTCAGATCTCAGGCCTGCTGTTGAAATAAATTCCTTGTCAGCGGAGCTTTTACACCCTGCCATTTGCAAGGATTTACGATGGAAGCTGTTTTGTTGCATGATACGTACATTTCTGTTCTGTAGCATGGCACTTAGTGCTTAAGGAGCTCTACAATTCTGGCCTCTTGCATATTTTATGTAGTGCATGTGTTTGGCTCCTCATTTTCAAATGTCACATAGAGACTGGATTTTTCATAGAATAGGATAGAATAGCAATAGAATAGCAATATCACACAAACCCGCTGATATTCAGGAAGTTTCATATTGTTTAACTTTATATAAAAGTTCAGCTAACAAGATGTTAATATTAAAGGGATAGTTCGCCCAAAAATGACAGCTATGTAAGACCTTTGTTCATCTTTGGAACTGTAAGGGTTAACAGGTTAATTTAGCTCAAAGGGAATCATTTAAGATTTTATAGGGAATTTGAACAGAATCACTGTTCTACGGCTGATCACTCAATCGGCCAGCGGTTCATAGAACTAACCGTATAACATCAACTTTAATATCCACAATATAGTGAAAGCACTATATTATTAGCCTGGTAACAAGATCGGCAGTTTAAGACATTAACTTGTAAGCACAAAACATAAGATACTTCTCTTTTCCAATATAAATAAGGCTTTATTGGATAAATCTAAGACACACAAACTAATCTAACACATAAACACTTATTCACACTGGTTGCAGAAAGACAGAAATTGAGGAAAGGATGAGTTTGGAAGAGTGAAACTATGAAATCCCACATTTATAGCAATGTATGCAATTGCTATGACCTGAACAACCATCAGTCATCTAATTAACCCTTGCATTGAGTATTAACCTTTTATCTTAAATGCAGCAGTTCAGCTAGAATCTGGAGGTTGTATTGCGTTGTCTTAGTGTTGAGATTCCCTTTGGTGACATTGTCATCACAGAAAGGTGTTTCCTTAGGTTGCTGATTGATTGGAAGTTCAGAGGTCGTTCTGTGTGATGTCTTGGGCGTTGGCTGAAAGATGATGCACAGTTGTTATATGGTTAAAGTTCAGGCAGCTTAGACGTTTGGATTACTGCTTGCAGCAAAACTTAACTAGAACATGAAAATCTAAAAAAAAAAAAATAATAAATAAATAAATTAAAAGACTAGACAGTGTTTTCTTCATGGTTTGTTAGCAACGGGCGTGTAGGCCAAAGAGAGAGCGCTTGTTGAACGCAAGATGCAGTGGCCAAAAACATGGCTAGAAGCAACGCAAAAAGCGGAACAGAGAAGAGAAAAGAGAGGGAAGAGTTTGATTTTTTTGGGTGCTGGGAACATCCCAAATAGTGTCTTGACATTTTGGACAATTGGACATTGTCTGGGCTTGGGGTGCTACTACATTTCTCCTCCCAGTACATAAATCAACATGCTTATTTTATCAGTCACATGGTCTAAATTTTCCCATTCCTGCAGAGTACAATTTGGACGTGATTTCTATAACAAGAATATAAAACATTTTACAAAGGATTGTTTGAAAGAAATGCTCAAAGCATGAATTTTCAAACTCATACATACCAAACACAAATATAAACCCTTAAGCTATTTACTAGTTATTAAAAGGGACATACACAATAAATGATTAGGACATAATAGACATATGTGTGGGTTACATACATGATAATGGATTAGGAGGTGGACTGATATTAATTTAGAAGTCCTTTTAAGCATTATTTTGGTGCATATATATGAAAAAGACTGTACTGTCAGTACTGTTCTGTGAGGACGGAAAGGTCAGAAGGTTATAGCAGGAATCTGACTTGGTCCTGGTTTCCTAGAAAGGGGGAAGGCAATCCCACAATGTCTCTACTAATGGTCTTACTCATGTGATAATCAAGATGTGATGTGTCTTTGGCCATTAACTTGGTTACTTGCCCCAAATCTGACAATCTCTGTCCTGCGTTGGGCTTATCAGTAAGTGTTCTTTGTGTTGAATTATCAGCAAGCTGTTCAAAGCTCCTAGTTAGTTGGTTAGATTTGCTTCAGGCTGTCGCCAGGGTTTCCTCGACAGATTTATGACGTTGTCTGTTTTTCAGGGCCTCGAATGAACGCTTCTAATCCAGTCGCCTGAATTGTCTGATTCACTCTGATATCCTACAGAACACAAATTACAATATTTTTGATGAAATCTGAGAGCTTTCTGACCCTGCATATACAGCAATGCAACTGACACATTCAAGGCCCAGAAAGATAGTAAGGACATTGTTAAAATAGTTGTGTGTTAATGTGTCATGGTACTCTCTTGAACACGCATCACTGTCTATGCTGGCTCAGAGAGCTCTCGGATTTCATCAAAAATATCTTAATTTGTGTTCCAAAGATTAACAAAGGTTTTACAGGTTTGGAACGACATGAGGGTGAGCAATTAATGACAGAACTTTCATTTTTGGGTGAACTATCCCCTTAAATTTTACACTGGCAGCACTAGCTATGTTTTCATCCAAAGCTGTGAATTTAACTCATGTACAAAATTTAGTACATCACATAAAATATTTATGAATAAAGCACTATTTCCATCCAGTGAGTTGAAGAGAACAAAATTGTAACTTCCTGATAAATTGGCCCCAAATATCACTAAGAAAAATGGAAATTGCTGTAGTAGGAGAAGCCCACTGTGGGTTTTGAGTGTGCAGATGAAATGCAATCATGCACGGTCATGTTATCTTATGTTCTGGTGCCAGTTGCATAAACTTAGCCTCTATGTTAAGACAGTGTTTTAAGTACTAGTTTGACCAACTATCAGTTAACCAAAGGGTAATCAGTCTTATTTTTTGGATTCAACTTAGACTAATCAACATTTTTCTGAAACTGGCTTAAAAAAAACTATGACTGGTCTTTAAAGAAAACATTTGCTGACTAACTTTTTAAGACTAGTCTAAACCTTCCATGCAACTGGTCCCTGATGTTTGGCAATTGTGGGAGGCAATTATACCAAATAATTTTGATGGCGGACCTTGGCTCAGGCATTTCTGAGTGATTTAAACATCATTTTATATTTAAGATCAATTCATCGGGTTATCCATTAGTTATCCAGTCACATCATCTGTTGAAACAAAGTCACCTGAGTTTCTTGCTGAGCAGGGGCCTCCAAGCTCGGTCCTAAAGGGCCGGTGTCCTGCAGAATTTAGCTATTAAGCTAATTGCGTTTCCATCGTAGTGTATGTGCATTGTGTTTGGCGTTTCTATCCAGCATTTTTTTAATCCATTGTCCCCAAAAAATCCCAAAATAGCTACACTGTTGCAAATTACTTGGTCTAGTTTTAAAAAAAGGACTTCCAAACGATTTGGAACAGTTCAGATACAAATTGAGATTCTTTTTGATTGAACTTAAATTAAAAGTAACACTTTATAATAACATTACCAAACATTATGTAAAGATTAACGGATCATTATTTAATATATACTAAAATAGCAACATGAGACGATGTGCTTGTTAATGAATACTAACAAACAATATTAAATATTACCTAATGATTAACAAATAATTATTTCCTGCAAATGTCATTGAACTTTTAATTATTATGATCATGCACATACTGAAAATCAAAATTATTTTTATATATGTTATACAATTACTAAAAGCTTTTATTAATGTATTAATATTAATGTTTTTTATTAATGTGTCACACTTTTGCTGCTATTGTGTGATATGGGTAAGGATAGGGACAGGCTTGGTGGTATGGGTAAATTTAAGGGTTGGTTAAGGGGACAACAGTCAGTTTGATTGAATTTTATGTATGACCCAAGGAATATCCTGTTTCATGATACACAATAGTATACTTATATACAATAGAATACATTTTAATGTGTGTAGTCTTTAGCAAGCATTTAGCTAAACTTAACTAACCACCCTTTACACAAACCTTGTTAAGCAGCTAGAGATCCAGTGCCTTTAAAGGTACTAAATGATTAGTAAACATTTATAAACGCTTACAGATGATAAATAGTTTCAACAGATTGGGTACTGCAGAAACATGAACTAATAATAATTCAATTATTTGTAAAGATGTGAAAATAGTATAGATTCAGGTCATTTGAGACACATTGTGCTTATAAAGGTACTAATGATTAGTAAACATCTATAAACATTTACAAATGATAAATAGTATCCACTTTAAATTGAGTACTGCAAAAACATGAACAAATGATTTGTTAAGAGGAAGAACAGTAGAAGTCTACACAGCAAAGACCAAATATATGACTGTGATTAATGAATAATATGTCAGCATGAATAGTTTGTGAAGTGCTTAAAATGACCAGCAATTTTTGTTTTCCTGCAACATTTGTAAATGTAAAAAGAGCATCATAATATGTAAATTTAAGTTTAATGACATTTGTTAGCGTTCAAAAGTACATTAACACATACATTTGTGATTACTGTATATTTTCTGTAAGGAATAATTGACGACGGGCCGTCGTGGCCGCATCACCACCTCGGTTGTGCATTATTTTCTAGGAATTCAGCGGACCGAAGTCAATTATTCCGCTTATACTACGGTTACCACACCTCAAGACATCGATCGGATGATATATTTCAAGGTATTCGTCCGGTTTTTGTTCTTAAACGGCTATTGTGAACAGGATTAATTTCTTACGCAGCTCATCCAAAGCTTTCGTTGCTAGTTCCACAACGTCATTTTAGACCTAGTAACGACGCTTGAGCCGTTGATAACAGAATAATGCAGTTAATAATGTAGTTTAGACAGACAGACTGGCAGGCAGACAGAAGGAAAGAGAGAGACAGAAAGAGATTCAGCTCGTGAATTAAGTTACCTCTGTGCTTCTCTCAAACATGATCAGCAGCAGCTACTTATAGTGAAACTTTAAGTTAATTTTCTTCAGGAACAGTGTCGATGTTACCTCGTGATGAGAAATGTCGTGTAGTTTTTAAGTTGTTAATCGTCAGAGCAGCGCTAACAACATTAGCGCGTATGTTCACGTCTGTGCTGACTGTTATGTGTGTGCGTCTGTTAGATAGAGTGGAGAGATAGTGTGTGCTTTCCGTACATAATAAAACTTAATTTTGCGGCAAAAACATGGAAGAAATCTGTCGTTTCTTTGTATTGTTTGTATCTGTATTTATTTGTTTGATCAGTGTCGTTGTGGGTTTTGATTATTTTGCTGTTTTAGGCTGTAAGGACCTTTGAAATAACTGAAATAGTGTGGCGACGTGATATAAACATGTAATGCGGTTAGAAGCTGCCTGGAACTACGTTCGCCGTGCGTTTCCCTGAAAATAATGCACACCTTCAGAACGTTCATCAGCCAATCAGATTCAAGCATTCAAGGGCTCCGTAGTATAAGTTAAAATAATTTGTGGATTTTTAAAAAGTTCATAACTGCATGACTTAAAAGTTTAATGACATTTGCAAGAATTAACAAATGATCCGTATGCAATATATAATGTTTGAGCTTATTAATTTGCTGCTTATTAATAGTTAGTAAGCTGTTACATTCAGGTATCAGGTATACAGGTCCTTCTCAAAAAATTAGCATATTGTGATAAAGTTCATTATTTTCTGTAATGTACTGATAAACATTAGACTTTCATATATTTTAGATTCATTACACACAACTCGAAGTAGTTCAAGCCTTTTATTGTTTTAATATTGATGATTTTGGCATACAGCTCATGAAAACCCAAAATTCCTATCTCAAAAAATTAGCATATTTCATCCGACCAATAAAAGAAAAGTGTTTTTAATACAAAAAAAGTCAACCTTCAAATAATTATGTTCAGTTATGCACTCAATACTTGGTCGGGAATCCTTTTGCAGAAATGACTGCTTCAGTGCGGCGTGGCATGGAGGCAATCAGCCTGTGGCACTGCTGTGGTGTTATGGAGGCCCAGGATGCTTCGATAGCGGCCTTAAGCTCATCCAGAGTGTTGGGTCTTGCGTCTCTCAACTTTCTCTTCACAATATCCCACAGATTCTCTATGGGGTTCAGGTCAGGAGAGTTGGCAGGCCAATTGAGCACAGTAATACCATGGTCAGTAAACCATTTACCAGTGGTTTTGGCACTGTGAGCAGGTGCCAGGTCGTGCTGAAAAATGAAATCTTCATCTCCATAAAGCTTTTCAGCAGATGGAAGCATGAAGTGCTCCAAAATCTCCTGATAGCTAGCTGCATTGACCCTGCCCTTGATAAAACACAGTGGACCAACACCAGCAGCTGACATGGCACCCCAGACCATCACTGACTGTGGGTACTTGACACTGGACTTCAGGCATTTTGGCATTTCCCTCTCCCCAGTCTTCCTCCAGACTCTGGCACCTTGATTTTCGAATGACATGCAAAATTTGCTTTCATCCGAAAAAAGTACTTTGGACCACTGAGCAACAGTCCAGTGCTGCTTCTCTGTAGCCCAGGTCAGGCGCTTCTGCCGCTGTTTCTGGTTCAAAAGTGGCTTGACCTGGGGAATGCGGCACCTGTAGCCCATTTCCTGCACACGCCTGTACACGGTGGCTCTGGATGTTTCTACTCCAGACTCAGTCCGCTGCTTCCGCAGGTCCCCCAAGGTCTGGAATCGGTCCTTCTCCACAATCTTCCTCAGGGTCCGGTCACCTCTTCTCGTTGTGCAGCGTTTTCTGCCACACTTTTTCCTTCCCACAGACCTCTTGCTTGAGGGTGTCAATGATGGCCTTCTGGACAGCAGTCAGGTCGGCAGTCTTACCCATGATTGCGGTTTTGAGTAATGAACCAGGCTGGGAGTTTTTAAAAGCCTCAGGAATCTTTTGCAGGTGTTTAGAGTTAATTAGTTGATTCAGATGATTAGGTTAATAGCTCGTTTAGAGAACCTTTTCATGATATGCGAATTTTTTGAGATAGGAATTTTGGGTTTTCATGAGCTGTATGCCAAAATCATCAATATTAAAACAATAAAAGGCTTGAACTACTTCGAGTTGTGTGTAATGAATCTAAAATATATGAAAGTCTAATGTTTATCAGTACATTACAGAAAATAATGAACTTTATCACAATATGCTAATTTTTTGAGAAGGACCTGTATGTGCTTTTTAAAGTAAAATGTTTAAATGTGCTTTTTACTATTAAACAGCCAATATGTTAATAACAGGCATGCTAATAAGTAACTAGTTCATACTATCAAATAATGATCTGTTAAGCATTATGTTTGTGAATGAATTATTAAAGTTATTATAAAGTGTTAGCAAATCAAATCATATACTTGCAAAATTTGCTGTTATTAGATTAGTAGATAGATTAGACAATTACTTATTAAATACCATAGTAATATGGCAATATATCAACATACTTTCTATATCAGCAATTTTAATCTGCATTAGTTTATATCTATATAAATGTGCAGATACTGAAATTATTTTACTGATTGATTCTTAGCATTACAGTCTCTAACTGAAACCGATCAGCATTATACATAAAGTAATAGACGCCTTTATAATGGTGTGTGTGCATTTGTATGGATGCAGCATTTCTTAACACTTTATTCTCCTCCTCTTTTTCCCTTCATGCTAGGATTACTTATTTATAGTCATAAAGTGCCAAGCCTTTGCACTTAACTGAGAGTCTGTTCCACAAAAACATGGTTTTATAATAAATTCTTCATTATCTCTGAAAATCCTGAACTAAAGCATGTAGTGCATGCACTTTTACTGAACAAAGAAGTTTTCCTGCAACCACCCCAGTCTTTACAGCTCTCATAAGTTCACAGTGTGATATTCCCAACAAAGAGGATGAGGCAATCAGAGGCAGAAATGGAAGCTTAAATTATATTATATTCATACCTGACATTTACAAATGAATGCAATGGAGAAGTTCCTCTGTAATCTGGAGTGCACAGCAGGTGTTTCTATCTACACAGATGGCAAACACCCACTGTTGTCTCCGTAGTAAGCCTGGAACAAAAACACTCACAAAGAATGCCAATTCCGGAGGCAACACATCATCAAGAATGCTTAAAGACACCACAATATGTGCCAGATAGTCAAAAGAGTGTCCCAGCAGTGCTGGCACTCCTTATGTAGTCACAAGCTTGTAGGGGCTTTTTATTTTAACTCGCTGCCTTAAAAACGTCAAGTCGAAGATGGCACAGAGCTATACTAGTTACTCCAAGCAATGTGATCTCTCTTTCAACTAAGAACGTCCCATATATACACTGAGCTGGGGCTTTATGCTGATGTTTGCCATCTGTAACCAAGAAAAAGTGATTGCACTTAGACTCAATTAGTGGAGTGAAACGATGAATTAAGCAAGGACGCAGGCCCATGCAGAATACAAAACAGGTAAACAGAAGAAGAAACATATCAGTCAGTGGTGGAGTCTAGACAGTTTCCTGCTCCACAGGTCTGAGGAGTGATTCATAAGTGAGAACAAACGTAGATAATGTATGTAAATATGAAGACTTTTCAGTCTCATTGAAAAAAGGCCACTTTTGAAAAAACAAATATTACAAATTTCAAATAATATTACATTAAAATGGACCGTGTAAGAAGGTACAGATAGTGAAGTTTCACAGCTTATATAAAGAACCACAAATTATGGTAATTACTGGTTTTCTGTATTCAATACTAAAAGTATCAGTTTTTGAAGATGGTTTTATCTTCTTCAAACCAAAGCACTTATCCTCTTAGGATTCTAGTAAATTAGCAAGCACTGCCAAAGACTCTAGAAGATGACTAAGCTATGAAAAATTTTGAGAGTTGTAGCTTTTGTACCATAAATTGTAACCATCCTCTCTGAAGAAATCAGCTAAAGACTATTAGTAGGTGAAAAATGCAATGAATGGACCATAATTTTGTGTAGGAGTGGCATCTGTGTATAATTCAGCTTGGATGGAAGTGGATAAACATCAAGCAAATCACCCCTGAAATTCTTGGTGGTGCAATAGTTTACATACATCTTGAGAATGTAACACCATCAAATTGAATGAAATGCTCTCATCTTACTTTTCAGACCGCTGTATGAGAAATGCTAATTGCTTTGAACGCCCCCTTGGAGTAATGGGACTTGTAATTACAGTTTAGCACCAGACAGACTCTTCGTGCTAGCTGTTAATTACTCTCTGCTAAAGATGAAGAGACCGAAGATAAGCATTATAATCACAGCCGCTGTTTGAAGAAGGATGTTGTGACTTCAGAGAGCAGGGAACATCAGTTGCCCGAAATGTCTGCCCCCCGGGTCGCAGAGCAATCTCTGCGGATGTTCCAGGGTGACCCTGGCCTCAAAAACCCCGAGCGCTCAACTAGAAGCTGCTCAGCATGGGACCTATACAAATTACTCACATCAAATAATACGCAAATTGCCATGTCAGTTTCCTTAATCAAAGAGGTGGAAAACAGACCTTGGAATTTATGCAGCTGCAACACTGAGTCGGGGTTGGTTCTCTGGCATTGAGGCAGCTTTTCCTCATTAAATAATAATGTCAAATAAATAAAAACAAAACAGCTGAAAGTTGCCTACAGCAAACACATCAGCATGGAGTTCTGTGGCCAGCAAACTGATTTATTTATTTACTTTGGAACACTTGATTCTGATTGGTCAGTTGTAGCATTCTGTGATTTCAAATGTCCTAATATTTGCGGCTGCCATGACAACAAAGTATATCAGACCACTCTTTAGGTAACTGAAACTGGCGCTATTTTCATGTCTCTCGTATTACACTGTGGACTCGTTCTCTCCTATTTCATTTAAATGGCATCTTACGACTGCAGAGGCCTTATTGCTATATGTGTAATATTGTTGTGGTGTTTGTTTTGTTGCATGGCTGATTGTTTTTTACAGTGTAATAGACCATTTCATTTTATAGCAGAATCTTTAAAGGAATGGCTTACCCAAAATTGAAAGTTTGCTAAAAACGTACTCACCCAGGATGTAGGCTAAATGAATTTGTTTCTTCATCAAAACAGATTTGGAGAAATTTAGCATTACATCACTCGCTCACCAACGGATCCTCTGCAGTGAATGGGTGACGTCAGAATGAGAGTCCAAACATCTGATAAAAGTATTTCTGTCATGACAACTCTCGGAAAGGTTTAGCATGGTAATGGTTATGACAATGTTAATGTATTTGGTCTTGGCGGAATAGATCTGCTACACTGCTGCTGAATTGCTGCTGCTGTTGGTTATTGCTGTAGTTGTAGATTATGCTGCTGCTGTTGCAAGCAAGTACAGGAACTAGCTACTGCCAAAGCATATGGCGATACGGTGCTGTGAATATTTAAGACATACTGCTGCTGCACAATTAGCATATAAAATAACCACGTAGCAGATCTATACAGGTGGAGCTGGGGAAGGAGAAGGGTTTCAGAGGAACTCTGAAAGTGCGCTACCAAATGCCCAAGTGAATTCTACCAGCCATATAAATGTTAAGCTGCAAGCTCACTGGTTGCTTACGCAACATGAACCAATCAGCTTGTGCCAAGTTGTATACTCTGTGAATATCATTAGTTACGTTAACAACCCGTCAGCCTGCGTCATCTAGAGTTTCATGGCAGAATTAGGTATTACAATGATCCACAAGTAATTCCGTGACTTGGGTCCATCAATTAACATCTTCTGAAGTGAAAATCTGCATGTTTGTAATAAACAAATCATCAAACCATTGCTTGAAGCTAAAATGCAAGTCCTTTATCTTTAATTCTCCAGTGAAATAGTCATCTTGTCTTAATGAGGAGTGAAATATTTACAGCTCAAGCACTATTTACAAGTGACAAAAGTCACTTTTGAAGTGAGAGGACAACAGGGGATAGGGATTGCAGGAAGCAATATTATGGATAATGGACTCCATGGCCAGAAGTGGTGGTTTAAAGGATTAGTTCTTTTCCAAAATAACAATTTCCTGATAATTCACTCACCTCATCCATTATGTTCATGGCTTTCTTTCTTCAGTCAAAAGAAATTAAGGTTTTTGAGAAAAAAAATCCAGGATTTTGCTTCATATGGTGGACTTCATTGGGGATCAACAGGTTGAGTGTATGGGGTAGTATGGGGTACTTTGATGGGGATCAGCAGGTTAACTACACAAAATGATCTGTCATTTTCTAAAACAAAAAAAATATATATATACTTTTTAACCACAAATGGTCGTCTTGCATTAGCTCTGTGAAGCGTGTCTGCAACTTCACGCTTAACGTAATAACATTGGAAAGGTAACGCATGGTTCAGTGCTATTTTACCAATTTTACAAGGTGGCTAATTTGTATGAATTCGTACAACCTCACTTGTACGATTTTGTATGTTTTCTGTGAGTAGCAGGTTTAGGGATGGGGTTACTAGTGGCCATTCATACGAATTCCTATTACTTTGCCACCTTGTAAAATATGTATGATTTTTCATAAGACATATGAATTCATATGAGCCAGGTCATACTTTGGGTCATAATTTGTACGAATCAACCAGCTCGTAAAATTAGTACGAATTCAAAAATCGTCAAAATCGTCCAGCATCGTTGTTTTGCCTTTTTTTTTTTTTTTTTTTTGGGTGTTTGACTTTCTTTGCACGTTTGCTTTGTATACATGGGTTGGTACTTCTACTTGTACTATGGGACGTTGAATGCTTAAATCTGATTGGCTGACGAACATTCTGAAGGTGTACATTATTTTCAGGGAAACGCAGAGCGAACGTAGTTCCAGGCAGCTCTTGACCGCATTACATGTCTGTATCACTTTGCCACACGATTTCACGATTTCAAAGGTCCTTACAGCCTAAAATAGCAAAATAACTTAAATCCACAAGGACACTGGCCACACAAATAAATACAGTAAACAATAGGATAAAAACAACAGATTATTTCCATGTTTTGCAACAAAATTATGTTTTATTATGTACAGAAAGCACACACTCTATTTCTTCCACTCTCTCTCCCTTATAGATGCACACACATCCCAACAAACACATTTACGTTGTGGCAACGTCGCTGTCTACGCACTTGCAACATTGTAACAACGTTGAATTGTAAAACGCGAAAGGGCTGTAGCAATGTTGTTGTGTGACATTCATCAACTGTGAGGCAATGTTTTTACTACATGTATTTTTTTTATGCCAGATTATAAATATTGCCTTTTCTGTGTGTCATATCAGACACAGGATTAGTTTGTAATACTTTTAAATACTGTTTAATATTAAAAATCATTCATTAGTCTTTATCTTAACACCTGCTTGTGTAACTTTGAAGAGTAAAAATGCCATAAATTCATATAATCAAGCTTTATTTCATACCAAACATTTCATAATTTCTAAATACATTACCAAAAGGTATACATTTGAGAAAAAAATGCAATATATATAGTAATATAGTATATTAAGTATGTAAATATATTAAGTCATTTATAAATGACTGTAAACTCATTTATAAACTGTAGTTTAAGTATATTACATTACATTGCAAAAGCACCTGAGTACGTTTAATAAACAAAAGAAAAGCAACAAAACAGCGGTCACCGGATGATGAGAAAGACTCTTGATGGGAGAATATGGCGAACAGGTGAGCGTAGTCAAAGGCAAGGCGGTAGGCAGAAAAACGTCCAAGAAAAATCAACAAATCCAGAGGGCAGAGGCAAATGCACAATCCAGAAGGCAAGCACAATTCAATATCAAATATCATTAAGGATAGTTGAATGCTGAAAGAAATATAGTTAGCATTACACCAAACCTGATCTCAAACTAACACTCATATGTGAATTATCAGCTATCCATCCATTAACAGAACAAATAAATCTCACATTGGACACGAAAATTGTAGGTTTTGTTTGGATATTTACAGATTTTTCTGAGAGAAATCAAAAGTAATACTCACGTATCCTGGCTTGAAGAATAATAACGACCCAGCGGCCTGTTAAAATTTAAAATACGCTTCGGAACTGTGATGAGTACATGTCAGTGGTTGTCCAGACACAACCTTCAGAGATGTCCCTGAACCGTTGTTTTATGGCAACATTGTGACAACGCAGTAACAACCTTACAACATGGCTAAAAAGTTGGCTACATTGAGGTAACTTTCTGTGTTTGTTGGGATAACAGTTTGCACACACTTTAACATACACACTAATGTTGTTAGCGATGCTGACGATTAACAACTTTAAAAACTACATGACATTTCTCACAAGCGAGGTAACAACGGCAATGTTCCTAAAGAAAATGAACTTAAAGTTTTACTATAAGTAGATATGGTGCTGCTGCTGAACACTTTAAGAGACGCACCGACTCAAAGAGGTAACGTTAATTCACAAGTTTAATCTCTTTCTCTCGCTCTCTTTCGTTCCATCTGTCTGCCTGTCTGTCTGTCTAAACTTCATTATTAACTGCATTAGTCTGCTATCAAAGGCTCAAGCATCCTTACTAGGTCTAAAATGACTAAATTGGCAATGGAGGAGTTGAATGAGCTGCATAAGAAAATAATCCTACTCACAAAAAACTGGACGAATGGCTTAAAATGTATAATCTGCTCAGTGTTCTGTAAAGAGCCATCTCTTTCTTACCTTTTTATAATCTGAGGAATTTACTTTTGCCACAAAGAACCTTTTATGAAACATCTTCAGATGTTTGAGGTTCTTTATGGAACCATTTAGACAAAAAAGATTCTTCTTTGGCATCGTGAAGCACCTTTATTTTTAAGAGTGTAGTAAAAGCAGAATAATTGACTTTGCTCATTGAATTCCTAGAAAATAATAGTTGTGCGGGTGTGCATTATTTGTTTGTTTGGTTAGTTGCTGTGTCTAGAGTGTTAGTCATGATTTTCTTGTCAGTGTTTTGTGTTAAAAGACTGTACACTACCGTTTATAATCTATGAGAAAATATTTTATTTTACATTCATAATTAGTATTTGTCAGATTCCTCTATTCATATATCTCCTCCAGCAGCCTAAAAATATGAGATGAAGATGAATTGATGTGATGCCTAAATGTTCTGCTGAGGGAGGAGTAAGTGGACTTCCTGGCAGAGGAAAGCTTAACGTATTTCATCGCCTCTTCGCTGCCAATCCACCAGAATAGATCATAACTGCAGATAACTATATCAGCACTATTTAAAAGATAAAGATGCCAAAGTCTGCACGGTTTCTTTGTAGAAGAACCCGTAATTTTTCGAATGATATGTTGTTGTAATTGATCCCTTCCATATCACAGTAATTGCGGTGATGGGAGATACTGCTACCTGTAAATGTGACGAGGGCTGCTGACAGCTTGTGTGAATCACTGAAGAGATTAATTATTACAGGCGGCGCTGTGGGCTGGGACAGGCAGACACACAGACTGCACCTGTATTCTATTCCAGCGCACACCCGTCCTCTTCCTGTGTGGCTAATGGCGTTGTCCTGGCAAAATTAATTAACTGATGTACTTCCGTCTGTCAGGAGGCCTTGCACAATTAATCACGTGGGGAACGAGACAATGCAGGGCACCTATAAATTCAATTCACAAGTTTCAAGCGCTGTGAAGACCTCAGTCTAAACCCTATGGATTAGATGTCAAGTGGCTCATAACTCAACAGAAGGTGCTGTAAAATCAAGTTAATCTTAAACCAAAATATGCCTCTGGATGTCTTGGGGTCACTCGTCTCTCAATTTGATGTCGAAGCTATAAAGTGTTCAGTGTGAACCTGTGGCTTTGCGTCATGCAGGCTGCCTCATTTACATTAATTAATGCATGAAGACTTCTTGGCATGGAAAAACGATGTCTAAATGGGTTTGTGGATCCATGAGTGTTCCTTAAATCACCCTAGATACACATTATTTTGTGCAGATGCTTGTATGAATGCACACTCTTAAAAATAAAGGTGCTTTAGAATACTGTTCCGTCATTAATGAATAACTATGAGTTAATTCCTTTTGAAGCAAAATGACAGGTGTTTGTAAGAAAAGTACTAACTAACCAACTGATACCAAATATTACTAATATAGCCAACTAATACAACATTTTTAATGTGTGTGTGTGTGTGTGTGTGTGTGTGTATATATATATATATATATATATATAGCCAATAAATAGCCAATTTTGTTCAAATGAAGTATTGCAGAAATGAGTACACCCTAGATTTAATTTAGCAAATGTGTAATATTCTAGTACTTAGTATGTCCTCCAGAACTTTAAGTATACTGCTCTGACCCTTCTTGGCACTGAGTGTACAAGTTCATGACAGATTTTCACATCTGTCCTATTTTACTCCTGGAGGACAGCCTCCTTAAATGCCCTGGGCTTTAATGGGGAGTGTTGCTCAGCTCGTCTCTTCTGAATTCACCACAGCCTCTCAAGAGTGTTAAGACTAAACTACATGTCCACTGAAGGATTTTCAAATGGGGGAAATGCTGAAAAATGCTCAATAATACAGGAAATGAGGAGAGGGTAGCATCTTCAGTTTCAGGTTTTTTTTTGTATTACATCACACAGTGGTGTGTGAATTCATGACAATGTTGATAAAGCACAACTCCCTCACACCTTCAGCACTCATATATCCCAATATAAGAGCTTTATTACCACTGAACGCCACTGTGGGAACCAGACACTTCTCACTGTACTCCTCCTGTAGCAACACCAGAACATTATGGACACTTTTGGATCCAAAATGATTGACTTGGGCTCTTGCGACCAGAGTATGGATTCCCAGAAATCTATATTTTGTAAATGTGGGCCTTGAAAGAGGTTAAATGAGTTTATTGTGCTTTGGTACAGTAGGTAGTTCTGATGTGGATAAACAACCATGCATGTCACTTCTGGAGGCTGTGTTGAACTCTGTGAGATAAACTGTCACTCTTTTTATAGCTTTTGCCGGCTCTGAGATACTTTCTTCATGTTTCTCCTGCTATTTTTCTAGCAAAAATTCGCTCATCAATAAATGAAAACTTAAAGGGTTACTGCACAACACACGGATGCGCTGTTTTCGTTGGAATAATAGTGTAAATACACGTAGAAAACGTATCCGTGTGTTGTGGCTGATACAGCGTACGTTGTTTACGTCCAGTGGATACTTTCCAAAATGGCGCTACGGTGACATAGAGCAGATGAATTGTTGACTAAAGTCATTATTTTTGTTTTCTTTGCATACAAAAAGTTTTCTCGTAGCTTTGTAAAATTATGGTTGAACCACTGATGGCAGATGGACTATTTTGAAACGTCTTTCATACGTTTCTGGGCCTTGACAGTTTTATTTGCTTGGCAGTCAATGGGACAGTCAAAAAGCTACCGGATTTCATCCAAAATATCTTAAATTGTGTTCCGAAGACGATCTAACCTTTTACGGGTTTGGAACGATATGGGGGTAAGTGATTAATGACAAAATTTGGTAACGCTTTAAATTACAGCCCGCAAAGAACTATGTAAGTATGCTGAACTTACAGCGTACTTATAGAGAACGTACGTGTAGGTATAAGGGAACAATATGTTAAGTTCGGGTAATAAGGGGGTAATAAGACTGATAATTAACCTGCAAAGAACTATGTAAGTATAAAGCATTTACGGTGTACTTACTGTGTAATTATAAAGAACGTACGTGTAGGTATAAGGGAACAATATGTTACGTTCGGGTAATAAGGGGGTAATAAAACTGACAATTAACCCGCAAAGACCTATGTAAGAAAACGTCTTGGTTACGTATGGTAACCCTCGTTCCCTGATGGAGGGAACGGAGACGTTGTGTCGAAGTGACGACTAGGGGGGGGTCGCTCTTGAGAGCCCGAATACCTCTGACAGCTTTGAGAAAAGGCCAATGAGAATTGGTATGCAGTATTTGCATAGCCCGCTCCGCCCCGGAGATCCGGGCATAAGAGGGGGGGGCTAGGCAACACTCATTGTTCTGATCTGAGGAGCCGAAGCACCCGGCTACACTCAGAGGCGGTCCGAGGTTGTGGCAAGGGGGACACAACGTCTCCGTTCCCTCCATCAGGGAACGAGGGTTACCATACGTAACCAAGACGTTCCCCGTCTGTCGTTCACGTTCGACGTTGTGTCGAAGTGACGACTAGGGGTCCCAGTTGAAAACGCCACAACCAGCGGACCGCGTCACGAGTGCATGGAGTGCAAATATTAACAGGTCTTGCGTGTTAGATAAATGTCACTCACCTCTACGTGACCTTCCAATGCCCAAGAGCTTCAGCCAGCCTTTCCTCACCTTTGGTTGAACATCTTGGAGAACATTGGGCCAGTGTCCGTCCTCCCCGGGGGGGGATGGGCACTACGGAGACCACACCCTGCCCGGAGGGAGGTATTTGTGTGGAGAATACACTTGAGGGCTCGCACTAGGGGAGCACAACAAGGGGGCGATCCTGAGGCAGGCTCCGCATGAGGAGAGACTGCTGAGCTCAGGGTCGGAGACAAGTTTTGTCTTAAGGGAAACACCGCATCTCTGGGAGTATAGGTGGAGATACACACATGGGGCCGCATTAGGAGCCACTACATGTGGGGCACCAACCTAATATGAGAGTTCACAAGAGGCAACCTAACCTCATATTAGATTCTGATAGCTAGTTCCTCCGCTGAACATAGCTACGTTGCGGGTGCAACATGATGGAAATTGTCGTTCAGGGTTCACGCCAGGAAACTTACTGAACTGGGGAAGCGTCATCACCCGTGGGGAACGACGCTTCAGCAAGCTTCTACACCGTGTCAGCTTCAGGAGTTACTGGGCTTGCGTTCAGGACTCCCGAAGAGACTGGTTCTACACGCAGATTGTAGAACCTGGCAAACGTGTTAGGTGTAGCCCAACCTGCAGCTCTGCAAATGTCTGTTAAAGAGATCCCGTTCGCCAGCGCAACCGACGCTGCGACGCCCCTGGTGGAGTGGGCGTGCACCCCCAGCGGGCAGGGCACCCCTGTGGCCTGGTAGGCCAAACGAATCGCATCCACAATCCAGTGGGAAATTCTTTGTTTGGAGACAGCTTTCCCCTTCTGCTGTCCTCCAAAACAGACAAAGAGCTGACTCGACCGTCTGAAGCTTTCAGTACGTTCCAAGTAAATGCTCAGGGCACGGACTGGGCATAACAAGGAGAGGTTGGGGTCGCCTTCCTGAGAAGGGATAGCTTGCAGAGTGACCACCTGGTCCCTGAAGGGAGTGGTGGGCACTTTGGGCACATAACCGGGCCGGGGTCTCAGGATAACGTGAGAGTTAGCCGGCCCGAATTCGAGGCACGAGTCACTGACGGAGAGGGCTTGGAGGTCTCCCACTCTTTTGATCGATGTGAGCGCAGTCAGGAGAGCCGTCTTTTGGGAGAGAGCACTGAGTTCGACTGACTGGAGCGGCTCAAAGGGATCTGACTGTAGGCCCCGGAGGACCACAGACAGATCCCAAGAGGGGACAAGGCGCGGTCTGACGGGGTTCAGCCTGCGTGCACCTTTAAGGAATCGTATAACCAAATTGTGCTTCCCAACCGATCTACCTTCCACCAGGTCGTGGTTAGCGGCAATAGCGGCTACCTGGACCTTAAGTGTTGAAGCAGAAAGGTGTCTATCCAGTCCTCCTTGGAGGAAGGAAAGCACCGTTCGGATGCCACATCTCCGTGGGTTCTCCCCCCGGGAGGAACACCAGTTTGTGAATTTGCGCCATCTGAGGTCGTACAGCCGCCTCGTGGAAGGAGCTCTCGACTGCAACAGAGTGTTTACCACTGCCAGTGGGAGATCTCTGAAATCCTCCTGGTCGCGTCCAGGGACCATACGTGGAGGTTCCAGAGATCTGGGCGCGGGTGCCATATCGTGCCCTTCCCCTGTGAAAGGAGGTCCTTCCTCAGGGGAATGCGCCAGGGAGGAACGGGGGAGAGGAGCACCAGCTCTGAGAACCAAACCCTGTTGGGCCAGTAGGGGGCCACCAGCAGGATCTGTTCTCTGTCCTCCCTGACTTTGCACAGGGTCTGTGCAATTAGGCTCACTGGTGGAAACGCATACTTGAGGAGGCCCTGAGGCCAGCTGTGTGCCAGTGCATCTGTGCCGAGGGGCGCCTCGGACAGACCGTACCACAACTGGCAGTGAGTGTTCTCTATCGAGGCAAACAGGTCGACCTGGGCCTGACCGAAAAGACTCCAGATCAGCTGAACCGTCTGAGGGTGAAGTCTCCACTCGCCCCGAAGCGAAGTCTGTCGGGAGAGCGCGTCCGCTACCCAATTGAGTTCGCCCGGTATGTGGGTGGCTCGTAGAGACTTGACATTGTTTCGACACCAAAGGAGGAGATGGCGGGCTAGCTGTGACATGCGAAAGGAGCGTACACCGCCCTGGTGATTGATGTAGGCTACAGTCGCAGTGCTGTCTGTGCGGAACAGCACGTGTTTGCCCTGAACCAAAGGTCGGAACCTCTTCAGGGCCAAAAACACTGTCAGCAGCTCGAGGCAATTGATATGCCAATGCAGCCGAGGGCCCGACCAGAGCCCTGCAGCTGCTTGCCCATTGCATACGGCGCCCCAGCCTGTGTTGGATGCATCTGTCGTAACCAAAATGCGCCTGGACACTTGTCCTAAGGGCACCCCGGCCCGTAGGAACGAAATGTCTTTCCAAGGACCGAGGGTTTTTAGACATACGGGTGTGACGTGCACCCGGTATGAACCCTGGCGCCATGGCCATCTCGGGACTCGGGAACGCAGCCAGTGTTGTAACGGTCTCATGTGCATCAGGCCCAGCGGCGTGACGGCGGCTGCGGATGCCATGTGACCCAGGAGCCTCTGAAATTGTTTGAGGGGGACCGTCGGGCTGCGTGAGAGCTTCTGGACGCAGCTCAGCACTGACTGTGCACGCTCCGGGGAGAGCCGTGCACTCATGGCAACCGAGTCTAGTTGTATACCGAGAAAAGAGATGCTCCGTACCGGGGCGAGCTTGCTCTTTTCCCAGTTGACCCGAAACCCCAGATGGGCCAGATGGTTGAGAACCACATCCCTGTGTTTGCATACCAACTCCTGAGAGTGTGCTATGACCAGCCAGTCGTCGAGGTAATTGAGAATGCGGATGCCCCTCTCCCGGAGAGGGGCAAGGGCTGCCTCTGCGACTTTCGTAAAGACGCGGGGAGACAGGGAGAGCCCAAATGGAAGGACTTTGTACTGAAATGCTCGACCTTCGAAGGCAAACCGCAGGAAGGGCCTGTGTCTTGGAAGAATCGAGACATGAAAGTACGCGTCTTTCAGGTCTATCGCCACAAACCAATCCTGGAATCTGATGCACGTGAGAATGCGTTTGAGCGTTAGCATTCTGAAGGGGAGCTTGTGAAGGGCCCGATTCAGAATCCTCAGATCCAGGATTGGTCTTAAACCGCCACCTTTCTTGGGTACAATGAAGTAGGGGCTGTAGAACCCTTTCTTCATGTCGGCCGAGGGGACCGGCTCTATCGCGTCCTTCACCAGAAGGGTCGCGATCTCCGCCCGAAGAACCGCAGCATTCTCGTCCCGAACCGCGGTAGAGAAGATGCCGCTGAACTTGGGCGGGTTGCGTGCGAATTGGATAGCATAGCCGAGTCGGATGGTTCTGAGAAGCCAGCGAGAGAGGTTGGGTATCTCGAGCCAAGCTGTAAAACTCTCTGCCAACGGTCTCAGGGGGACCACCGACGTACCTCGGGTGGGTACGGTGTGACTGAGTTGTGGTGAAAGCCCTTTGTTCGGGGGCGTGCTGTCCCGGAGGACACAAGGTGCTTTGATCGCCATAACCGACATACAAGGATCCGTGAGAAGATCGCCTGAGCTCAGGGGATCGACTGACGGATGCGCTTGTTTCTCTGTCAAAGTATGCAGAAGCGCAAGTTTTGCGGTTGAGCATGCTTTGATGTGTTTTGGTGGCTGGGTACCCCGGAGGGACCCAGCCATGGGAGGATCGACCATCGGAACCGACAGACAAGGATCCATCAGAAGATCGCCTGAGCTCAGGGGATCGACTGATGGATGCACTTGATTCGTCAAAGCATGCCGAAGCGCAGGCCCTGCGGTTGAGCATGCTTTGACATGTTTTAGTGGCTGGGTACCCCGGAGGGACGCAGTCACATAGATTTTTTTCGCCCAGAGAAGAAAATTGCTCTTTTATTGACCATGTGGTGGCCGTCTGCCGAGAGGCAGACAGCCGGGGTGGAGCCGAAACCCACACTCGTCCCCTCGCCGAGTGTGGATCCAGACAGGTCAGCAGATCTCTCTCCTCCGGGCTGCTCGTTTCAGGAACGCTTCGAAGCCTGACGAGGGTTCTTAGCGGCCTGAGACTGAGCTAACGGCGCCACCTTCTTGCGAGAGCTCGACCGCAAGGCTGGTTTAGGTGCAGGACCAGCCTGTGGCGGGCCCTGAGCCGGTCTGGAAGGCGGTCGTCCTCGGCGTAAAACAGGCGGAGGCTGCTGCCTCGGGGGTGCGGGCCCGGGGGGCGGCGCCCGACGAGGCAAGATGTGTTTGATAGCCTCCGTCTGTTTCTTCACTGCGGAGAACTGCTGTGCAAATTCCTCGACAGTGTCGCCAAAGAGACCAGCCTGAGAAATGGGGGCGTCAAGAAAGCGAACCTTCTCAGCGTCCTTCATTTCCGCCAGATTCAGCCAAAGGTGGCGCTCCTGGACCACCATAGTGGACATCGCCCTCCCCAGAGCCTGCGCCGTGACCTTCGTAGCTCGTAGAGCATAGTCAGTCGCCGAGCGCAGATCCTGCAAAAGCTCTGGTTTGGGAACACCCTCGTGCAACTCGCTAAGAACCTTGGCCTGATAGACCTGCAGGACGGCCATAGCGTGAAGGGCGGACGCAGCTTGTCCAGAAGCAGCATAAGCCTTCCCCACGAGAGCGGAAGAAGCCTTACATGCCCTGGACGGGAGTTTTGGGCGGTCCCGCCAGGTGGCGGCGGTCTGCGGGCAAAGATGCACCGCGATCGCACGCTCCACGGCGGGAACCTCCGTATACCCCTTCGCTGGACCTCCATCGAGGGTGGTGAGAGAGGAAGAACCGCTAAGACGCGTTCTGGCTGAAAAAGGAGCCTTCCACGACTTAGTCAGTTCCTCATGTACTTCCGGGAAGAAAGGAACTGGGGTAGAACGTGGCCGAGAACCACGGTCGTTACCCAGATACCAATCATCCAGCCGTGAGCGCTCAGGATGGGGCGGAGACTTCCACTCAATCCCGATTGCTTTGGCCGCCCGTTCGAGCATGGCCGCCATTTCCGCGTCTGCTACTGACTGAGAACCCGCCCCCGCAGCGGGTGCCTCAGATAGCGCGTCTGCTTCAGATGGCTGCCCACTCTCCGATGCTGCAGACACTTCTTCCTCCCCCGCAGGAGCCCCGAATAACCAATCCAACCCGTACTGAGACGAGTTTTCAAAGTCATCCGAAAGTTCGACCGGCAGACACACAGAGCGCGAGGGACGCGGGGAATTACCCGGCGAAACGCTCGCGCTCTCTCGCTCTTCATCAACACGCGCCGCGGCAGCCTCGTACCCGGAAGTAGAAGGACGAGCCGCGGTAGCGGTTGATGCGAGCCGCGGTCTTTTAGTAAAGAACGCGACTCGCGAACGAAGTGTGCTGAGGGGCATGTCCTCGCAAGCAGGACATCCGCCCTCGCCGAACGCTGCTTCAGCATGGTCACGACCCAAACATTGAAGACAGAGCTCGTGCCGATCGTTTTGGGAGAGAAAGAAGCCGCAACCAGAAGGACACGGAAGGAAAGGCATAGTAAACACACAAACCCACCGTGTCTGCACTCTTTTAGAGAAATTTGCTCTTTAGATTTTATTAAGAGGAAATCTGCTCTTCAAGATTCGCCGTCGAAGCACCCAGGGGACTCTCACTGCTACTGCGTTCGAGAAGGAAGAGACCGCTGCCCGTGCCGTAGATCCAACGACGAGAGAGGTGAGTAACGCTGCTTCTCAATGAAGAGACGCTGCATTCGGCTCCGAAGAAACAGAACAATGAGTGTTGCCTAGCCCCCCCCTCTTATGCCCGGATCTCCGGGGCGGAGCGGGCTATGCAAATACTGCATACCAATTCTCATTGGCCTTTTCTCAAAGCTGTCAGAGGTATTCGGGCTCTCAAGAGCGACCCCCCCCTAGTCGTCACTTCGACACAACGTCGAACGTGAACGACAGACGGGGAACTGAAGTTACACCGTAACTTTGTTGTAATTACAGTATACCTATTTAATACATCCATGTAGGTATAAGGGAATAGCATGCGATATTTGGGAAATAACGGGGGTAATAACCTGTGAATTTTTTTTTTTATTATACTGTAGCCTATCATTTATAACTAGGCTATTTAAAACTAAGGGCTACTATAATTAGGCTACATCGTATGGTACAGTGTACTGTATATGGCCTAAACAACAGTCTTATGTTGTGAATATGATTTAAAAAGACGATGTACTTTTCATAATTTTATATTAATGTTTTTTACAGGCCTAGATAGACTATTTCTTATAGCGTAGCTACATATTTAATTTTAAAGGATACAAGAGGGTAATCAATAAGCTTTCATAAGGTAAGGAGACATGTGAATGATAAATTATAAACTAAACTCATTTCACTGGATGTCTAGTTTTGTTGTGAAATCTCCATCATGTATCCTTTAATATTAAATATGTAGCTACGCTATAAGAAATAGTCTATCTAGGCCTGTAAAAAACATTAATATAAAATTATGAAAAGTACATCGTCTTTTTAAATCATATTCACAACATAAGACTGTTGTTTAGGCCATATACAGTACACTGTACCATACGATGTAGCCTAATTATAGTAGCCCTTAGTTTTAAATAGCCTAGTTATAAATGATAGGCTACAGTATAATAAAAAAAAAAATTCACAGGTTATTACCCCCGTTATTTCCCAAATATCGCATGCTATTCCCTTATACCTACATGGATGTATTAAATAGGTATACTGTAATTACAACAAAGTTACGGTGTAACTTCAGTTTACTTACATAGTTCTTTGCGGGTTAATTGTCAGTTTTATTACCCCCTTATTACCCGAACGTAACATATTGTTCCCTTATACCTACACGTACGTTCTTTATAATTACACAGTAAGTACACCGTAAATGCTTTATACTTACATAGTTCTTTGCAGGTTAATTATCAGTCTTATTACCCCCTTATTACCCGAACTTAACATATTGTTCCCTTATACCTACACGTACGTTCTTTATAAGTACGCTGTAAGTTCAGCATACTTACATAGTTCTTTGCGGGCTGTAATTTAAAGCGTTACCCAAAATTTTAATTTTGGGGTTTTAACGGGACTTCAAAGTAAAGACCTGATTATTTCAGGAGCCTTGTCACAAGTCCATTGTTGTTGAATGTCTGTGCTACTTTGGCTATATTTTCACACTTAAAACAATACAAAAATTTGGTATTCCTCTTGTACTATTGTCCTCTTTTATGCTAAGAAATAAGTCACCTGGCAAGTGTTTTTTTTTTTTACTTTCAGGAGGGTGTACTCATTTTTGCAACGCAACATTTCATCACTTTGATAAGAAAATCTTATTTTTCTGAATAAGTTTGACATTCTTCTTTGGTAATTGATCAAGCAGGCTTGTTGGAGAATTATATCTCCAAAGAACTCTAACATGTCTTCTAATTAAAGAGTAATTGCTGAATTGGGGTGTAATCATTTATGCTGTGCACTGTGTATATATATATATATATATATATATATATATAACAATAAACTAGGGATGGGCAACTTCAGTGTTCTGTAGCTGCAAAAATGTCCTGCCAGTGTCCTGCTAAGTTTAGCTCCAACCCTAATCAAAAACATCTAAAGAAGCTAATCAATGTCTTTAAGATCACTAGAAAGTTACAGGCAGGTGTGTTTGATTAAAGTTGGAGCTAAACTCTGCAGGACACCGACCCTCCTAGACTGAAGTTGGCCAGACTGTCCTAGATGTGTTTGTTTTTCTTCAGAAGACATTGATTCATCAACTGGGGTCAAATGGATTACCATTGTGTTGCCTTTTTTTAAGAGTGAACTTTGGAGGTTCCATATGCTTAAAAACTAGGGCTGTCAAACGATTAATCGCGATTAATCGCATCCAAAATAAAAGTTTATGTTTACATACTATGTGTTTACTTTGTATATTTATAATGTACTTATAAATACACACACATACATGTATATATTAAAACAAAATATTTATATGTATTTATATTTATACCTGTTTACAATTTAGATTATAAATAAATATAAATATTTTAGATATAAATCAAAAATATTTTTCCTTATTATATACATGCATGTGTGTGTATTTTTATATACATAATAAATATACACAGTACACCAATATATTGTATGTAAACATAAACTTTTATTTTGGATGCGATTAATCGCGATTAATCGTTTGACAGCACTATTAAAAACTATTTATTTCTTTATTCATCTGAAGAAAGAAAGTCATACACATCTTAAAGGGGCGAGTAAATGATGAAAGAATTTTCATTTTAGGTTGGAGTAGGATTGTTCACCCAAAAATGAAAATTCTGTCATTAATTACTCTCATGTGGTTACAAACCCGTCAGACCTTCGGAACACAAATTATACAGATTTTTTTTTAATGAAATCAAAGAGCTTTCTAATACTGCATAGGATGGGACTTCATCAAGTGAAGGTGTTACAGGTTTGGAACAACATGAGAGTGAGTAATTAATGACAGAATTTGGGTGAACTAACCCTTTAAATGCTTTTCTGAAAAATAACGTAATTGGTATTGTGCAGGACACCCAGCATCCAACCGTATTGTGGAAGACTTTTGCAATTATACGATCTAAATAGTCTATGATTCACACAGGAAATCGTAAACATGTGGCTTTCTCCAAAGTCCTGTTAAAACAAGTCAGTTTTTACTTGGCAGCCATATTCTTAACGCCCACAGGAAGCTATTTCCAGCTTTGCAAGTTCAGCTCATATTTACTTGAATGGGGAAAGACAGAAATCTCTGCAACAGTTTGTTGAAATTACATTTAAGTGACATATTTCAAACTAAGAATCAAATCTTGAGAACAACAGTATCATAAAATGTGCTTATGATTTCTTCTATTTATATATGTACTATACAAGTATCTCTGCTTTAGTCTCTGCTTTCTCAAACAGACAGGTTCATCCTTTGCATCAATTCATTTACTAGTTAGAAAATTATATTAAGCTGTTGTTATATCCACTTTTTTCTTTAATGCAGATGTAAGCCTATGGATGAAACTTCCAGTTCATTAGCCGCTATAGGAAAATAATGAGAAGAATAACAATGTGCAGTAAATGTGATATTTGCACTATAAACCAGTGTGCTCATAATTAAGATAATACATTAATAATACAGTAAGACACACCAATTTGCAATATCAAGCAGCAAAACAAGCTGTTGGATGGCCTATAAAATTTACAAATGGCTGCCCAAGTTATTAGTGCTATTGGTATGATATGAACAAAATATTTAAAACATAGTTACAGCTTATGCATCCTAGGTCCTGTTTAACAGTATTTCTCACTACCGATCAGAAATACAGTATTTCCATTTATGTAACATCTACCCTAGTAGAGACCTAATGGCATTCTATGGTATGGATTCTCCAGCTGTTATTAGTCTGAATACAGAGTGAGAAAGAAAGAAAGAAAGAAAAAAAAAAAATATATACAAATTATAGGTTTTGTGGAAATGAGCATTAAACCAAAGCAAATAATACGGAAAAGTACAGTTTAAAAGTCCCCACACTTGACACTTTAGAAAAAAACATTTTATTTACATTTACAGCATGTACCGTATGAACTACAATCTCTGGTATTTTATATATATTTTTTTATGGTTAACGCTTAGTTAGCTGTATCCCCATACAGTAGCATTATGAATTGATCAGCAAATGTGTAGTTTGACAGAAATATTATTGGTTATTTTTCAATAACAGTTCTTGTAGAAATATGTCAATAAAGAGACATTCTCTTGCCAAAAAAACACTTCAGTTCAGCATAGAAATCTAAAATGAGTTACCAATAACAAACAAATCACAAGAAGAAAACAAAAGAGAATCCGCTTAGTCCAACACCACAGATTTTCTATGTAGGCCATGTAGGTATCAATGATCTAGTCATAGTAGCTTCTGTAACTGATGCAGTGCTCAGGAACTCTGAAGCAGATTGGAGCAAGCTAGCATTCATATACAGACCCTCTGAAAACAGAGACATTTTAGTCTTTTTTTCAACAGCACAATGCTGTTTTTTTCTACTGTCCCAATTTATCCCACCTATTATGTACAATAAAAATGGTAGGAACATTTTTTTAATTGGATACAAAAATGAATGACTTAAAAAACACATATGCTGGGAAGCAACAGTTTTTCCTTTATGAAATGCTTAACGTGGTTACAATTCATCTTCCATATATGAACAGCAATGAGACCGAAAGTAAAACTCTGCTGCCACCAAAAATTAAATATAAAAGGAATTATGTAAGATAAAATACGTTTTCTTAAATCCTGTCACATTCAGTAGACGATTCTGTTAATTCAATGCGAAAATGTAAGATTAAAACCTTACATTCACAATGTTATGTGATGAATTCCCTGCTGGCAAACACATCTATTCAAAATGAAACTTGTCAGCGCATGTGATGAATTAGAGGTATATACTTCATGTACCGTTCTGATGCCTTTGACATATGAACCTATTAGGTTTACTTCAGCAGTTGACCGGTGAGACCAGTATCACATCCTCTTATCATGCCATCCAAAATGATTAAAAGAGGGGGGATGAAACACCACACATCAGCTTTTATCAACACTGAGAAACGTTTTGAGAAAGCAATACACAAGCGGGTGAAAAACAGAGTTTCATGGTAGGACATATAAAAACACAATCCTTTGCACGTATGGACATAGACACATTCGCACACTCATCATCATCATGTTAGGTGAGGTATGCAGTTGCCAGTCAAATAAACCGTTTCAGAAAAAAAGCGATTTTTCAAATACAGAACTGAATGAATGAACATTTTATAGACAAATAATAACTCATGGTATATGGCAGATACAACACAAACATATAAAAGCACACATACACAGTAAAAACCAGTTTACAAATCACCTCTATTGAAATAATGCAGTTCTCAAACAAACACTGGGCTGCACTCTGATTTTGTCCAGTGTGTTTTTTTTCCCACTAGGTCATTGGTTTCCATAGTGACATTAGCAGGCTATTTTTATTTCATTATTTATTTCCTCATAGCCATTTTCGTCTGAAACTCGCACAGCAAACAATCTTAGAAATCATGTTCCCTTGTCCTCAGCCACTCAGGGTTATTTCATACCTTGCATTTATTAACATACTATTATATCCCACACACGTGGTATTGGGGCTATTATAGTACTAGCCTGATGTTCAGTGATGTATAGAATTCATTTTTTTTAATTTATGGGTTGCTGGCTTTTAGAGTTATAAAAAGATTTATAGATTTTGTGAAAAAATGCTGAATTTCCAGTGCCACATTATAGATAGTACCTTGACTTTAGGACTTTAATTCAAGGCAATTACACAAACCCATTTTCTGAATTGAAGTTAATTGATGTGTGTTGCATAAACTTAGCCTCTATGATAAAACAGTGTCTTAAGAACTAGTCTGACCAACTAGCAGGTAGCCAAGGGGTAATCATTCTTATTTTTGGATTCAACTTATTCACCATTTTTATGTAACTGAATTTTTAAAATGATTAAAAAAAATTAGCTTTTAAGACTAGTACCTTTTACGCAACCGACCCCAGAACACTGGCTTCTATAAATACTAGAAATGTTTCCTATCCCACAAGCTGCATTTGCAGCATAATCCAGGCTCTGACAATGAAAGCTTTCCCTTTTTTTGTTCAGTAACAGGATTTTTCATGGGGAAATGTAACCATTTATACACCTCTCTAGATCCGCGCCATCCATCAGGCCCACCATTCATATCTAAGTGCTCCATGCAATTTAAAGTCTGCTGTTTTCAGTGGACAGTTTTTGTTTTCAGCGTCTCAAAAAATGAAAACACATTGGTGCAACGGGATGTAATATGCCACAAATAAAAAAAGAAAAAATAGAAAAAGAAAAAATCCCACACAACTCTCTTGCAGTTACCTTAATTCTACCAACACATGAAAGCAAACCATTCATTCCCCTAGATTACAAAATGTAGAAATGAAAAAGAAAGAAGTAGATATTAATCTTTTTTGTCTTGTGATTTCATGATTCAGTCACTTCACATATCTTTAAATAAATAAGATTTGTAAAGACACTTGTTAAAATAATTATACATACACCCTGGCTCTCGCTGACATTGCTGAAGGTCTTAATACACACCGTCATCTTCATTACGACAGCGTGTCCCAACCAAAATTTAAACAGCATTAGTAGTTCAGTTCATCTGATATGGTCAAATTTGCGTCTCCTGCACGTTATCCTTTGAGCTGGCTTGGATTAGTAAAGGTTCATGCACTGAACTATGCAGCGAGCTGAGAGCGGACACATGGTTATAAGCAGTTTTGTACGAGTTATAGTGGTTGTAGTGGTCATGCTCCAAGGAAGGAAGAGTCAGGTGACTCTCCATGGCCGGAACCCTCGTCAGCTCCTCGTGTACGCTGATGATCTCGATGGTGCGGGGCGGCCCATCGTGATCCTGCTGGTGGTGCTGCTTGCGCATCTTGTAGAATATTATGAGCATGACGGCCGCCATGAGTGTGATGGCAACAAAGCAGCCAATGATGATCTTGGTGGTTTTCATCACCTCCTCCAAACCATTGAGAGCGCCGTCAATGTCTATGTCAGTCACGGGAATGGTGTACGCTCTCTCGGTGGCAATAGGTGTTCCCCTTGTGGTTGAGGAGGACGCCCAGCCGAAAGAAGGCTGCACAGGTGTCCTACTCTCCCCATCGATAGAGGTTTCAATTGTCTCTACAGTGACCGTAGTGAAGTAACTAAAGCCGCTGTTGTCAACGGACGTCACGTTGAGGACAGCAGAGGCGGAAATGTTGCCTAGCATGTTGGTTACGATGCAAGTGTAGGTTCCGGTGTCCTGGATGGTGACGTTGGTGAAGTTTAACGTTCCGTCGTTTTGGACGGAGATGCGCATTTTGAGCGCCCCATGCGTTATGATGGAGCCATTTGGTGTTAGCCAGCTGACCGAGGTCACTGAATTCGTCCGACACTTGAGCTCTGCCGCCATTCCTTCAGTCAAATTGAGGTCAGCAGGCGGCTCGACGATAACGGGCGCGTAGCACTGAAAGTAGCTCTGGTCTAGCTCGCCGATGTAGCGCCCCTTGAGGCTGGGAGGGGAATTGCAGCGGGCGCAGCAGCTGGTGTTCGTCGGCACGGTCTCTCTCAGCCACCAGCTCAGCCAAAGGATGTCACAGTTGCAGTTCCAGGGATTGTGATGCAAATGCACTCGCTGCAGGTGGTGCAAAGGCGTGAAGAGATCGTGGGGCAAAAAGGTAAGGTTGTTGTGAGCCAGGTTGAGCTCTCGCAAAGAGTGCAGGTCGTCGAAGGAGTTCCGCTCTATGGTTTGGACTTGGGCGTGCATCATCCACAGCTTCTGAAGATGGACGAGACCCTTAAAAGAATTGGGTTGGATGACGGTGAGCTGGTTCCCGGACATCTCCAGCTCGTCTAAGCGAATCAAGGGCTGAATATTGGGGACCTCTTTGAGGTTACACATGCCCAGATTCAGGTAGCGAAGGTTACTCAAGCCCTGGAATGCTCCGCTCGAAATGTAGGAGAGACGTTTCAGCTCTCCTAAGTCCAACCGCCGCAGGGAGGGCAAGCGACTGAAGGCATCAGACGGTATGCTCTCAATAGGGTTATTCCTAAGCCACAGCTCTTTCAGTTTTGATAGATACTCAAAGGCGCCATTTGGGATGGTCGTGAGACGATTGTCAAAAAGCTCCAGAGTGTTAAGGCTGGTCAGCCCGTTGAAGGCGCCAATCTCAATGTTGCGGATGTGGTTTCTGCTAAGCTGAAGAATCTCAAGGTGTCGCAGATGCTTGAAACTGTCTACTTTGATGACCTGGATCTGATTGTCCTGAAGGTTTAGATACCGTGTGTTAGTGGAGACGCCGTCAGGGACATCCTTCAGACTTCTGCGTGTGCAGATGACCTTACTAAACTGATTACTGCAGGAACATACGGAAGGACAGGTTTGAGCTCGTACCAATCCGGCGACGACAAGCAACTGCAGGGCTAAAAGCAGGAGAAACAAGGGGTCAAACCAAGCCCCTTTCCATCTAGGACCTCTCAACATCTGGCGCTGATGGTAAGAGGTCATCTTGTTCAACATTCATAATTTAATGCCCGCTGATTTTCTCTCCCCAAACATTTATAGGCAGTCTGAAAAAGAGGAAAGAGGAAAATAAATCTGTTAGCAAAGTATGTCATGTTGAGTTGTCAGTGTAGCATGATGACAGTCAAACAGAACATCAAATTCCGCTGATGTTCTGCAATTTATCAAGAACATTCTTCTGTCAAATGGAAATGCGTGTACATTTCTGATTTTCTGATGATGTCAAAGGAAAACAAGCATAGCTGTTTAGGCAATACATATGTGAAATAGAGTTTTTTTCCAATGTGATTGATGAATTGTGCATCATTACTGTCACAGCTGTTAAATGAGCCTGCACATAGAAGCACACATCACAAAAATTCAAAGAGTAAGTGACTCAAGGATGACATTTTTTGATTTCTTTCTAGCAGACCTGAGCTTTTTTTAAAATACTTTTTGCAATTAACACAGTTAACACAAAACTGTTTTAGTTAGTTTCAGAAGTGAATAATGACAATTTCTTAGGAAAAACAAAAACAATGTGATGTTACTGTAATGCTTAAAACCAAGACATTTTTGTACATTTGTTTCATTTACCTTGAGTGTGAAATTCCCTAAACCACTCCTGAATCTTTTATGCTATGCAGTAAAAATGAGATATATGGAAATCATGTCACAGCAAGCTGTCAGAGGGGTGGATTAAGGTGCAGACAGGTCCATCACTGGGCATACCTAGGAGATAAGGATGTGTGTTTGGCTTGTATTTTCAGCGCTATGTGCTTGCACATGCTATGAAGATACATAGCATCCGAATTGTCAAAACCCACAAGAAATGTGCCACTGCTACAGCACACGCTAAATTTAAAATCCCTTCACCCTGCAAGCCTCTGCTCTCATTACCTGCTCAAGTGTTCTTTATGAAAAATAAGATGTCTTATTACCTAGCTGTTTGCAAATAGGTTACTATAATCAGTATTGTTATAAGTAATGAGAGAGAAATAAAATGAGAGAGACTTTCAGGCAATTGTGTATCTTGAAATACATAGAAATGCTTCCATTCAAGCAAGCTATGTTATAATTACTCTCATAGTCTCTTAACACAGTAGGACATGAAATAAAGTATGAGACAGAGAGGTTTCCGATCAGTAAGTTGCATGACACCAATAACGACAACAACCTCAATGCATGAGTGGGCTGTATGTAAGATATTATACAGTAAATAAATGTTGCAGATGATTGTGAGCTTGGCTTTTGTCAGTATTAGATTAGTCTGCTGTTAGAAGCAGTCT
The DNA here is from genome assembly GCA_033026305.1 of Cirrhinus molitorella. Lineage (NCBI taxonomy): Eukaryota > Metazoa > Chordata > Actinopteri > Cypriniformes > Cyprinidae > Cirrhinus > Cirrhinus molitorella. The sequence continues at coordinate 33,808,637 of CM065118.1, read as the reverse complement.
GAATCCAGACAGAAAAATATCACATACTTTGTCAGTGATGATCAAGTCTCAGTCTCCTTAGAATAAAATTAATGATTCAATTTGAATTATTCGTCTTTCTTGTCTGTGATATCCTATTATACTATGAAACGTCTCGGATGGTCTCACTGTGCATCTGTGCTGCTGATCATCTCATAAAATTGTTAAAACTCAGGCCTCTGATTGATTTAGTCACAGTGAGACGTTAATCTCGCTAGTAGGCAATGAATGTTAGCTAGCAGCAGCAGTAATTGACACCTTACTGTGAGAAGCTGAGAGAACTTCCAATGGACGCACATTTAATGGGATGCGTGAGGTAATCAGGGCATGTCCTGGCAGGGGCCTCTTTTTCATTACCAAAAATAACCAAGGAATTTACAGAGGCACACACTAATCTCTCAGGTATTGATTGAGTGATTAGCTCGAGGCCTGCATCAAAAATCGGAGACATGAGAATTAGTCTCAAAACGTAAAACTAACATTTTCTTGTCATTAATTACATAATAGCAGTCCACACATCTTCCTACAAGCACAAGTATAAAACAGCAAGTCGTAGGCAGTCATTAAGTTTTCTGACACACACTTAAGATGACATTTTCACAATCTTCACATTCAGAATCACATGTATTTGACATATTTCAAACCAGTCTCTAATTGTGCAAGGGCGTCATTATACACTCAGAAAAAAAGATAGAAAACTGTCACTGAGGACGGTTCTAATATGTACCATTTAGGGGTAAAATTGTAATATGTACCTTACTGAGAGTGTATGTTGTTATTTACTAAGCATTTATTAGCAGAAGTTACAGTTAAAGTCAGAGGGATCGTACAAAATGCATGTTATTTTTCATTTAGTACTGATCTGAATAAGATATTTCACATAAAAGGCATTTCCATATAGTCCACAAGAGAAAATAATAGTTGAATTTATAAAAATGACCCTGTTCAAAAGTTTACAATCACTTGATTCTTAACACTGTGTTACCTCAATGACCCACAGCTGTGTTTTCTGTTCTGTTTAGAAATAGTTGTTCATCATGAGTCCCTTGTTTGTCCAGTTGAAGGACATTTTTGTCCTGTTTTTCAGAAAAATCCTTCAGGCCCCACAAATTCTCTTTTTTTTCAGCATTTTTGTGTAGTTGAACCCTTTCCAACAGTGACTATGATTTTGAGATCCAACTTTTTTTTTTTTACACTGAGGACAACTGAGGGAATCATATGCAGCTATTACAGAAGGCTCAAACGCTCACTGATGCTTCAGAAGGAAACACAATGCATACGTTTTTGAAAATCAGGGTAAATTTAACTTATATTGTCTTCTGGGAAACATGTAAGTGTCTTCCGATGCTTCTGAAGGGCAGTACTAAATGAAAAAATATGATATTTAGGCAAAACTGTACAATATCTTCATTCTATTCAAAAGTTTACACCCCCGGCTCTTAATGCATTGTGTTTCCTTCTGGAGCATCAGTAAGAGTTTGAACCTTCTGTAATAGTTGCATATGAGTCACTCAGTTGTTCTCAGTGAAAAGATGGATCTCAAAATCATACAGTCATTGTTGGAAAGAGTTAAAATACACAAAAATGCTGAAAAAACCAAAGACATTGTGGGACATGAAAGATTTTTCTGAATAACAGTGGGCAGTTTAACTGTTCAGGACAAACAAGGGACTCATGAACAACTATCACTAAACAAAAATAGCTGTGGATCATTCAGGTAACAGCACAGTATTAAGAATCAAGTGTAAGTTAACTTTGAACATGGGTCATTTGTATAAATTCAACTATTCACTTGTGGACTATTATGTAAACATCTTTTATGTGATCTTATTCAGGTCAGTACTAAATAAAAAGACATGCATTTTGTACGATCCCTCTGTTGGTAAAATAATTAACATTTTGCAGATTCTGCAAGATGTATGTAAACTTTTGACTTTTATGGAAGATATAAATATGCTGCAGGAAAAAAAAAATCAAATATCAGTTGATGATATTTGCATAATATTTTGTCTTTGAAAACGGCTACCATTTCCTATAGGAATCAATACTTTTTTTTTTAAACACAAGCAATAGCAGCATTTTAATAAACCTAAGCAATTTCATAATTATTCGAACGCATACACAAGGCTTGTCCTTGCTCTTTGCTGCTGATGATGAATCTTGAGAGTGAGGCGCTAATTTAATGCATTTTGACTGAATTTTCCCTGCAGTACACTTTCCAAAGCCTGCATATTCCTTGAGGTCTCTTATGCCAATCAAATTAATTACTTTAGTGCTCCACAGATAAAGCTTTAACGCATATAAAATAACACACACCAACACACACACACACACACACAAATAAATAAAGATGAAGTTGATATTTGATGAAGTTGAACGTTATTTATAACGTCCAAGATGAATATAATAAAGCGACACCAGCATAAAAATCTAATAAACATTGTGTTTTTTCAGCTTTTTTGCACTAATTCATTTTAATATTGTCTCAAACAGACAACCTGCTCTTGCTCAAACATTATGTTCACATGAGTGCTACAGTCTAAGCCCATTCGCAATCAAAAAGCACGGCTGAAAGAGTCCTGTAAGTTCACTGGTGGCTGTAACTTGTTCTCAATCATTCTCTGCACTTTTACTTCAGAGTCAATCCGATAACCCTTTGAAATGCTAAGACATCTGAGAGATGAACTTATTTTGATTTAGAGGTTAAATGAGTGGACTGGCAAATGATGAATGTTTCTTTTTTTATCAGCTCCTGTAGGACACTGGGAGGGACACTGCTTAAAGTCATTATACCAACTGCACTCTATTGCACTATTACTCTATTGCTATTATTATCTCCAGATTACAAAATAAATATTTTAAAAACAAATAAACACAGCTCATAATGATCTGAATGATTAACTGAGATTGTATTTCTAGCAGGGTTATGTATTTGGTGGTAAATCAGCCAACTAATATTCAAATAATCTTAAAGCTTATCCTTGCGAGCAATCCTTCGGTACACTGTGCTCCTCTGTTTGCTATCTCAGTAAATCTCTGTTTCCTACATTGAGGACACCAAGGGTCTCCACAAGGACATCGATCGATTCAGTGTTATACAGGAATATACATCCAAATGCCGTCAAGTCATGGTTGTGTTATGAGTACAAAGTGCACTAAACAAATGTGCACCTAATAAAAAGGGTGTGAAATATTTTACGCTTTCAACTATGGTAAATGGTATGTGCATGATTTCTCTTTTGCATTTTTATTGTTGGGGTTAGAGGCAACATAAAATTGCATGAGCAGTTATTAACTAAATCTAAATATTATGTAAAAACACAAATACACAGCACAGTGTTGTGGAGTGTGCTCTGCTTATTTGCCCTAGAAGTATAAAAGGACAAACCAAACAACACGCTAAAGTGAGTTCTCAGGAGACACTGTGTTGGCTCCTCAGGACCTGGAAACAATGGCTTACAGAAAGGATTTTGCTTATGGGATGCCTGCCAAGGTCTTTACTTAAATGGGGAGACTGTGTTGAAGCCAAAGCAGAGGCTTTACAAATGGAAGCCCTCCATTTACATTTACAAAGACTGAAGTGCACAATAAGTACATGTCATGTTCACCTTGAGTACACAATAACATTAAACAATGGGATAAAACTGACATTTCATTCTGAAAGAGTGTGATTTCAAAGTAATTATGAAAAGTATGATCCTTCTGCAATCTTTTTCACGCTTATTAAAATTATTGCAATGATTCAGCTCAAAACAATCAAACCAAACTCTCTTACTGCATTAAACAACAGGGTATATGGTATTAAATACACAATTAAATCCAGCATCTGAACATCAGTATATTCTAAAGAGAGTGATGCACATCTTTCAAATGATCGAAGCCCTATCCTACCGGTGTTTAAACAAGTAAAAAATCAATAGCTTACTTGCCTCTTAGAAGGGCTTTTCAAGCAGTTTAGCTGGAGAAAATAGATACAAAACGAGGGAGTAATGCAAATTACTCCCACATAGATCTTCCTCAGCTTCCTCTACGCATCCAGTAGGAGTCTTAGGCTGTAAAGTCATTTAGACTGAAGCATCTATGGCCAGGTATAATCGCCATAATCATTGGATTGTGCCAAAATAACTTATGCTGCCTCCATTATCATAATGACACTGATGAATAATCAGATGAAATGGCCGTAATCACTCTTTTTTTTCCCCTCGCTCTTCTCTGGCTGTGTGGGTGGATCAGGCTGTAGGGAGATTTTGTCCATAGATCTAATGTTCCCACCAAATACGTCTAAAACCAAAATTTTATAATGTTACTAATAGTGTTGCAGTACTCAAGACCATTTTTTGAAGGTTTCGATCTTGTCAGAGGGCATCGACCACGTTTGCACTTGGTCTTGTCTTGGTCTCAGACTAATACACAACACGGTTTTCAAAGTTGTCAGATCGCTGTTCTTTTCACACTACATGACTGTTCATGAAGCTGCTGTGGTTTGCACATTACATGACGGATTGGCAGCCATGGGTTACACATTACATCATATTTCACTATAGGAAGAATCCCAGACAGTCTTGTTTACAAAGCGCATACGCTAGAAGAAATTTGTAAAAAAAAAAAAAAATCTAAGTTTTCTCTGTGCTGATATTCAGTGGAAAAAAAGAAAAACAGAAAAAAAAACTTTCACCTGTATGCTGCTCGTTTATTGGCTGTATGTCATAGCTGGTGTCATTTTCAGTCATAACACAGGCTCAGAAACAGATTCCTAGGCATCTGAAACACATTGCACTTAGATTGCCTCTTTGATAATTCACACTATGCAATCTTCACTGATGCTAATGACCAGCGATTTACCATAGATTTAGTGCATTTATAAATCTTAAAAAAAACTGTCAGAGAGCGAAAACTGACCTTAAATCATCCAGTGTAAACCCAGTTTAAGAGGATTTAGGATTTTATTTCAAATCACAAAACTGCCGGTGCACTGTCTGATTTGTTTGTTAACATCATTACTGTGACTGGATACAAAACTTACTTTAATTGCTAATTAGATTTTCAATTATTACTGTTGGGCTAAATAAATTACCGGTGGTGACATTTTGGTTATATTTTTAACACCAAATTTAAAATTCAAGATACGATTACAAAAAAAAAAAAACAATTGTATGAGATCATGTTTATATATATATATATATATATATATATATTCTAACATATGATGTAATTAAGCTTTATCACTTAACATGTTACAATTAGGTTCATTAGTTAACATGAATTAAGAAAGAATACTTCTACAGCATTTATTAATCTTAATTTCAACATTTACTGATGCATTATTGAAATCAAAAGTTGTGCTTGTAAATAGTTAATGCACTGTCAATTACTGTAACATGAACTCAATGAACTGCATTGTTGTTCATGTTAGTTAATACCTTAATGTAAAGTATTACCAATTAAGCAATATCACAAAAGCAAGAGAGCTGTTTTCGCAAACCAGCATGAGTGCAAATGTGATACTGATTTTACACAAACATTCAGTAAACAAGAACAGTTTTTATGCCAACAAAAACCCATAGCAGAACTGTGTACTTCCAAGCAACACACAGCAGTGTTTTGTTACTGAATGAATCAGCTTTTTTGAACAAATCGGTTGAATAAATGATTCTGTGACTCACTCATTATGTGATTTACCCAACCTGCTGCTGGTTTTAGTTTCATATTAGCTATACTTACTTTCCATCATATTTCTATCCACCTTATTTTCCCTATATGAGCGAGTGTGGCCATTTGTAAATTTTATGGCTCTGGTTTCCAGTCTCATCCACGTCTAGCTATTTTTAACTGTATAAAACAGCTCATTTTGCTGCTTGATATTGCAAATTGGTGTGTCTTACCATATTATGTTATAACATAACATTTAGGTGGTAAATGTGGATCTCTTAGATGAGTTGAAGGAGTTCTGGTCTGCTTTATTGTCTTGTCTTGGTCTCAGTTTAGGTGGTCTTGACTGCAATCCCTTTATGGGATCCTACTAACATTCATCTACTTATCTAGCCTTTAATTATATGTTCATGTAATTACTATTGATATTTGATCATTTCATTAGTTTTGCAGCTTTTAATATCATTACTAATAGTATCAATCTGATGAACCTGTTAAAGCAACTACCTCAGAATTATCATTAGCTCAGCCCCAGATACCCTTGGGCCTTCAGACGAGAGCTCAAACTTTCAAGAGTTTAAGTCTGCGGAGATAAACACAGGCACAAACACACAGAGAATCACTTGCAATTTAATTGTTTTTCCTCTGGCCTATTAAATCAAGAAAATGAAATTGCAATCATTACTTGTAAGCATGTTAGCAACCCTCACTTGGGAAATTATGACCTTCCACAGTTAATTTAGTCACCTATTTATATTCACAGCAAAAAGAGAACTTGCATTCTCTAATGAACAACACTCAACTCTGCAATACTACAGGGAAACTCACACTTATAGATGAGTTACAGATATTGACTTAAATCAAATCTGCTGTCTATATTTACGGCCGGTTGCTAAATCATTAGAGGACCCCATGCCGATAGTCAGTTTTATGGTCTTGCGATGGCCTTAAATATTGACCGGAATCATTTAACCATGAGATATGGCATGTACTGTCCTACAGAAGGCTATTTGGATTTGCTGGAGAATAGACGGTGCAGTGCTGTATTAAGCATGTGACTGCAAAATTCAGGCGGAGGCAGCAGCAGTGGGGGGTAATTCATTGGCTGTGGGATGGCGCACCCCCATGTTTCCTGATGTCGTGAGGGCCTTGTTAGCAAAAATATTGGTGCACTTTTAAACTGTCAGGACTTCTGCCAAAAACACATCCCACAGCACTGCAGCAGGTTAGTGGGAAAAAAAGCTGGTTAGTGAAGATTTAATCTCCATCTTGATCATATTCTTGCACTGAAACCATAACGCCATAGGAAATGAAACTAAAGCACGTATGGCACTGTTGCGCCAGTTAACGCGTTTACTGAAAGCAGCTTTCGACAAATTGATGTCACTGCGGCACCGAATATTTCTGTGTAGCTATTCTGAACACACTACGTGGGAACATCAGGACTTTATCAGATTTGCACATATAATGGCATTAGTCATCTTCATCACAATAGACCCTAGCAGATAATCTTTCAGAGCGGAAGTGTTCGAACGACTCGTATGTGGTTCTCCAACCACATCCCTGGGAGACAATCCATATTGTAATGGGCTAAGTTGTTGAGTAAGAATACAATTACTAGACAAAGAGAGACTTGGCAGGAGTCGGCCTGGGTGGAAATACACAGCTGGAGGGATGAGGATCTCGCATTTTCTCATTGTGTTTTGGCTTTTTTTTTTGTGAGCTGTTCACAACTCAACTGTCTCTGTGTGAAAACAAAAATACATTTAAAAAAGTCAAAAAAAAGGTTGAGAAAAAATTTTGTTAGTTACACTAACTCCCGCTTAGTTAAACACTCATTGTCCCTGCTGTTTCCCCCTGTGGTTAATTCAAAGTACTTGTAATATCTGTAGTGACAGAGCACAAGACGCTCTTCTTCCAGACTATGCAAGCAGAGCGATAACTCCTGGCCTGGCCCCTTCAGTTTACTTCAGTGTTCAAATTGAAAATCAGGGAGGCAGAGTGCTGACCATGCTAAAACACAGCAGACAGCAATCTTTAAAAGCACACTGCACTGACCCCTGAATGCAATATAAACGAATCCAGAATCACAGGGACTGTACCTCATGAAATATGAAATGTAAAATCAAGAGTCACCTTTCAACATATACCTGCAGTATTCTAGAGCTCACACTATGCCCATGTGCACAAAGTATACTTTACAATGAGAATCTTGTATAGTATATTTGGATCTTTTTTTAAACCTGCAAAGCTTTAAACCTGTTTTTGCACTGAAAAATAATGAAGAAAAAAAAGCATAAAAATATTAGGGATACTGCACTATTTCTAGTTACAGATAGTAGAGTTCAGCCTGCTCAAATGAATTATATAATATAATAAATAAATAAATAAATAAACAAACAAACACACACATTTTTCATTCCAATAGTTATGCTGCCTATATATATATATATATATATATATATTATATAATAAAAAATTATTAAAAAAGTTAAAAAATGAATGTTTTTGTACCAGCTAGCCTGTAATATACAGTAATACCAGTTGGACCAGTGAACTTTCATTGTTAAATTGTACAACTCACATTGTATGCATTCATACAAAACTGCCATGTGTTTTGATGTGTTTCTATATCAATATCTAAATAAAGAAAATAGACTTAAATTCTGCATTATCGCCTTAAATGGTAGCCTATGTGGAAAGCTGTTCCTGTGATCTTGCCACATCTTATGTGTGCAGGTGCTTTTTACACACTAGAAACGTGTTCAATGACGAAGCCCAATGGTTGCCATGGTAACAAAAAAGGATGCCTGTTTGTAATAGTGAGGGAAATATTCAGTACTAAGGCTATCACTAAGTATTGAGGATTAGTAAAATCAGCAGCTTTGCATGTTTTTTTTTTTATTATTATTTGTGACCCTGGACCACAAAACCAATCTTAAGTAGCACAGGTATATAGCTAAAAATGCATTGTATGGGTCAAAATGATTGCTTTTTCCTTTTATGCCCAAAATCAGTAGGATATTAAGTAAAGATCATGTTCCATGAATATATTTTGTAAATTCCCTACCATCTATTTTTGAAAGCTTAATTTATGATTAATAATATGCTTTGCTAAGGACTTTCTTTAGATAACTTTAAAGGTGATTTTCTCAGTATTTAGTATTCCAGATTTTCAAATAGTTGTATCTTGCCCAAATATTGTCCTATCCTAAAAACCATACATTAATGGAAAGCTTATTAATTCAGCATTTAGATGATGCATAAATTTCAATTTAAAAAAAAAACCTGACCCTTAAAACTGGTTTTGTGGTCCTGTTAATTTCAATTCACAAGCTCTTGATTCAATTTGATTCTCTTTTTTTGATTACATTCAGTGAATATAGTTTTAATACAAATGCTATTGATATTTCTAAAAAACAATAACAGTTAACATCAGTTTACAAATGGTGAATTAGTAATTAAGTAAAAGTAATTAAGAGCCGCAGGCTTATATTTAAACCTATTCTTTTTTTTTTTTGTTTTTTTTTTTTACCCTTTTTAAAACAATAATAGAACCCTATAAAATGTACATCATAATTTTTTCCTAGTAATCAGATTAAGGCATAAAACATTAATTTAATTTATCCTGATCAAATGAAAATGAAACCCTTTTACTTTTTGGCAAACAAAGCGTGCAGCACACTAGAGGTTTACTGTAAAGTAAAAAAAAAGAAAACAAATGTGATTACTCATTTAAAAATAAAGATTTATTCATATTTATTATTGTTAGTAGTAGTAGCATTGTTGTTAGTTGTTACATTAAGTCTTAAGACTGCTAAATGGTAATATATTTCTGACACAGTTTAACCTTAAACTAAACTTTTAATAATAAGTAACAAGTAATATGTAATACATTTGAAAAATACTGTTTGGAAGTTACTCAACAAACAACAAATGTGTAGCCACTCAGCATCAGGGGGCATATGATGGTGGAGGAGAGAGAACAAGCAAGAGGAAGATTTAATGAAAGACTGCAGAAAGAGAGATTTATCTCGCAAACAGGCGATCAGGGTTCAAGACTAACTCGGAGCAGGATGGTTAAGATAGAAGGATGTTTTGAAGGTGGAGCAATGAAGAGAGGGGTGTGTTTGTTTGGGTTGATTTCAAATATCAACAACGTCCAGCAGCGTTTTTAAAAAATCACTTATTACACCTTTAATATGTAGACAACTGCACAGAAAAATTTCTGCACAGCACCACCTAATGTCAAACCAGTGCTTATACCAGTTAATCCATCCAGCCATTCTCTAAATCGCTTGTCCTATGTGGGATCCCAGCTTCTTGGGCCGAAGTCAACTGTATAATTATCTAGGATCATTTTCTGGTATAACTGTCTATAATTGTAAAAGTCTACAAACTGTAGTACTAATACCCTTCTCAGTGGAGATATCTAGCTATGTATGCATATGTACAGAACCATTTAAAGACTCAACTAAGTATATGTTTAACAGCCTCCTGGCTGGAAATTAACTTAAACCTTTACCCAGCTGAATTTTCATAGGCCTAACTTAGCAAGCGTCATGTATTCTGAGCTGCCTGTACTAATATGACTTGTAAATGTCCATTCTTAACTCCAGGGCAAAAATGTTCTAAAGATGTGAAGATGCAAAAAACTGTAGTATCATATGCTGAAATCTGTCTTTGGGTATTAGTTGTAACAAATTACAATTCTATTTACAATGACTGTCCTCACAAGACCCATAGTACATAGGCAAGCTTAACAAAACAAAACAAAACAAAACAAAAAAACATCTAAAACCAAGGCTAAAACGTCTGTCCAGCTCTGCTCTGCTGAGGTCCCTGTTTGACGCTAGTATGATTTAAGAACAAGGGGGCGGGTAGAGTGAAACGCACTATGTATCTTGTTTTTTTCAGAGAAGCGTGCCATGTTTTGCTGCAGTGAATGCAGGCTTTCCTCTTTCAAGTTGCTGTGATTTTAATTCAACGACTGGACCCCACATTGTGTCCAGGCTGTTGCACAGCAGTTGTGAGTCAGAGCTTACTCTCGCTCTCTCTCTCTCTGTCTGTCTGTCTACTTCTTTCGGTCTCCCATTCTCTCACACAGACGACTTGCTTAGGAATAATTCATAGCTTTACATTAGTGCCTCTACAGTCACTACTAAACAATTGCAAAAGCAAATTGATACCGTTGTTTACAGTTTTTATGGTCTGTGTCTTCGAAACGGTGTTTTAATAATGGCTGAGATCAACCAAGTTCAATTCCACTTTGAAGTGCTTGTCATTGTTTCCTGTTAAATCTATTGCACAGCCAGTCCATAAAGCATTGCTCTGGCAACGAGAAAGAGATACTGTCACGAGTATACAGCATGACTGTTTTCATCTCACATCAAACGGAATGGGAATTTACAATGCTGCATGGCACAATATGTTATGTAAACACCTGGGGTCCTTCTCCTCCATTTGTGCAAGATACCTCTCGTATTCAGTGTCCCTTTAAGGCAAGTCACTCTGCGACCATTTTGGTGATGCCCCTGGGCAGCTATTTTCAGTGCAGGCAATGAGCATACAAGCTACTGAATGGGAAAAGACTCCAAAAACTGGAATAAAATCTCACAAAAATGGTACAGTAAGTTTTACTTCCTTAGCTGAAATCACACTGCTTATCTGGCCAGCTCAGTTAATGTGCATGCTAGAGTAAACAATCTCTATTTAAAAAAAAATGGCTTTTCAACTAAAAGTCATAACTTTCTATTCCTATACAGTAGCTTCTAAATTTCCACGTGTGGCCCATTTCCATCTATTTACTGTCTCTGTGGACACATAAACATTTTGACAGACCTTGAGAGTCACAAAACTTAACTGTCATTAGGGCTAAGCTTCAACATGTTCAGTACTTCTGTCTAGGGTATTTCCTAAGGGAAACATCACTCTAGTAACATTTATATAAATGAATTGTAATGGTTCTTGAGGCAGAAACTTTTGAATACTTAAATGGGTGTGGGATTTGAGTATTGTGGTAGAGGGAAAGATTTTCAGTGAATATCCAAACGGATCTCATAGCAATTCGTACATATTTGGTACGATAAGGTGACTAAATTGTGCAAACTCACTTGTTTGAATTTGTATATTTTGTGAGAAATCGTACGTATTTTACAAGGTGGCAAATTCATAGGAATTTGTACGAAGGAGCACCCCTAACCCCGACGCTAAGCGACAGTGAGGTTGTACGAATTTAGGCACCTTGTAAAATAAAATCAAACCAAAATTTATTCAGACACCTTCAACATTTCTCACGTTATCACATTTTATTCGCTATAGTTTAGAAAATGGTAATAAAATATTAATAAAATAAGAACTCTGAGTTAAACTGTGTCAGAACAAATTCATCTTGATAATGTCAGATCACTTTATATGTAACAAAACATGGTCAGGTCTGAATTTTTGGTCCCAAATTTTTTATAAGTTTTACTGGTAGGCCACTGTATAAGAAATTTTTGGGTATAATATATCACAGTTTACTTTATTTTGCTATCCTCATTTACATAAATGAACTATAGTGTTTTGTTGGTTTGACTGTATATACAAATTGGAATATCAGCTTAAAGGGACAGTTCCCCCCAAAATGTTATCATTTACTCACCCTCATGTATGACCTCATGTATGACTTTTTATGTGGAGATATTATGAGGAATGTTCTACTTGAACCATACAATCAATGGAGTCCAGTGTTATTTTGAACGACACTAACAATATCTTACACAAATTTAATGAGATACTCCTTTTTGTCACAGACAAAATAGAAAATAAAAACTAAGATTAAAAGTAAAAATGAATTCATAAACAATCACAGTATTTCCATGCTTTAACATTTTAACATTTATGGAATCCTTCCAAACAAATTGAATCTACACTTCATTCCATTCATTTTATCTATTTATTTTTAAAGTAATTTATATTTTTACAGCAAGGGTGCATTAAATTATTCAAGAATGGCAGTAAAGACTTCTACATTGTTGGAAAACATTTTAAATATTTCAAATAAATGCTGTTCTTTTGAATTTATAATAATAAGAAATGTTTCTTGAGCACCAAATCAGCATATTAGAATGATTTCTAAAGAATCATGTGGCACTGAAGACTGGAGTACTGATGCTGAAAATTGCCACTGCAGAAATAAATGACATTTTAAAATCTATTGAAATATAAAAAAGTTATTTTAAATTATAATAATACTTCAGAATATTACTGTTTTGTACTGTATTTCTGATCACATACAGTCAAACCAAAAGTTATGCAGACCAGATGGAATTTTTTACTAGTGGGTGCAGGACACTATAGCTCACTTATGTAAGTAAGGATAGCAAAATAAAGTAATCTGTGACATATTATACGATCTGTGATATATTATAACAATTCTTCATACAATGGACCAACAGTAAAATTGATAAAACTTTGGGACCAAAAATTTGATTTGATGTTTTTATTACATATAAAGTTATCTGACATTATCAAGATGTATTTGTTCTGACACAGTTTAACTTTGAGTTCTTGTCATATTTTATTACCATTTTCTAAACTACAGCGAATAAATTGGATAATGTGAGAAATGTTGAAGGTGTCTAAACAAATTTTGGTTTGACTGTAAATGCACCCTTGGTGACTTCTTTCAAAAAGATAAAAATCATACTGACCCCAAATTTTGGACCAGTAGTCTGTTTCAAATACAAGAGCAATGTTTTGGCGAGTCTATGTTATTCTGCCCATAATCAGAAAGAGTCATTAGCTTTGCTTCACTTTCCATTCAATATCTCTTAAATCCACTTTTTTTCTGGCAAGCTGATGTGAAGATATATCCCTTCTGTCTGCCTCTTAAACTGAACTGAAGAGGAAGATAGAGCAGAATAGAGGGAGTCAGGAGACTGAGGCAAAGAGTGATAGTGGTGCATTAAAAGGCAGAGCACATACAGTGCAGAGCCACATTCATTATTCATTAGCTAAGTTACCATGTGTAGTAATTAAAACACAAAATCTTTGTCTAAAGCAGAAATTGCTTTTGTAGAACTTTCTACACTCAATTCCAAAAATCATTCCAGCCATTAGATTCATAGGTAGGTTGTCTGAATGTACATCAAGCATTAAAAACAATCATTCGATGGTGGTGTGCCACTGCACAGATACTACAGATGTGCCACACTCAGTGTTGCCACTTTAAATTAAACTCGATGATTGTGGAAGGCAAAAATAGAGCAGCCAAGAAGAGTGAGGAAAAAGACAACAACGGCCTGACCCTCCTGGTTGGGCACAAATGAAGGAGCCACAGCTAGCATGGTGCTCATCCCGTGCATACAGATTGCATTACACAGCCAATCCACTCAAAGAGCCTTTGCTCCTCTAATGCACTGACATGCCTTAGTGTGGGGATGCGGCCAGTTTCACTCAGTTAAGTGGTCCCCCATGGTCGATTAATACAAGGGAGACTGTTTTACTCATCAACCACCATGCTCAATATCGATGAAGGCCCCGTTAGTGAGACACTAGCCGTAGTCATTATCACACCTACCACTGCTCTCTGAAAAAAGTAGAACATACAGCGGCTGACGCTTCTTATATTGACTCGTGGTGGATGAACCGAGGCCTGCGTTTAAGTGTTCAAATGAGATGGGTGGTTGGTGATGACAATCTGCTTGATTAATTTTGCGACGTATGGCACGCCCTCATTTGTTTGCACTCCTGTCAGAAGAGGGATTATCCAGCTGGACACTCGGCATCCATTTGCGGGAATGAGATGTGGCTGAAGCGCCGCCTCTGCCGAGGTATCTATCACACCGACACAGCACTGTCACATACAAAAAACATGAATTACAATGTGAGCTTCTGCTGCACGCGCGTTCGAGCGGCAGCGAAGTGAGGAAAATGTGCTACAGCAGCCCAACATCTTACTTCTAGTGGAGAAACATGGTGTGAAAGCAGCACACTGCCCCAAATCTCATTCAGCACACCTACATGTTCCTGTGAGCTATGTTTTTCACTGTTCAAAACAAATATTTCCGCCTAGTCATTAACCTTAATGACTGCACAACACAGACAATGCAGAAGAGAACTGGGGAGGCAAACAGTGGTAACCATTACTTTCCCTGCTTGAGATGACAATAGGAGCAGCTGAGGGCCTCCAAGCTATAATCTGACTGTGGCCGTATAGTCTCCTCCGTCATTAGTATTGACTCTGCATGAAGCCTGGCCAATTGAAGCACTCAGCTGCAAGCATGCCGGCACACATAAATCCAGTGTGTTTCAAGACCCCGAGTGGCCCTCTGAGGAGGGCGGTACATTACCTCAATTCGTTCTGTTTTCCAATTTTATAAAACAACTGGAATATTTGGATAGTGTGGGAGAATCTCAGACAGAAACCAACTGAAGTGGCTTAGGATGAAATCAATTATGATGAAAGAATTTCTAACCTTTTTTGGGAATTTTTTAAGAACAACTAAACAGATCTGTTTCTAAAATCTGACTAGATGAGAAAAATTTGAAGCCTATGGCCACACATCAACAGCAATCTACAGTCAAGTCAAAATTTATTCAGACACCTTTGACATTTTTTACATTATCATGGTTTATTCGCTATAGTTTAGAAAATTGTAATAAAATATGGCAAGAACTCAGAGTTAAACTGTTTCAGAACAAAATCATATTTGATATTGATATTGTCAGATAGCTTTGTTAGAAAGGTAATGGATACAATCAACCAGAAATTCAGACTATGAACATTTTGTTGACCAATTACCAAGCAATGCTTCATTTTGTTCAATCTGTGGTGTAAAAAGGTTTCATTAGCAATTAAAGAAAAACCTTTAAGCAAAACATAGTCAAGTCAAAGGGCCTATTTAGCCTACACCTGGTCACTTCATGCGTTTTCTCTGATCGAATGTCTATCTGATTTGTTAAAACGTTTCCATTTACACTTGACCACATAAATGCGTCTTGGCAAAACGGATATAAATCCGATCCTCAATGCCTGCGCTATATTTAAATTTAACGGAGTTCACATCAATGAAAGCAACAGATAAGCACTGCATTTAATTAATTATCAGCTCATTTCAAGATCAACGACCACAACAAGAGAGAGCACGACATCAACACTGGAAAAATAGGTTAGTCTCACTACTTTTAATGAAGATGTGATTGTGTGTTAAGCGTCTGCGGTTTACTTTCAGTTTCATTTGTGGCAATTTGTCTCTTGGCTTGCTGAACAGAAGCTCAGCTATTCATCCGGGTTGCATTAGCACTGTCGTATTGGACTACAACAGACCATATAGCCTATGAAATGCTCTCATGCGTTTATTATTTGAATATTTTGGGAGGAGTAACATTTGCATGTGCGGTTTCAACAACCAGATGCATTTACACTTGTCCAGTTTTGTCTGGAATGCAGCCTAGACCACCTCCTGAAGTGGTTTGACTGATCGTATTTTAATGCGTCTCGAAAACGTTTTGGAGGGCATTTACACCTGGTCTTTTCATGATCGGATAGCTTTCCAATCAGAAGAAAAAGTATGAAGTGAGCAGGTGTAAACAGCCCTAAAGTGTCTGAATAGTTTTTGCTATTTTTTATAAATTTTACTGGTAGGCCACTGTATGAAGAATTTTGGGGTATAATATGCCACAGTTTAGTTTATTTTGCTATCCTCACATACATAAATGAACAATGTCCTGCACCATTTTTATAATATATATATATCTGGGTGTCTGAATAATTTTTGGTTTGACTGTACATTACCAGTTTTTCTCAAAAAAGAAACGTTTTAATATGGGACTATATTTTACTATATTTTTACTGGTACTGAGTGTCCATTTTGACTAGCTGCTAAGATTTTTAGATACAGATTTCAATACTGTAGTACACTGAAAAATATGCACAGTTGTATGTATAGAATACATTTACTTTTTGCAGCAATGTGTTAGATGTAAACAGAAAACATTACATGCCCTAGATATTTATGGAATGTAAATGTATGCCTGGCAATTTTTGATAAATGATTCTGCATGTGATGACTCATACAAAGAAATAATATTCACAAGTTATAAAGATTACACTAAAGATTGCACTGAGAATCAATTCATTAGTTTTGATTAGCAAGCTATTTAGTTATTGCGCAAATTGCACAATAATTGTTCTCTACTCTTTCGCACATGTGCCAGTACACATGCAGTGTGCTTAAATTAATAAGATTCTGGTGCGAACAAGAAACTAATTTTCAGTGGTGTGAACAATCAGTCTCCCTTTAGAATTGAATTGAAAGCCTAGTTAACTGGTAGTAAACTGGATATTGAATTGCAGTTTTAAATTTGAACTTCAGGAAGCAGACCTAAAGTAAATTACATTTCCAAGAAATTAATATGACTGCATTTTTTTTTTTTTTTTTTTGTTAGAAAAGTTTGTCAGAAAGAAGTTTTAAAAGCTTTGAAATTAGTTTCATAGGCATTAAGGGACAAATACAATGTTTGGACAACAGTATGACAGAACAACAAAATGACAAATGGAACAGACTATGAAAGCCTGTTTCAACCACTGAATAGAAAAAAAGGTAATTGTGAGCTTTTATCTTATAATTCTGACTTTTTTCTTGCAATTGCGAGTTTAGATCTTGCAATTCTGACTTTTTTCTTGCAATTGCAAGTTATAAAGTCCAATTTTGCGGTGGAAAAAGACTGATATGTTCTCAGAATTTTATTTCTCAAGTTTATATCATGCAATTCTCAGAAAAAAGTCAGAACTGCAAGTTTATGCATTACCTTTATTACCTTTTCTTATTTTTTATTCAGTGGCAGAAACTGGCTTCCATAGGCGGATAGACAAAATGCTAATAGATGCTTTATTGAATAAATGTCAATAAGATCACTTAAACCAAAAGCATCAAGACAGAGTTAATATATTTGCATCTTCCAGAATTTGCTACTCAACCACTCTGTCCAGACACTGTCGCATGGATAGCAGTATGTGTCTCCTGAGATGCCAAGCTGTTTCGATCTATATTCTCCTCTGCCATCATATTAGGAGAGTCTGCTGGTTGGCACATGTTTTTATTGTGGAACAAGCTTTGACCCCAGACCCTGTCACAACAGTATGTATTCTAGGAAGTCTGTGATTTATCAGCCTCAAAGACACGGATCTCTTTGACACACTTCTGTTTGTGAATCCAGGCCAACTGATCTGAGAGGCTTGAAAAAGCCAACTGCCTTCAAGTTCCTCTCCCATATCCGAAATATGCTGAGAGTGGGAGAAGACATCCTCTAGGGGAGGGGAGGGTGGCTGTTTGAAAAGGGGTTCCAATATAATGAGCAACCCAGATTTGTACTGTGCCTTCCACGCCGGTGATGACAAACATACAGTGCAATCAAGGCAAAGTGATATTTATAAGCTGAGCTGAGCTGAGAACACCTCCCTCTCTGTCTCCACTGACTAATCTCACTGAACAGTACAATTTATGCCATTTGGCTCATCTGTAGGATATAGTGTTGACATAGGATTTCTGAATTAACAATCAACACAGAGGCTGTCGCTATTGTGTGACAGCACAATCTCCATGGCGGCTCTGACTGAACCTGCAAAGCCGGAGCATTTCAAATGCACAGACATTTATTACAGTTACCGAGGCCTGAGGGCATGGGAGTCAATTTTCATTTTCACTGAAATGAGAGGTTTGCTTAATAAGCTGCTCAGAGGACCTATCTCCATAGATTTAAAATGCACAAACTCTAACCCCTCAGCTCCTATGCATCTGTGCAACACCCTGGCTCCTCTCCAGTGCGCCAAATGTCTCTCAGAAAGGGTTTTTGCGTCCGCGTATGGCATTAGACATCTGCTGCAGAACTAAAACCAGTGCGGCATGTTCGCTCCATCATTTATCTGTAGCCATTTGGGCTGCATCCTGTTCCCCAAGACCTACATCTTTTTCTTACGTAATTCACATTAGGCGATCAGGCAGACTAATTATAAATCACAAGCTGATATCTACATCAACAACTGATTCATTGCACTATCACGTAATAAAAGAGACGACGAAGGATCTAAAATGCGTTCGAGATAAAAACATCAATATGGCGTGCTTATATATCAGTTCTCGCAGCTTCACAGGTCTATAAAAGAAGCCATTTTGGATGGATCTAATTGTTAGCTTGTGTCACTATGCAGGGTAGCTCATTACATATGTGCTTGATGAATTTTCCTATGGCTCCAAGTGGGATTTGAACCCGTGACCCCAATATTACTCGGCAGGCAAGTAGGCAATGAGCAAGGAAACCAGGTTAGGCCATTCCAGGAGCACATTCACCTCAGCGCGGTCTAAATTGTTAAGGGAGATCTACTGTGACAACCAACATACTGCAGGTAATAAACCACGGTATCTTCGCTCCAGTACAAATTCACAGAAGAGTAATGTGAACAGGCATTCACAGAGGCCACATGACCCAGCAACAGCCTTTGGTGATTCCAGAATTATCATCAGCAAGAATCTGCCACTGGAGACCTTATTAAACATAAACATAAAGCCTGAATAAAAACCAGAGGGTTTCTTCATAGCTTAGTCATCCTGGGTACTAGATCAGATATGAGGATTGTTAAAAGTTACAGGGTAAACAAAGCTTTACAAGCTTGTGCCTTGTAGTCTTGTGTCCAGTATTTTTTAGCAGAATGATTCTTTAATTCATTGGCAGAACCAATGCGTGAAATATTTCAACAGATGGCATAATTCAAAAGATTTTTTTGACTACACTGAAAAAATGTGTTTTGAATTAAACTAACTTTTGAAGTAGAAACATTTGCTTTATTTACAGTGTTGGGGAAAGTTGCTTTTAAAAGTAATGCATTACAATATTGCGTTACTCCCTAAAAAAGTAACTAATTACGTTACTTAGTTACTTTTTATGGAAAGTAATGCATTACGTTACTTTTGCGTTAATTTCAAATCTGGACAGGGCTTGCTTGTTTGTTTTTAATATAAAAACATTTGATTCTTAGCAAATGTAAAAGCCCTTTCACACCAAAATGAAATTAAGTGAATAAGGCTAAGGCTAAAGGAAAATTAAATTCATGTCTGTACAGTAGAACTGTAGGAAAAGAAGGTTCAACACTCTTCAGCAATGAGAAAAAAAAAAGCACAAATGTTAATCTAAAGTAAGTTTTGCTTATTATTACACTGCAAAGAACTTAGATTTTTTTGTCTTGTTTCTAGCCAAAATATCTAAAAATACTTAAATCAAGAAGGATTTTCTAGACAAGTAAAAATTATTGTCTTGTTTTTTTCTGAAAACAAGTCAAAATTAAGTGTTTTAGCTTGAAACAAAATAATCTGGAATCTATTTGAAATAATATTTTTTTGCTTACCCCACTGGCAGATTATTTTGCTTTTTCTAAGTAAAAACTCTTTCTGGAAACAAGAAAATAATTATTTACTCGTCTAGAAAATCCTTCTTGATTTAAGATTTTTTTTGATATTTTGACTGGAAACAAAGGTCAGCAGCAAAGTTACTGGTTAATAAAATGGGATTAAATACATAAAGGAAACAAAAAGTAACTGGCGTTGCTTTTTTGAAAAAGTAACTCAATTTTTTTTTTATGGAAATTAAAAAGTAATGCTTTACTTTATTAGTTACTTGAAAAAGTAATATTATTACATAACTTGCGTTACTTGTAATGCGTTACCCCCAACACTGTTTATTTACAACTTCAAAAAAAGATACCGTCTTCGAACACAACAGATAGATTTCATTAATAACAACAAAGGAATTGAACGTTTGTTGTTGCCATTTCGCAATGGCTGACATAAGCATGAATTTATCTAACAAGTGCTATCGATTCTACAGTAACGGTCCAAAGGTCAAACATTTATCTAAAGAGGAAGTCAGACATTTATCCCACTTAAAATTCCATCATTGTACTATTGTTACTTTAAATTCTGCTGGGACAGTAATAGGGACGCCTCACGATTAATAAAACACCATTTTTAAAGAGAAAGCCAGTGTGGCAGTGTGTTTGGCAGAAGCAGGGCTCACTGCTGGCTGGATTATATCTTGTCTAACAGCACTTCCTCTGACCCGAGAACAGTACACCAACGGTGCGGTCATTCATTCAGCCTCACTGCATTAACACTCTAGGACTGAGAGAAAAAAAGGCCATTTAGAAATTTGCCACAATGCAATCCTTATTGTTTTTAGTACATCTTTAGAAGAACCTAGTCTATACAATGCCTTCAGTCGATGTCTTTAAACTTTTTTTTAATTTTGCACAGCCTGACCCACATTAGAGATGGTCTTTATAAAGCATCAGGGTGGGCAGAAGCATTTCAACTGCTTCATTTTTCTCTAAATGGCAGAGATTACAGAGGTTAATGTGTGCGATATTGGCTAAATGCTCTCGTTTACAGGCTTCTCCTTGCCTTAGGGGAACTGAATGGTATCTGGCGTTTTTTTGGCTCAGCAGATACATTCAATACATTAACACTCATCTTCATGACAGCACACCAGTGCCCGCTTTACACATTGAACCTTGTTTCTTTGAACTGCTTCTGACATATTATCAATCAGAAAAAAGAGCTTGGGGATAAGGAATGTCCAGCCCAAGAATTAATTTCAGGTCACAATCACAGAAAGGTGTGATTATCAGGAGATACTTCAGTGGAAACAGTATCGCTCAATTCTTGCAAATTGCAAATATAATGATTTTTTAAAATTGTGACCCCAAAGGATATGTGATTTTAATCACGCATTTAATTTTAGAGAATTCATTTGCTCTAAAATACTGTAATTGAGCTATTTGATGCTTTCATTTAAGCTGGCTAAGATGATTATGGTCCACAGTGGACTGGAAATGCTCAGAACATCTGTCATGGATTATTTGCAGTGAAAGGAAAAGTTAAAGCCCATTTAGTATATTTATCTAACACACAGAGAATCGTTATTATATCTGCAAGCATTAGCTTGTCAAATAGTGTTGCTGCTCTTTTATTATTGCAACTCTTTCATCTTAGGTACTTAGGAATGCTTGAAGAAAAGTATGCATTAAGGACATCTATAAAAACAGAAAAAAAAAAAAAAATTGAATGAATTTAATGAATTGGCGCATTATTTGATTGAACTTTTTATACAGCGAAATTAGCCAATACTTGTGTCTACCTGCTGAACACAATGCAATAAATTGATAATTAATGCAACCTTCTCATAATGTTCTTTCCTTCCATAAACAGTAACGGTTTTCAGCACCTTCCCAAAAAAGACAGCTCCTCAATCCTCAACACCACTGGTGAAGCAACAACCCACGAACCCATGAATCATCCATCATAAATTACGTAAGCTCTCTCGAAAACCAATACATGGCACAGAAGCTCTTCCAATGAATCAGGCTTGCATATAGTGTCCATTACAGCACCTTAGAGAAGTTCTGAAGCCTTGTGAGGGTTGAATGTTAAATGCAGATTAGCACCAGTGCGAGCTGCCAGCCAACTTCCTGTCTTTTTTTTCCAATCACAAATTAATTAGAAAATGGGTTATGATGCAGTGTGTTAACTAATAACATTTACTTATGCGGTATTCAGGAAGCCTCAAAAGTCACTGGGGTCTATTAGAAGCAATGAGGAACAGTTGTGTCGACCATCATGGATACACTGCCTCTTTCCCCTTGTCTCTTTAGAGCATAGCAATGCACATGTGAACAGAATATGAATGACCCAACGCCATATTCTAGCAAAAGTAATGGTAAGTAGAGCAACAGAAAAGCATAAGACAGCTGAATAAATATCCCTAAATCTACCACATCATAGCCACAGAAATAATGCAAATCAGAAACCCCTGCAGCATAGATAGATAGATAGATAGATAGATAGATAGATAGATAGATAGATGGGAGCAAATTCAAAAGATGTAATGCATCCATTCAACGTCAACTTAATTAAAAAAACAGGTTCGCTATAAAATAGATCTGCACAGACCGGTGCGATTAGGCTACGGTTCCTTACCCATTTCTGTCAGGAAATGCGAGCTGTGAGGCGAAATCAGTAAATGGGAGCATCACTGCAGCCCTCACAAAACCCCCAGTTCATGTAGAATCCATGCACGATGTACGGAGATGCAAGTAAGAGCAGCGCGCTCTAAAGCGCTCGGTGAGCTTTGACAAAGCAAAGCAGGTGCAAAAAAGGGGGAGGGGGGCTGGAAGAGAACAAATCTTCTACAAAATCTGTAAAGAAATGGGGGATAAATCTACCACCGTTGATATGTTGTGCTGGCCACATAAAATAAGCCTAGTATCCACATCCGGGAAGGAAATGTCTTAACCACATGGGTTTTCAACAGCCTCCCTTTGGGTAAAATCCAGTAGAGTTAGTACTTGGTAGGTTTCTCTGATGGTGAAGTGCCTTTTAAAACCACTGCCATACACCGCCGTTCTTCAACGCATACTGGCCCCATGCTCCTCAGATCTTGCCCACATCCACCACCGCAGTCCATAGATGTAACACAACGTGCTGACTCCGCTGAATGCTGTTGAATGTGTTACAGCATCACCTCAGA
The DNA here is from genome assembly GCA_033026305.1 of Cirrhinus molitorella. NCBI lineage: Eukaryota > Metazoa > Chordata > Actinopteri > Cypriniformes > Cyprinidae > Cirrhinus > Cirrhinus molitorella. The sequence goes on along the minus strand of CM065118.1, from coordinate 33,785,408 downwards.
GCCTCCTTGAGTGTGCACTCCTTCCTCTCGCCTTCATCATTTCTCGTGAGCGATGTCCACTGCAGAGCCTCCTCAAAGTTGAGCCATTGGCTCGACTGAATACTTGAGTCTCAACATCCAGCAATAACGATTTAATTCATGTTGCTAAGGGACCTTCTTGCTAATTCTGCCGTTTAATGTCAGCGTACTAAACTTAATAGGCTACGTTCTCTTCGTGAATCTCAGCTCGTCTGGGCTCATTTAAAGCGACGTTTGTTTGGCGCTGCAGTTTTCAGCTCCTTTCGTTGCGCCGGCCAGCTCTATGTTTCGTCAGATAATGTAAATAGAAAGTGTAAGCACACGGAAAGAGCCGCCGTCTGTGAAATTGTAGTTTAGGAGATGGGGATATTTGCGGCGATTGACGGATGATATATTAAACCTGACACTGCGCGTTTGAAACGCATCTGTTGCTGAATGATGCGCATCATTGTGTGCGCGCGCCCAGTCTTTAGTTACTCATTTCGTCTAAAAGCCAAAAACAGCAGCGTGATATCTTTATTTATACTTGGCTTTATTAAAATGTGTGGATTTTCTCCGTAATGTTTTTTTTTTCTTCTTCTTTTTTTTGGCACAAATTGATGTGGGATTGCCACCTACCGGCATGCATTGCCCTCTCGATATTTCTGCTCTCTGCCAACGATCAGCAGGATAGCACTGCATTTCTAAATTGTGTATGTAGGGTAGAAGTATTGTTCCTTTGCTACAGTACCTTGATGAACGTTTTTATAGGTCTAGATAAAAAAGTAATCATATATGTGACCCTGGACCACAAAATTATTCATTAAGGAACCTTTTTTTTTTTTCTTGAAATTGAGATGTATACATCTGAAATCTGAATTAATAAGCTTTCCATTTTATGTATTTCTGTTTGTTAGGATAAGACAATATTTGCCTGAGATACAACTACTTAAAAATCTGAAATCTGAGTGAGATAAAAAAAAAAAAAAATCAAAATATTGAGAAAATTGCCTTTAAAGATATCCAAATGAAGCTCTTAGCAATGCATAGTACTATTCAAAAATTAAGTTTTTATATCTAAAATGATAATTTTGACCCATACAGTGTATTGTTGGCTATTGCTACAAATATACACATGCTACTTACGATGGTTTTGCACTCCAGGGTCATTCGCACATACTGTTCTCTGTGACTGGGGTACAATGAAGCTAAAAGCCCATTGGAATAAAAGGCCCGTGGATATAATTTTCTCCTAAAACACTGCATGGCAACAAACAACACTAAAGCTCTTTTTGTATCAGTAGGGGTTGGGAATAAATATTTGCAATGAATGTGCAAAGTGGATCCATATTGACTGATAATGAAAATGATTTATTTGTGAAATACACATGAACTTGCAAATGGCTTAATAATGCAGAACACAAAATAATTAAGTTGTTATAAAGTATGAGACACTATGAAATGACAAAGTGATTGAAAGTAACTAGAAAAGGGATGCCTGTATCCTAAAGTTCTTTAACATTTCTTAAATTACTCAAACTTCAACATCTCATCGATCACATGGAAAATTCAATGCAAATGTGAACGATCTTAATCATAAGCTTCTATAAAGAATATAAAGTGGAACACTTTGTATAATTGTTCAGCGATGATCATTAATCATCTTGCTATTGTGAGATAGTATGTCATACAAGTTAGAGCCTGGATATTTCCTAATATGCTTTAATAGCTTAATTGTAAAGCGGTGCTAAAGCTCATTTGTGTCACCCTTTCTGGAAATGCAGTTTATGATGGCAACTGGTGTGACTTTGAGTAAGTCGCTCATTTATGGTAATTCGCTCGTCTAGATGATTGATCAATCGGACTATCAGGGCTGACATTAACCTGGTCTGATAGAGTCTATCAGACCAAGTCAATGTCAGTCCTGTTAGTCCAACTGATCAATCATCTAGACCAAATTACCAGCGAAAAACCTCAAAAATACCTGCTACAAACCAGTCTGGCTTTTTCAGAAAACCAGTTAAATTTGTTTGAATTCTATCATATTATAATAATATTAATCATCGATACATTTATTTTAATGAGGGTTAACTTGATAGATTGAGATATAAAGCCTGTTTTTAGTGCTTTACTGCAAATCTACAAAAACTGTCTTTTTGCATAGATCACCTTATGTTAAATTGTAACAGCAATCTTTTGTAGTGACATGGTCCATTAGATCAGCCTTCAGTTTAATCAGTGCAATATACTGTTCACCCTATTCCACTATTCTGTGATCTAATGAAAGGAGAGTTACTGATAGCGCTCTCTTTATCACCATTATGGCTTAGAGTAAGGCACTTACTTAATAGCTAACTTGGGGGGCTGTTGCTGCAATTAATGTAAATAGAAAATACCATCACTCCAAACTTTTGAAACACAGATAACATCTATAGATTTATATAATGTGATCCTGTGAGTTTGAACATGGGTGAAGCACCTTGTGTTGTTGGTATATATTTCTAGTAAATTTTGTATTGAAGCATACATAAAACCAGTGGTGAGTTTTTCATGCAGGTGATGTCCCAATGCTCTTTTTCAATGATGCAACTAAACAGAGATACACTTTGTAAACTGAGGCACAGAACATTGGCTTAGAACAAGGTCAAGATCAAATAAAAACTTTAAATACTCATTCTCCTGCATTATTTGTAGATAAAATCATTCTCTGATGTTTCTTTGGGATTTAACTCTAAGAACCTAGAACTTTGTGAACTATGTTTGAAGTGTTATGTTATAATAGATAATAGGTAACATACCTAATGTAACAACTATGTCAAAAATTGATGTATTTTCACAGATTTTGTTTGAGAAAATGTGTTTTTGTTTTAGTGTAATTAACACTTCAGAATACTGTTCACATTTATGAATAAAAATGAGTAATACAGTATTTACGTTCTAGTAGCTATTATTAACTAACAACAAACTCCAATTAATGAACAAGTAAGTAACAGCATTCAGCTCAATGTGTTATTTGCTGTTAGCTAATCAGTAACTGCTATTTTTCATACCTGCCAGAGAACTACTAAGAGACTACATACTGTTTCATAACTAATGCAAATAATGTATAATGCATGAAAAGCCACTGAAGTCAAGCTTTTGAGGCTTTTGTAATGTTTTGGCATTATAGTTCCTATGGATTTAGTAACACATGAGCCATTACTAGTGGGTTACCATCCGTTTTATAATAGGTATTAATGAAAACTCAATCTTGATTCTTTGTTAACACTTTTGAATAGAGAACACTTATTCACTATTAACTACAACGTTTCCCTCGATAATTCCTAATTAATAGTTAGTAAGGTAGTTAAATTTAGGTATTGGGTAGGATTAGGGATGTAGAATAAGATCATGCAGAATAAGGCATTAATATGTGCTTAATTAGTACTAATCAATGCATAATATTCTAGTAATATGCATGCTAATAAGCAACTAGTTAAGAGACCGCAAAATAAAGCGTTATCAAATCTTCTAACCATTCATAATAGTTAGGAATGATATCTCCATCCCCCATAAATTTATTGGTTCTTTTTTTTTTAGCATTTGGGTTGACTGATGACTCAACATGTTCCAGTCTCTACATGACTCTTTAGTTATTTAGTGAGAAGTGTGGATCTAAGTTGCCTTCTCTGGTGACATATCATGAAAATCTGACTTTTTCTGTGTTTAAGTGCTATAACCTTGTCCCCAGATCTTATTAAAATATTATCGCCCCTTAATCCTCAAGTTGCCACCCACGGTGCCTCCATTTTGTTTTCGCAAGTGACAATGGTGTACCAATTCTAACACCAAGGCAAAAGTTTGAGCAAAACATGCTGACTGTTCTGTTAGTGGCTGCACAGATGAGCACAGAACACTATTTAGAGTCTCAGCCTCAGAGGAGACAAGAGAGCAGTGGATTTATTGATTTATTTACTATAGATTACGCTGCTGCTACACAGATCTAATATAAACATGCAGTTTCTTTCCCAGCTGTTTACCTTCACAGACATAACCGACTGCTTTTGTAACTCATGTGTGTTTTTAACATAAACCTGTGTGTATTTGACAGTTTAAGCGCAATAAGACATGAAAGAGAACTTAGTACTCACGTGGTATGTGACAGCCGCTTTCTGTGCACGTGTTTTGCATGTGTGCACTCAGCCCTATATCAGAAGTTTAAACTAATTCTGTCAGGACCACTATCATCAATGATAACTTACAATTAGCATGTATTTTAGGTTGGGGGTATGGTTCTGTTCTGGGCAAACACTCCCTGACCATCCATGCATGAATAACCCCCCTAGAGTAAACAGAACAGAACCAACATTAATGATTAATGTAGCAGGTATCTTTAATGTCGTAGTGATTATTTCATGTAACAACAATTTAGTGGTCTGACTAAACGAGAAATATTCAATATCAAGTCCTTACTGGACAAGAGGAGGAGTTGGGGATGGAGATGGTTGATTAGCTCCTCAGCAAAGCGATAGCTGCTGAATAATGACTGAATGGACCTTATAAGGGGAATTATGATTGGTGTCGTATTCTTATAGGCAGACATGGATCAGGTGATCGTAGGCTGATGCGAGCTTGACTAACGTGACCTGCCAGAACTAACGCTGCACTCCATTGTTGTTTAAAATGTCTGGTTTCAGCACGATAGACACAATAATCAAAACCAAACAGATGTTTTTTTGTCAGAGTATCTGAGGTATGAGCTGTAAAGGCACAGCCCTATTCTGGAAAAGGGGGTGGAGAACAGCAGCTCATTTGCATTTAAAGAAACATGCATGAAAACAGTGTGTTTCTGCTTCCACTCACAATATGCATATTTAAAATTATATAATAAATTATTTTGAGCTTAAACTTCACAGCCACATTTTGGGAACACTTTAGATTTATGTTACCAAAAAAAAAAAAAAAAAACATATTTTAAACAAACAAGTGGTATTGTATTTCTGGGCCCTTCGCTGATTTCACAAGGCCTGGGGGAAATTTTATTTATTTTTTGTGCCTCCAACCCACACATCCAGTGAAGGCCATTGGGTCACTGCCAGTGTACATCAAACCTCATTACTCCCTATTGTTTTATGCGCCTGTTGCGTTTTCATTCGCTGATAATGATTTTATAGACAGGATGGGCTATAGGAAGTTTCCTTTCTGCTGGTTCTGCTGTAAGCGAAGACAGCAGGAAAAAATGCTGCCTCATCTATTATGGTTCATCTGCTTTGCAAATAAACACTTTTTTTTCACTATTTGTGGGGGTGGGAGTTAGGCTGTAATACCTGTAGTACAGGGAGAAGACTATGCTGAATAAAAAAAAAAGCAACTGTTAAAATGAAATTTATCTATACAACTGTACTTTGAGTTGATAAAACTTTAACATTCAAAATGCAGAGTTATTTTGCTTTCTTTGAATAAGTTTTCTGAAGCTCAGCAGTTTACGGTATGTTGACAAAATGAATGAGAATTCATTTTCTGATAAAATTCTATGGAGTGAGAAAATGGTACAGCAGGTACAGGCTTTATGATTTTAATTTGCTATATGGTGCAATGCAGTTTGTCAGATGCGGCTGAAGAGCTGCATGGATGGATGGGTTGTAAAATCTGTTGTAAAATCTGTCGTTTTCCAGCAGTTGCTTGTGTGATTGAACTCTCTAGCATTCTTGTACCTCAAGCATTAATTCTTAAGTCCTTTTTTTTTTTTGCTACATCCCACACATCTGCAGTTCAGAGCCAGCTAGCTAGCTTGCATTCAGAAACCTGTCAGCTTTCTGGGACAGACTTCAAGAAGTAGACAGAAACACAAGAGGAGAGACTTTCTAAAGCTGCTAGGGCTATAGCTTTAAATTATTAACACTGTTGCCCCACTGCTCTTGTTTTTTTCCTGTCTCACTTTAATATTAAATGATTGTACCTCAGTGTAGAATATCCATATGATAAGGACCATGCAGAGAGCAGAGATGCCAACCCGAAACTCTGGGATTGTTACCACACAAATAACTTGAAGAAGGAGCAGCTTTCATGACCAACTTCAAATTGGAAACAGAGGAAGAGGCTATTAAATGATGATGTATTTAGTTTTATTCTTAATTTGACTCTATAAAATTATCATTAGTGTAATAACTCTTTCGGTTATATAAGAAAACGTTTCTCCTGAATACAGTGAGAGAAACGACAGGAGTTCAGTTTTGGCCAGGAGCCTAAAAGGCCAAATAATGAGCAGGTCATAATGAGTCACAGTTACTTACATAAACCAGCAGGGATTTGCAAGTGAGCAAAGTTTTTTATATATATTCGCTAACACTTTATATTCAGTCCACTTCTATATACTGTCAACTACATGTCATACACCAGTTAGTATAGTTAGTAGACTATCTGCTTAATACCTGGTAACAATTTATTTTGACGATCCCCCAACACATTTTACTGACTATAACTTTGCAATTACATGTAAACTTACTCTACCCTTACCTAACAGTCTACTAATACTCTAATAAGAGCTAGCTGACATGTAGTTACACATTAAAAATAGTTAGTTGACATGTAGTTACAAAGTTACTTATATAGTGTTTTCACGGCGCGTCATTGATCAGCCACATTGGCAGCACAGAGCGTAAACAATGCCACTGAACCAAATGAAACTCGGATATTTTGCTGATTATTGCTGTTGAAAACTGTGAATTATTGTCATGTTTTGGGCTGAAAAATATTTGGAGTACTATAGCCTGACAAATGTTATAACAAATCAGGGTGAAGCCTGCAAAAAAAAAAAAAAAACTGTCTGAAGAACAAAAGGCATTTGTTGTTGGACAAACTGAACCAGGATTTCGAATCTTGACAACATTTGTGTTTGTTCTTATCATTTCCAGCCAGGAAGGTGAAATATTAGGCTAGTATCTTAATTAACACTGCTTGTACGTATCTTTACCACCTATTAACTTTAGTTTGTCAAACTATTGTGCCCTTTCCCGCTTACTAAGCCCTGATTTAGCAGCTTCCACATATTTATGTCCGTGGCTTAGACAGCATAAATTAGCAGAACAACGTGTTCAGTAGTACATTAACCATGCAATCCATGCTGTAGTTTATATCTGAGTATCACCAATATGGCCTTGCATTCGGGTAACTGACCAAATTGTGACGTAAGTGCAAACCCTCTATACAGAGTACATGTGATCGCAAATCTTAAAAGTGAAGGTGTTATTATATTAATATACATATTATTAATGGCTCCCTGATTCCTGAAATATATATACAGTATAATTACCCAAAGGTATAATTGCGAGAGAAAGCATTAAAATGTATTTTTTCCTCCAATCTTGTATTTATTCAAACAATTATTCTCACCCTCATGCAGATCCAAACTCAGAAGACTTTTGTTCATCTTCGGAACACAAATTAAGATATTTTTGAAGAAATCTGTGAGCTTTCGGACCCTCCATAGACAGCATTGGTCCTACCACGGTTAAAAACATAGTAAGAACATCAATAAAATGGTAATTAAAAAAAAAAAAAAATGCATGCACGCTCTCAGGTTTCATCAAAAATATCTTAATTTGTGTTCCGAAGATGAACGTATTTACGTCTTACGGGTTTAGAATGACATGAGGGTAAGTAATTAATGATATAATTTTAATTTTTGGGTGAACTATCCCTTTAAGTACACACTGATAATGCACTAAAAGAGTAACAGTAACCAATCTTGTATTTATTCCCTTTAGGAGTTCCGTAGTAACTACACTGCATTTCCTTTCTGAACAAGGTATTCGGAGTCGGGCACATCCCTGCTTATAATCAACATAATGTCTGAAGTAGACTCAAAATAAAGTGTAACCAAAAGTTAACAATGGAGCAACCAAAAGACAGAGTTTAAAAGAAGAAGAAGAAGAAGAAGAAGAAGAAGAAAAAAAGCAGGCATTGATGTAGAGTTAACTATTAAATTTAACAGTATTTTAGTACACTCAGATACCTCATGTGGACTGCATAATATTAACAAATAAAAATTCAAATAAAAACAGAACTGCTGTACAACTCTTACACTCAAAAAGAGTTGCTCACTCAGAGTTCTCTGCTTTTTTATATTTAACATACTATTATTAATGCTAGATCTAGACAACCAGAAATTGACATGCTGGCTTTGCGAGTAGCTATTTTGTATGATTTATTGCACAAAGAAAATTCATTTCAAAAGAAAAAGGAAATTCGCTTGAAGCACACATTTAAGGTGAATGCCAGATCACTAAGATGTGCATATGGTGTGCAGTTTAGGAGTATTAGGTATTAGGATCAGAAGTATTAGGATTGGAAGACTGTAATTTACCAGAGGAACTAAGCTGGATCCCGAAATTTACTATGGTACTCATTTATTACCTGAATCAGTGATTTTTGGTGACTTTTTGGTGAAGCGTAACATCTTACCGCTTATAACCAAACGTATAACTCTACTCTAAAAAGAAACAGGGAATTGTTCAATGTGTCATTAAACTATAGCTTGAGGACATAGATAGTTTAATTTATTGCTTTCATTTGAGTGATAAATTAACATTTTAGTGCAAAACATTTTTTAATTTAATAAATTGAAATGTCATTCCTGTTTTTTTTCTTTCACTGTAGAAAGATTTTACTTGCCTCTGAGGCATGTGGGGTTAAATCAGTGTGCTAATGTGCCTAAATAAGGAACAAACAATTAAACAGTGCACATCTTTGAGTTGAAGGTACTTCAGTCAGTAAATTGATTCAGTTCCCACTGCTATCTACCAACAGGTACATTCATTATTTTTAAAAATGCTTTCTACATATTCCCTAATTCATTTATCGTAATCACACTGGTTTATAAGTCACATAAAAACGGGCATGGAAAATATGCCACATAAAAATAATACTGCAGTACTGGCATAGACATTTCACTTACAGTAATGTGCAATGAAAGATTGGCCACTGGCCCTGACATTAAAAATAATCACCTGGGTAACAGAAAAATGTCTCAATCCCACTGAAGACTGCTTAACTCTAATACTGTACTCATCTAAGTACAGTTTATGCTGAGTAAGACTATAGGAGTTTCAGCTGTTTTACTTTTTACTATTTTTAATTTAAACAAAAGTTCTGTTGTGAAGCCTCATAGGAGTTACTTTGGAAATTAGCTTTGACCCATGTTAAGCTAAAGTTGGTTGAAGTGGATAAGCTCAAAATTAATTATATTCCCTACTATACTTGGCTGGCTTTTCAGTGGAGAATGAAACCCTCTTCACTTTATATGTCTCCCTCTGTAATAAGCCATTAACTCATCAGACGAGCTTTTATGAATATGCAGCACTAATATGTCAGCCATTTTTTGCGTTTTGGAAAAAAAGTCTAGTCACTAATGATAAGGTAGGTCGTGTGATTTTTCAGATGAAATCTTATATTGTCTAATGGTGGTAATGTAACTAAATATAGTCATTATAGTTAATTTTTTTTTAAAGTCCCAAAAGATGTGTCAGAAAGTAAACACAAAGTTGTTTAATAAAAGAATAACACATGGTAATCCAAGGTAAGGTAACAGTGCACACAATACACAAACAATTATTCTCACCTTCATGCAGATCCAAACTCAGAAGACTTTTGTTCATTTTTGGAACACAAATTAAGATATTTTTTAAGAAATCAGTGAGCTTTCTGACCCTCCATAGACAGCATTGGTCCTACCACAGTTAAAGCACAGAAACATAGTAAGGACATCAATAAAATGGTAATTAAAAAAAAAAAAAAATGCATGCACGCTCTCAGGTTTCATCAAAAATATCTTAATTTGTGTCCCGAAGATAAACGAATGTCTTACGGGTTTGGAACGTCATGAGGGTGAGTAATTAATGATATAATTAAAATTTTTGGGTGAACTATCCCTTTAAGTACACACTGATAATGCACTAAAAGACTAACAGGTGTGATTATCAAATTAATTGCCATAGAGAGCAGGAAACTAGAACAAAGACATCAATAAATGAAACAGAACAAACGAAAAGTCCATGAAAATGAAAACTAAATGAATAAAAGACCGACATTTCCTGACAATTAGCATACATAAATGTAATAAAACAATAGGACTGATATTTAAAATAAAATGTAGTACAGAAAACTAGCACTTTTGCGGTCTAGCTTGAGTTTAGTGATGAGAGGAAAGCAAAGTCACAAAGCGGCACTGAACCACATGAAAACAGCAGCCACATTCAGCATATTAGCACTGAACGGTGCAGCAAATCAAAAGAACCAAACATTTCATCTATAATTCATTTAAAGGCAAAGTACATCCTTCTCAAAAAGTTCTGGGAAAAGTTAAGCTAAGGTGGAAGATGAATGCCAATGATGTGTTGTGAGCTTATCAAAACATTGCAAATATTTAGCAACTTGATTAAAAAGCAAAGACTTTTCAAAATAAAACCAGCATGGAATTTTAAGTGCAGGGCTTTTTGCTCTAATCTTGTCCTAATGGAGTACTGGATCTAACACACTGTGGACCCTAGAGGGCCTTTCTGTTCATTTTGCTGAACCAGTGTCTTTTGCATATTTACTGCATGTATTGCATAATGAACTTTAAGACATTTTGAAGTTTGATGTTGCTCCTTTCAAAATATTAAAGACATTTTCATCATCTTCAGTTGATGAAGATATTCTGTTTGGGTTTGATATGTTTGTATTACATTGTGTTTATCATAAGTCTCAAATTTAAGCTTACAATGCATTTACAATTGTACACCTCACCTTATGGGTCAGCTGTTTTACGGTATTAAATATAATCACTTTTTTATTTACTGTTTTTCTTAAATGTTGCTGATGCAGTTTGGACGATCAAATTTAGATTGTTAAAGGGTGAAACTAACCTTTCTTGTGGATTTGTCCTAAAAATAACTGCACAATAGTGCCGAACAGATCTAATGTTGTCTGTGTCATCCTTCTTTGATCATTCTGTCTTATCAGTTCTTCCGAATTACAGCAGCCGTGACCTCTTTACTGGAGCATGAAGACAAAATGAACTAAATGAAATAACAAAAAAGAAGTAAGGAAAAGAGCATTTAGCTTTTGTCTCCAGTCGCCTTTTTTGGGTCTAGGCTGCTCTATATTGCAGTGAAACATGTCTTGCCTTCCCTAGAGACTGTTATGAAATTAAAGTAACTTTAAAAAGAAAAGCAAAGCTTCCATCTCTTATTCTCAGTCCTTGATTTATTCTGTTTGCCTTGAGATGTAATATACTACACAATCACCCTTCCAATTCAAAAAGGTACCAATGTATTATAGAACAAGTGGGCTGTGAAACTGATGTTTCACACATGGGAACAGCTCTCTGGTCAACGTCTGGAATTATTCAAGACTGTGTCCTTGATACTTCCTGTTACAACAAGGAAAAGTGCTTTTGATCTTTACACAAAAGCGTTTTGTATCTCCAGATTTCTGATGCTTAATTGCTAATGGTGTTAAGCTTAGGAGCCTATTCAAATTAGCTTGATTGGCATTCACTTCTTGTTGGGTTGAAAAATATTGTAGTGTATTCATTTTCTAAGGTAAAAAACATTACATTTAGATTCTTGGAATCTAAAGACAGTAAGTTAATAAGGAGGAATGAATATATCGATTGAAAACATCATGATTGTATATTAATTATTACCACAAGTTATGCTTCAAAAAGACAAATAAAAGCCTCAAATAATTATAATTAGTGTTGGGGGTAATGCATTACAAGTCACTTGAGTTATGTAATCAGATTACTTTTTCAAGTAACTAGTAAAGTGCATTACTTTTAAATTTATTGTACAAACTTTAATTTGCTGTAAAGTTGCTTTGCAACGATATGTATCATGAAAAGCGCTATACAAATAAACTTGACTTGACTGTATTTACAGTAAAATACCAGAGTTACCTTTTCAAATAATATGCAAACCCGCAATAATTAAATATGTTAATAATTGAGTTTACATTTCCTTCAGCCAAAGGCTTCTTCATTTCACTTTTGGTGTAAAAGTGCTTTTACATAAGCCAAAAATACACAAAAGCACAGATAACACAAAAGTAACGTAACACATTACTTTTCATAAAAAGTACCTAATACAATTAGTTACTTTTTTAGGGAGGAACTCAGTATTGTAATGCATTACAAGTAACTTTACCCAACACTGATCATAATGTATTGTGTTTTTCAAATCTATGTTAAAAAACTGGAGCCTTGAACAAGTTGGTTTCGTTCAGATACAATTTCATCAGCAAAGGACATACAATAACACAACAAAAGCCCCTGAAGAAATCCGTGAGGCTTCTCCGGCCCACTAAATAGACTGGCAAAATAAATCATTCAAATCTTTACCTCAGGGCATGGATCATTCTCCCAACTCTTCTCTCTTTCTTTCTGTCTCAACCATCCAGGTACAGTAGCCCATGAAACTTTCATCTGGGATGGTGCCTTTTATCAGTTGTATCCCCAGGCTATGAAGGCATACCAGATGGTGACTAGAATCAAAGAACACTTCCCCCAAAAAAGCAGTCCTCTGGTGACACAGCCTTACAACTCAAGATAACAAGAACTGCTGCTACTCTGAATTACACTTGTCCTAAGATATTCCCAATTGAGCATGTGAAGAGAAAAAATGAGACGTGAAAGAAAGAAACATTGTACTCGGCAAACTGAACCATGGAATAATCCGTTCTTTGGTTTATAACGGTACCTGAGCACTGCGGCACTATACAATGCCACAGCTCTCGGAGAATCACTTCTGTGACATAGTGCTGCATTGCATTCTGCCCCAAATCCCCAACCGTCTCCATCGCCTGCTTTCTGTGTCTCTCTGTTGCTCGCTCTCTCACTCAAGAACATGTGAGGACGCGAGGGGACAGTCTAGACTACAAATCAGATCTGTGGCCCATATGTCTCAAAAACAACTAAGGCTTCTTTTCTCCCGGCCATATTGCGTTATGTTAAAAAAACAAGAGCAAAAAATAAATAAATAATATATATATATATATAAATATATATATTCAATTAGTATATTCTATTGATTCGTATTGTTAAACAGCCTCTAAAGAAAAATATGAAGAGCCTGATTTAGAGCACATGTAGTCTATTTTTATAGTACAGATGCCACATACTGTGGGTGCTAATTAGTGCATTGGACTACATGGATCATCAGGTATGGAAGCTGTTGTGATCCACAAGTAAAAAAAATATCACACATTTTTACATTCACTTTATTTTCATACTCCTCCTATTTTCATACTTGTTGAATTTTCCATTAATAATACACTGGCATAAATAATACACTTTGAGGTTGTTCAAGAAGCGAAAGGCTTTTACACAGGAATGTTAATGGTTTTAGTGAAAAAAAAAGTTTCAGGACTCCATAACTAAGTGAAATAAAATAAAAACAGTCACAACACAAATAGTTTTTATATATAGAATATATTTATTTATTTATTTCTAAACATGAAACATTAAATATGAACATGCCACTGAGTATTACTGTCAATTACATTAAATGGCCCTGGGAATATAATTCAACAATTCAAAAGATATTTGAAGAGATCACCCAAAAATAAAAATTCTGTCATTAATTACTCACCCTCATGTTGTTCCAATCCCCTAAGACTTTGGTTCATCCTTGAAACACAAGTGAAGATATTTTAAATGAAAGTAAAGAGGTTTCTGGCCCTCCATTGACAGTCTAAGCAACTTTCACTTCGAAGGCCCAGAAAGGTAGTACAAAACATAATCGAAGTTGTCCATTTTTCTACAGTGGTTCATCTGAAAGTTTCTGAAGCGACAGAAATTATTTTTGTGCACCAAAAAATGAAAATAAATACTATATTAAACATTTTCTTTACTTCCGAATCAATACTGTAACACCTTAAGGGCTGTACTGTTTGCAAGCAGAGAAATGTTGTATTACAGTGTTACAATGCTATTAAAGTACTTTTCTTCCTCAGCTCGCAAACAGTACAGCGCTTATGGCACAGATTGTATCATGAGATTCATGCTCTCGCATCAACACGACAGACACCAGATCCGTCATGGCGCTCTTGTGGACCGTGAACACAAATTGGATATTTAAGTGAAAGTGAAGAAAATATTTAGTCATTATTTAATTTTTTTGACACATAAAAGAAACACGTTCTCACTCCCATCTCTTCACGTATTGATGCTTGGTCAGGACCCTTTGGCGTCATTTTTTTTTGACGTGCAGGGTCCTCCAGTGCTTTAAATAAGAAACCAATGTGCTGACGCCAAAGGCACTGGGAATTGTATCGTCATTATTTACATTATATATTGGGTAATTATATTGCTATTATTGCATATATGCTGGAGAGTGATTTTTTTCAGTGCAAACGGTCACAATAGTTTTATATATATAACACTATTTACACATGTAACCCAATCCCTGCCCCTAAACTTATCCATTTGTCAACAAAGCACAAGATATAACAGGCAGATACAACTATATTCACAATTTATTCAAAAAGTATTAATATTCCAAGGGTTCCAAGGCAAAACGATTGATTTGTGAGAAGAACCCTGCTGAAAAAAAACAGCTAAAACCAGTCTAGGATCATTGGCTGGTTTTAGCTGGTCAACCAGACTGGTCATAGCTGGTCAGCAGGCTGGTTTTAGAGGGGTTTTGGCCACTTTTCCAGGCTGGGAGACCAGCTAAATCAAGCTACTTCCAACCAGCCTATACTGGTTTTAGCTGTTTTTTTTCAGCAGGGAATACCTTATCTGTCCGCCGTCCTGTATGTTGCACTGCAGTCTGTGATTTCAAAAAATGCCGCCAGAAGAAGCAAGCCTTGGTTGTGAAATGCCATTGGTTCTTGTGTCTCGTGACTAAGCTTTTAACTTCGGCAGCACAAAAACACTAAAACAAAATTTGTAATTAAAAACTAAACTACCTGAAAAAAAAAGTCATAGAGTAAAATAAAATGGAAGGACAGACTAAATAAACTAGACTAAAGACTAAAGTGAAAATTTAAAAATAACCCTGGTTTAACAGCAGTGCTATAGGGAGCATCAACCTATTCCTGACACCATTTTTCGTCTCTGAAGAATACTGTACTTCTCTCACTCTCCTCGACACACAATATCGGTCCTTAACCAACTACCACTTCAAGAATGTGTAAGTGGCCCATAAATGGATTAGATTCTGAGATAAAACTCTGATCCACCACTGCGACTGATCGCTCAGTATTTGAACTCACTGGCCTTTCCTTTGGCCTCTTTTGAAATAATAAGAATCCTATGTGATATGCTCATCCATCACAGCATGGAGTGGCTGGAGGAGAGACTCCCCGGCTGAGCTCAGCGCTAGATGATGGATGTCCTCCTCCTTGGCCTCTTGAAAGCCCAGAGACTCAGTCAGGTCCTCCCACTGCCATCATGCCTAAATCAAGACGCAGGCACCCATTCTTCCCCTATTTCCCCTCAGTCTGGACAGGGAAGGACGGACTGGTGACGGAAGACTCTTTCATCAGTTTGATCAGACCTGATGGTGACACAGTTCGAGATAAACGACATGGACATAAACTGACAGCAAATTTCAAATCTAGCCCAGCAGGTTGGAAAATGACTGATGTAAAACAGTGAGATCTGTATGATCAAACCTATAGTGTGCCTTTAGCACCTCAGAACACCCATACATTGTTGCGACAAGTTTGACATCAGTCTTCTTAAGTATGACTTTTGTTTTGAATTTCAAATGACTTGACAAGTTATATTTTAATAGAGAGCTTGAGAGTTGCCCGTGGAGTGTAGTTCTGCTAAGGGTTTTGTGCAGGGAAATGTCTAACTGAAAATGCATGCTTAATGTATTAAATCTATGACATTTACACTTGAATGCCAAAGGTTCATGCCAAACTTATTTTTATTTAGCCACATAAAAGACATTTTCAAATAGTCCACAAGAGAAAATAATCATTGGATTTATAAAATGGGTAATTTTTCTAAATGTAAAAGTTTACATACACATGATACACATTCTTAATACTGTGCTGTTACTTGAATGATCCAGTTTTTTTTTCTTTTAGTGATAGCTGTCCCTTGTTTTTCTGGAACCATAACACTGCCTGCTATTCTTCAGAAAAATTCTTCAGGTCCCACAAACTCTTTTTTTTTGTGTGTGTGTTTTGAACCTTCTGTAATAGCTGCATATGAGTCCCTCAGTTGTACTCAGTGTGAAAAGATGGATCTCAAAATCACACTGCCATTGTTGGAAAGGGTTCAAATACATAAAAATACTGAAAAAAATAAAGAATTTGTGGGACCTGAAGGATTTTTCTAAAGAACAGTCTCAAAACTGAGATAAAAATGGTCACAATTTTTATTTGTTTCATTCGGTTCCAGAAACAAAAAACAGAATCATGAGACATAAACGGAAAAGTCTGAATTGTGAGATGTTCACAGAATACAAATGTCAGATTTCTCAGATATAAACTTGTAAAGTTGAAATTGCAAGAAAATTTTGTAATTTTGCAAAAGAAAAGTTTGTATCTCGCAATTTAAACCGAACAAATTCTGAATTGTGAAAAATCCTTCAGGTCCCACAAATTCTTTTTTTTTTTAGCATTTTTGTGTATTTGAACTCTTTTCAACAATGACTGTATGATTTTAAGATCCATCTTTTCACACTGATGACATCTGAGGAACTCATACGCAACTATTACAGAAGGTTCAAATGCTCACTAATGCTTCAAAAGAAAACACAATGCATTTTGAATTTAAAGATAAGGGCAAATTTTACTTATTTTTGTCTTCTGGGAAACATGTATTTTCTGTAGCTTCTGAATGAAGGGCAGTACTAAAAAAAAAAAAAAAAAAAAAAAAAGATATTTAGGCAAAACAAGAAGTTTACACCCTCTTTATGCATCATGCATCAAGGATTTTCCTGAAGAACAGTCTCAAAACTAAGATAAAAAGGTCACAATTTTTATTTGTTTCATTCGGTTCCAGAAACAAAAAACAGAACCATATATAAATGGAAAAGTCTGAATTGTGAGATGTTCACAGAATAAAATGTCAAATTTGTCAGATATAAACTTGTAGGTTGTAAAGTGGAAATTGCAAGAAAATTAATTATGTATTTGTGTCTCGCAATTTAAACCAAACAAATTCTGAATTGTGAGATTAAGTCACAATCGCAATTACCTTTTTGATTTAAGTATTAAGTATTTTATAGAAAAAATGCGCTTTTCATAGAAAATGTGTGTCCTGTTTAAACTTAAACATGAACCATGAAATTTTATTCTAAACACACAGTGTGAAACGATTTTCTGTGGCCTATATTGGAACAAGTAACTGCAAATGCAGAAGTAATTTAATGTAAGTTGAGGAAATGCACCATTTTATTGCAGTTGTTAAACAGGCAGCACAAAGCCACAGATTGAAGAAAACGCCTGCAGAATAATGTCCCAAAGTTATGAGAAATTCATAGACTCATTTAGCCAAGCAATCTCTGTCTTACCATTCAGCACACAACATAACGGCCTGGCCTGTTCAGGATCTTTTAGTGTTTTATAGAATCACAGCACGGTGCTCAATAAGGGCTTTCGTTTGACTCCTATTAACCACTCTCATTTCAGATGGCCCTGCAAGTTGTTTTGATTTTTAAAAACAAGAAACCATGGATACTAAACCACTAGGGTTTCCCACAGACGAGCAACCCTTATATGTGCACTTCAGTGCTCACACTTTATGATTTCTGGTTAATGTTGTTTTTCCTAGTGTATGTGAATGTTCTTGATAACATATGGATGTCATTCTAAATAACCTTTTATTCATATTTAATTTTTGACAGAAATGAAAACAAGTCTGTGAGGGATAGAAGTACAGTGTGTTCACTGGATTGTACTGTTGTTAAACAACACTGATGAAAAATACTTCCAAAAAACATTCAATATACCAAAAAAATTCCTAAAACAGTTTTGAAAGCTGTGAGTTGTGAAAATAAAGACTGCAAGTCTGTGAGGAATACCTCACTGGCTTGTTTTCATCCACATAAAATTCAATATAGCATCTAACCTGACTAAAGTGTTTTCAGCCTTAGGTTTGTTTGTTTTTAATCTTGCAAATGTCTCTTCAGGGGCTCTATAGTAATGGACAATTGCCATAATTTTCTCATTCAGTCCTCAAAGCAATATAACATCTGCTTTGGGTTTGGGTCATCAGAGGGAGTTTAAGATTACAAATTATCCTAATCTGATTCATAGGTGCTAACCTGTTCGGTAACATCCTATCAAGCCCAGAAACACAGATTTTATTCATTATCTGTTGTGCCCAAGTGAAATTACCCAGTGTTACCTTGGTGGGTGAACATCTCTATAAGGTCTCACTGAACAGAGCGTTTGTTTTAGAAGAGAGACTGGGGAATACTGTTCTCAGAGGCTTTCCACACCCTGGGGACTTTCAGTCACTCATCACTACAATCATATGCAGTGTGATCTCATTTGCGTTATCTCAGCCTTATTATGGTGGACTCTGTAAGGTGTCTGCTGCCCGGAGACAGAAATTGTCCCCACAGAGCAAAAACACCTTCCTAAGCTAATTGACAAACACATTGTTCTCAGCAGGAGAGAACAGACCTCGGGCTGAATGAGGGGAGGATGGAAATGATTGTTACACATCAGGCTCTCCAGTGCATCGCTCGCAATAGGCTCCTCTGAATAGATATCACTGTCTTTTCTCGAGATGCTGTTTGGATGTTTTCAATCACTGTGTCTTTGAGATCAAATTTTATGTTTTGGGTGCCGTTTGTGTAGTCAGGAAGAAAGAGGAAAAGCAAAATTGCTTCTCGGTGACGAATGAAATTGCGTAAAGCTAACTTGACCAGAACTTTACGAGAGATTTGGGTGGATTCATAACATGTCGCATAAATTTAGTTTATTCCTCTTTGGTGAGTGCAGCGTTATCTGTGCACACACAAACAGACGTCAAAGCAGCCTTTATGATGAAAGTCCGAGCGTGAAATGGGTGAAATTAGATTCAGGTCTTGTCTGCTTTTGAAACAAAAGCATGAAGATATCAGCGATAAGATCTGACTTATTAAATCAGGGTGTCATCTACTATATCATCACAAAATTGCCACAATCATAATGTTCAGGAGTCTGGCTCAACCTGACATCTGTAGACTTCTATAAATCTATTTAGTGTCTTGTCTGCTGTGAACCATAACTATCTGTCATTGAATCTCCCTCCTACCATTTGCCTGGGGAATGAAAGGCACCTTTACTCTTTTTTTTCCTCCTCAGAGATTCACAGAGAGACTGATATAAATCTCACAAAAATGCACATTCAACACAGTGCAGGCCTAGATGGGCAGAATGTGAACTCACCAGACAGATCTCCCTGTCGTGGGTGAAGTTACGGTCCTTTGGTTCACATGCTGAAAGTGACTGCAGAGAGAAGCAAACACATTCAAGTATTTATCATTTCCTTTCACTTTCCTGATAAATGTGTTTATGACAGGCTGTGAGAAATGGCAGCCATGATAGTGATTGATGAGCGTCAAAGCTGAGTAGCAGAACGTGTCATCATCACATCAATATATGTACATCATTATGATTCCAGTATATACATACCATCCACCAATATTTGTTAGCTATTTTAATGATTTATTTGGCAAAGTACCCTGTTGAAAAAACAACATATGCTGGTTAGGTATGTTTTAAAGCATGACAGCTGGTTTGAGCTGATTTAAGATGGTCATTGGTTGGTCATGAGCTGGTTTAAGCTTGTCCTTAACTGGTTATCAGCTGGTCCTGAGCAGGAGCTAGTTGCTATGGACCAACTTAGGACCAGCACATGACCATCTTAAACCAGCTCAGGACAAGCTTAAACCAGCTCAAACTAGATGCCATGCTTCAAAACATACCTAACCAGCATATGCTGGCTTTTTCAATGGGGTACAGTGACATCTGGTCCAAGATTATTGCAAACTACAAAAAATATAAATTAAACAACTGTAAATGTTCAAATTTCTTAACATCCTAAATGTTTTAAAACAAATCCCACTTATTTGGTTAACTGGCCTACTATGATCATCTGACGCTGCAACGTGATCTCATGATAATTCGTAAAATTTACGTAAAATGTGGTTCTACAAAACGTACATTTACTTACGTTTTTCAAGACACTAAAACGTACAATACTGACGTATTTACAGCATCTAAACGTACAAATACTTACGTATTTTTATCATTTTAACGTACAAAACTGACGTTTTGACGAGCTAGAATCCTTATGAATATTTAAATTGCGCCATTAATTTCATTATTATTCTTGTTTTAGTTGTCATACCAATGACCTTATGTTTTCAATTGCATTATTAAATAGTTTAATCGTTTACTTAATATGAAATTATTACATTTCATACTGTTTTATGATTTCCACTGCCAGCTCGTTTCCAAGAATAGGTCTACACAATGTTAAACAAGACTACACTTTAAATCATTAAAATAAATAACATTTCTGCAACATTTTAACGATTAATAAATGTAAAGTTTTTCCGTGGCAGGACACAAAAGGCGTCTTCTCCTACATGCTGTGACTAACAATAGAACCATAAAATACACACCGAACACGCATAATAATTATAAAATGAAACAATTTTATTTGTGCGCTGTAATCCAGATCTTCAGAATCCATACGATTGTGAGGAACAGACCCAAATTCAAGCCTTTATCCGACGATCTGCATCTCCATCCCGAGCAGCGAGTCCAAATAGCAACTGAACTAAGCCCGCGCTGAAGTGCATTTTTAAAATTCAAATATTGCCGCATTTAGAAACGACAGGTTTTACGGCAGGAAAATCGAACGCTCATTGGCTCTCGCCTGCCTTCGTCACAGATTACGACATGCCGTGCATCTGATGAGCTGTGTTTCAATTTGGTTTGAATGATGCGCGGGCGCATTCACGGAGCGGTCAGGATAATAATCTGGATAACATTTTAGCGATTAACAATTTAAATTCTGCTCTTCACCTCAAACAAACCTATTGTAATCCACCAGAGAGGACTGCGGCTGCAAACGCGTCATCATTTGGATAACTTTTGGTACGGCTGTTGTTGACTTTTTTGCAATAAATTATTGTAATTGCACTTTTCTGTCTCTCATGTTTTTCTTTATTGCTGTACAGAGAGCGTTATGCTTAACGTTAGATTTAGAGGTAGGAGTGGGAGCAGTGACTATAAAAATGTTTTTTTTTTTTTATGCTATATTGTTACTAAAATGGTCATTTCCTTGCATATTTTGGTCAGTTACGTTTTATTTCCCAATTTAAATTGCTATAAAATGGGTAGGTTAAGGTTTGGAGGTAGATTCGGGGAGCTAAAAATCTAAATCGCGTATTAATGAAATGATTAAAATACATATTTTCTATAAAATTGTGTAGGTTTAGGTTTGGAGGTAGGTTAAGGGGGCTTAAAGTCTGAATCGCTTATTAATAAAATGATAAAAGGTCATTGATACGAATATCTTAATGAAATAAAATATACGTAAGTATTTAACGTTTTTTAGCTAAAAATACGTAGCTATTTGTACGTTTTAAACGTTGAAATACGTCTAAATTGTACGTTTTTGCATCGATAAAAACGTACAAAAATGTACGTTTTGGGTCTCTAAACGTTACGTAAAAATACCTACGTATAAACAATGAGACCAGGCTGGACATACACACACACGTTTTCCATTTTAATATATTTTAAAATCTAAGTTATTCTCGTTTTGGCAAAGCTGAATTTACTCCAGTCTTCAGCACATGATCCTTCAGAAATGGTTTCAATATGCTGATTTGCTCTTAAAAATAATTTCATATTATTATCAATGCTGAGAACAGTTGAAGCATCCAGCTTTGCTATCACAGGAATGAATTGCATTTTTTAAATGTATTAACATAGAAAACAGTTATTTTAAATAGCAAATAGTAAGTGACAACTAACAGCATCATTCAGACAGTGTGTAGGTGGTTTAATATAGCTTCCACGTCCTTATAATTGAACAAACAGAGCCTATTGGGATAACTAAATACTTATATTTACATTTATGCATTTGTCAGAAACATTTATTCAAAGTGGCTGACATTGCATTCAATAATCACGTTACTAATTCATACATTCCCTGTGAATTGAACCCATGACCTTGGCATTGCTTTGCTTTACTCTGCCTCATTTTCCTTTTCTGTTCAGTCTAGTACATTCACAACCTCAATAATAACTCAATAATTAATAACATTAATCTTTAAATGTGAGATGTTTGTGAAATGTAGGAAGTTAGTTACCTGGGATAATGGCCAATACAAAATTATTTGAGCACAGTATATGGGCCATTCTACAGAACGTCTTGGTTACGTTTGTGACCCTCATTCCCTGAAGGAGGGAACGGAGACACCACGTTGGTGAGCGACAAATGGGATCTCATTCGTCAGTCACTGATGTGACTCGGAGTGACCGACTGATGGGGAACTGGTTATAAAGTTAGAGTTGGAAATGTCTTGAAAAAAAAAGGTATTTTTCCACAAATTTTGAATTTATGCAAATTGCATAATACCCAATGTACACATTTCTAGTAATTGTGCAGTCAATTCTCATATTGTATTTTTAGAAAGTTTTGTAATATTTGTCCTCTCCCCAAATTTGTCATTACCGAAACACAGTAATATATAATTTAATAAGAAGGGTTATTGACGTATTAAGATTTTGCTTACATCTTCCTTTTAAATATATTTTTCTATTTTGTTAAAAAATTACAATTTTAACTATATTTCAAGTGTAATTTATGATATTTGTTGTACTTTGAATCCAATTTTTGTTTGTAAAAAGCAAATAGTTGATCATACTGATTTCAAATTTAGGATTCATTAATTTGAATATACATTGAACCACACTGTCATGACATCTGATAATTCAGTATACTTAATTTTTGACAAAACATCCAATGTTTCGGTAGTGACTGAACATTTTCGGTATTGACTGAAATGTTTTGGTAGCGACCATATCACATTACAGAATTTTAACCCACATACTAAAACATAGTAAAATACCCCAAATTTGCATAACTGTACAAAAATGTTGTTTATTTCTTACAAATAAAAAGATTATGTGTTCCCTTTTGTAATATTTATACACATATATATACACCAAATATTACTGTAGTAATAATTTTAGATACTAATCAGAAAGAACATGGTTAGCTAGCACAGTTCTGAACAGTACAAAAACTAAATGTTATGAAATAACTCCCAAAAAGTGTTGGTAGTGACATTCTTTAAAGTTACAGCACACATATTTTTTATACTTTTTAACACATTTACTGCAAAATGAAGGCGCCTATTTCTCCATGTAGCTATGAGAGAGAGCGACATGAATATTTCCTGATCATAAATGTAGGGGTGTGGTTAAAATCAGTCTCAGCCAATGGACTTAAACATGATGTGGAAAAAAAAAATGCTTTCTGGAGAATGGCCCATATACTGTTATATACATATAATCCATAATATTCCTTATGTCCAGTTGGAGTATACTCATTTAAATATATGATTTAAGCATTTAAATGTGTGAAGTAGGCCAGCAAAAAGCACAACCTCCAGGACGAAGCTGTAGGGTTCTTGGCATGGCTTCTCATAGAAAAGCATATGGCCATCATATGGTGCAGGCAAAAGATAACTGCACTATTTAGCCTGAACACAAGTAAACCAGGTCAAATCACAGACCCATTGCTCAGCAGTCACCTCTATTTATATAGCTGCTCTCAAACCCCATAGAAATGTGGAAAAGCCGATTTGTGTTTTGTAGTAAAGCCTGATAGGAAGTTATTGTTGTGAGGCAATCTTAATGAACTCTGTAGAGGCTCTATTTGTTCAGCGTTCTCATTACAGAGAGCAAAACTGGAACATTTTCAAGAAGGCTTTTACTTGTGTTTTGGCATATTTCTCTTTTAAATTTGAAACGGTGCCAATAAATATACGTTTAGAGATTAGGACCTATCCTTGGAATACAGATAAGTCTGTTTAAATGTGGGAGACAAAAATACAAGGTGAAAATTAAATCTCAAGTTTAGCATTAATGTAATTTCTGAATGTTCACCATAGCTGTCTTTAACTATTTTGTGCTGTCAGTATATAAATAAAAGAATAAATAAATGGACTGTTTGGTACAATGTACTTATGGTGTTCATATGATATTACAAAATGCTCTTACTGCTAGTGAGGGATATGGTAAGTTTACGAACAGGATTTGTGATATAACTATATTCAGACGTAGGTTAAGGGTTAGGGCCAGAGTTATTATAGATGTAATTACAGAAATTATTTAAATATGTAATCATATGCAGGTATTTTTAAATATAATAACATGTACATAGTAATACTGTATTCAATTATTTATTTAAATGTTAGAAGAACATATAGTTAAAGACTTTAAGAGTTCACTCTAAAATGAAAATTGTCATTAACCCTCATGTCGTTCCAAACCCATAAGACCTTCAGTCATGTTCACAATACAAATTAAGATATTCTTTGATGAATTCCAAGAGCTTTCTGATTCTGCATAGGCAGCAGGGCAACTGACAAGTTCAAGGCCCAGAAAGGTAGTAAGAACATTGATAAAATAGTTCATGTGACATCTGTGATTCTACCTTAATTTTATGAAGATACAAGAGTACTTTTTGTGTGCAAAGAAAACAGAAATAATGACTTTATTCAACAATTTGTTTTCTTCCCTGATAGTTTTTGACAATCATTCACGACAGTACCACAATGCATGCACCTTGGTTGCAAGCAATCTTTGTCTTCCACCATGTTGAGTATGCTGAGCATAAAAAAATAATAATAATAAAATAACATATAGTAGCAGTAGTTGCAAGCAAAAATTCAATAGCATGATTCACTGTGTCACTCATCAGTGACATACAGACCCATGAGGCCATGCATGACACAGAGAGTGACAAGATTTATTATTAACAACTAATTCATGCTCTGGGCCCCTCCTTTCATTATAGCTGAGGGAATACCCTATGTATTGAACCGTGGTGACATGGAACCAGACAGCCTTGAAATGACTGAGTAGTTGAATGAGATATTAAATTCAGAAGTTTTGTAGATTAGTGATTATTTTGCAGAAAGAGAATGCTGGAACAGTAATGGATGCACAGTATAGGGCTGTAGGGAACACAAAGGGAGCTGTTATAGCTGTAATTCATCAAAATAGGAAGTATTTTTCCAATACAACAATAGGGACAGTATATTTCTTTGATTTACTGTAAGCAGTCTAAAACTGATACTCACTAGTACATATGGATAATGTACAGTCAGCCTATCATTATCACAAAATAAACCCCCAAATAAATGGTTATCAGGATCACAATGCAAGTTCCAATCAATCAAACAAATAAATAAATAGATATTTATTACCTTCAAGGGACAGTTCACCCAAAAATGAAAATTCTGTCATTAATTACTCACTCTCATGTTGTACCTTCATTCATCTTCAGAACACAAATGAACATATTTTTGATCTGAAATCTGAGCGCTTTCTGACCCTGCATAGACAGCAATGCCACTACCATGTTTAAGGCCCAGAAAGGACATTGATAAAATAGTCCATGTGACATCAGTGCTTCAACCGTAATGTTATGTTTATGTCTTAAAAAAACAAACAAAAAAAAAAACAAAATATATATATATATATATGACTTTACTTTTCCGTTTTGTGAGTTACATGAGGGTGAGTTATTATTTACATAATTTTCATTTTTGCGTGAACTATACCTTTAATGTTTCCATTGAGAAAATGAAACAGTCCACTACAAACACAGACAACACTGAGCAAACAGATGAACACTACAACATTACAGTCAAGGGCATAGAATTTATTAGGGACAACAGGGACATGTCCCTACCTATAAAAATAAGTTTGATCAAAGAAATTAAATATATTTATATGCAACCACTGACATGAGTAATACCACTGACATAACCTGAAAAGTAAGTAAACATGCCAGAAAATGCACTCTTTTAAGGACATGTGTTTAATGCATGCATGGAGTAAGAAAGTGTTTAAAACATACAGGCACAGTTCAGCTGAATGACAAATTTACCATCATTTCTTGATGTAAAGGGGTATTTACAGTATTGAAATAATAAATGTTCTGATCACACCTGAGACTTACATGACATTTTGTAAAACCTTTAAAATAAACGTGCAACATCAGTAAGAAAATGATCTATCATGACAAAATTAAGCCTACGCCCTTAAATCCAGTAGTCCTCTTGGGTCATTTTCACTACAACTGCTAATTGACGGTGCCAGTTGCGTTTGTATAAATAAAAGATTGTGAGTCTACAGTGTGATATGTGAGACATGAAAGTAGCACTGATTTCAGTTACCTGGATGAACGGAATGCTATACAGAATTGCTATCAATTGCTATTTTTTCCGTAAGACGGTCGCCGTCATTTGTAAATTTAATGTGTCTGACTACCGGTGTCATTCGCTTCCAGATATTTTTAGCTGTACAAACAGCCTGTTTTGCTGCTTGATATTACAAACTGGTGTGTCTTACCATCTTATTTTAATGTATATCAGTGTATAAATACTGTCACGAGCGCGGTCTCTGTGGCTCCCTCCGATCGCCGTCAGCGGGAGTTATCCCCGGACTTTTAACGGACTCCATTACCCACAATCCCGTACCTGGGGCTTCCTTCCGGTTCCGGGTTGCTTCCCGCCGGCTGGCTTTCTGCCGGCATAAAGAGGACGCCGAGCCGCGAGCTCCTCGCGAAGTTTTGATTTGCTCCGGCCATCATCACCAAGCGTTTCTCTGGATTGTTATACTTTGTTATCGACTCGGACTTTTTGACTCTCGTGTGACGTTTCCTGCCAGCCTTTGTGACCCCTCGCCTGTCTTATCGGATTGTCTCTCTGGATTGCTAGTGGCCACGACCTTCTGCCTGGACTCGACCATTCTCTGTCTTGCCTCCGTCACACTCGATTGCCGTTGTCGACCATTGCCAGTACCTTGTTTCCTGTCTGTGAAATAAACTGTTTGCTCATGGATCCACCGACTGCTGATTTATCATCACAGAAAACTTCGCCACCTACGGATCCAGCAACGGTACTCCAGCTCACCTCAGAGCTGTCGGCCCAAGCCTCAGTGTTGGCGGTGCATCAACACCAACTCGACCGCCTCACGTCGCTCACGGAGGAGCTTGTTAAGACCCTTCAGGCTCTCCAACTGCCGTCACAGACCCTGCTGAGCTACATGCCTCCTGCTGCAGCACCATCCCCCATCATGGCCGCCGCAGCTGCTGCTCCAGCCGCTCCAACCACCACCAGCCCACGCCTCGCTTTCCCTGAGAAGTTCAATGGGACATCAAAATGTAAGGGCTTTTTGTTGCAATGTTCATTATTTGTCAATCAGCAACCACAGCTATATCCCACTGACGAATCTCGCATAGCTTTTGTTTGTTCACTTCTCTCGGGGCGTGCGCTGGATTGGGCCACCGCCGTGTGGAGCCACGACCGCCCTGCCTTTCCCTCCTTCTCTGCCTTCCTTCGTCGTTCCAGCCCACGTCAGCTGGCGGAGAAGCAGGTGAACAGCTGATGTCCCTGCGTCAAGGAGCAAGAACCGCCGCGGATTACGCCCTCAGTTTCCGCACGCTTGCGGCCCAGAGCGGTTGGAATGATGAGCCCCTCAAGCTCCACTTCCGGAAGGGGCTCAATCCCGATCTTCAGGCGGAGCTGGCATGTAAGGACGAGGGACTCAATCTGGACCAGTTCATCGAGCTCTCAATTCGTCTGGACAACCTTATGCGAACCCGAAAGCCCCCACACACTCTCTGTACCTAGCCCACCTACACTCACACCGAACCCCAATCAGAGCCCATGCAGATTGGAGCCGCTCGTCTCACCGTGGAGGAGAGAGAGAGAAGATTGAGGGAGAATCTCTGCCTGTACTGCGGCCAACCAGGGCACATTCGAGCCAACTGCCCGACCCGGCCACCACGAAGGAACCCCTCGGTGAGTGAATTTGCCAGTCTATGCTCTCGTTTAGAGATTCCTGTAGTGTTGAGTTCTGAAAATAACATCATCAGAACCACTGCCCTTATTGACTCAGGGGCGGCTGGTAATTTTATTGACACCGCCTTCACCCGGGCACATAACTTACCCCTGTCTTCTTGTACCCCACATGTGGCAGTGGCAGCCCTAGACGGGCGGCCGCTAGGCTCCGGGCAGATTCTTCACACCACCCACGACCTCTCTCTCTCCATCGAACCCCAGCATCAGGAAATCATCCGGTTCTACGTCATCTCCTCGCCACAGACACCACTCATCCTGGGATTTCCATGGCTCCATCAACACGACCCAAGCATCTCCTGGTCTCAACTCACCATAACGCACTGGTCTACTCACTGCCAACAAAGCTGTCTCCGCGATCCATCGACCAGCACCTCAGCGGCAAACTCAACCCCCGCCTGTGACATCAAGGGGCTACCCTCTGAGTACCAGGACCTCCGTCTGGCTTTCAGTAAAACCAGGGCCTCGCAACTTCCTCCTCACCGCCCTGGGGATTGTGCCATTGAACTCCTTCCTGGCGCCACCCTACCCAAGGGCCGCATTTTTCCCCTCTCGCAACCCGAGACCGAAGCCATGAGGAGTTATATCAAGGAGGAACTGGCCAAGGGCTTCATCCGGCCGTCCACCTCACCAGCATCAGCGGGGTTCTTCTTCGTGAAGAAGAAGGATGGCGGACTGTGCCCCTGCATTGACTATAGAGGGCTCAACGACATCACCATTAAATACAGGTACCCTCTCCCTCTCGTGCCCTCGGCCCTGGAACAGCTCCGTTCAGCCCGCATCTTCACCAAGTTGGATCTGCGTAATGCCTATAACCTGATCAGGATAAGAGAGGGCGACGAATGGAAGACGGCCTTCTCAACCACCTCGGGGCACTATGAATACCTCGTTATGCCCTTCGGGCTGTCCAACAGTCGTCCTTGTTTTCAGGTCTTCGTCAATGAGATCTTCCGGGACATGCTCAACAGATGGATCATCATTTACATCGACGACATACTCATCTACTCAAACACCCAGGAGGAACACACCGAACACGTTCGTTTGGTTCTCCAACGCCTCATTCAACACCAACTGTATGCCAAGACGGAAAAATGTGAGTTTCACCAGACCCAGATCTCCTTCCTAGGCTATGTTATTACTCCCGAGGGCGTGGCTATGGACGAGAAGATAGTCAACGCTGTGCTCAAGTGGCCTCGTCCCTCCACTCTAAAGGAGCTGCAGAGATTCCTCGGATTCGCTAACTTTTACAGACGTTTTATACGCAATTACAGCACTGTCGCCTCCCCGCTTACGGCCATGGTCAAGAAGGGCTCACACCGACTCTCTTGGTCCACTTCGGCTCTTCAAGCCCTTGAGGATCTGAAAAGGCGCTTTACCACGGCACCTATTCTCCACCACCCTGACCCGGAAAGGGAGTTCATCGTTGAGGTGGATGCCTCAAACACTGGGGTTGGAGCTGTGCTTTCGCAATGTCAAGGTGACCCCCCTAAAATGTTTCCCTGCGCCTATCTGTCCCACAAACTCAGTCCCGCTGAACGCAACTATGATGTTGGGAACCGGGAGCTTCTGGCCATTAAGATTGCCCTGGAAGAATGGCGCCACTGGCTGGAGGGAGCCAAATACCCCTTTACCGTACTCACAGACCATAGGAACCTAGAATATCTGCGCTCAGCCAAACGTCTCAACCACCGTCAAGCCAGATGGGCTCTGTTTTTCACTAGGTTTAACTTCCGAGTCACCTACAGACTCGGCTCTCAGAATGTTAAAGCTGATGCCCTGTCCCGTATAAACGATTCACAACCACCACAGTCCCCTCCAGACCAAGTCTTGCCTGCCTCCATCATCGTGGCTCCAGTACTCTGGGATCTCACCACCGAGATAACAGAGGCCCAGGCCCAGGACCCAACCCCAGCAGACTGTCCACCCGATCGTCTATACGTTCCTCAGCCTCTCCGTCAACGCCTCCTCACTCAGGTCCATTCTCTACCCAGTTCCGGACATCCAGGCATTACTGCAACCAACCATCTGCTCTCCTCACATTACTGGTGGCCTTCTCTCCGCTCCGACACCATCCAATTTGTTAAGAACTGTCAGACATGTAACATCACCAAGGCCACTCATCAACTCCCCGCTGGACTCCTCCAACCCCTGCCTACGCCGCAGCGCCCCTGGTCGCATATAGCTGTGGACTTCATTACGGACTTGCCTCCCTCACAGGGACACACCACCATCCTTTCTGTTGTCGACCGATTCTCCAAAGGCTGCCGCCTTATTCCCCTCCCCAAACTCCCCACTGCCATGGAGACTGCGGAGGCACTTTGCAATAATGTTTTTCGGTTCTACGGAATCCCCGAAGATATCGTCTCAGACCGAGGGCCCCAATTCACCTCTCGGGTATGGACCAACTTCTGCCGCCTTTTGGGCGTAAACATCAGCCTCACGTCAGGATACCATCCGGAATCTAACGGCCAGGTAGAGAGACTCAACCAGGAGTTGACCCGCTTCCTTCGATCATACTGCCACAATAATCAAGAGGAATGGAACTGCTATCTCTTCTGGGCTGAGTATGCTCAAAACTCCCTACGCAAACCATCCACTAACCTCACACCCTTCCAGTGTACCTTAGGTTTTCAACCTCCTCTCTTCCCTTGGTCTGGCGAACCCTCCGACCTCCCAGCGGTCAACTCCTGGTTCGAGCGCAGTGAGGAGACTTGGAATACGGCCCACGTTCATCTGCAGAGAGCCATCCGCCGCACCCGAGCCCAGGCGGACCGCCGTCGCAGACCCAACCCTCCCTACACCCCAGGACAGTGGGTGTGGCTCTCCACCCAGAATCTGCGCCTCCGCCTACCATCTAAGAAGCTCAGTCCCAGGTACGTGGGTCCCTTCAAAATACTCCGACAAATAACCCCTGTTTCATTCCGCTTAGT
This sequence comes from Cirrhinus molitorella, assembly GCA_033026305.1. Classification (NCBI taxonomy): domain Eukaryota; kingdom Metazoa; phylum Chordata; class Actinopteri; order Cypriniformes; family Cyprinidae; genus Cirrhinus; species Cirrhinus molitorella. The sequence continues at coordinate 33,754,390 of CM065118.1, read as the reverse complement.
ACTGCCTGCTCATTACCGTATCTCACCCACGTTTCATGTGTCTTTGCTCAAGCCCGCCGACGGACCGAGAGGAGGGGAGAGCCTAGAGGAGACCGCCACACAGGAAGCTGCCCCCGTCCTGGTCGACGGCGAGGAGGTCTACCAAGTCCACACCATCCTGGACTCCCGACGCCGCAGGGGCCGTCTAGAGTATCTGGTGGACTGGGAGGGCTTCGGCCCAGAGGAAAGATCCTGGGTCACTGCTGAGGATATCCTCGACCCTTCACTCACTAATGACTTTCATCTCACCCACCCAGACAGACCAGCCCCGCGTAGAAGGGGCAGGCCCCAGCATCGGTTGCCTCCTCGCGCCAGGAGTCGCTCGCGGGGGGGGGGCTCTGTCACGAGCGCGGTCTCTGTGGCTCCCTCCGATCGCCGTCAACGGGAGTTATCCCCGGACTTTTAACGGACTCCATTACCCACAATCCCGTACCTGGGGCTTCCTTCCGGTTCCGGGTTGCTTCCTGCCGGCTGGCTTTCTGCCGGCATAAAGAGGACGCCGAGCCGCAAGCTCCTCGCGAAGTTTTGATTTGTTCCGGCCATCATCACCAAGCGTTTCTCTGGATTGTTATACTTTGTTATCGACTCGGACTGTTTGACTCTCGTGTGACGTTTCCTGCCAGCCTTTGTGACCCCTCGCCTGTCTTATCGGATTGTCTCTCTGGATTGCTAGTGGCCCCGACCTTCTGCCTGGACTCGACCATTGCCAGTTTTACCTTGTTTCCTGTCTGTGAAATAAACCGTTTGCTCATGGATCCACCGACTGCTGATTTATCATCACAAATACACTGGTTTGTCATGCAAACAGTTTTACAGTTTACTGCACTTTGTTATTCTTCTCCTTATTTCCCTACCACAGCTAATGAACCGGAAGTTTTGCATATTCACGTTGAAAAACATGGTGGATATGATTGACAATATAAGGAAATACCTAACCAGAAATGGTGCAATTGACCAATCAGAATCTGGTAAAGAGCTGTATAATAAACACACTTATTATAAGAAATTCTATTGCTATATATTTTGCAGACAGTTCAGCATCACCTTCTGACCTATGAAATGTAACACTATTTACTAAAGCAAAAGGTCAAGCTGAATTTTTTAAAGTATCCAATTCACAGCTAACCTATCCAACTCCTCTGGCTGTTGTTCAGAGACACAAGAGTGTGAAAGGGAGTTGCCAAATGAAGGTCTGTGTGTCACAGATGGACATGATGGCTCTCAGGGCATGACACTCTGTTTCTTCACATGCAAAGCAATCATAGAAAGTCCCCTTGGTCCTGTCATGTTTGTTCAACCTCCTGTGAACATGTGTGCTGTCTTGACCTTGGCTCCACCTTGACGGATAGATAATCTTTTGACAGCATGCAATCGACAGCATGTCAGAGGGCTTACTGAGAGACATGTCGACACACAATGCATCTTTACACCCTAGATTACATTTAGCCCCAAATGGCACTTAGGAACCTGTTATGTTTAAGCAATTTGGACAAAACTGCATTTTAAGGGAAATCAAACATTAGAGGGAAATCACCCCTGAGACAATATGTTGCGCAAAATGTCTGGTTCATAAGATTTATGCAATATGTTTGCACTATCTCAGCTCATTTCCCATTACCCAGCCCTGTGTATAAAGCACAAATGAGTTTAGCTGAGCGATTGCAGCCCTGCTCACAGTATTATAAATGCAGACATTTTCTGTTTTTCACCAACATTTGCTCATTGTGCTTGTGCTTATCCTCTGGAGCTTCATTCTTCAAGCTGAAATAATTAGCACTAAATCCAATGGAGAATGTGCCAGGCAATTACTCAGTTACTCTTTCAAGAGTAACATCACTACTGATATATCTCTGAAGTCCTCATATACCGCCTCACGGTTTTGGCTAGAGAACAGACCAATATGAAATATTTATGACAACTTGTTTGACAAGCAGAGCAATAAAAAACACAGTCAATGTAGGATTAAATTATGAATAAAAGCAGCTTTACATGAGAAAAAATATTCAGTCAACGACCACTAGCACTCCCCAGGACCGATCTGTTTTATGTTAACACTCACTGCTCTATTTTAATGTAAGCCATTCAACAGAATTTTAAATCACTTACCATTTGTTTGTCTTTTAAAAGATTTGTTCATCTGCATTTGGCCTTGTTTTTGGTAGAAAAGACAGACTCAACCTGCATCCTCAACACTGGAGTGCCAGAAGTCAAACCAACCAAATGTGCTACTGTTGAACCACGGCTCTGACCAGCTTGTCAATTTTATGCTTGATATAGCAAAAACAAAAAATGGAAATCCAGCACTTACAGATCTGATTCTAAAACAGTTTATGACATAAATACTAAATGACAGAACAATAAACACTCTTTTAAATACATTAAATAATAATTTGCAATAAAAAAAAAAAAAAAAACATTTCATAATTTCTTATACTGTTTAGAATTGAATCTCAATGCATGCTGCTTAAAAAGACAACATGTTTCTGTGATGGGTAAGATGTGTCTTTCTCCCTTTATCTCTGTCTCTGTTTCTTTACCCTAAAGCAATGATAAAACTTCTAAATAAGGCACTGGAGGAGCCCATCAGGACCTCTCACCTGAGAGTTGAATCAAGATCCAAAACGAGCGATGAATTCACCCGTGAAGCTTCAGCTCAACCAGACTGCTGATAACAGACAGCTATCGGATGAATCTGCAGACTTCAGAGAAATGCTGAATTATATCACATATTATATAAGCCTCCACATTATTTTGTCTTATTTGCTCTGACTCTTTGCTTACACCCCAGAATACACAAGGAGAGTTACAATATTAAAACATTATGCAATAACTCATTTTAATTAGCTCTCTTGCTACTCCAAATTGAGGATATTCAATTTAAATGAAATTCATTTACTTCTGTGTTCGTAATTGTTTTGTAATTTCATATTAATGGCAATACATTTGATGAAAGGGGGTGTTTAATATGAAACAGTGGTTAAATTACCTAAATTACCTGAAGCTAAAATAACCAGTTAGTGTTTACCAATTGAACATTTTTTTTATATTGCACAAATATAGTACATTTTGAATTAGTTCTGATTGTCTCTGTTGTTGTGAGACTTTTAAACACAGCAGTTGCTTCTATCACTACCCTTAAAATTATGATTTTGACAACAGACACATTGGAAAAATACGTCTCTACTTACATTTTTGCAAAACTCCTAAAACATACCTACAAAATTCACTAGTTTCTAGCTGAAATGACCACTTGTTACAGCAAAACACCAACAACTTTTATACTTTTTCACATAAATTACGATTACAAGGGCAAATTTTTGACTGATAAAGTAGCACAGTTCTTTGCATTTGTCAACAAATACATTTTGACAATTGTCTCACAGTAAACTTGCTCAGGACCTCACTGAGTGCAGGTCCGTGAACCTCAAATCACGATAAAAAAGGTCAAAGACAAAGCAAGCTAAAATGTTTACTTCAGGCACTGTTATTTTGCTGGCGCCGATGGCCTCATGGACAGTGCACAGACAAGTGGTGCAGCTTCAGGTCTCCTGAATTCAAATCCCACCTCTTGGACCTTTCTCGGTCCCCCTCTCTTTCGCTCCCATTTGCTTCCTGTCATATCTCCACTGTCCTATCAAGAAAAATGCAAAACGCCAAAAAAAAACAAACAAAAGAAAATGCCATTTTATTTCACATTTGCTTTTATTAACACTGTCAACTAGGTTTATAGGGTTTAGTTTAGGTAGTACATCATTAAATGTTTTAAATTACTATAAACATAATTCTGTTAATTAATAATAATAACATTGTTCTGTGCTCTACATTTGCACACAGTCATGCTGCAACATGATTTTACTAATTACAGAAAAAAGTAACACTTCTTTTAATAGTGATACACATGTTGTACACATATTGTAGCATGAGGCAACAATAACAAATAATTTTCTCAATTTTACACAAATTCTGGTGTTGTCACGCCTACACCAGGCTGTTCCTCTCCACACACCTGTTTACTCTCCCCGGACTATTAAACACTCACACCAGTTCTTCATTTTACCTACAATCATGCCCCTTTTCCACCAAGGCAGTTTGAGTGCTGGTTTGGAGCCAAAGCCTAGGTTCTGTGTCTTTTGACACACAAAACACCAGCTCTGACCCAGGAAAAGTGATTCGTAAGTAGAAACCAAAACCCTGACACAAAGTGCATACTTTACACCCCAAAAGATGGTTGGATGGGTTTTGTTGTGAAAACCTGGCAACCCCGATGAACCTTTAGATAGCACAATAATATAGTGCTCCAATTGGTTCTTAAAATAATAACAAAAAAAAAAACAATAATTGTTTAACACTTATGCAAGTGAATCGTATGAATCAGCTAAAGTGGCTAGACCTAAACCTAGGCTGGTTGGCTGGTTTTAGCTGGTCATAGCTGGTCAGCAGGCTGGTTTTAGAGGGGTTTTGGCTACTATCCCAAGCCTGGTCAGGCTGGAAGACCACCAGCTAAGACCAGCCTGGCCAGGCTGGAAGACCAGCTACTTCCAGCTTAAAACAGCTAAGACAGCCTGTTTTTTTCAGCAGGGCTATTTCAGAAAGACACAAATATCATGGTTTACCTGGAAACCTAAAGCTGCACAGGTATACATCACATATTAGCTCAAAAAATTGTTATTTTGAGCACTCACTTGAAAATGTACTCATAATGTATCAATTGTACTTTCAGGTTGTGGTTTGGAGACATTGTTGGTCCAAATAAAGACGAGTAGAAGCCAAAGAAGATAAAAGCTAAGATTAGAGAAGCAGTCCTCAATAAAATGATGAGCACACAACAAAAGGTTTAAATTGTATTTCTGTGGTATTGTGGAAAAAAATATTTTAACCACTGATTCTTCACATCACCATCTTTCAGCAATGAAAATAAAACAAATTTGCTCTCACAGTGCAGAACACAGCATCTTCTCGACATGATGTAAACACTAACCAACGGAAGTGTTTGTGGGCAGGTCAGAGTGCTTGTATTTCGTAGGCAGGCGGGGATTATGCTAATGCATTACCCAATGACAAAGATCAGCAGTGTTAAGTTACTTTTAAAAGTAATGCATTACAATATTGCTAACTAATTATGTTACTTAGTTACTTTTTATGGAAAGTAATGCGTTACATTACTTTTGCATTACTTTTGCATTATTTTTTAAAATCTGGGCAGGGCTTGCTTGTTTGTCTTTGATATAAAAATGTTCGATTCTTAGGAAATGTAGAAGCCCTTTCACACCAAAATAAAATTAAGTGAATAAGCCTATAGCTAAAGGAAAAGTATATTCAAGTCTGTTTGAACCTATATGACCTGCTCTTTAATATCAATGCAACGTCTGCTATTGCTTATATTAAGCTTGTTCGGGATGTGTCAGCGCTGTGTGGACTGGTTGGTATGTGGTGTCAAAGTACTGTGAGACCAACTGAAAAGCTTAAAGAGTCGTTTGCTCTCCATTGATCTTTCAGTGCATTGGTGTTTTGCGCCGATCTGCAGGCGCAGCACCGATGCATCTCGAGTAAGCCTGGTGAGTTTGTGTTTGGAGCTGCCACATTAGCGTTGCTGGAAAAGCTAAGATGTATTCAGTGACGCAAGACTTGACTCTGTGGTGGCTCTCCAACCAGTGTGAAAGCCAACCAGTTCTTAGAAAACTCTAAACCGGCAATAGCACTGGCTCTGAACTAGCACCCGGTTCATGCTGGTGGGAAAGGCTATACAAATATTCAGTCTGGTCACACAGTCTCTTCTGCATTTACCTGTATCTCCATCCTTATTGTGGTATTCTTCCTTGTTGTTATCTTTGTGTGAAACCCTGAGGGTTTCTGCTGACTGTCCTGCAAAGAGATGGGGTTATACATCTAGCCAAGTAATTTCCAGTACCATTGTTGATCTGTTTACTCACCTGTATCATTTCCAAACCTGCAATAAGGTCCCTGTGATTGGGTTCACTGTCGTCCTGTATCTGTGTTGTCCTGACAAGTGTGTGTTTATAGCATTTGGGAAAATTATAGATAACAAAAGACAAAATGCAAAATGTGCAAACTGATTTGCTATCCACAAAAACAAAATAGAGCAACATTGATGGCCAAAAAAAAAAAAAAAAAAAACATATGACGTGCTGAGGATCAGCAAAATGGTGGTCTTGAAAAGAAAAGAGGAAATCTAAGAAGAGCACATCCGCCTCTCAAGGACACAAGTTGTTGAAAGCACAGATCAGGTTTTGGATGCTGCACCTCTGTGACTGAATTACGATGTGACTGCATCTCACGGCTGTGACAAGAACCTTTTGTCTTTGAGACGACAATTGTGTAAAGCGCCAACTTGAAGTCATAGCTTTGGCAGACGGGAGAGTTTCACAGTACCAAAACAGCAAGAGCACAGAAGGATTTACACCAAATCACACAGCAGCATTGACAGACCTCAGCGATGAAGACAACACAGATATATCCCCTGCCTGGCAAAAGACATGTGAAGATGGATAGTAATGGATTGTGTGTACTGCCTCTGAATCTGTATTGCAGTGATGCTTCCAAGTTTGACTGCATGTATTAAGACTAAACAGTTGAAACTAACAGTTGTCGCTTGCAGAAGCACTGCCTTTCAGTGGATAGCACAATAGCCAATGCTGTCTGGATACCATGTTATGCCTGCAGGGCTCTCTTAAATTAAATATGTAAAATGCGTTGGGTCTGCTCCAATGGCTGATGTTAAACAATTTCCTAGGCTGAGCTGAGCTTTCCCGAACTTTTAGCTAACAGTGCTCCACTGTATCAGCTGATAAAACAAGCAAAGAATCTATCAATTAGTACATTTAAAGAGGACATTGGTTGCCCATTTTCTAAAAGTTGGTATGGTTCTTTAGGGTCTTCCTGAAATGTCTGCAACATGCTTTAAAATTAAAATGCGTTAAAATTCCTGAATGGCTGGTAAAACAACACCTTTTTACCTTGTCAAAACAGCTCTGTTCACAGGAACCCATTTCGGTGCATGGCTCTTTAAATGATAATGAGCTACTGCTTACTCCTCCCCTCTCTACATTTTTTGTGGATTTGGTGACACATTACCAATAACAAAACTAACAAAACTAATCCACTGCATACTCAGTAAGAATGCAAACACTTATGTTCACTTTTACATCAAACTACAAAACACCTGCATTGCTTCTAGACATTGTTGTTGCTACAATTGCTTGAGTGTGGAGAAAACAGAGAAAATGGTGGACAGTGTACAACTGGCTGAAGGCAGAAATATGCAAATAAGGAACAGTCCATCAGCGGCCGCGGGTGGGGCCTAAGCAATATGATATTATATTATGTTTAGGTTTTTTTGGGATTAAAAAAATGAGTGAATTAATTTTCGTATCATTGCAGGGTGACTGTGTCCGCACACTGCTAAGACACATTTACAGTCAAACCAAAATGTATTCAACATAAATCAACATTTCAACATTTCCTTCAACATTTCTCACATGATCACAGTTTATTAGCTATAGTTTAGAAAATGGTAATAACATATGACTAGAACTCAGAGTTAAAGGGTACATGACATACACAGTTTCACCTAATCTCATGTTAATCTTGAGTACCTATAGAGTAGTACTGCATCCTTAATATCTCCAAAAAGACTTTAGCTTTATCATATTTCTAAATGAAAAATACAGCTTTCCGAATCTCTCCGGAAAAAGCAGAGCTCCTGGAGGTGTGCCGTGGATGGAGCTATAGAGTCAAGCTGATATCCAACAATAGACAGAAATATGATGCAGTTGTACTTGTTTATAAAACATTTGTTACTGAAATGACTGGAACACAAAAACGCACTTGCTGCACACCATTGCTGCCCCGGAAAAACAAACTGCATCCACTGTTCGCGTAACGCTGGGTTCTTTGGGAAGCTGAACACAGTAAACTTTCCCTCACTTCCATAAATACACTTATTTGGAAACATTCTTGTACAAATCTATTGCCAACGATTTCCCGATGAAGCACGTTGATGGGCGCGGTCTCACTCTCCTCTGGTTGACGTGTGCGTTGCCGCGCTTTTCTGGGAGAAATGCTCATATAAGGAGTTCCACCATCGTCTACGTCATTAGATCTATGATCGAAAAAAACAGCTGCAACTTGTACCAACCCGGAAGTAAGAATTTTGTTCAGTCCGTGGTGTAAAAAGATCGCATTAGCAATTAAAGAAAAAACACTTAACAAAACATGGTCAGGTCAAAGTGTCTGAATAATTTTTGTCCCAAATTTTTATCAATATTACTGGTAGTCCACTGTATGAAGTATCTGGGTATAATATGTCACAGTTTACTTTATTTTGCTATCCTCATTTACATAAATGAAAGTGAATCGATTTCCACATTGAGCCAAGTTCTTAGGTTTTACATAGATTATAAAAGCACAATTACATTGTATGAAGTTGTAACCTTCAATTTTTACAAGACTTAACCCATAAAAAAAGTACATTTTCAGTACATAATTATCATGGCCTACAAAAATCTCAATAATAAATACATAATCATTTTGAAAATGCCACTGCGATCAGTCACAATGCTATATGTTTTGGATGCAGTTAAGTAACTGCTATCAAAGCTCTTTAGTGTACTGTTATTTATTTACACTCCAGCTTCAGCTCAAGACAGCTCAAATAGCAATGCCTGCTATTATTGAAAATGATTGGATTATCTGAAACAATCATATTCTTTCTGTTATTACTTTAAAAAAACATGGTTATTGTTAGTACTGATATATTGTGACACCAGATTTCCACTACACAATTCTCAGCTTTATTGGCTTTATTTAATTTCAGTGTAAATACTGGTATACTGCAACACCCCTAAGCACAAAATAAACAGTTTAAGATAAACATGCAGCTTATGAAAACAAAGATTCTGCATTTACCATGCTGTCCATTCACAAACCCCTACCTCTGCTATAGCTGTGTTCACTTCCATCAATTAAAGCTATGTTTTGGATTATGTTGCCAAACAAAATTAAACCTGTTTATCCAACGGCTGATGGACTGGATAGAAGGCTAATTTTAGGAGCTTGTCAGAGGGCTAATCCACTCAGCAAGCCAGCAGAGAAGAGCACAGCCTGTCTGTCTTAGGGTTAAGCAGGTATCATGCGGTCTAGGACGGTCACTTGTGCACTACGCCCCATGTCATGATTTGATCCCAACTACATCTGACAAAGCATTTGTCTCATTAACCGATAATTAAAAGAGAATGCCAGTGGAGAGAGTAAGGAGAACAAATGCTTTGATGCATGTCTGAGAGTGGCGAGCTTTTACAGCAGAGCGTAATGAGAGAAACAGTCGCCAGCTGGGAGCTTTTTGATGACATCAATGGCTTTGATTTCTCAAGCGTGCTAATGTCATGTGCATATGGGCATTGGCTAGTTTATAATTCCATTAAGAAGGAAACACTTTCCTATAGAATTATGCAAATAAAACTGTAAAAACATTCCTTCCTGTTGTTCACTTGATAAGAACGCAGCTGAGAGCTCATGTTTTATGAGTATTGAAAAGATTCACTTTATAGCTGTTTACATTTTAGAGTCATTTAAAGACTTCGCTATGTTGTTTGTACAATGATACCCTTTATAAACTTGGATTCTCTCTATCCTGGTATTTACAGTGCAGAAAGCCTGAGCTACATTTTGTTGACAAAAGAAAATATTGGAGAAGCTGGGAGCAGTATAAATTGGTTTCTTGTTAGATACATGTTCGGTAGACTTTAGGGCACCCAGCTATTGTTCCTGGCTTCCCTTTGCACAGTTCTTTTAACAGCAGGCTTTGTTTTCTGTTCCAGTCTGACAGCATCTGCTGCAGCAAACATTTCCATTAAAGTCTGGCTGAAAATAGGCTTGATTTTGGATTTACATGAATACGTACTTGACGATTTGGCCTGTCAAAATGCTTTTAACCAGCCTGATGCTCAGAACATATTGAGCCATTTATCAGTACTCTGGTAAATAAAAACCTTCAAGGACAATCAGTTTTCTCCACTTGTCATGATTTGGTGGTTTAATATGTGTGCATGTGATTTACATTGTTAATTTTTGCAGTATTTTGGCTTTCAAGCCTTATTTCAGAGGTAGTATTTACACTTACTGCATTTTTACTGGTTGAATAACTATCTCATCATGAAGGGTAAAAAAAAAAAAAAAAACGGAAATGCCCTCAGAGAAGCATTCAAGATGGATAGCAATCCAATCGCTCAATATCCTCAGGAGGTGGTTTGAGATGCATACAAGATGCAAAAGTGTAAATGCATCATTGGTGTGTGGTGGTGTTCTGAAATGAGTCCTTTTTTAATCAAATGTCACATTTTTACACTACCACCACATTACTTACACTACCAGAAAAATGTTCTAATCATAAATAATAATATTCTAATAATATTCTATTTATTAAAGACAAGTATTAATATCATCAAGTTAGTGTTTTAAAGCATTTTACATTTGTTCCAAAATAATTACTCAAGGCAGTAACAATTTTATTTGTGAACTTATGTTCAGCTATTCCTAATTAACTTTGAGCTATTCTTTGGATCATCAGTTATCAAAGCTTGATAAATATTGGTCACAGAGATTTACTTTAAAATTTACCAAGCTGATTACTCACTAAAAACAGATCATGTTTTCATGCCATTTTAAGTCTTATTTTGATGTAACAAAGGGGTTATATCTAAGTGTGTGAATTGTTTACTTACTTTTTTAAATTAGTCTTCCTATTAAACGCCATTCGGAATCAGAATCAGAATAAGCTTTATTGACAGGTATGTTTGCACATACTAGGAATTTGTTGTAGTGACAGAAGCTCCACAGTGCAACAGAAAGACACAATATACAAATTAAAATAAATTAAAATAAACAATTTTCTATTTACAGGTGCAAAATAGAAATGTAAATAAGTATGTGTGTTAAATAAATAAATATATAATTATAATAAATAAATAAAAATAAATAAATAATTATATTGTTCATTGAGACTGATTTGCAAACACAAGAGGCGGGATTTATCACATGAACCAATCACAGCTGTACATAATCAGTCCTATCCAATCATATCACAATGAAGGCATTGCCTCCTCTCATGTGACTGCCCCATTCATTCTAAATTACCCCCCACCAAACCCACTGCCTGTTTTGGGGGGTCTGTTAAAATTCAATGGGCTCAGAGGAGGCGAGAGAAATGCGGACTCCCTCTGTATCTTTTTATTTACTGGTGTCACAGTTTTACTTTAGAAAAACAAGTAATTTATACGCTTTTTAATGTCATATTTTGTAAGACTTGCTTTGTTTATTTTTTGTACTACAATTTCTTTTTTCTCTCATCCAGCCTCCCTTGCCTATTTGGAGGAGACACCCCTGAAATGTATCTGGTTGTTCAAGGCATAACCTTCACTTCTCCCAAACAGACCTGTGTCAGCACATATGGAAGTTTAGAGACCCTGATTTCACATGTGAGCATGCAATCATGGATAAACAATTTTAGCCGCCCGCTGTTTTTAGTTTTAATGAGCCACATCAAGTGCAGCAAAATTCTGCTGCTCGCTATTAGCATCATCACGGAAGTGAATATTTGCATACTGGGCAGGAATTGTAGATCAGATTTATATCTGTTTTCTGTTTTAAAAGGCCAAGTACAATTTGCATACACAACCAGTCTGAGAACATCCAAATAAGCCATGAGTAAATTAAATTGTTGTGGTTCGTCCTTAAAAAAGTTCAAATCCTATCCATGATGATTGAAAGAGAGTGGTTTCATAGAAAACACCACAGGCAAAACTGAACGGTTTGTTCAGGGTATCTGATAATGGCTTAATCATAACAGCTGGAAAACTTGCTTGAATGAATAATAGATTTGGAAAGAAGTAAGGACACAAGGAGACAGAAAGAGAGAAAAAAAAAGAGCAAAGGAGGGCAGAAGCTGTCTACATTTTTGCCAGGATGTGTGTGTCTCTGCAAGGCACATGCTTTTTAAGCACCCCAAAGATACAGCTTTGATGGAACACTGTTATTTCCTAGTCTCACCATGTTCCATGTCAGACACTGTTGCTGTAAATCTAATACAGCAGGGTAGATGCTGCAGTGCAGATATTGCTGTACTGTTTGATGTGTAAGCATGGCAACCACTTTTTCTTATCCTTTTTCTTGTCCAGCAAAATGTGTGTGTGTGTGTGTGTGTGTGTGTGTGTATAGCATATATATATATATATATATATATAGTGTATATCGTATATATATTGTGTGTGTGTGTGTGTGTGTGTGTGTGTGTGTGTGTGTGCATACATAATTCCACTTGATTATATATAAATATGTTTATGTATATTTTCATTTGGAGGTTATTTGAAGGCTAAATGTGCTCCATCATTAGAGAAGCAAATTGAAGTTAATATTACTGCGTTTTTTCCCTTCGTTTTACATTCACATTTACGAAATACTCCATCTGACATTATGCATAATTACTTTTTTGTTAGGGCTATATGAATATTCATGAGGGCCCTCACTTTCAATCTTGTTCATGTCAGTCAGATGTGAAGCACAATGAGTCACCGCTCAGAGTATGATAATATCACAGGAATGAATATTCATGAAGGAGGAGTGTGCGGTGAACACGCATGTGTATTATAAGCAGAGGAACCGTGTCAGCTATAATTAGAGAGTCTGAGCTGCTTTTATGCAGGTAGCCCAAATCCTAAACCATTAATATTAAACCAGGTCCTTCATGTTCTTGAAAATTGTGCAAAAAGAATTTGCAAGGCTTGTCTGATGCTTGTCATCCTAAGTTCACTGTCCCTTCATCTACAAATGACATTAATTCACATCCACAAGTGTAACAAAACACACACTGCTGGAGACTTTTATTTTCCTTTAAAACGTCTTCCTCCGCAACAGATTTTCTTGCTTAAAACCAGCCAGTCAACAATGTTATGCACCAGTGGATCCTGTGAGACCCCAGCACATGGTCTGCCTGATTCACCTCAGACCTACAGCAGAAAGTAGAGGAGTGTGTGGATGGTGTATCTTTAAAGCTGCCTTCCACACAGCAGATAGTGAGATTAGTGAGTCCTGTGGGAGAAGGACCAAGAGGTACAGTTAACCCAGTGACTACCAATAACTAATGCTTTATGGCATCATTTCATATATATATATATATATATATATATATATATATAAATGTCCCTACAAGGTCAAAATGTACTGGTATTACTACATTTGTGGGGACATGTGGTCATCATAATCAAGTGAATACGGGCACACACACACACACAGACCCCCCCCCCCCCCCCCACACACACACGAGCCTTATTTTTATATGTCAGTGCATGTATGTATACTGTACACAGCGTGCATTTTTAACCCTTTTTAACCCATTTAATCATATAGACGGGCGTACACGGTGTGTTTTTTGCTGTTGTACAAGCTTGCAACAAGACGATTTGGCGATCCATCTGCAGTTAACCAATCAAAAGATGACCAAAACCACAGAAGAAGGTGGTGGCAATGGCGTATAGTAATTTTAGTTTAATTGTACAGCACTATTTTTATTTGTTATTCCGAATTGTGCCAAATTTGCTGTTCAGCTTTATGAATGAATACGTAATGCCCATAGGCGCCAATCCCGTGGATCACGGGCTCAAGCACTCACGGAAATGATGAGGTTTGACGAGATATTCTCGGTTCAGTTTAACCAATTAGAAGTGTATTGTGGCTTGTAAGACTTTATTCTCATTTTCATAGTTTATTTGAGGCCAGTTTTGCAATTAATTTAATGGCAAATGTCAAGAGTGCATTACTGTAATACGAGAGAGGGTGCACGTATTACATTTTCTCGGCTTGCAGCGGGCTTGCTCTCCTAAATAGAGATTGTGTGCGGTCCCTCAGATATTACGTGTGCGCACTCAAACTTTGTCCTTTGTATGCGCGAATAAGTGCTTATTGTAAACAAATATGAGATACGGTGTTGAGCACCCACCGGCAGAAACATAAATCAGTGCCTATGACTATGTCTGTTGTATTTCTAACAAAATAGGTTAAACAGGAATTCAGAAATAGCCTATCACCTCGAGTTGTTTATGAAGAACAGAAAGTCCATGCTTTTCCTTTTCCTTTTCTTTTTTGGACGTCACAAGCCATAGCCGCCACAAAGAAAACAATTTCATCCTCAGACTCCATATTTTTATGAATGACGTGAAACGTAATGCTTACGTCAGAGTTTGTAAAATCGTAGTAAATTCTGTGACAAAAAAAATATAATGTGTGATTGCCTTTAAACGATTTTCGGATAAACTCAATCGTGACATGTGCGAGGGCTCATGACGTTCCGACCTTCAGAAATCGCACCGTGTACACCTGCCTTAAGCGAAAATGTCCAAATTGGGCCCAAAGTGTCAATTTTGTGTGGCCACCATTATTTTCCAGCACTGCCTTAACCCTCTTGGGCATGGAGTTCACCAGAGCTTCACAGATTGCCACTGGAGTCCTGTTAGAGACCTTGCGCTCCTCCACCTTCCATTTGAGGATGCCCCACAAATCCTCAATAGGGTTTTGGTCTGGAGACATGCTTGGCCAGTCCATTACCTTTACCCTTAGCTTCTTTAGCAAGGCAGTGGTCGTCTTGGAGGTGTGTTTGGGGTCGTTATCATGTTGGAATACTGCCCTGCAGCCCAATCTGTGAAGAGAGGGGTTCAGTATGTCACAGTACATGTTGCCATTCATGGTTCCCTCAGTGAACAGTGCCGGCAGCACTCATGCAGCCGCAACCAGTTGCGGTTCCTCTGAAACCCTCCACCTTCCCCAACTCCACCTGTATAGATCTGCTACGGGTTATTTTATATGCTATTTGTGCAGCAGTATGTCTTAAATACTCACAGCACCATATCGCCATATGCTTTGGCAGTAGCAAGTTCCTGTACTTGCTTGCAGCAGCAGCAGCAATAATCTACAACTACAGCAATAACCAACAGCAGCAGCAATTCAACAGCAGTGTAGCAGATCTATTCCACCAAGACCAAACCTCTGTAGCAATGCTGGCAGCACTCATACGTCTATTTCCAAAACACAACCTCTGGATATGACGCTGAGCATGTGCACTCAACTACCATGGTGAGGCCTGTTATGAGTGGAACCTGTCCTGTTAAACGGCTGTATGGTCTTGGCCACCGTGCTGCAGCTCAGTTTCAGGGTCTTGGCAATCTTCTTATAACCTACACCATCTTTATGTGGAGCAACAATTCTTTTTTTCAGATCCTCAGATAGTTCTTTGCCATGAGGTGCCATGTTGAACTTCCAGTGACCAGTGGAGAATGAGAGCGAAAAAAAAAACAAAATTAGCACACCTGCTCCCCATTTACACCAGAGATCTTGTAACACTAATGAGTCACATGACACAAGAGAGAAAATGGCTAATTGGGCCCAATTTGGACATTTTCATTTAGGGGTGTACTCACTTTTGTGGCCAGCGGTTTAGAAAAAATGGCTGTGTGTTGAGTTATTTTGAGGGGACAGCAAATTTACATTGTTATAGAGGGTATGCACTGACGCAATTTTCCCGCCAGAACGCGCCCCTTTCAGCCAGACTGAGTGGCAAAAGAAGCAGCTGCGTGAATGGATTTAAATAGGGAAGCTGTGAAAACGTGAGTAAAACAAAACAATAATCCTTTTGCTGGACTTGATATAATGTTCCTTACTTACCAAATATCCAGTGGTCCATGGATATAGATATGCAGCCAGGAATCATGTTTCCTGACATTTATATGTGCCTGATTTCAACGCTGGGGAAATAAACTAAGCAGATTTGCCCGTGAACACATTTTGTAAATACGAAATAGGTTAGTCTAAACCCCGGTGATCACTTATATCATATGTTAATACATGGTTATATCGTCCAGCCCAAAATCTTATATAGTTTTCTGTCAGTGTTTATTTAAAAACATCCAGGTGTGCATAATTTAAGATGGTAAATATTTAATTGATGAGTTGTCAATATGATATGTAAATACAATTTACAAGGGCATGCTTTTACAGCAAAATTGAACATATTACCATGAAGTGATAACCGCAAATCCGCGTTCACCATCTGGAGTCCATTTGTTTCTTTCAATTGCAGCCATTCATTTGCTTTTCTTTTTTGTAGCTTTCGTCAGCCTGTAAAAATATACCTCAGGTTTCTTGTCAAATCTCTTTGTACAGTCAATCTCAAAGCTCGTTCTGGTTTTAGAGGTGTTTTGTGTGTTCTGTCGCAGCATTTACGCTGAAACCAATGCTGCCACTCATTCTTTTTGCCACTCAGTGGGCGGAGCCGCACTCACTCCAGCTGACGGTGACGATACGTGCATACCCTCTATACAAGCTATTTTGTCACATGAAAAGATGTAATAAAATATTTACAAAAATGTGAGGGGTGTACTCACTTCTGTGAGATACTGTAAATATTAGCCTGAATTGGTAAGCTAGCTATTTTTTCCTAAAATGCCAGCTATGGGACAAAGTGAGCCAAATTGAGCCAGCACTTGAGCTTACACCACCATAAGGCACTGGACTCTCTGACTATACTCTGAAGTATAAATTTGTATTTTAATGTGTTATTACACAACTGGTTTAGTTGATCATATATATATTATTTGTAGTTTATTTGATAGGGACAGTTTACAAGTGCACCAGATCCTTCTCTGAGAACAAGAACATACTTTTCATCACATTATAATCAAATGTATTTTCCACTTGTAGTCCCTAATGGCTGCTTCGACATTGCAGAAAAGCTACCATGCCAAGAATCTTTTGACTAAAACATTTATTAGTTTCAGTGATATTTATTCCTTCATTCTAATAAAAGGTTAAAGCTTTGGTGTTCAACACATTGTTTCAGAAATGCAAACAGTTAAAGATTGAAAATTAAAATAATTGTTTAATATGACTGTTTGTAAAATGTTTTTTTTTTTTTACAATTACTAAGTTGGTTTTTAAAATATATAAATTATATTTAAAATTTCACATAGGTTTGAGTCAGATTCACCCAAATGTTGCATCTTATCCCCTTGACTTGAGTCAATTTACACTTTTTGTATAAGAAGCCATATTTTTAGAACCCTTTGTCATAGATACACTCTGATCATTTAAAATAATAGGAAACATCCTGAAATTACTGCCTCATTTTCCCATATCATAATGGCTCATCTTACCCCACTCTCCCCTACTGCTTTAACATCTTTATTTCCTCAAGTCATCGTGAAAACAACATGAAAAACACTTACACAAACAGAAGATGAAGCTATTGAGAGTCATTGACCACACTAACAAGGGTTAATTAATAGGAATATCTAACAACCAACCATCTGTCAAAAAATGTGTTGTGAAGGTTTTGAACATGTTAATGTCTCTTAAGTGACAGTACTGAGTTATCACTTGTATTTATCCCTTAGATACTGCAGTATCTTTTTTTTTTTCTTTATGACTTACTATCAAAATGCTTAAGAGCTAAGCAGTTTCAGGCAGTAATGAGGAAAACAGCATGAACCTCCATATGAATTACATGTTGAAAACATATTTCATTGACCTTATGAACATCGCTTTTTTGAAATGTAACAGACTGTTGGAGGACCTATGAGGTTTTAAGATTTAGTGTTTAATGCAGACTGCAAACTGAGAGCAAGAAAAAGATTACAGAAAATACCAGAAGACTGCTTTTATTCAGCTGTCTCTGGGCTGTGTTTCTGTATCTCACATTCTGTGGCAAAAGAAAGAGGTGTGGCAGCGTAATACTCCAAGATGGAATTACTGGCATTAGAAATATCCTCTCCCCTTCCTACAAGGAAGGGTTTGTCCCAGTTTGATAGCAAATTGCAGTCCAGGCAATTGCCTGAAATCAAATCCAGATAAAAAAAAGTCAAACATTATTAAATCGCTCCTGTTAAATGATTATAAGGGCTAAAACTGCTTATCTTTGTCTCTGAGTCACATATCATCCCTCTACACACACATTTCCTCACATGACTCCATCCTTATTTATTAATTCTCCTACTTACTCTGCACCTTTTGATCCGCTCCCTATAAATTGGAACAAATTGAATCCAATTCATTATCTGAAACAGAGAATATGTCACAAGTCACAAGAATATGTCACAAGCACCGGTCCTAAATCCACAAGCTATTTTCATGTGGCTAGTCTCACCTCACTGAATGGGAAGGACACTAACAGCAGTACAGGCCTGTGAACCTGCAGCGTGCACAGCTTGCATTTGGAGGAAGGCACACTGCTTTCTGATTAATGAGAGTGATCTGTCAGCTTCTCCGTATTAATATTTCTCTTGCTTTCTTTTTAAAATTTTTTTTTTCCCCTTTCAATAATGTCAGAGACTTGCTGAATGTGCAGTTGTGATTAAATTCCTCTCAAGCCCGCTCTGATAATGACAAACTGTCCTCATTTCCCCTCCTACAGAGAAAGCTACCCAACCATCGCGAACGTGAGACGCTGGAGAAAGAGGAGCATAGGTTCAAAATACAAAGATGGAACAGAGTCAATATTCATGTGCCAATGTCAGGAACAATATGCCTGTCATTAGCCAAATGAAAGACTGCGTTTATTATCATTCAGGGTGTTTAGCAAGCTGAGATAGCAAATGCATATGGAGCAGTCATTTTTATTCACTTCACTTTCAGTGTTAGCTGCTGCTT
Organism: Cirrhinus molitorella; assembly: GCA_033026305.1. Taxonomy (NCBI): domain Eukaryota; kingdom Metazoa; phylum Chordata; class Actinopteri; order Cypriniformes; family Cyprinidae; genus Cirrhinus; species Cirrhinus molitorella. Next base: position 33,735,646 of record CM065118.1, on the reverse strand, counting down.
TGTTTTCATTTGGATCGTGACTTTTTAAATGTGCGTCTAAGCGTCATTATTTACAACAGATTGAAAATTATGGCAGGCTCATCAAGAAAAGGAAATAGATTCATGCGAATTATCTTATGCGTTGCTCCAGCTTTAAGTGCTAAGCCAGAAGAATATGACGGCTGGTAGTATGGTTGCAAGCGATGCCCGGAAATCGATGTGCCAAGTTGCATCATGAATCAAAAAAAAAAAAAAAAAGATTCAGCCTAGTAGCTTCCTTATTTAATTCAGCTAAATGGCATTAAAATACCTTTTATCTCACTAACTGCAAACCACAGCTGAGACATTTTTTAAGTTGTGATAAGAAGCACTAAAGTATAGAATGCAGCAGAGAAATGTATTCACTCTGGCAATATTTGGGTAAGATTAAAAGAATGAGTCCCATGGTAAGCAAAAGCAAAAAATAACTACACATGAAGTGGACATAACAATAACAATAAGTACAAAAACTCCTTTATACTGTCAGCAAGCGCTATCTCAAGGGGCTCGAGGGGAAAAATGATCTAGGCTTGTAATTCATCTTGAGGAGACATGTTTATTTTCGCTTGTGCTCCCTTTTTAAACCTACGAAAACACATGTAACGAATCGTCTCTTGGGCTGGAACCAAAGTCAAGGAAGTCATCCTATCGGATATTTAACTATAAGCCTGTATATGCTCAAAATGCCGGTGCAAACAATGAAATGGAATTGCTCATTAATTAAATCATCTCGTTCTTCGTCTAAAACATGCACGATATGTTATTGGTAAAAAAAAAAGGCATTGACTTCAAGGACACCATCATGTCGTTCTGTATTTGCATTTCAATTTATTTCTCTCTTGGGCAGTTTACTGAGATGTCATGCTGATCAGAGCATTTGGGACTGGAACAAATACATTTCATCTTTAATACTCTGCTTGAATCTAAGCACCATCTTGCATTCGGGATGTGAGAGAGTTTTTGAAGAGCTGTGAAATATAATGGCCCAGAGTGGTTTTTAAGCAAATATGTGGCCACATGGTCAAAGGCTAATCACAGGCAGAGTATTTCAATGCTCCTGTGACACTTCCTCTATGGATTGTCTGATTTACAAGGCTGAATGGAAGGGCTCTCTGCAGGAGCTTTGCCCATGTAGCCATTCCTTCATGTCCTTTCAAATAATAGAAGGGTAATGACTTCCCAAGGCGTCTCTGTTTAGTCTGATTAAGACTCAGCAAATTGCAGGATGTAGGACCATCTATTCTCCTGTTCGTATAAGGGAGGAGAGTCTTGATAAAAGGAACCGGCAATGTCGACAACGGTGTTTTATCTGCTTAGCAAAAGGGGACCGATCTCTCTATCGCACGACTCCTCACACTTGATACCTATCCCTCTCGAAATAAGAACAAACCGACCCGTCAGAAGACTTACGGCACTATATGGAATGTTAAAAATAAGGAGCTCAGGAGAATAGCTCCCAAAGGACCCACAAATTGACGTCACCCTGCTATCACTCAATGAGCTTTCTGTCTGCACAACCTGCTGGTGCAGTTTGCCGCAGGCAATGACTATACTTGGCAAACATTGTCACTACTAGGAAAGTCACAATACCTTCATCTCTGCCGCTATATGGAGTTCTACTGCGCTTCTGTAATGATTTGACTGTGGAATGCTGTCACCGTCCCATAATTAGCAAAAAAGGATTGTTATGAAACATGCGCCTTTGCATCATTTCTCTCGAGTTTTCTTCCGAGGGGATGTCTTGAAGTTTGTAAAATTGAAAACATCAGCATGCAGTCTTCAGATCGATACATTATTACCTTTAAACCCCTCTAAATTCCTGAATTAAGCCCGAACAGACACAAGAAACTAGGCTTAATGGGAAACAAATCACACAGGCACCTCACTAACTGGAAGGCTTAGAATCTAAAGAGTGTGATTTATGCTCGAGTACTCGCTGTTGGCTCACACAACTAGGTAGTCCTTCTTCTCTAAGGGTTTTTGGCTAAGGGATGCCCACTTTAGGGTTACTTCTAGCCTAGCATGGCTTTGCATAATGTTTCATTTATAGACTGTAGCAGAAAGCCTACACACAAAAAAATCCCCTAAGCACTTCATACAAAGGGAATCTTCTCATTAATGGTATCAAATTGAATTTCCGTCAAGGCACCTGCGCCCTTGTTAAAAAGCGAATAGCAAAACTAACAGAACATCATGAACAACAAATTGGAAGGCAGGCACAGACTGAGAGACTGCGAGAGTTATTTGTCTGATGTTATGTAACACTGGGTTTATTTCAATCCTGGTTTATTTTTGTGTCTGGAAAAAGTCTCTGCAAAATGAGAGTGGTGTATCTAAGCACCAGCAACTGGCTTGTGCTGCATAACAGAACACTGTGTGAACACAATTCCCTGCAGTTATGTATGACGCAACAACAGTTTATTGAATAAAACGAAGGATAATAAAATACTTCCACTTAATCTGTGAGAATAAAAATCTTTCAATTCCAGAGTTTAAAGATATTATCTTTCTAGCGTGAAATTGAAACATCTGAGGCTCCTGAATGTTACTCATTGCCTCCTCTGATGGACTAACCTTTCCATGGCCTTTATTAATAGCTTCAAAAGACTAATATTCATTCTGACATATCCTAAAGACAGCAATGGCAACACAATTCCTGGGGACTTTTTCAATAAGTTAATATTAGAGCCGAAGCCATGGCCTCATTGTTATTCTACAAGTGCTCTGTGTCTCCCCTCAGTTCAAAACCTGTTCTGATAGGAATCTCCCAGCAATAGCCAGCAATTTCAAAGAAATACAAAGGGAGCGGCGAGAGAAGCAGTGGGCAGGAAAAAGACAGGAGGATGAAAAAAGAGAGCGAGTGAGGAGAGAGGGAGAGCGAAATGGCCATCTAAGCACCTAGTTTACTTGTCAAATCATATATCAGTTTTTTTTTTTTTTTTTTTAAATATCTGGTTTACAGAAGTTCATTACTGTCAATTAGTAGCAGACATGCAGGTATTATTATATGTGACCCTGGACCACAAAACCAGTCATAAGTCATTTGAAATTGAGATTTATACAGCTAAAATACATTTAAAAACTCAATAAATAAGCTTTCCACTGATGTATGGTTTATTAGGATAGGACAATATTTGGCAGAGATACAACTATTTAAAAATGTGGACTCTGAGGGTGCAAAAAATTTAAAAAATAGAACACGTAAAATCTTAATATTGAGAAAATCGCCTTTAAAAATAGCAATGCAATTTACTAATCAAAAATTATCTTTACCTAATATTTTAATGCTTTTTGGCATAAAAGGAAAACCAATCATTTTGACCCATACAATGTTTTTCTTTTTTTTTTTTTGATATTTCTACAAATATACCCATTCTACTTCAGACTGGTTTTGTGGTCCAGGGTCACATATAAATTTTTTTTGGCTTTAGTTTGTTTAAGGAATTATTCATATAAAACTGAAAATTTTGTTATATTTATTTAAACGATATTTGGTAAAATGTTGATGTCCAAACAACACTGAACCTATGGACTTTGTAACACATTTAAAATATCTTCTTCCACAGAACATGATGAGCCGAAAGTGAAGGCAGAATTGTCATTTGGGGTGGCAGTGGGAGTGGGGGTGAACAATCTCTTTAAAACACAATATCTGATCCATTTTGCCTGATGGAACCGATTCGGATCATCTTGACATAAGTCAAAGCATCACATGTTGCATGGTTTCATGCAGTGACTCATCAAAAATAGGGAGATCAAATTTGGATTAGAGAGCGAAAAAACCCTCTCAGAATCATTTACAAAGCTTGAAGTAATATTAAGATGACTCACACGTCAGTTGTGCCTACTGACACCTTGCAAAATTGTTGTTTTCGCAATAAACACTCCCATCAGATATGGTAAAGTACTGGAACAGACCTGATGTTTTTAGCTACTTCATTTTCCCTCAGACCATGTCTAATCTCAAACCAACCTCTAAACACTTTTAACATGTTCAAATACACATGCTCATCATATTGCTAGGCAAGGCCATAACCTTCTCTTGGGGACAGATGCTGTCACAAATGTAGCTTATTTTATTTATTTAAAGGGCACCTATTATGCAAAATTCACTTTTACATATTGTTTGAACATAAATGTGTGTTGGCCGTGTGTGTACACAACCACCCTATAATGATTAAAATTCACCCGCTCATTTTTTTAAATCCCCATAAATCATTAGCAGTGTTTATAACAAGCCATTTGCAGAATCTGTCAACTGTGACGTCACATTTTACAGGCCCCGCCCATGACTGTTGACAGACACGCTGTATAAACAGAGACCCCGCACTAACTAAACCGCACACAATCCGCCGTGTTTATCTTCACGCTACAGCAATTTAAAAGCAGCATTCAACTAAGAAATGTCTTTTTATTAAAGCTACAGAACTTATTCAGTCAAGAGCAGTGAATGATTTTCTGTTTTTACTTTATTGTTTGGGTAGGGTGACTATATGTCTTCTTTTCCCCGGACATGTCCTCTTTTTGGACTTAAAACACATGCACTCTGTAAATGGAGCATATCTTACAAGATTAGATATATGTTAAACTGCTGAGCAGCAAATGATTTAGCATGGTCTAATGAGGGTATATCAAATCTGAACTCTGTAGCTTGTGTTGGATGCAGGGTTGCCAAATCCTACTTTTAAACTGTTGTGGCAGGTTAAATGTTTGAAATATTGCATAAATTACATTTGACTGAAATGCTTGTATTGCATTCTACCTGCGATAAAACGAGGTGCAAGATGTTAAGTTTTGTGCAAGATGGCCACTCTTTTAGTGTCACTCAGTGGACATTTCACATCGAATATGTCACGAAACTTACATAAAGGTAAATATTTTGAAAAATTTCCCACATGTTAGATCGCGCTCCGCATGCCTAGACAATTAAGATCCAGCCCCGGACGCCGGATCCCGTCAGAAAATATCAATTATTCCGGTAACAGAACAACTCGTCAGCAGAGTCGTCTAATACCCAAACCCTGTTAACAGGAGGTCTTGTCTGGTACCCAAAATACCCAGAACACTATTAACAGTCTTCTGTCAGCAAAGAAGTTGACTGAGGAAAAACCAGTAAAAGTGAAGAGCAGAGGCAGGAGACGAAGTAATGATGATTAAAGGAGCAGAGTTTATTGAATAGTCTTAGATGCGTATGTCTCAATGCTCAGATTTCATCTGAAGAACACAAATCCAACAAGTATTGTTATACCAAACGTCCTCACAACATCCCATAAACCTTGAGATTCATAAACAGTCCCTCATATCTCTTATTCACGAAGACAAACAGCCCTTGAAACCACACAGTTATAAGACTAAACAACAGTGGAAAAATATATGAAAAACAACAATAATCTCACATAATATAAATGACTAATCAATTAATGAATCAATGTAATGGATATATAAATGACTGTAATGACTAATATAAATGATTAAATGGAATAATAAAATGATTAAATGATAAATGATTATAAATTAATAAAGGAATGAAGAATAAATGAAGAATATATAAAACAAAGTAAAAAACAACACAAATGTATGGTTGCTCTTGTGCAGCAAAACACACACAATTTGCATTTGAGGATCATCAGATACTTCACACAGGTACGTTTTCGTCATAAGTCTAGGTTGGAAACTTCACTTTCTGGGGACACCTGAGACTTACATTTTGTAAACAAGTAATAACAGCTGACCTTTAAATGAAAGAAATAAAGGATTTAATCTATGAAACCTTTTTACAGACTGTGATGATGCATTTCCACAGTTATTAACATCATAAACCTAGCAATTTTTTTAATTACCATTAAAAAAAAAAAAAATTGTACACTTATAACACTATAATTTGTGTTAACTTTAGCATTACATTTTAAAACACCTTTTCAGAATACATTTAAACGGTTTGTAATTTTTTTTATATACTAAAATATCCACACTGAATATAAATTATATGTCTAATATGCCTTAACAGCTCTGTTAATGTTTGTCTCTCACATTCAGTTATGAATTACATTTCATGGTTTATGTAAATATAGCAAAATAAATACATTTAATAGTGTGCATCATGAGATATTACTTACATTTATATCATTAAACAATTCAAACATTGATTGCTTAACTACTTCTATCTCACCTCATACTCTTTCATTGTTGGAATTCAAACTTGGCTTCTGTAAACAGTACAGCCTTTTTTTGGTCATCTCAAACATGACATTTACTTTAATTGCTTTTAAATGGCTTTTAAATTTGACAATTACTTTAAACGACTCTAGAAGACCAGCCCTAAAAATAAATAAATAAATAAAATGGTATAAACCAATAAATATAATGGTTATTGCAATATGTTCACAAATGTATTTCAGTGTAATTTATGATATTTAACTGTAGTACTGTCATGCAGGTTTGTCACTGTTCACTCAGCTGCATATCTCTGTTGCTATGGCTGCCTCTATGAACTAATGTGAGCATTGTTACCTGCAATTTGACTGTTCTCAGACACACCTGACTTCTGAAATAGAAGTCTTGCTGAAAAACATGGGACAGATTTTCCATCAGGATCTCGCTGTGATTTTTATAGCACACACCTCTAATAGCTTATTTGCTAATACGCTTCTAAAATAAATAAAAACATGGATCACAAACACAAATCATTTCACACTGCTAATTCACACATGCCCACTTGTCTCACAGCTTTAATCATTAGTGCTTTAGCTTGTGTTTTACTTCAGCAATGGCGAGGGATATAAGATGTCACTCTTGTAATTGTGAAGACATAGCTGGTTGATTCAAGGCTTTGAATCGATGGGGCCTGAATCAATCTGCAAATGAGCATGTGTGCAAAACAAGCAAAGCCTGTGGAAGGGACCCGGGATGATCGATGTCTCTAGAGACGCAGCTCAGCGAGAGCTGAATACCCTGATTTTCCACTGCTAGGCATTGACGAAGCGTAGCCAAAAAAGCATTGTGATTACCTCCTTAATGTATCCTAGCGCTCTTGCCCATTCCACCAGATTCCTTTCTATTAGGCATGCAGAAGATGACCGCATCAGACCTTCATTACAAATGGAAAAAAATATATATTACATATCCTGTTGTATATTCATTGCCCACCTTGTGTGACTCATTTCAAAACTTCTCAGAGTGGCTCAAAGGTATTTTACAGTGATGAATAACTTGAAGAAAAAATGTTCTCAGAGTTTGCTGAGTCACAGAAATTAACTTGAATTATCTTGAATCTACATAAAAGCATGTTAGCCCAACATTATTCCTTTAAATGTCTTAGTAAACTATTTCATATTCAAGAATATTCCTGATTCGTCAAGGGAACTTCCATCATGCACTGCAGCATGAATGAATTATTTGGTTACTGTTAATATTGTTTTGCTTTTTGCTGACTTAATTTATGCTGTTATTGTTTTCTATTGTCACTGTTAGTTATTTGTGGTGCGTTAATGCTCAGAGCTCATCTTTTTACTTGATGTTTTTTTGTTTTTTTGCATTGTCACAGTGATTGATGTTTGTGCATTAAGCACTGAGCTCTATGTGTATCTAAAGACTATAGCAAATAATGTTTTTCCTTTTGAATGTCTTTTCTTTAGAGATTATAAGTTCACTGAATATTGAGAATTATTTAAAAGTAAGACATTTTGCATTTAGCAAACAATCAATTGTTTAAGTAACATTACATTACTGGGGATTACTAATAGGACTATTATATTGTGTAATATATTATATTCTTCTTACTATTAGACTCATTATTATCAATGTATCACGTTGCATTGATTGAACTAAACAGTGTGCAGCTTTAATGCAGTTACAACCAAAATATTCCCTCATATTTTATTTAGATATTCTAGACAGGCTGTTTTTTACCCACAGCACCATACAAATGAAAATAATAGAAGCTGAGTCATATGCACCTGGTAATAAGCTGTATTTCAAGCATTGCTCAGACTCATTTAATGATGTTCTACTCTTCAATCTTAACTGTGAAACATAAAACATAACACATGCACCACAGGACACACAGAGGCCAACCCATTGTTACCTCAACTCTTCATATGCGCCCACTCTATATTCTCTAAAACCTGTCAGAGAAGGTTATGTGCTTGAAATCGATAAGAGCAACTTATGTTCAAAGTACCTGCATACACACATAGTCAATTTAGGTGGCTTTGGTTCACTGCCCTCCTGCACTAACAGATTTCCCTGATTCATTTCAGCCCACAGCAGACATTTTCAGCCTTTTGATAAACAGGTTTGGTGGTCTCATAACCTCCTCGCCAGGATATTCAGGTCATTAGCCACATTCCTTTCTCTTGGATTCATTCAACAGTGCAATTGTCCCTTATAGAAAGAGAGAAAGAAAGAGAGGAGAGAGAATTAGATGGTGCTCAGTGGGAGATACGCACAAAGACAGCAAATTACGCTTGACCCCTGATTGCCTGCAGTACAGCCCTGCTGTTTTCAACAAGTAGCCAACATTCCTTCCAGTTTGGGACCTCTATGCAGGCAAAATCAAAAATTTTAGCTCGGATCCATACATAGACTTCGGGACCTCTATGCAGGCAGAATATATATATATATTTTTTTTTTTTTTGCATGGATCCATACATACAGTGGATATAAAAAGTCTACACACCCCTGTTAAAATGCACCTTTATTGTGACCTATAACTTGTACAACTCAATTGAAAAACAAACTGAAATCTTTTTTTTTCTGTGGAAAGTAAAAATAAAAAACTAAAATAATGTGGTTGCATAAACTAATACTTTGTCGAAGCACCTTTTGATTTTATTACAGCACTCAGTCTTTTTGGGTATGAGTTTATCAGCATGGCACATCTTGACTTGGCAATATTTGCCCACTCTTCTTTGCAAAAACACTTCAAATCTGCCAGATTGCAAGGGCATCTCTTATGCACAGCCCTCTTCAGATCACCCCACAGATTTTTGATTGGATTCAGGTCTGGGCTCTGGCTGGGCCATTCTAAAACTTTAATCTTTTTCTTGTGAAGCCATTCTTTTGTTGATTTGGATGTATGCTTAGGGTCATTGTCGTGCTGAAAGATGAAGTTCCTCATCATCTTCAGCTTTCTTGAAGAAGCCTGAAAGTTTTGTGCCAATATTGACTGGTATTTGGCACTGTTCATAATACCCTCCACCTTGACTAAGGCCCCAGTTCCAGCTGAAGAAGAACAGCCCCAAAGCATGATGCTGCCACCACCATGCTTCACTGTGGGTATGGTGTTCTTTTGGTGATATGCAGTGTTGTTTTTGCACCAAACATACCTTTGGAATTGTGGCCAATTGTTCAACCTTGGTTTCATCAGACCATAACACATTTTCCCACATGCTTTTGGAAGACTTCAAATGGGTTTTTGCAAAATTGAGCCGGGCTCTGATGTTTTTCTTCATAAGAAAAGGCTTCCGTCTTCCACCCTACCCCACAGCCCAGACATATGAAGAATACGGGTGATTGTCGTCACATGTACCACAAGTTTCATCAATTTTGGAGGGACGTCCTGTTCTTGGTAATGTCACTGTTGCACCATATTTTCTCCACTTGATGATGACTGACTTCACGGTGTTCCATGGTATATCTAATGCCTTAGAAATTTTTTGTACCCTTCTCCTGACTGACACCTTTTAACAATGAGATCCTTCTGATGCTTTGGAAGCTCTTTGCGGACCATGGCTTTTGCTGTGATATGCGACTAGGAAAATGTCAGGAAAAGTGTATTAGAACAGCTGAACTTTATTTGGGGTTAATCAGAGGCACTTTAAATGATGACAGGTGTACTGACTCCTATTTAACATAAGTTTGAATGTGATTAGATAATTCTGAACACAGCTACATTCCCAATTGTAAAAGGGTGTGCACACTAATGCAAACACATTATTTTAGCTTTTTATTTTTATTTCCCACTGAATAAAGATTGTTTTTCAATTGAGTTGTACAGGTTATAGGTCACATAAAAGTAGGAAAAAATTCTGAAATTATTTATCATGGTCTAATTTTTTTAAATCACATAAACCTGGCATTTTAACAGGGGTGTGTAGACTTTTTATATCCACTGTAGATATATAAAATCAATGTTGAGATTCTATGAAATATGAAGCAATTTTTTTTTCTTAACTCCTGCTTTCTCACCGCTGTAATTTTTGTTGTGTATTTATTTTGTTACTGAGAGGAAATGCGCAGCACGTTTCATCTAAACGCTGTTCATCAGTGTGGATAGCGTCTGGTTGTTCGTAAATAGAATATCGCTGCAAATGTATTCCAACTTCTTTTTACCTCTAAGCAAAGAAGCAATTCTATAAGAAATTAAGTTAAATTATGAATATGTGGAGCCCTATACATTTGCACACATTTACCTAGATCAACCTTGAGGTTCCTTTTTTATATACAAACAGGATAGGCCTATACAAGAAGCACGTTCAACTTTGACATGCAGAAGGTTGTCTGTGTTTAATGCGCAAATCATATATGAAAAGCATTTTAGTGGGCTCTTTGCTTTATGTGGTCGCCTACCTTTGCCTAATGGGTAAGTCCGCCTATGCTTATAAGCTGTCTGCACGAGTGCAAGCACAAGCTCGAGCACATAGCATAAGTTACTGGCTGCAGTTCACTTAACGGCCACCAGTGTTGCTAATAACACGACTTTCTGAATTCAGGATAATCAGTATTTTCAAAATATTCCTAAAAATAGAGGCAATGAGAACAAGTTTGTGCAAGCCATACATAATTATTAGGCAAGTTGATATTCTGATATATATATATTTTTACAAGCACATTTGACTAATTCCAAACCACATCAATCTTAATAACTACTATTAATTTTGTATTTAATTATTTATAAGTATTATATAATTGTCCATGAAGGCTAATTAAATTAAGGTTGTGCATAATTATTAGGCACGTTTTCTTTTACAAATAAAATGAGCCAAAAAACTGATTTAACTTAGACTGAAAAGTCAAAATTCAAAATTATTAAATGCATATGTAAAGGATCCAATACTAATGCAATACTAGAATTTGCAAAGTTAAGGCATGACTATTAGACAGCGAAATGCTTGTTGGGTCTGCATGGTCAGAAAAAAACAGGTGGAGAAGAAAAGACAAAATGAAGAACTGAGGTGAAGAATTAGATGTGAAAAAATAAGGAACCATTTAGTCTCCAGCGCCACCATTTTCCAGAACTGCAATCTCAGATAAGAATATCATGCTGAAGTGTTGTGAAATACATGAAGGCTGTTTTTTATAGGCTTTATAGACAGATAAGTTGAGAGTGACTCTTGAAGGACCAGCACCACATCCTCTTGTAGCACTCTTAAGTTTTGGGGCTTCAGTTTTAGTTTACTAGTTTTTAGTTTTATCCTGAAAAGTCTTTCTTGCAGAGATGAACTCCCAAAACTTACTGCCAGGTTCTGGAAGATAAATTCTTAAAAGAGTTGTATAAGGGGAAGTGATGGTGGTCCTTTAAGAGTCACTCTCAATTTATCCCTCTATAAAAAAACAGTCTTCATTTATTTCACAATACTTCACATGTTATTATTAAGTGAGGGTAATTTTTTAAAGATTTTGTACTCAAGCAAACTCTCTGAGAACTTGACAAATTGCACTTCTGGAGACTCCAGGTAGGTTGCAGTTCTGGAAAATGGTAGTGCTGGAGACTAAATGATTACTGATGGTTTCACACCTAATTCTTCACCTTAATTCTTTTGCAGTTAGCGCATGTATTTCTTCTCCACGTTTTTTTTTTTTTCTCACCATGCTAACCCAGCGAGCATTTCACTGTCCAATGGTCATGCCTTAACGTTGCACATTCTAGTATTGCATTAGTATTGCATCCCTTTCATGGGCACTTCTCAGTCTGAGTTAAATCTATTTTTGGCTCATTTTAACTGTAAAAGTAAATGTGCCTAATAATTATGCACACCTGAATATAAGGAGGTTTTTTTTTTTTTTTACTTCCAGCCTTCATGGACAATTACATATGACGTATAGATGATTAAATACAAAATTAATCATAGTTATTAAGATTGATGTGGTTTGGAATTGGTAAAATGTGCTTGGGGAAAAAAAGTTATGACCAGCATATCTACATGCCTAATAGTTATGCACACAGTGTAGTTTGGATCTCAGTTGAATGCAATGAAATAAAAAGTGTAAACAACTGCGAAAAGAACAGCAAGCTTTCTGTTGATGTCTTTTTGAGCTGCACGCAAAAAAAAACAAACATTACTAGTAGTCCAATTTACAAACAAATAACTTTTAGGAGCTGGTTAGGTAATCACAAACATGAACTGCAATCATTACTGAAATTTTTATTATTATTTTTTTTTTAATCAGATTGTATATTTTTATAAATATAGCAATATACAGGCTATATCTAATATGAAGGCTGCACAGCGGGTCCCTCTCTGCAAAAACAAAATTCTGTAGTCAACACCATATCAAAAAGATATTAAACAAACAGGCCTAATACCTCCATTTAGTAAAACACGGCCTAAACATTAAATCCGAAACATATATCTGAATGCTATCCCTGGGATTTACTCATAGAGATGACTTTATTCATATGTAAAGGATTGTACTCAGTCAAATTCTCCAAATAAATGGAATCTATATGCCTAAATGGTATATCAACATCTTTAATGATCTAGTGTCAATTTTAAAAGACATTGCAATCAAATATGGTGAATTCATATTGTATTCTGTGGGTCTATTGAACATTACGGACATTCTTCATTCAGTATCAGCTGCATTTAGATCTCTACCAGTGCTGGTCTGGAGCAGTTTTGAAAGGAGGGTGAGTCAGATTTGATCATACTTTGATTGCACAGAGTAAGCTGATGAAACCTGCTCGAAAACAAGAGGCATTGCCTCAGAGATGTTAACTGCAACAGCATATGGAGGGATGATGAGACCAGCCTCTGAGGGATTTTGAATCACCCAAGCTCAGTTCAGACCAGCCCTGTAGCTTCTAGCAGGCACGGGCAGCTTGTGAATTACAGGGCCTTTGAGAATAATGTTCATTCAAATGGATGGGCAGGCAGAAGCAGTACAAAATGGATGGCAGTAAAACATGGCTACACGGATTCCCTCGAATAACATTTGACAGAGCCTTTCTCCAAGTCCTGACTCTGGCACAAGACAGTAGTTTTCATATTCCACTGACACTCAAGCTGTTAAGACACAGACATACTAAAAATGACTAACACAAACATGTTTGAAGTTGCAGAGGGCACCATCCACAAGAATTCTTGCGAAGTACAAGAAGGCCATTGAGACAACAGTGCCATCTCCTGGCTACATTTCATGAATGTACATAATGCTGTATATATGGTTTGAATCTCAATTAAGTGCCTAGTGTACACAGTTCCAGGGTCAATAATACCATAAATCAAAATAATAACATTTAACAAACAATACTAAGAACAGTTAAGCAGATCCAGCAAGAACTATGCGTCATTAAAAGCATCGACAGCACCATTCTAATGCTCTGCAAAATCACCTGATGAGTTCAGAAACAATATACTTCTATTAATATTCATATATATATATAACCCTGGACCACAAAACCAGTCGTAAGTAGCACAGGTATATTTGTAGCAATAGCCAACAATACATTGTATGAGTCAAAATTATCACATTTTTTTTTTTATGCCAAAAATCATTAAGATATTAAGTAAGGTTAATGTTCCCCGAAGATATTTTGTAAAGTTCCTACCGTAAATATATCAAAACTTAATTTTTGATTAGTAATATGCTTTGCTAAGAACTTCATTTGGACAACTTTAAAGGCAATTTTCTCAATATTTTTGATTTTCAAATAGTTGTATGTCGACCAAATATTGTCCTATCCTAACAAAAGGATATTCAGCTTTCAGATGAGGTATGAATCTCAGTTTCAACAATTTGACCCTTCTGACTGGTTTTGTGGTCCTGGGTCACATATACTTCAAGCATATTAAAGGATGAATTAAATTAATTGTTTACAAAAAAAAAAAAAAAAAAATGCTGCTCTTTTGAACTTCGTAATGAATCTTAGGGGAAAATGCATCACACTTTCAAAAAAACAAAAACAAAAAAAAAGCTGAATTGTTTTCAACATGAATGATACAAAATGTTTCTTGAGCAATAATTACAATAATGCTGTTTTTACTTTACTTGTGATCAAATAAATGCAGCCTTGGACCAATTCTGTCCAAAAACATAAAAAAAAAAATCTTACCAACATTTTGAAGGTACTGTACACAATGATAAACGACAAAAATATTATTTATAATTCTTTAAGTAGATATAACTTTGAAATACTTTAAATAATTTAGTTTAGTTTTTTTTTTAAATATACAGCTATAACTGTGTATTTATAAACACTTTTAGCTTTTAAGCACTTTTATTTTATAGCCATTTGATTTTAATAAAAGCAGTTCCCAAAACTAATCAACAAATGCTAATCATGACATTATGATGCCATTGTTGCTAAGCATCAAAACATCCACAGAAAAAAGAAGAATGGCATTAATTAGTTTCAGAATGCTGTAGACTGGCATGTTAGCCATTCTAATCAGCATTCTTACATCTCATTCTGTTTGCAGGTAATTGACATTTATACAACACAACTTTATAAAAATATTAAAAAGAATACTGTTTTGAAAAACATAGTTGTATCATTTGATAATTTTACAGACTGTAAAAACTGTAAATGTATCAAACAATTCCTTTATCTTCAGTGGGAAGAGCAGAGGGGTCCAGGCCACATTGTTTCATCTGCACAGCTATGTCAAATAAGTAGTCATAACATTCACACCTGAAACATAATACAGGTTTAAAAGACGGTTAAATAATGTATACATGAGGTGTACATTTCATTCAACCCAGGCTCATGAAAATGCGCTCTTCTATATACATTTCTGCAAATTACTCTTCTGTAATTACGTTTCTTGCCAGTTTTAAAGTGAAATATCCAATACATGACCGTGACATGCTTTTATTACGTTGGTACAGGCATTTGCTGCATTTTTATTACGCTGCTTGAGGTATATATTGCGGCTGTTCAGAATTCAAATATCCAGGGAGTGTCGCTAAAGGTTAATGCTCATATTGCGTTGGAAATATCCCCTACACCAAACTCATGTTAAACTTGCTAACTTACTGAATCAAAAAGTCATGCATATGAATCGGTATATGCGACAATATGTGACATTGAAGAAAAATGTACAATATAATGATACACATCCAATTTCTTTCTCTGTTTACAGAGGCGAGTATTTTGACGTAATTTTGTGTGTGTATGTTTCTGTTCAAGTAAAAAGAGACGAATCAACTCTGTGTTCACGGGGTTGGAATCGTGTCTCTGTGTGAAGCTGCCCTTCAGGGGCCCGTTTCAATAAGGGGCTTCAACCAACTCTGAGTTTAAACTTGAACTCTTGAGTTGAGTTACCATGAGATGGGAAACTCTTGAGTTTTCGGTTTCAGAACAGCTGAACTGAGTTAGTTCAATCCACTGTAAATAGGTTAAATCTGAGTTTAGCGCATGCACCACAACTATGAAAAGCCCAATGGATGCCAATGGATCAAAGGAGCTCCCAAATTATGATTCACCATGGCAACAGCTCCCGCCAAAAAGACCTCCACATACTTTGAGTCAATGCTTAACTTTAATTCTGAATCACTGTTATAATATCAAAGATAAAAACTGTCAGAATGGTAAAATATTATACTAATATTTATTTTCATGATATCCCACAGGTAAAAGAAAAAAAAAAATAATAATACAGCTAAACATAAAGTATAAAAACAATTCACTCAGGTAAAGCTATAACCATAAAAGGTTCATGGGTGTAGGCTACATGACTTTACAAATATTTGACATATTAAATAAATATCATTCAGTGTCTATTTCAAAGTAAAGAATAAATGTTGCTTTTTTAGGAAATAAAGATGACAAAGTAAATTTAACAGCTGTGGTTGTGGTGGTGGTTACGGCATATATCTCAAGTTACCCATCTATCTGGCATCCTTCCGTTCCATACAGTAATCAGCTTAATTTTCGGTGGGTTTGTGCTCAGGAAACTACACAAAAATTCTCATAGAGAGCGTGAGAGCAAGGCACACTTTTTTTACTGCTCTGCATATAGCAGCCGTACTAATATGTGCGCTGCATCCCTGATGTTATATAAAAAAAACTACCATTTAAAAATGCTACCACTCAAATAAATACATGCAGCATGCACATGATTATTTAGATTTTTTTTGCCATTTCCTTGTATATAATAATAAAATAATCCTATGTATAAGGGACATGCTGTTTTTGTCACTTTTATTTATAAGTATTATCGTCTTCTTGTTTCCAATCAAAATATCTATTCTTAAATCTAGATGCATTTTTTACATAAGAAAAAATTATATAAGGTATTGGTCATTTAAGTATATTTTTTCTTTTTTTCCAAATTATCTACCAATGGGGTAAGAAAAATAATCTTGTTTCCATTTCCATTAAGAGTGTTTTCTTCTTTTCAGTAAATGCACTAAATTTACATTCCAAAATACTCCCTAAGAAAAGCATTTTTTCGGCATAAATTAATGAATGCAGCATTTAAACATTGCTTACAATTTAAAAAGGGGGAGGAGACCGAAAGAAACTCTGGGTTTAACAAAAAACACCTGCCCCTGACCAGGTTAGGTTCACAGAGTACGTTACCAAGTAGAAGTTACCTCTCTTTCAGAAACGGCCTTGACTTACCCTGCTTTCTCAGAGTTTGACAAACCTCCCATTCTAAAATGGAAAACACAGAGTTACCCTCATTTCAGGGTTGACATACTCAGAGTTTTCACTTAACCTCCTTTCTGAAACGGGCCCCAGGTGTGAGAGCATCAGACAGCAAGGGGATGTTTTCTGCAACTTAAAGCACTTAACTCTTTTTAATGTCAATCAAGCCAGTCGCATGCCCAGTTTATTCTCTGCTATATGGGTCGACCTAAAACTCTGACTTTTTGCAACGCTTAGTAAGTAGTCATTATTACAATGACTCAGGTATCGCATGTCGTTGCGATATGCATATCACGATACTTACATTTGCGATATTTAGATCATTTTGATATATCGTGCAGCCCTAGACAACAACATTAAAAGTAACAGTTTTCAAACTGTGCAGGATGTTAAAATGAATTTGTAGTCATGGCATAATATTTTGCAAGTAACTGTGATACTTGCAAAATATTATGCCATGACTACAAATTCAATAAATTAGGCTTTAATCAAAACTCTGTACCTGTAAATCATACAGGTCAGAGTCATCATTTTTCACAGTGTTCATTTCTACTGGAAACTGCAGTGATTCATACATATATGAATATGAAGTCAAAAGTTTACATACACCTTGCAGAATCTGCAAAATGTTTATTCTTTTAGCAAAATAAGAGCAATCATACAAAATGCATGTTATTTTTTATTTAGTACTGACCTAATATGTGAAGATATTTCACATAAAAGACATTTACATATAGTCCACAAGAGAAAATAATAGTTGAATTTATGAAATGACCCAGTTCAAAAGTTTACATCCCCTTGATTCTTAATACTGTGTTGTTCCCTGAATGATCCACAGCTGTGTTTTTTTGTTTAGTGATAGTTGTTCATGAGCCCCTTGTTTGTCCTGAATAGTTAAACTGCCTGCTGTTCTTCAGAAAAAACCTTCAGGTCTCACAGCATTTTGTGTATTTGAACCCTTTCCAACAATGACTGTATGATTTTGAGATCCATCTTTTCACACTGAGGACAACTGAGAGACTCATATGCAACTATTACAGAAGGTTCAAATGCTCAGTGATGCTCCAGAAGGAAAAAACATGCATTAAGAGCCAGGGGTGAAAACTTTTGAACCGAATGGAAAGTGTACATTTTGCCTAAATATCATATTTTTTCATTTAGTACTGCCCTTCAGAGACTACAGAAGATACTGGCATGTTTCCAAGAAGACAAAATTAGTTACATTTACCATGATCTTCAATCGTTTTCTTTTTGGCTCTTAATGCATGGTTTTTCCTTCTGGAGCATCAGTGAGGGTTTGAAGCTTCTGTAACAGTTGCATAAGAGTTCCTCAGTTGTCCTCAGTGTGAAAAGATAGATCTCTAAATCATACAGTCATTGTTGGAAAGGGTTCAAATACACAAAAATGCTGGAAAACCAAAGAATTTGTGGGACGTGAAGGATTTTTCTGAAGAACTGTTCAGGACAAACAAGGGACTCATGAACAACTATCACTAAACAAAAAAACACAGCTGTGGATCATTCAGGTAACAACACAGTATTAAGAATCAAGGATATGTAAACTTTTGAACAGGGTCATTTTTATAAATTCAACTGTTGTATTTTCTTGTGGACATGTGGATATGTGAACATCTTTTCAGATAAAAATAAAAAATAACATGCATTTTGCATGATCCCTCTTATTTTGCTAAAATAATTAACATGTAGATTCTGCGAGGTGTATGTAAACTTTTGACTTCAACTGTAGGTACGTTTTTTTCAGTTTTGCAGAAATGTATATAAAGCCACGTATTTCCAATGAGCCTATGTTGATTTAATTCCCTACTAACAGCTCACATTGTTTTTGCTTTCTCCCAGGTCTCTCCCCAGACGTAGACTCCATGTCTGCGGACAAGAACAGCGCAGGAGTCAGGGTACATCTCCATGGCTCGAGCCATGCGCTCTTTCAAGTCTTTCTCCTCTGGGGTGTTCTCAATAATTGGAACAACTAGAGTGTCATCATACCTAAATCAAAACACATGCTAAGAGTAAAGTAAACGCAGGATTTTAGATGCTCACATTACCATCACAATGATTCTGTTTTTGGATGAAATACTATGGCATAAGTAAAGCATCTTAGCACCAAGTACAACCTGTAGTTTGTACCAGAGTTTCCTTTTCGAATCCCCTTGATCATCTCTTGATGCGTGATGCGAAATTCCTTGCCAGGAAACATCAGAGTTGCCATGACAGCAGACTTTGAGTGTGTATGGATAACTGCCTGAGCTCCTGTGAAACAGAAATGACAATCACTGTAAATATAGTACAGAACAGAAGCAACCCACTGTCTGTGTGTGTGTGTGTGTGTGTGTGTGTGTGTGTGTGTGTGTGTGTGTGGGGACAGGTACCTCTCATTGTGTAGGCGTTCATGAAGAGGGGTGTGCATTGGCTTTTCTTAAGCTTCTTTTGAGGAGGTGGACAACTGATGTCCTTCTCATCGATGTCACACACAAACATGTCTTCTGGCTACAAACAGGAGTGGAATGATAGTTTGATGGTGTTATTTCATTACACGCAGCAACAACAGGCTATTGATGTGTGGTGCGTATACCAAAAAAATAAAAATACAACTTACTTGTATTCTCTCCTTCTGAACACCTGAGGGAGCTATATAAATCTGCTCACTGAAAGAAGAAATATTTTATACATTTGCAAATACATAGCAAATGCATGTTTTACTTTCTCAAATGAAAATAATTTTGATGGGCATTAAAGTGAAAATTAGAATTTACTCTTCCTCATGTTGTTTCAAACGTGTATGACTTTTATTCATCTCTAAAACATGAATTATTATTTTTTTTTTTATTAAAACCTTAGAGGTTTCTGTCCCTCTATTGAAAATCCAGGTAACCAAAAAAGGCTATAAATGAATCGTAAAATGAATTCATATGAATCAAGTGGTTTAATCCAAATCTTGTGATAAAGTACACTACAGTCAAAAGTTTTTGTTTTTGACAGAATTGCTCACAAGGCCTACTTATTTGATCCAAAGTAGAGCAAAATAAATAAATATTTGAATATATTTTAAAACGTAATCTATTCCTGTGATTTCAAAGCTAAATTTTTAGCATCATTACTCCAGTCACATGATCCCTCAGAAATCATTCTAATATACTGATTTGCTGATCAAAAAACATTTTTTATTATTATTATCATGTTGAAAACAGCAGAGTAGAACAGGTTTCTTTATGAAGAGTGTTCAAAAGAACAGTATTTATCTGAAATAGAAAACTTTTGTAACATAAATGTCTTTACCATCACTTTTGATCAATTTAGAGCATCTTTTTATATACTGACTCCAAGCTTTTGAATGGTATAGTGTATACTGTTACAAAAGTTTTTTATTTCAGATAAATGCTGATCTTTTTATCTTTCTATTCATCATTCCTCAACTGTTTTAAATATTGATAATAGTAATATCATCACAGGAATAAATTACTTTTTAAAATATATTCAAATAGATAACGGTTATTTTAAAAAGTAAAAATATTTTTACATTTTACTGTTTTTGCTGTACTTTGGATCAAAAAAATGCAGGCTTGGTGAGCATAGACTTCTTTAAAAAAAACAAAGTCTTACTGTTCAAAAACTTTTGACTGGTAGTGTATAATCACTTTAAATAACGAACAGATTTAATTTAGGCATTTATTTGAATCTAAGCAAGTGTGAATCCACATACATGCAGTGCATTACATATGGTACATATGGTAAGAAAGCTTGTGTCGTTTTGGACATTTTTCAAGATTTGGTTACTTGAGTTTTTTTTTCAGTGACAGAAATCTTGTAATGTGTGTTTCGAGGAAAAAAAATATGGGTTTTTGAACAACATGAGGGTAATTATGGAAAGATTTATTTACTTTTAGGTTTATGTCACAACCATCCTTATATAATAATAACAATAATAAAACATTAAAACAATGAAATTCAAGAAAAAAGTTGTTTGGCATCATCTTTTATGGTTATTGGTTAGTTTCTAATGCAGAAAAAAAAAATCTATGTATCAAGTGGATATTGCAGAACACGGTAAATTTTATTGTTCGTGTAAAATTGACTAACCCATGCCGCAGGCTTATTCCTCCCCCTGTTCCTGTCACCCAGCCCAATTGATAGAAGAGTCTGCAGAGCTCTGGTATCAGCACACGAGGATGTTCTTGATCCTTAAACAACAATATAATATGTTACTGCGTGATTACCCACATATCACACACTCCTGCTCAGCTCTTTAATGCTGTTGTCTCGATTCCGATAAACTTTTCTGAGACTCCACAAAACCAGGGACAGGGACATTATATTTATAGTTTTACCCCGATTTCCTTTCCGTTGAACTCCGCGTTTAACGTTACAGTGTCCACGATCGACGACATCGTTAACACACTGGGGTGGAAAAAACACGGCAAAACAATGCTGAAAAAGCTCAGGCTTTTATAATTAACGTTCCAGTTAGTTTCGAGGCGCAAAACAACTCAAACCAACACGTGATTAAACAGCAAGCGCTGCAGCGGAAGACGGAAGTGCAGATCTTTAAATGATAAAAGACCCTCTAAGAAGGAGGTAGGTAGGTACATGTCAAAAATTTCAACACACAAACACATTTTTTTTTTAATACAGTCTATGGTTTATCTACCTAAATTAACATAGACTTATATTGTTTTTATATACAGCTAGATACAAACTGTAACCTAACCCTTACAGTTAAAATATGGTCAAGCAGTCACACATAAATTTAAACAGAATAAATAGCAACATGACAGGTGTTTGTCTCATATAACAGTGCAAAAGGTACATTAATTCATTGTATGCAGGGTTTTGAGCGAAATAAAATGGTTTTGGAAAGGAGTCAGTCATATGATGTGGCAATATTTTATATAATTATTTTGATTTTGGGTATACTTATATATAACTGGACTATTTAGAGAATTTCAAGCACTGATAAGCATGTGTAGTCAATTTTACATGCTAAGTGGCTTTCTTTCTTTCTTTCTTTCTTTCTTAATACTGAAACAAAGAGACATGTTGGTGTGTACAGTTTTATTGTATGCTGTATATTGTGACAATTAGTGTTTATGAAAAATTTAAAAAAGCAGGTATTATGTATTATGAAGATTCTCTGTAGACACAGACATCCCACACTACAAAAAGCCATTTCAGGAAGGTAGCATCACTGCTTTCTTGGAAACAGGCTTTATACTATAAAAAATAGTGATTTATGTCCTCACAAAAGTTTCAGCTTATACTGTCCTTGTAGGGATTAACAAAATTGTTTTATTGGACAAGCACTATCTAGTATTCCAGTGTCACAGTGTGTGAATGAGTACATTTGCGTTGCATGTCACGTAATTATACACGTGCCAGTGCGACCATTGCGTTTTCCAGTATCCAGAAAAAAAAAAAAGTGTATCTAGCCTAATGCATTGGTTTGGTGCAGCTGTGTTCAAAATGTGTGTTGTTAAGGTTGAAAACAATATTACAATGTAATACAGTTACTACAGTACACTTAGACATAAATTATCTAACATGTATGTTGTAATTTATATAACATTTTAATAAAATAGGTTGGATAAATATTATATATGAATTGCTCATATTATTAGTGCAACTTTTGTTAAGAAATCCATTTTGAACTTTATGTGTGTTTAGGAATATAGTTGAAAATTTAGTGTGTTTTCGTAAATACAAGACTGCCCAAACTATATCCTGATGACTCTTAGTTCACCACTGAGCCCAAGAATGGGACTTTATTAATCTTATTCTGCCATACAAGTTAGGCACAATTTTGATATTGGCCACTTGCAGAATAATGCAGCTCATGGTCTTTCATTAACTTATAATATAATGATAACTCCAGAAAAACAAATATATCCTTCTTATCCTGGAATGATTAAACATACTATTCCCCCTTTCTCAATATGTTCCAACGTCATAGATTGAATTGACCTCCAGTAACTGAAACTCATGCTGCTTTGGATAAACTTCATAGGTAAAATGTTATGGAAAGTGCCAAGTGTTGCAATAGTATATTGAGTTCCATTTAAGTTCCACAAGATCTAACATGAGAAAAAAAAGTGCTAACCTCCTACAGTCCACCTCCACTTTCTTCCCGTGCTTGAATCAGGAAGTGAACGTGTATCAGCAGACATGAGGGCGAGCCCTTTTTTCACACACCTGAGTCAGCCACACCACAGCATGTTCACACTGACTCACCATAATACATGAAGCCACCCTCCTCACCACAAACTCGCAATGCTCACCTTTTTCATTTTTAGAAGAGAAACACAATATATTTATTCAAATGTATACAAACATTCTGCTTTATAATAGTCTTTATTATGTAGCCTACTTACATTAAAAAGAAAATAATACAATGTGCATACTGTATTCATGTATTACAAAACACTTTTGCTGCTATTGAGATAGGATACAGGTAAGGTTAGAGACAGGATTCACGGTATGGTTGGGTTTAAAGGTGGAATAAGGGATACATGCAGGCATATTTATGGTACATTTCACATCAGAAATGCAAAAACAATATGCTTTCTCAAAAGACAACATAGTTCAGTGGCAGACCATGTCTGGCCAACCAAATGTTATTTTATTAAAATTAAAATCCTAAAAAACTGCAGACCATAATAATGTACACAACATAGTTGAGAGGATATTAATATACTCTCCTTGGCAATAGATGTAAAATGTTAGATACACAAGCCGATGATAAACGCTGAGAAATCTTCTGGAAACAACACACTTAACACAAACAATATCAGACAATAAACAAAGGAAAACTCAGGGCTTAAATAGGCAGGCACAACAGGAAGAGAAAACTTAACCAAAACAGAACATAACCAGATATACATGCAACAGAACTCCCCCCTCCCGGAGGGCTTGTGCTGTAGAACAGTCCAACGCAGGAGGGAGGGCGGGGGCTTAGAAGGAGGACGCAGAATAGGCAGAGGGTAGAAAACCAAGGGAGATGATGGGTTGAGAGACCAGAGTGGAGATGACGGTTGAAGGAGCCAGGAGCAGGAGCTAGGCAGAGAACCAGAGTCCAGTAAGGAAGGAGGCTGTTGGTGGAGTTGAGTGAGGAAGGATCCATGGTGAAGATACCCTCTACAACACCATGGGGAAGCTGGAAGTGGAGACCCATGTGGACCGAAGAGACACAGAGCCAGGGAGACACCACAGGCCTGGAGGGCCACGGTGGAGCTGATGGCTCATGTGATCAAGGCGGAGACAAGAATCTGGTGAACCACAGAGCCAGAGGGCAGGAGGAGTCCAACAGAGCAAGAGGAATGGAGGGATGAGGCGAAGCCAGAGGAGTGGAATCCTGTACCAGAGGCAAGTCAAGGCTTTATACTATAAAGCCTATAAAGCCAAGGCAGAGCCAGAGGGAGCCAGAGGGACAAGGGAGTAGAGGTCTGCAAAGGCTTTAAATTAAATCCTGAACCCGGCCCATACCCAAGATCGTCTGACCTGACCCAAGCTGCACTGTTTAAAGCCCAAACCTGACCTGAAATTGGTTTTTACAACAAATAACTAAACTTTTTAAGTATGCTGTATTTCGCAATTGCATGCAACGGCTAGTAAACAAATACAAAGAGACAGTTTCATTAAGGCTCGCCGCCAATTCAACGTACAAGGCAAAAAAAGCACGTACTAGTTCTGAAATTTTACAAACAACAATCTTTGCTCTCAACTTGCTAATGTGCTTATGCCGTTTGCCGCGTTGTGACAGCGAGACCGCTAGATCAGGCACAAAAACAAAACGAATATCATTTCATTAAATATAACCTATACAACCAAACACGTTATATATATAAGGATAATCCAGCTAGCATGAACCCTAAAAGATTTTAATGAAGGATATGGAGGCAAAGGGTAAAAATGATGGTAATTTTCGTCTGCTTTAAATCAGACAGAGATGAAGTATGGTAAGATCACATTTTGAATGAATTAATTATAACATTTATTTGAATTAATTAGCCAGAGAGAGGGGAATGAAAGTTGTGTGTTATTACCTGCGCTTGTGTGTCTCTCTTTCTCTCTCTCCAAACAATGAAGCTGAGTTTAGTTACAGCGATGGTGAGCGAGGTGAATCAGGCCCCTTTTCCACCAAGGCAGTTTGATTGCTGCTTCAGAGCCAGACCCTAGTTTCAAATCAGTTCTTTGTCTTTCGACACCCAAAGCACCAGCTCTAAACCAGGAAAAGTGATTCGTAAGTAGCACCACAACATTGCTGGTCTAGAGCTAAAAACTAGGGGCTAGGGGCATGGGTTACTATGACCATCAAGATGAAAAAAACAACAATAGCAGATAATGAAATATTGAAAAAGCAACCAAACACGAGCATGTTTGGATGCTGATGTAGGTTTGCAAAACCATGAAAATCAATAACAACACAACGGCTGCCATTGTTGATATTAGGCTTGTTCAGGATGCGTAGGTCATGGTGCTTTGGTGTTGTATGGCGGTCAATCTGTGCCGTGGGTATCAAAAGCAAGTCTGGTGTGTTTATGTGAGACATATTCAGTGACATAAGACCTGGCTCTGTGGTGGCTCTCTAGCCCGTGGTAAGGCTAACCAGTTCTTAGATAGCTCGCTAGTCAATCCAACTCTGAATGAGCAAAAGCACTGGCTCTGAACTAGCACCTGGTTAATGCCGATGGAAAAGAGGTTTCAGAGCACTCACATGGAGCTGACCGAGAAAGAACTGAGGGACTGAAAGGAACCAGAGGATGCAGGCTGAGATATAAGCAGTGTCTGGAAGAGGAGGCAGAAGAGGGAGGCTGGGCTTACACAGGAGATTCTGCCAGGACCAGCCGGGATGCAGGAGACACTGGAAATTCAGGAGATGCAGGACTAACCAGAGGAGATGAGTGAAATGGGGGATCAAAGTCTTTCAGAATATTAAATAATAGTTCAGAGGCAAGAATCAGCTCACTGTCAAGAGTGTGGGCAGGGCTTCCCTCCACGCTTTTGTACTCGACCAGTACTCCCTCAGGGATAGGCGATGTTACCGGCTTGCACACTTGCTCAGGCCCTCCTCTGAGCTCGGGCTCTGGGGCGATGTTGAGTTTAAAAAACAACTTTGTGAGGTGCAGGGAAGGTAGTTGGCTGGGCTCTGGATTTGGGGTGGGGCTGGTCAAATCCTTCTCCGCAAGGCTGATGGTGAATACTGAATCGAAAGCAGCTAAATTTTTCTGCCAACCGTTCCCTGGGAGGCATGGTCCAGATAGATTTGGCATACCAAATCCAAAAAGCTTGAGGCAGAGGTGTTAGATGACGGAAAAAAAAAACTTCTCTAAGTCTGGTATTTTGTTATGTGTTAGATACCACAGCCATATCACCCTGCAGCCCAAGACCGGTTGCCCACTGAAGCTAAGCAGGGCTGAGCCCTGTTAGTACCTGGATGGGCAACCTCCTAGGAAAACTAGGTTGCTGTTGGAAGAGGTGTTAGTGAGGCCAGTAGGAGGTGCTCACCCTGTGGTCTATGTGGGTCCTAATGCCCCAGTATAGTGATGGGACACAATAGCGTAAAAAGCACCATCCTTCAGATAAGACGTTAAACTGAGGTCCTGACTCTCTGTGGTCCCATGACACTTCTCGTAAAAGAGTAGGGGTTTATCCCCAGTGTCCTGGCTAAATTCCCTCCTCTGGCCTTTGTCTATCATGGCCTCCTTATAATCCCCATTCATTGAATTGGCTCTATCACTCTCTCCTCTCCACCTGTAGCTGGTGTGTGGTGAGCGCACTAGCGCCGTTGTACTGTGGCTGCCATCGCATCATCCAAGTGGATGCTGCACACTGGTGGTGATTAAGGAGAGATCCCCCACATGATTGTAAAGCACTTTGGATGTACGGCAATACACAGTAAAGCGCTATATAAATGCCTCATTCATTCATTCATTCATTCATTCATTCATTCATTCATTCATTCAGATACACATGCCTGAGGATATATCAAAAACACTGGGGAAACACTAGGAGGTAACTTTCAGAAACAGCAAGCTTAACACATCCAATGTCGGATAATAAACAAAGGAAATCTCAGGGCCTATCCAACCATAGAAAGTAAATAGAGAACTCAGGCTGGCATGACCAGAACAGAACATCTAGAAAATTAAACCAAAAAGATGTGGTAGTAAGTTATTGGATATCAAATATAGAGGAGGTCACATGACACTTTTAATTGTTTAAAGTTTTTAGAGGGATGTTTTGCTAACATGGTTGACAGAATTTTTGTGGACATGAGTAAAGGACTTCCTCCAGTTGAACACAATAATCGTTTTCTTTAGATCACAGAAAGGTTGCAAACAGTGCAGTACAGTATCAAATTACAACATATGTACTTACAGCAATACTAAAATTGCAGCATACATAAACAGACTAATCTCTGTAACTCCATGAAATTGACCAGAACTGTGTTTTTTTCTTAGGTGATTAATGCAAAGGTGTCTGGCATGTTAATGCTGGTTGCACAGACGCAGATAGAGAGGAAGTGTGAGAGACAATGACGAGGGTGTGCACTTCGTAGCACCACCCATCATTGCGCAGAGTGTGTCAGCAAGTGCTTTAGTCTGAGAGTATAAAAAAGGTGAGGTACATCTCTAGAGAGTTCAGAAAATTACAAAGACTAGAGGAGGATCATAGCATTGTAAGAACCATACCGGTTCAGGGCCAACAAACACATATTCTTCCCTTTTTCCAGCATATGAAACAGCACTGAACATGTGGACTTTGTTACTTGTAGTGTTTGCTACTGGATCACCAGCTCTAATTCAAGCAGCACCGGTTCAGGGTGAGTAATGGTGAATGTGTTACTTATTTATCTCAGATGCGCTTTTGGTGGTGAGTGCCTTTATGTGCTGTATAGTCTTTGTCAAGTGCATTTACAATGATACATGATACTGATATGACTCTAGTTGTGAGACTGCAGCAAAGGCTATGTTTATAAACCCCATCATTAATCTGAAGAGACCATTTCAGCTGACCTCTGCTGTTATCTGTGAGATTTTAAAGATAGAGGATATGAATAATAGAGGAAAACAAAAAGTTTGCGCACATTTCCACTAATAAGCTTTCTAATCAAAGTAAATTTACACATCACGTCACTGTAATGCACACTTTCCAAAAAGTATATTAAAATTGAAATTGGCTAAAATGTACTTTTAACGGTGTTATTAAATTATTGGTTTAATTGAAGATTAACTTTAAGTGACTTGGATAACAGCAAATGAATACATCTTTTCTTTTCTTGTTTACATTTAGCGCATTGATGATGTTCTCTGTAGATAAATTTCAGATGATATTACTTAAGATAACGGCTTAAGGCTGTATTACATAAACGTCATATCTTTATGAATGAAATTAAGATCTGACAGGTGTTAACTGATATGAGTATGGCTACAGATAAGATAGCATTCCGGAGTAATGAACTTTCTGCAATACAGCCCATGGCTTAAATTTATTGTACACATAATACATTCACTCAGTTTCCAAGTTATTTAACCTCATGTGACTCCTCTCTCAGACTTTAACTTCACTGCACAAAAAATGGCTTATGTCTTACTCAGTGTTTTTAAATATCTAAACATTTTTAAATCAAGATACAAAATTAACTTGCATATGAAAACATTTTAAAGTGTTTTTGATAAAAATAAAAAAAAATTGAGCCACTTGGCATTAATTTTTCTTATTTTGAGCATAATTTTAATCATTTTTAAGGAAGAAAAACCTAGTAAATTTTAGTAAAAAACAGTCTGGAAATCAAGGCCAAAAAAGTGTCTCAATCCATTTATAAGCAGTTTATAGTCACATTAAACCGTCATTTTCCCTCTTCTGCGCACTTTATATCACTTGTTCCACTAATTGATGTCTTTTAAATCACATGCTGGTCTAAACATGTTATTTTAAGACAAAAAACGAGAGGTCATTTACAAAGTCGGTGGATTACAGATGTCCTAGATGTGTTACAGATGTGCTCACATCTACACATGCAATGAATCATTAAGAGATTTATCTAATGATACCTCATGCTAAATTGCTCATCCGTTACACACACATCTGGCCCTCATTTTAAAACGAATCATTAGTGTGACTATACAAGGAAAACAATTAATGTTAAACAATTAATATTCACATTCGTTTCCCTTTTGACAGGTTCCAGCAGCAGATGCGGCTTTGCCGGTGTTTTCCATGTTGAGGGAACCAGCCGTTACTCTCTTACCTTCCAACAGGGTTTGGAATTGTGTCAGAGTTTAGGTTACAAACTCGCAACACAGGAACAGGTCAATGACGCTTATAAAAAAGGCTTGAGAACGTGCAGGTAAAGAAAGCAGGCTGTGCACAATAGCCTTAGCCTAGAGCTAAATAACGTGTTCAGACATAAATGCACTTCTTTTGATATTACCTAATGGCAGTACTTAATTTTTAAATGAACCCCACACCTTTGTTTAGATATGGCTGGATAGATGGACAAAATGTCATGTTCCTCCCACACGTTAATGGTCCGAACTGTGACTCCAGTTCCACCGAGGTCACCTTCCATCCTGAAGCAGCAGAACATCTTTCTGATGTCTACTGCTTTAACCCGTCAGGTGAGAGTATAAAGAAAGTGGGGGTTCTCTTACTGAGAAATACCATAAAACATGCTCCAAACAGGTTTTGTCTAACTGACTTTTTATTTCCCTTCACTAAAGATGCACCACTTAACTGTGAAGATACTGGTAAATCTAACTCTGAGGGCTTAACCAATGAAAACACACGTTCCCTCTATTCCCTGCAGTACCTAGAATTATATTTTGTTGTGCTTTATTGCTTTAAATTGCTTAGGCTTTTGATGCAATCACTTAACCTTTTGAGTTGAGGGGTGTGTATTCTGAAAAAGCAAGACATGCAGCAGACATACACTTCATTGTTCATTATCCAACCACACCTAATCCAAAGCATTAGTCATATCTCGGTGACGTCACACATTTTTTACGCACCTGCGGTACCACAATGAAGGAGGAACAAAAAAGTTGCTGACTTTATTTGAATACTCAGGAAGCGATTCTTTCGTCATTATTGTTTCTTGTTTAACCATTCACTCTACCGTGGAAAAGTATCTGCGTGGTTTAACTCAACATTCCACTCCATTTTGCTTCGGCATCAGCACAGAAATGCAAAACACTGATGTATCATTTCAATATTTAAACTTTTTCGCAGTAATCCTTTATCTGTTTTCTCCCAAAGATGAAAAAGCACATGAAGACATTTTTGCAGAGGTCAAGACTGAAGGTTTTCTACTAGATGTGGAGGAGATAATGGGAAGAGTAAAAAGAGAAATCTCTGCCCCCAAAACTGACGAGGCCAACCCTGATGAGAAACCCCCTATGCCTGCATTGGACGAACCCTCTACAATGACACACAATGAAGACAGCACAGGCCCTACAAGCCAGCCCCATTTTGGGAAGAGCTCATCCTCTGTTACTCCCAGTGTTTTGTTCAATGAGGGCAGTGGATCGGGATCAGATAGTGAGACATTGTTTGCACATCCTGAGCCTAGACAATTCGCAATTACAGCGATTGCCACAGAGGCAGCTCAGAGTACATCCATGCCAGATGAAAATGAGGAGACTCCAATCCATGGAAATAAAAATCAATTATTGAAAATCAGTCCTGAAGGTAAATGCCCTTACAAATCCCGATCCTTGTATATTGGATATTGTTGGGGTTGGATGGGGATCATAAAGACCATCATTTCAGAGAGAATTGTGTGGCAGACATGTGCCTGTTAAATGCAACTTGATATTGAACTTGAACTTGATATGATATGTTAACATTTCATGACTATATTTCAACTTTAAAATATATAACAAAAGGTATATGCAACTTTTGACAAACTTGCAATTCTGGTGTTTTTCTTGGATATAAGCTTCCAATTTTGAGAAATGAAGTCAGAATTATGTGATATAAAATCACAATTCTGACTTTTTTTTAGAATTTGCGTGATATGAAGTAAGAATTGCGTGACACTCACAATTGCAAGAAATAATCAGAAATGCAAGATAAAAACTTTTTCTTGAAATGCGAGTTTGTATCGTAATTCAGACTTTTTTTCTCAGAATTACGCGATATAAACGCACAATTCTGACATTTGCGTGATATAAATTTAAAATTGAGTTATGAAATCACAATTGCGAGATATAAACTCACAATTCTGACTTTCTTACTCTGAATTACATGATGTAAACACAATTGCGAGATAAAAACTTTTTCATGCAAATGATATAAACTCACAATTCTGACTTTTTTTTAGAAGAATTGTGTGATGTAAACTCAGAATTGTGATTTATAAAGTCAGACTTGCATGATATAAAGTAAAAATTGCGAGCTATAAACTCATAAATCTGACCTTTTTTTCTCAGAATTACATAACAAACTCACAATTTTGACTTTTTTCTCAGAGTTATGTGATATAAACTCCAAATCGTGAGTTATAATGTCAGAATTGCATGATATAAAGTAAGAATTGCAAGATATAAACTCAAAATTTGGAGTTATAAAGTCAGACATGCATGATATAAATTCTTTTTTTTTTTTCTCAGAATTGCGTGATACAAATTTTGAAATTGTCAGTTATATAGTCAGAATTACTTCTGACTTTTTTTCTCAGAATTATGTGATAGAAACTTGAAATTGTGAGTTATAAGGTCAAAATTGTGAGATATAAACGATTCTGACTTTCTTCTCAGAATTGCATAATATAAACTCACAATTTATAGATATACAAGATTTTTCTTGCAAATGTAAGATTCTTAAGATTGTTACAGCAGGACCATGGAAGCCCATTTCAGTCACCGAGTAAAAAAAAAAAAAAAACTGACTTTTACAATTCTGTCTATTTTTCCCACAACTGCAAGTTTAATTCTGACTTTATAACTGCCAATTTTAAGTTTATATCTCGCAATTCTGAGAAAACTCGCAGTTGTGGGAAAAAACGACAGAATTGTAAAAGTCACATATGGACGCTAATATACTTATCTTTATAGTTGTCGTTCTTGGTGTGAATGGGTTTAATGTCATCATGGGGTACATGACATATATGTTTAATATGTTGATTTAAATTTTGTAATGATGTTAATACAAGATACAGTATAAGTCATCAAGTCTCATTACAAATGTATCTTCTGCAGACACAAAGCATGTGGAAAAAATACTTCCAACTGCACACATTCACAAGGAGAGTGGACTAACTAGTAAGTTCTTATGACTGCACTGCAGATGCCACCAGTTGCTTGACTTTTAATTGAACTGACATAGTATAAATCTGTCAATTTACAATTTTCTCCCTTCTACAGCTTGGCTGATAATCTTTGCGTTCTGTGCTGTTGTTGGAGCCATTGTATGCATACTTGCTGCTATTGCTACTAGAGACAAGTAAGTTTGCTTGTTAGATTTTTTTTTTCATTGAGTGAATTCACCACATTCATCAACCATTGCAGCCCAGATTCAGTTTACTGAATGTAAGTCTTTACCTAGGTGGTACGGACCGAGACAGAGCAGAAACATCACAACTGACGTGCATGAGAAAAACTACAGTAAATCAGAAACACTGCCACTGTCAGACAAAGAACAGGAGATTGTCGCACTGATGAGTGTCACAAAGCTGCAGAAAGGTCAAAAGGAGGACACTGCTGCCTCTCTGGATGAATGTGAGAAAGAGTATTTAATGTAATATTTTAAATTCTGCATATTGTGTATTAACAGGTTTCAACTATTCTGTACTTCTTATTTGCACTAGTGCTGTTTTTTTTCTGATTTTTGCTTGTTTTTATTGCTTCAGAATAAAAAAATGCTTCTTGTATATCACATTTCATTTTTAATCTAAAGTATTATTTTTTTTTCTCACTAATAAAAAATGCTTATCTCTTATTGAATGATGGTTAATAATTATACGGTGAGAAAACATTTTTATACTGGTTTTCATCTGTTTGTAAGTACTGTGTACTGTGTGAGATATGATGCATTTTTGAATGTTAGACATTGCCCTGTCTTTTATTAACAGAGAAACCCTATGCAGTTTGTAATACAATAAAGCAATTGTAAATCTTTCAATTTATTAACTTACCCAAAAGATGTATTTTTGTCAGCTCTCAGAGCACATTTATGGTGGGATTAGTCTTTCAATAAAACATGAAATTTGAACAAGGTATGGGAATTTGAACTAACTAATGAATTGGCTAACACTAACAAACAAACTAATTACAGTTGAGGTCAAAAGTTTACATCCCCCTTTAAGAAGATATTTTGCATAAAAGACGTTTACATATAGTCCACCAGAGAATATAATAGTTGAATTTATATTAAGTTTTTTAAGACGTGATTCTTAATACTGTGTTGTTACTTTTTATTGTTGTTGTTGTTGTTGTTCATGAGTCCCTTGTTTGTCCTGAACTTCTTTCAGGTCCCACTAATTCTTAGGTTTTCCAGCATTTTTGTGTATTTTAACCAATTTCAACAATGACTGTATGATTTTTATATCCATCTTTTCATACTGAGGACAACTGAGAGACTCATATGCAACTATTACAGAAGTTTCAAATGCTCACTGATGCTTCAGAAGAAAAAATATGCATTAGAAGCTGGGGGTGAAAACTTTTGAAATTGGAAGATAATTGGAGGTAAATTTAATTTGTTTTGTCTTCTGGGAAACATGCAGCTATCTTCTGTAGCCTCTGAATGGCAGTACTAAATTTTAAAAATATGATATTTAGGCAAAATAAGAAAAATGTACATCTCCAATATCCATTCTGTTCAAAAGTTTTCACCCCCAGTTCTTAATGCATCGTTTTTGATTCTAAAACATTTGAACCTCCTGTAATAGTTGCATATGAGTCCCTCAGTTGTCCTCAGTGTGAAAAGATGGATCTCAAAATCATACAGTCATTGTTGGAATTGGTTCAAATACATTAATCAAGAGATTGAAGAACAACTTTCACTAAAACAAAAAAGAAAGAACAAAAAATAAAGACTGAAAAAATAAAGAAAAAGAACCACCACTGAGACAAGAAGCATTGCCTTTATTTACAACTTGTTATAGATGTTTCATAGAAAAA
The DNA here is from genome assembly GCA_033026305.1 of Cirrhinus molitorella. NCBI lineage: Eukaryota > Metazoa > Chordata > Actinopteri > Cypriniformes > Cyprinidae > Cirrhinus > Cirrhinus molitorella. The sequence goes on along the minus strand of CM065118.1, from coordinate 33,701,680 downwards.
TAGAGGAAAAAGACAAATTTAAAAAGTGGATGCAAAATCAAGTTTGGTAGACAAGTATTACAATGTCTTTGAAACCAAACAGGGCTGCACAAATAAAAATAGCAGGATGGTCATACATTATTTGTTAATATACATCACTGTACCTCTACAAATGTGTCAGGCCCTGCCTGAACAGATAGTCCAACAGTGCACACTTTTACATTATAAATACTGTATCTAGGTTGTGCATCTTTTCCTTAAGATCGCTACTCAACATCTCTGCACTCTACAAGGTTGTTAAATCTGTTGCAAGCCTGGTTTATAATGATTAGTAATTTGACTTTTTCCCCTAGTGTCATTATTCCTACCAAAATGTTTAACAATACACAATATTTGAGACAAAGTATCATCATGAATTGTAACAGTGAAAAATATGCTTACATTAATATACATACATTTTTACTCATCAATCAATGTTTCACAGCAACCTGTTCCCTGTAATTTTTTACTGTATTATAGCAATAACTACTTAAGACAACGCACCTATCAAATACTGAATTGAATACATGAATTGCCGTTGTTTTATAAAACAATAGGCAAAAAGCAATGAAATTCTACACTTTAATTTGCATTAATATAACCGCATATGTATGTGTATTTATTTATGTACAGAAAGTGCAAGGAGGCACTTTAATGAAAACATTTTAAGATTCTGGTGCAAAAGAGGAATGCTGATCGTGTTGCTATGAATGTAATTATAGACTACCAAATAAATGGTAAGGATGTATTGATAGATCTCCATTCTGTCATCTCTTTTCTGTTACATGCTACTAACCTGAGCACCAAATAACTTATCTGAGTATCCAAGAAGGCTCCTCAGAGAATCAAACACTGTTAGCGATCTAAGATCCAAGAAAACGGGATTGCATTTAATATTAAAGTCTGCAGTTTGCAGTGGATATCTTCAAGGCAAGATTGTAACTTAGCAAATAAACACATAAAGAAATCGACAACTTAACAAAGCACACAGATACATACAAAACCTACACACATGCAAGTCCCTTCCCTCAAACAGTATTAGATTTATTCATGACCTATTCGGTCCACAACAGTCCTTGCAGATAACGTCAATCGACTCAATGTCATACTTCATGTCTGATCGCTCTGTAATTGCTGACGTGGCATTTACGTCGGGCAGCATCTAAAAATAAGTGCAGCATTTGGAGGCAAACCACTATTTCAGAACCTCTAAGTACATTGGTAAGCTCTTATAAGAGGCTGATCTGGAGTGCCGCCACCAAGGGTTAATCCACCTAAGCCAAGCCAGTCAAAGGTATCTTCAGCAAACAAGCTGCACTTCTCTCCTCCTGCCACTAGTAGTGCTCTAGGGTCAATCTGGGGCTGGACAAACCATTGCGATCCTTCTATGCGCTAGCCTTAAGGCAGCAGGTTTCAGACCCGATCTTCAAACCCAAGGCCTGGAATTCTAACTATCGTATTCCTTGAGTGTCAATAATAACTCTATGTCAACTGAACCACCTGCTACTTCGAGCTACGTTCTCTTCCCTTTTTGTATCAAATGTACTGAGATATCGTACAAAAGTCAATGCTTGTGCATATGAAACGTTCCGTGGTAACTTCCGACTGTTGATATGTACAAAATTAGCATTTGGTTTTCACCAGAAAGGATAAGCTTGCGGGACTCAGGATAAGGCGGAGCTGGATCTGTGTGCTGTGTTACTCGCGTATCCATGGTTCCTCCTCAACAAGTGAGAAGTCCGCAGGGGAGCCATTTGAGGCCAAGGTTACCTGAAAGCAATTATCAGGGACAACTAACTGTTGGACCAAGGCACAGTCAAAATGCATTAACCGGTGATAACTAAACTGTTTAGGGTTTGGAGCAGAGAATCCAGGTAGTTTGATATTTCAACAGCACAATTTACATCCAAATTCACAGAAATGTACCCACCACAAGACAGATAATAATTAGCTGCAGCGGGGTTCCTTACAGAATGCTGAAAGACTGAATACAGATAGAGAAAATGATTTAAATTGTAATATTTTGTAAATATAAACTGTATTTTTGTTCTAATTACAGTGAATCTCTGCCCAAAGCTAATCTAATAAAGGGGTTGTGAAAAATTGTCACGCGAGCTACCACAAAGACCTATGCATTTGTGAAACACAGGGTCAAAAGAGGCATAAAATTCACAAAAAAAAAGAAAACAGCTGCAGTTTTCTTACTGATGGAAATCAAGTTTAAAAACATTGAGCTTGAAAGAAATGAAATAGCAGCCTTTGTTGTTTCAAAATGTAGATGGTACAAAATGAGGTGTGCATTAATGCACTGCTTTGTTTCACTTTTGTTTATAGTTGAGAACAGCCAAAGGCATCTTGGCATTAGTACTATACAAAAATTTGAATGATTTACTGTGAACATATGTATAATTACCAGATCCAGACACTGATATGGATCAAAACCTGCTATTTCACATAGTACCAGAACAAATAAATAAACCATATTTATTTATTCCTTCATTGTGTTTAATGTCTTATGCATTCACATCAGGAATGACCAAAAAAAAATACAAAAGTGTAAAAAAAAAATCACAATGGTACATACAATGTCGGGGAAAGAAATAAAAGCATCTACATACAGGTTTCTATGTCTGTGAGAGTAAAATGTACCTTGCAGTCATCTATTTGGACCGGCTGACAGGAGTTGTGAGATGCATATACACCGTGGTTAGTGTTATTCTCAAAAAAGGATTGTGTCTTGGCCATCTCAAAGTCATCTGGCCTCATCTGCTGCGCATCGAACAGGTCAAGCTCATCTTTAGAGAGGTGGTACACGATTCCTGCCCCGTACGAGTCACCAACGACATTGACTGATGTTCGGAAACGGTCCCTGTTTGGTAAAGCAGAAGGATACAAAGAAAGGTGCCACATCTCTCAAGGCTAAACGACTCCAAATGCCATTAGTGCTTGTACTAACATGCAAAGCGAATGGTTGTTTTAACAACAATTTTAAACTGGAGATCAATTATGCATCACATGTCGATCATGTGATATAGCTAAATTGATTGAATCCTTGACTGACAACTATTTCTTGAGACATAGATTTAGAGAGAGATTGGTTTAACTTACAGTAGCCAGTCGACTGCTACCAGTAAACTGATGTCTTGAGTCGGTAGTCCCACAGCTGTCAAGATCAGAAGCATCGTCACCAGACCAGCACTGGGAATACTGGCAGCTCCTACGCTAGCGAGAGTCGCTGTAAGGCTACAAACAAAATGTAAATATTTGATTTGATAAGACTAGCTACAAACTTTAAAAATAATACATCACATGATGTACTCTTACTTTGAAAATGGTGTAATGTGATTTTATCATTATTTAGTTTCAAACAACCAGTAGTTCTGATGATTAAATAAATAATTTAGCTAAAAACCTCTTTTTTTTAAATCATATGCTGTTCTTCTGTAGAACTGAGAAAGAAAGTTTTCAAAGAATCTTCTTGATAGTTACCATATCTATCAAGCTACACTGTAAAAAACAATTTGTTGAGTCAACTTAAAATAATTTGTTACCTGGCTGCCTTAAAATTTTAAGTTCAGTCAACTCGAAAAAAGTTTAGTCAACTTGAAATGTTACGTTTTACTAAGAGACAACTTAGATATTTGAGTTGATTCAACTTAAAATTTTAAGGCAGCCGAGTAACAAACACAGCTGTTAAGTTTAACAAACAATTTTGTTTAGTTTAGTCAACTCGAATATCTAAGTTGTCACTTGGTACAACTTAACATTTCAAGTTGAATGAACTCATTTGAGTTGACTGCACTTAAAATTTGACGGCAGTTTTTTTTTACAGTGTAGAAACAATGCTATATTTCCAAGTATTCTGAAACAATAGGACCGTTTTATAGGGCAAACACACAGAAATTTAATCAGTTGTTAGCTGCTGCTGCCTGATCGACTGAGTCAAAGAGCTGAACTTGAGAACCAGATCAGTCCAATTCAAAAAAGAAACTTTTTAATGAACCAGTTAATAGAATTCATAAATGAGATTGTGCTGTTTTTTTTCCTGACTCAGTGAACCGGATGTACTCAGGAAAACTACTAGGAATACAGAGTGCAATTCAATTCATATCATCATAATAGCTTGAAGACATGATAATTATGAACTGTAAGTGGAACACAGTGTAAAGATTATTTTGTATTTGTTCAAGTTTGGAGTAAATAATTACTGATTTTTTATATTTGAATAAACTATTCTTTTAATTTTATATAGCTACCAGACAAGTTACATGCCATCAGAATAGCATTTTTGTGAAATTATATATTCATTTCTGTGTCCTGAGATTTGGTCTTACCTGACTGTCACAATCTGACCAGGATCAAGTTCTATTCCATTCATCTGGGCAATAAAGATGGCTGCTACAGCCTCATAAAGTGCTGTACCATCCATGTTAATCGTTGCTCCAACAGGTAATACAAATCTAGTCACTCTCTTGTCAATGCCAAGATTTTCCTCCAGACAGCGGAATGTAACAGGTAATGTCCCAGCACTGCAAAAGACACATATCAAGATTTCAGAACCCACTCTTCCAAACATGCCAAATGAAATAATTGGCCAATTTTCAAAGTTTATAAAAAACAAGGCATGGTTACTGTTGTTGTTTACCTTGAAGCTGTTCCTAAAGCAGTGACCCATGCTTGGAAAACTCCCATGAAGAATTTGAATGGGTTTTTCCGGACAATAACAAAATATATTAAGGGAAGGAACATGGCTCCGTGAATAATAAGTCCAATGATGACAGTGACCATGTACATTCCCAGCTGCTTGGCCACCACTTCCAAATCATTAATTGAAATGATCTTTCCACAGATCAGACACGCAATACCAATGGGGGAATACCTGTTATGGGACAGAGATGTGTGGCAAAGTCAACTAACAGGTTGATCTGATATTTCAGTACAGTTAATGGCAGTTCAACTGTTAAAATCACCATCGTTAATCTACTGTTCAGAAGTTTGGGTTCAGTAAGAGTTTAATTCAACACGGAAGGATTAAGTTTAACAGCACAACTAAATAAATTTGACAGTAAAGACATTTATAATAAAAGAAAACAATGTTTCTATTCTAAAAATAATCCTCAAAAAACATATCACGGTTACCACAAAAATAGTTTTTTTCCAACTTAAATAATATTTATTTTTTTTCTTGTGCACCAAAACAGTAAAGAATGATTTCTACATTAAATAATAACATTTTGTGTATTTTTGATCAAATAAATGCAAAAAGAGACTTATATTATATTAGAATATTTTCTTACCAACCCCAAACCTCTGAACGGTAGTGTACATACTTTATAAATGTTGCAGTTAAAAGTACAGATTACTAATGTTGGAAATGGAATTCATGTAAACTTTACTCTAGTCATTAACAATCATAAAAGCTGACCACATGATCATGCCGACAAGCCTCATAACGATCTCGTTGAGAACGTTGAAGAACTCAAGCATCAGCTTGGCCCTTTCTCCCATCTTTCCCATGCATATCCCGAATGCCACAAAGAACCCAATGAGACCTACAGAGACACACATTGCCACCATGTTAATTTGAAAAGTACGTAAATGACAATTTCATGCATATACTATGTAATCAAAGCCATTTATTACCTAAAACATTCATGCCGCTCTTGAACTGAAGAGACTTCTTGATGACATATTTCGCTGCACTCTTGGTAGCATTTCGTCCAAAGCGAGTCGGAGGTGGAGGAGGAGCAACTTCTACCTTGTTAGTAACTGTCTGGATCTACATGAGGAGACAGACGAACTGTTAATGAACTATTAATGAAAGACTAATCAAAATTAGCAGATAAAAGATCAGAAATTAACTTATGGTTGAGAATAAATGAATGTAATTATCTGAAATCAAAAGCACATTGGATGTACACACCTGCTGAAAACAAGCCTGAACAAGATTTTCTGGAAAAAGATTTCTGATGAGATCAAAGAAGGCATCTAAACTGGACACTTCATCATTCTTTTTGCCCTCGCCCAGGTTTGCCTTCAGTTTGGGGTTACCAGGGTGGATGAGAAGCACCAAAATTACCCCCAACACAGCTGCGATGATGGTGGTTGACATGTAATATACCATGGCCCTTGTGCCCAGACGACCACTGGACTTGGCATCCAACCCTGCTAATCCTAAACAATAAAGAACAGTATGGCATTTAAACTATATTGTATATCCCTTCATTGTTATTACTCTTTGTTTTTCAAAGTAAAGTACTATAACACTGTGCACTAAAAGTTACAAACAAAAGGTAATTCTCAGGGGTAAGTTTCATAATTATTGCTATGATTACTGAATGAGTAATGAATTTGGAACGTTTTGAATTTCTAATTGCATTTCTTTTTTGATAACATGTTTCGACACGTTCTTCTTATGAGCTGCTGAAAGTGATCCACCCTACATTTGAAAGGCAAGCTTTTTTTTATCTTATACTGGATTACAAAGAAAAAGTTAAAAGGACAAACAGTAGCTTAATCATTACAAAATGACGGCTTCTGTTGTTATTCATGTTGGATTGTTGATGCAGATATATTTATGCTGGTTTACCAGCATATACATAAAAAGAGGTATTATTGTTTGGTGTATATAGCATTGTTGGAGGTGCTCAGTAAAGCATTCAACAGTACCTGTGATCAAACTTGAGATGATCAGAGGCAAAATCACCATTTTTAACATCCTCATGAGAATATCACCCGGGAAGGCAATGACCATAATGACATCAGCGGGGAGTGGTGATGCGTACCGCAGCAGAATACCAGCTACTGAGCCAGTGATTACACCTGAAACAGAGACAGAGAATCAGAAATGGGTACAGAAATGTGACTTTTCCCTGAGAAGTAACACTGAACCTTTTGTATAACAATCACAAAACACAACACACTTATAAAAGTACCAGTGTGTAGGAGCATTTGAACTATACAAGTGTGAGTGTACTCTGATACACGCATGTAAATTTTGTGCACTTTTAATAGAAAATAAATAGATTTTTTATATTTTATATGGACCTCAAAGGTTGAAGAGCAGGATTAAACAGAATCAGTTTCTTAATAAGCATGATATCCACCTTATTTTTCCCGTAAGAGCAGGTGTGGCCATTTGTAAATTTTATGGGTTTGGCTTCCGGTCCAGTCCGCCTCCAGTTATTTTTAACTGTACAAAACATCTTGATTTGCTGCTTGATATGGCAAATTGGTGTGTATTACCATGTTATTTTAATGTATTATCTTAATTATGAGCACACTGGTTTGTGGTGCAAACAGTTTTTCAGTTTACCTCACGTTGTTATTCCTCTAGCTATTTCCTTATATCAGCTAATGAACCGAAAGATTCGCCCATAGGCTTACTTCCACGTTAAAAAAGGTGGATAGATGTCTATCTTTAGGTCAAGTTTAAAAATGCTTGGGTCAGAAAGGATGAACCAGCTGAAGTAAAAACGTATTTTCAAAGAATATGTATTTAAATATTGAAAGATTGATACATACAGTTGAAGTCAAAAGTTTACATACTCCTTGCAGAACCTCTAAAATGTTGATTATTTTACCAAAATGCATGTCATTTTTTTATTTAGTACTGACCTGAATAGGATAGAGATATTAACTGCCCGCTGATCTTCAGAACATTTTTTCAGGTCCCACAAATGCTTTGGTTTTTCAGCATTTTTGTGTATTTGAACCCTTTCCAATAATGACTGTATGACTTTGAGATCCATCTTTTCACACTGAGGACAACTGAGGGACTCATATGCAACTATTACAGAAGGTTCAAATGCTCACTGATGCTCCAGAAGGAAACAAAAGGCATTAAGAGCCAGGGGTGTAAACTTTTGAACAAAATGAAGATGTGTAGATACATTTTTATTATATACCCTTCAGAAGTTAGAGGAGATAATTACATGTTTCCCAGAAGACAAAATAAGTTAATTTGACCCTGATTCAAATCCAAAACACCCCCGGCTCTTAATGCATCGTGCTTCCTTATGACGCATCAGTGAGCGTTTTAACCTTCCGAACCTTATTTTAACTGTATATTCTGATGAGTATCACTGAATGCAAAATAAATAAATAAATAAAAAACAGATGTCCAATAGTGTTTTAACCTACTTAGTGCTTTAATGAAATACCTGAGACTTATAAATGGATGGCTGTAATTTATTCATTTATTCCTTAGGCATAAATACTGTTGAAGGATGCTTAACTATGTTGTATTGCCATATTCCATGTAAAAGCTTTCAGGTGATTATAATTTTACTGCAGCGGTAACAAGTGTTCTTTCATTAGCAAATTGACACTTCGGAGCCACATTTACCTATAGTACAAACTAAGGCACAACACAAACAAACAAAAATGCTGAAGGAACTTACCAAGAACTGTGAGCGTAAGTAACAGATTCTTCATGAGTTTGTCACAGCAGCCTCCACACATGGATTCTTCAGGTGGTGGAGGGTCCAGATGATTCTCATGCATTCTGATCTCCACTTGCTTCTGCATTTTGTTGGCACTGGTGGGCAGAAGAAGTGGAGCGTACAGTAAAGTATGTCAATAAAAATTATCTAATCAAGGAACACTTGCAGTAGCTATGCTTGTGATTTCACATCCTTCTGAAAATAACCACTTTATGCAAAATTATTTCTGTCATGTCAATACAAACTGTGTATGATCAAGATATGTTTGTGTATGACATGCTACAAATGCAGCGACACCGAATGACAATGCTATGGAATTCTTGCGATTACATTTTTAATCTATACGATTTGTACACATGCAATCAAAGTCAGTGAACCACAGAGTGGAATGCAAATGCACAGTTTAAACTGAACAAAACGTGCAAAAAGGCATGTGTGTTTTGGCTTCTGAGTGTCAGGCATATTTGATATAAACCAGAAACCACAACAGTAACCACAAGGTATGAAAGCACCCTAACACAGATTTTATACAATGACTTTTATGGATTTCTTTAAGCACACTAAAATTTCATACTAGTTTTACTGTAATACTTTTTGATGAAAGTCTAGGGAAGGTCAAAAATAATAGTGCCAAAACTTTAACATGCCTGTGGTTGTTTCTTTACTTTTGTCTACTAGCTGTTTATCAACTACTACAGGTGGCGTGTCACATGACACGAGAGTTGTTTAGCTTTACTGTGGTCTGGATTAAAAGGTTCTTAAAAGTCAACTCCCCGTCCAACAGAGATAACGTTGTTTGGTTACATAACCTGCAGTCTTACAGTAATTAGGCACATGCGTGAAACAGTATGTTTTATTACGTCCAGAATAAGTTTCAGTCAACTTGGTGCAACATGATTACAATGGATATATGTATCTCACAGGCCTTTTTTTGGATGAGCACGATCCAATAATTATTACCTGCATGGAAAAACGTAAGGAAATGTGAAGAAAAACTATTACTAAACATGCAACAAAAAACAAGTTCCAACAAAATACTCAGAAAATTAACACAACAGATAATAAAGCCTTTAGTGTTTGTGTACATTGTGAACACTCTGAGTAGCTGGACTCAGGCTCATCTGAACAAGATTAAAAAGCTGAATGATGCCAAGGAAATCAGAGACTGTCTGATACACACCGCTCTGGTCCTAATGAGATAAAAGCCTGGTAACTGGTTAATTTTAGCCATTGAGCGCAGCAGTAATTGTGTTGCACAACAGTTGAGAGCGTGTAGGAAAAGTCAAGGTGCAAATGAGTGTTTTGTTTTCAAATAGTAAATAATAGCATTTGACTGATTTAAATGATGCATAACAAGCCCAAAAGATCTGATCAGTAATTATTGATTGTGATAAGAGCACATGTATTTATTGCTAAGATTGACCGTTTATGTAAAAACAGTTGAATCCAATCTCATTAGTGACTACATTAGCTCCATCTCTCTGACGTGAAGTCTGAGGTCAGCGACAAGAGTTTGTCTAGAGGTTATTTACAGATTAAGTGATTGTCTTTTAGATCTTTTTTAGAAATCAGTTCATTTAAGGCAATTAATTAAGTGAACAAACAATATTAAAGGCATACATTTTGATTTGCTGCAGAGTTCTACAAAAGTTAAGCAAAATGCTAGCCTTGCAGACTAGATGCAATGCTAAATCTCAGAAAATTCATCAGGTTAAAGCTATTCTAAAATTGCTAAATGAAAATACAGATATGCAAGAATAACCCATCTTACCTGTTATAGTGCAGTTACTAAAAAGGAAGAGTTTCACAGCAGTTTGCTAGACAGCCATGGGCTATGGAAATAGATTTGAATGAAATGCTGTCAATCTACAGTTTATCCATCAGGAAATCCGGTCCAGGTCATTAGAAATGTCAGTCAAAACTCCAAGCACCAGGTGAACAGCAATATACTAAGCGATTGCTCTAATGCAATCAGCAACACTTCCCTGCACGATCAATGAAAATGCCGGATAGGAGATTCCATGCACAATCCTCTATCTTTGAATTGATCTTATCCCACCATTAGTACTAGAGAAATGGGCGAAGAGGTGCTGCTCAGGGCTCCGTGGGGCAACACAGAGGAGGAGTCTAGCACCCAGATTATGTGTAAGTAGCAGCTAATATGCTTGAGACTCCTCGTCCTCTCTCTCTCTCTCTCTCACCTCCTTGTTTCACCTCCTCTATCTCACTCCCCAGGTCTGATCTTCTCTAATGAGCTCTGAAATGAATGAATGGAATCAAAGAGTGATATATGGCAATTCATACCTATAACTTTAATCCAAAGCAGATTCAAAATCTGCAAACAAAACACGACAATTGGTTATACTGCATGTGTGATTATTTGCAGATATGACCAGGGCAAAATGTGGTAGAAATTTATACAGACTACTTCTTTCCATTAAGACATCATGGCCTAAACTTTGCAGTATTTTAAGGAAAACATAATATTGACCTGTGTTGACCTTTAAGTTGCATACGAACTCGAGCCTGACATGACATAAATAGGCAGGGGCTTCTCATCACCTATAAGCACAGATGCTACCAGATCAAACAATTAGTAGTGCATGAGAACAGTAAGCTTTGAGAGCCCCAAACTTCTGCTTGCTTATACATTTTTTTATAAATGTGACCCTGGACCACAAAACCAGTCATAACCATTTTTTTTTTTTTTTTATTGAGATTTATACATCATATGAAAGCTGAATAAATAAGCTTTATATTGATGTATGGTTTATTAGGACAATATTTAGCTGAGAAACAACAATTTGAAAATCTCGAGTCTGAGGGTGCAAAAAATCCAAATATTGAGAAAATTGCCTTTAAAGTTGTCCATATGAAGTTCTTAGCAATGCATATCACTAATTAGAAAATATTTTATATATTTATGGTCGGAAATGTATAAAAATATTAATGGAACATGATCTTTGCTTAATATTCTAATGATTTTTGGCATAAAAGAAAAATTGATAATTTTGACCCATACAATGTATTTTTGCTATGCAATGGCTTTTGCTTCAAATATACCCATGTTACTTACATCAAAATATTGAAAAACTGGTTTGCCTTAAAAACTGATTGTAATGTTAACTATAAAAATGCTACAGTAAAAACCTGTTAATGCTAAGTTCCTATAAAATTTGAAAAACTAATTGTGTTTCTTAATAGTTTTTTTTTTTATCATTTATGTATATTTCGGTTTTATGTTACAAACTCATTTCTTATATATATTAATATATACCTCAGCTCGTGGAAAAAGCTATTTAATTTAACAAGTAGCTTTCTATTCACACTCCAATAAAGATTATTGGAGTGTGCTTACAAGAAAATATTATTTCAGTCGTTCTACGTTAGAATTTCACAGTTTATTCAATGTGTTACTTGCTGTTTCTTTGTAATTAGTTGCTAGCAATTCTTGAGTAAAAATTGTTTCTGCACCCATTTTTTAGTGTATTGCGGTGGGCATCGGTATGTTTTTATATTACAAGGATTTTAGTAGCAGCGTGGCCTTGCCAATTCATCTGAAAATGCATCTGTATTTTTACAGAATTACATTATTTTTTTCTGAAAAAAAGGATCAGATTTTATTGCAATGTATCAAAAATGATGACTAAATACATGAGATATTAACAAATTTGTCCTTTAAAATGTCATTAAAAATACTGACACTGCTTTAATCTGTCTGTAGTGAGTCTGCAAGTCCTACCAGAGTGTGAAACACTCATTTTGTGCAAGTGGAGAGCCTGGACTGAGTCCACATGCAAGGAGTGTGCACAGGCACATGGTCTCACATCTGCTGTCTGCCCCCCACCTGTGCTGCACCACGCTGAATGCTGTCCAGCACACTCTTCAAGCTCATCCACCTGACTCCAGTCTCCATGCTTAGCAGACAGGTGTCTATAATTAACTAATCTGTTCCAAACCTCTCTAATCCCTCATACATAGACATTCACACACACATACATTCTCAGGTGAAAGTACTGCATGTACACAGAGTGTCACTTTTAAAGCCTCACATGCATGCATTATCTTATACAGGTAAATTACTATGCATAATTGCCCTGGAAATCCAAGGTTTTGAAATTACGTTGATTGCATGGTTTTGTGCTGATGTGCGATAATATGCATCTCTAGGAATCTGAAACTGATATTGAAGTACATGATTAACAAATATAATCTATTACCAAAATCAGATTTTTCCTGAATATGTTATGTGGCAGATGGCACTGCCTATTAGGAAAGGTTAACTACAATTACTACAGTTCTCAAGGGTCATGCAGCTTGATTAAGTAACAGCAGCATGTGGTGCATCACATGTGTGATGTCTGCGTGTTGTCCACCTGATGCGGATATTTGACCTAAGGTACAACAAAACATAGGCAACCCTCCTTAAAATGAAGTTTAAAAGTTATATATATATATATATATATATATAAATATATATATATATATATATATAAATATATATATATATATATAACATTATACTTTAAAATAATAAAAATGATACTATAAAAATTATATTATACTATAGTAATAACAGTAAATTATGCATAATTACATGGAACTAACCCTAAACCAAACTCTGTTCCTAACTATAACTCTATAAGTAGGCCAAGTTGTTAATTAAAGGGATAGTTCACTCAAAAATGAAAATACTGTCATTAATGACTCACCCTCATGTCGTTCCAAACTCGTAAGACCTTTGTTCATCTTTGGAACACAAATTAAGATATATTTGATGAAATCTGGAGCTTTTTTCAAAAATTTGTTCTCTTCCGGATCAGTCTCTGCTGCGCGTTCACAAGCATGCGGAGGAAACTGACACAGAACAGAAGAAATTGTTGAATAAAGCTGTTATTTTTGTTTTCTTTGCACACGAAAAGTATTCTTGTAGCTTCATAAAATTAAAGTTAAACAACTGATGTCACATGGACCATTTCATCAATGTCCTTACTACCTTTCAGGGCCTTAAATGTCTAATTTGTGTTGCTGTCTATGCAGGGTCAGAAAGCTCTTGAATTTGGTCAAAAAAAAAAATCTTAATTTGTGTTCTGAAAATGAACGAAGGTCTTTGGAACAACATGAGGGTGAGTAATTCATGACAGAATTTTCATTTTTGGGTGAACTATCCCTTTAACTTTACTCTTAAATATGTAATTACACTGTAACAAGACACCTTAAAATAAAGTATAAAAAAATATGATTCAGTTAACTGATTCAGGTAATTAAGTCTCCAATTACAAAGGTCTTTTAGACTCAAGTGCAGAGTTTTCTCACTCACCAGTTCCAGAGGTGAGGTAATGGTGGATCATGTACGAAAACAGGTCTGTACCAGCCTCGACAGCGTCACTGAGGCCAGTGGTCTTTGTTACTCATGAATCATGCATCAGTGAGAATAAATAAGTAAATTTCTAAATAAATTCACTTCACTGAACGAGGAACAAACATGTTACAAGAAGCCTAAAACTGAACAAGTGTTACAGAAATATGTGTATGTGTGCAGATGTGGTTGGCATTTGTGCCAGGCAGTGATATGTTACTCTTGTATGTTTTTTTTGTTATTTGTTATTTTATTTTTAAAGACACAATCTGATTAACTTAATGGATAGTTCACTCAAAAATGAAAATTCTGTCAGTAATTACTGACCCTCATGTCGTTCCGAACTCGTAAGACCTTCGCTGATCTTCAGAAAACAAATTAAGATATTGTTGATAAAATCCGTGCACTTTCTGACCCTGCATAAACAGCAATGTAACTGTTCCCAAGCCCATAGGTAGGACATCTGTGAAACAGTTCATGTAATGGTTCAACTGTAATTTTATGAAGCTACGAGAATACTTGTGCGCAAAGAAAACAAAAACAGAAAACAACGCCAGCAACACCGAACACATGCGTCGTGGTACTCTCTGTAATGACTTGGAGAAGAATTGTTAAATAAATTGTTTTCTTTGTGCACAAAAAACATTCCCGTAGCATTGTTAAATTAAAGTTAAACCACGGATGTCACTTATGTCCTTACTACCATTCTGGGCCTAGGAACAGTTACCTTGCTGTCTATGCAGGGTCAAAAAGCTCTTGGATTTCATCAAAAATATCCTAACTTGTGTTCCAAAAATGACTGTCCTCAAAGAAAATACGACCCAGTAGTACATTTTTGAATCGACCAAATGCGACCCATGTTTACGTTTTAAAGTTAAGCGCCCTCTAGCGGTCGTAAAAATAATGACAGTGTCGCGTTGGATCTGACGTCATGACGTATGAGTTTTTATACCGATTTAAAGGTAATTTAAAGGTGTTTTACTAGGTGTAATTTGTATAAATGACCACACCTAACCCCACCCTAAACCTACCCCTTACAGAAATAGTGCAAAATCATGATTTCTAGTGCATGTTCCAAAAAAAAAAACATACAATGAAAACATATGCGTTCTCTGGTATCGAACCTGTGTTCATATGATTATACCACTTCGTAGTGCAATGCGCTACTAATTGACCTACACATAATGCTAAGGTTGAATTAGATACCTGTTACTGATAAGGGAGCAAATGTTGAATACGCTCTACAGAGACGTATTTGATGTTGAATACCCTCTATAGAGACGTATTTGAGGATTTGTGAAAACGACTTACGTCGGTCGTATAAATTGGAGGACATGTTGGATTGCCCATATTGCCCATACACTCAAGTGATTTTGAGAATTAGCTGTCGCATTCAAACATGCATAAAAGCTTGCAGTCAATTGTGAAAGGGCGGGTTTAAGCAAACTAAATTTCTGGAGAAGTCCAGTGAACTGTACAGAGAGAACACCAGAAGATCAAGTTGATCTTGAAGATTCAATTTGACTAAAACCTAAACTACTGTATATACATTTTAAATATATTAACCTATAATCTTTGTTTTTTTTTTTTTAAAAATCCACATCTATATTATTTTTATTACCCACAGCTGGGTAAGAACTGAGTATTTCCTCTACACGCTCAGAAAAAAAGGTACTAATGTACATTTTAGGTACTAATGTGTACACTGTATGCACTAAAATGTACCTTTAAGGTAGCAAAATGCAGCCTTTAAAAATGGTACAAAGGTGTAGCTTTGAAAAGCTACCTCCCTGGTGACAGATTTGTTCATTGTTAGTTACTTTATTGTTATTCACTTTAAACTTTGATCTTTTTTGCTTTTAAATAATCTTATCTAGAGACCATACTTGTATTTATTAATTTCTGCTTTTTTAAGATTTATGTGCAACCTCTCCCACAACCACCCACAAAGCAGTAGCTTCACATGTGATGCTTAGTCAGCATAAATAAAGTCTGCAATGTTTGTTATTACTAGGAGAAAGGCTTTAATACTTTAACACGCTTTTCAAAAGTCTCAGTCAATGCATTTAAAGACTATTTGCAAAGTATGAGTCAACTAAATACATTAATGAAGCACATGTTTCCAAAGAAGAAAGATTTGAAACTTGAATTTTCGGATGAAGCACAATATCTCTCTTATTGTTCCTCAGATTAGCCTGCAAAAAAGTTAGATAAACAGACAAACCTAGAGACCATAGACATAAACATACAGCTCTGCCTAGACTTGTCCAACTTCAAGAAACATACTGAACCCTCATCACTATTAACATTCAATAGATTTGGTGCATTCATAACACACACACACATACACAAGATGGCACAGGGCCCAGTGCACGGCAGGGAGTGGGGCCCACCCTGGTTGGTTTGCGATCATGTCATGGTCCTCCTTGGGCACCACCCTAAGGATGGCCCCGCACACACACACACGCCCACACAAACACATGCACAAGCAGCCACATGCACAAGCATAAGGTCAGGATCCTACCCTGCAGGTTATAGTAACAGATTAGCTTCTACACCCTCTATTTTCAGACACACAGCATCACAGAAGAGTGTGGAAAACAGCGAACAACCACCAGGGATGTCCAATCCCATGATGCTACAATTCTCTATTATTACAAACTTTTTGACTTGTATGATTTTGAGATCAATCTTTTTACACTGAGAACAACTGAGGGACTCATATGCAACTATTACAGAAGGTTCAAATGCTCACTTATCCTCCAGAAGGAGAAACGATGCATTAAGAGCCAGACGTGTAATCTTTTGAACAGAATGAAGATATGTACATTTTTTCTAATTTGCCTAAATAACTCCCTCAGCTGTCCTCAGTATGAAAAGATGGATCTCAAAATCATACAGTCATTGTTGGAAAGGGTTCAAATATGCAAAAATGCAGAAAAAAACAAAGAATGCGTGGGACCTGAAGGATTTTTCTGAAGAAAAGTGGCAGTTTAATTCTTGAAAATTGAAAATGAAAATTATCAACCTACAGAGGGCTGAATTCAAAGCCCACCCAAAAAAGTAAGTAAAAAAGGAAAATAATTATGCAGCAGGCGATGTAATGGTCTGGGTGTCTGCTCCTTTAAGACTTGGGGTTTTCCCTTTTTGTATGTCTCTGCACTCCTATGCGTTTCAAGATCGTTCTGTTGATTTTCCTTTTAATAAATATGCTAGTTGATGGTGACCTGCTTTGTGTGTTAATTCAGTGACGCGAAATAGGTTACAGCTAGTCCATTTTACTGAAAATTCATTGCATCAACTTAAAATGGTACGCAGTAGTTTGTATGGCCCCCCACGTGCTTGCTCCTAATGAGACAACATATGGGGTCCTGGGGTATGTCCTCCCAGATGTAGACCAGGGAATCACTGAGCTCCTGGACAGTCTGGGGTGCAACCTGGTGTTGTCAGATGGACCCATGTCAGATGAACATAATGTCCCAGGGGTGTTCTATTGGATTTAGGTCAGGCGAGCATGGGGGCCATTTAATGGTATCAATTCCTTCATCCTTCAAGAACTGCCTGCATACTCTCCAGGCATTGTCGTGCACCAGGAGGAACCCAGGACCCACTGCACCAGCGTAGGATCTGACAATGGGTCTGAGGATTTTATCCTGATACCTAATGGCAGTCAGGGTGCCATTGTCTAGCCTATAGAGGTCTGTGCATCCCTCCATGTATATGCCTCCCCAGACCCTCAGTGATCTTGCATTTATCTGTAAAAAGAACAGGGCGCCAGTGACAGACCTGCCAATAGTGTTCAATGCCAAACGTCAATCGAGCTCCACAGTGCCGGGCAGTGAGCACAGGCCAAACTAGAGGACGTCTGTCAGGTCACAATCATGAAGACTGTTTCTGATTGTTTGGTCAGAGATATTCACACCAGTGGCCTGCTGACGGTCATTTTGTAGGGCTAAGGCAGTGCTCATCTTGTTCCTCCTTGCACAAAGGAGCAGATACCAGTCCTCTGTGCTGGGAGACACAGCAAACCTTCTGGCAACGGCACATATTGATGTGTCACACAAGTGCCATACTGGAGGAGTTGGACTGCCTGTGCAACATCTGTAGAGTCCAGGTATCACTTCATGCAACCAGTAGTTTTTTTAGCAGGTCATATATACAGGGTTTGAAATTAACACCTGCCAACTCGCCAAATGTGGGTAAAAATCAGCTGTGGCGGGTGATGCTGTCAAATCACTAGCCAATTTGGCGGGTTACTTTTCAACAGTTATGTTCACTCATTCATTTCTTTGGGAAGTTCATGCAAGGCCAGTTTCAGGTTTAGCGCAAATACTCAACTTGTGAAACATCATGACATTATGGAGTATATCAGTGGCGTTCCGTCCATATAAGCTGCTAATGCTCCGCATTCCCAGTCTGCTTTCACAGGTTAATTAATATCAACATGATTATAAGTTGATCCCTTGTTGAGATGTAACTTAAAGCATAATAAAGAGTTGGGAATAAATACCTCAAATTATTTATTTCCCAAACAACGGTAATTCTCTGTAAATGTCACTTGCGGATGCTTCCGGGCAAGCTTTCTCGTCTCCGCTATTGGCCTTTTTCACAAGAATCGGAAATCACGTGACGCAGGGTAAATATAGTTCCGCTAGCGGTCTGTGGACA
This sequence comes from Cirrhinus molitorella, assembly GCA_033026305.1. Lineage (NCBI taxonomy): Eukaryota > Metazoa > Chordata > Actinopteri > Cypriniformes > Cyprinidae > Cirrhinus > Cirrhinus molitorella. The sequence continues at coordinate 33,683,191 of CM065118.1, read as the reverse complement.
TTATGTTGTATGCTCTTGTCTCAAATTTCGTCTCTTACCCTTTCTATTTTGTCTGTTTTCCAAGTTGTTGTTATATAATCTACAAATAAATTTATTTGTAGCTTATATGGCCGCTCAGATCTTTCTAGAATTTACTGGTGGGTAGTTTTATTTCACCAGCTGTCCTATATATAACCTCATTCAACAATTCCCTTGCTCGTTTTAATATATGACAAGCATTTATTTATATGCCTAATTTATGTAAAAACGAAATTCTAAGTACGTATGCACCGTTACACATAGGAACAAATATATAAATTCAGTGTCAGAATGAGTTATAATATGCTTTAATGTGGGCTATAATGTTGCGCGAATAAATGCTATTGCCTGTATTTTAAAAACGCATGAGTAACTTTAAAAAAGTCACAACAATATGTAGATTATCTCAACCTAATGAAACGCTGAAACTGTTGACCATGTATTAATCGCACATTATAACTATATCTGAGAGACTAAAATAAATAAGACATTTATTTCCAATACCTCACTGTATAGCTACATCAGTTGAATTTAGAGTTAATATATTTATTAACTAAATATACAACAAAGTACTAATAGGTTTGTTAATGCTGTGCATATTACAGACCTAGCCCTTACTAAAATTAACTACGAATCAAACCAAAACGGCAGTTATTGCAGTTAGTCCATGGTTTTGTTGTTTTGTTTATCTGATTTGTGTGGTTATGCAAATAGTAATAAAACAAACCTGCTTTTACTATAATAAAACCATGGTTAATTTTCGTAAGGGAAGATGATAACGAGCGGAGAAAATGTGAGTGAACCATCATTGCGAGATGACAGAAGTGCTGTTTATGATCCATATATCCAGAAAGAAATGCAAAAACGCATCCAGGGATCGAGTGGTCCTCTTTCGCAAATCGGAGGATCAGAGCTGTCGGTCGATTTCTCCAGCACATCGCCAAAAACAGTTTTTTACATGGAGTGCGACAATGCGCACGGCTGCACCAAATAGACACGGACAATATAACCGAATATACGCGTCGTCACTTCTAATTAGTGCTGAAATTTAGTTCTGAAATAAAACTTTGTAGTCTCACCAATAAATGACCAAGACAGTTTAAACATTTACATGAGATTTAATTTTTGCAAAGACATTGATGCCCGAGCGGGTGCTCTGTTACCGGAAATACTTTTACCCTGCATGCAGCCACGCCGGAAGCCAAAAACCCGGAAGTGTGAAATTGGTCAATTGCTATGACTCCTCAGGATTCATGCGCATTCGCTGAGTTTTGCTAGCATGCTAGCAGGTGATTTCATTGGCGAAGTAAGCTGTCCGCGGAGCGCTTGCCCAAGCGGAAAAATGCGCTGTTGCTGGCAGATCTCTTAATTGTGTTTGATGCACAACTGACTCGAATAAATCTGTATATTTTCAGAATTTCTCAAGCAATTCAAATTTTGGAAGTCCACTGAAAACATACCAACAGTGTTGAAGTGGTGCATAAAAATAAAAAGTATATACTTTTTAAATATTTTTATTTATTTATTTATTTATTTTTTGAATAATAAAAAACAGGGGAAAAAGACGAAATAATAAAATCTGATTTCTTTTTATTTATTTTTTTGTTGTTGTTGTTTGCAACGTTACTTGGCAATATTCTAAATATATTATTATTATTTGCACTTTGCATGGTCTAATGCTGCGTACAAGCCCTGGGACGTTCGTACTTACCAGACAAGTCCTCATTACGACGTCAGGTGCGTTCAGGTCATTTGGTCGGAACAAGATGGCAATTTATCTTTTCTACATAAAATTCAACGACTTTTTAAACTCTGCATTTACAAAATGACGAATAAAAAATGTGCATCATTGTGCTTTTGCATTTTTCAGTTTTTATTCAGTTTATGAAGGTGATGAGAACTGCATCATTATATATTCTATGGCAATTGTACAATAATATTATATTTTGCATGTGTAACTTATACTTTATCGTACATTACAAAAAAATAATCATTTTATTAATTTCAACAAATGTATCGTCAATACAGAGGCTGCATATCTATTGTTTTTGGCTGCATCCATATCATTCGGAACGTTTTTTCACTGACACGCCTCATGAACCACACGACTTTGTGGTGGTTCAACTCGTAAATACCATCTATCCTACATGACTTGAACGCACCAGTAGTATCACCTGGGTGAGAGTTATATTCACTGGAATTAATAATAATAATATAAAATAATTCAGTAGAAGCAGAGATATAGAACGGGGGAATCCCCTACCTCCCCACCCTCTGAATAGTAGGTATCATAACGTAATACGTGTAAACGTTGTTTGGCGGTTTTTATTTGGAAAAGCTGCTATATGTTTTTCTAGCATGAAAGTAACTATGGATAAACCTGAAACGATAGAAGAAAGATTGGACATTAATTTAATTTACAAATAAGGTAGGAAATGTGCATACTTTTAAATCGACACCTGCCACGGTGTTTTCCATTTGTGCCAAAAGCCGGTCGGTTCTACGTGAATGAGGGAACTTAATCTCAGGATACCTTAAAGAGGGCTGTCCTTGTAAGGTTACTTTAATCTTTGGACAAAGCTGATAAAATGTCAAAAAAAGGGAACATTTGTTAATAAAAACACTAAATACAACATTGTGTTTCACGAAATGTATTTATTCAAAAGCATTTTGAATAATAAATACACTGTCCCACTTTCAGGCAACAAGGGCTGTGCTAAAGGCAAGAGTAAATACATATTGATTGTGAAAAAGTATGAGCAAATTGGATTGTGAAACATCTTAAAGAGAGAGCAAAGACAAGCTAAGGCCTGCAAACCCAGTGACTGAATTCACATGGAACGCTTCCTCTTCATTTCACCATGCAAAAACATATCCTCATACACACGCAAGGCCATATACTAGTTGTGAAATCCCAAGTTTCGCACTTTCTCTCATCAATGAATTTTTGATTTTGCCAGAAAAAAATCATCTCAAAGGACAAATGCAACATGTATCATCTCTATTTTTGATTATCTTTAACATGGAGAATGCTGTACAGACAATCGTGCTGTGAAATTTGATCTAGAGCCCTATGTAATGTTCTTTTCAATCCAGTTCTTAAAATTTACTACCCGTGTGTAGATGGTGTACAAATCTGGATTACATCCCTGCAGATCATATCCGAAGCTCACTAGCCCTAGCAGTTCCCAAGCGTGATGAGAATCAGCATCTTCTGATCTGCTGAGGTGAAAAGACTCCAGCCCAAAAGTGGGTTGGGAATCAGCAGAGGGTGAAAGAATAATCCCTCCAGTTTCAGAAGGGCAGATCATGGACGGGCTGAGTGGATGTTGCCTTCCACATAGCATGTTGTCAGTCATACTGATCGGTACCCCATATTTGCTAAATTGCCTTTCGCACTTCACTACATCGGCTAATTCAATCAGTCCGGTCCGGGTCACCTCTGAGTCTGCGTGTGCCCGCTGTTGGCCTGCTACGGGCCAGCCAGTGAGGAAGGCCTGCTTTGCAGTGACCTCTCCACCCTGCAGATGCGGCAGGCACACAGGGGACACGTATTCACTGATTCGAGCTTTGTCCGACAGCTTCAATATGGCCAGGTCAGAGTCTAAGACGTGTGGGTCATAGTTTGGATGGATCAAGATCTGAGAAACCTGTGTGGGAACAGAGACGATGAAAGAGTTGAACTGAAAGAGGCTGGTTGGTTTGAGAGGTAAATAATCCTACAGACTACCTGGCAAAGCCTAATCATAGATTATCGATAAGAACGTGCCTTGAGTTTTAATGCGTATATTTAGGCTGCAGTAACCTCAGTATGGCTTTGGGCTTTCCAAGAAATTCCCAAGACATACAATATGATGGTTTATGGTTTATGGATTTCACAAATAGGTAGATACATTTTTAAAGATATTACATGTTTGAATTACATTGGTAATTTAGAGTAACTGTAGAGATTTAAGTTAATGGATTATGATCACCACCAAGTCATCCAAGATGTTAATGTCTTTCTTTCTTTAGACAAAAAGAAATGAAGGTTTTTGAGGAAAACATTCCAGGATTTTGGAATCCCCACTTCAATTGGGATAAATGGGTTGAAGGTCCAAATTCAAATTCAAAATGACTGATCATTTCGTTAGATAAGACCCTTATTCCACATCTGGGATCGTGTAGAGCCCTTTGAAGCTGCATTGAAACTGCACTTTGGTCTTTTAACCCGTTGACCACCATTGACGTCAACTATATTGAGAAAAATCCTGGAATGTTTCTTTAAAAAACATTTCTTTTCAACTGAAAAAAGACAGATGTGAACATCTTGGATGATACGGGGGTGAGTAAATTATCAGGCAATTTTATTTCAGGAGTGGACTAATCTTTTAAGTAACTTCTGCAAGACATAATGTATAACCTTGACTGCTTTCAGTGTAGTCTGAATGCCCTTACCTGTATGTGCTGTACTCTCTTGTTCTCTCTAACATCTTTGAGGTAATGTTTTCCCATCACTACATTTAGATCATCTGAACTGAGCGCTTCATTCCGTCCAGGCTCCGTCACACAATGAGCGGCCACCACGACCCAGTGCTGGTTGACCAGAGCCCCGCTGCAGACGAGTTGCCATTTCTGGTCCTCCGTAATCCATTCTTTATCTTCTTCTCTCTCATCTTCTTCATCTACAGCAAATGTGTCCCCCCGTCTTTTGGTCCTTGCCATAAAAGGGCTGGCATTGTACAGACGGGTGTATATGGCAGCATGCCATGGCCAGTGAATCTCTGTGAAATTTTGGGAACTGGCAGCTGGCAATTTACCGCACACTGGAAGAGAATGAATGGCAGTTCTGTTAGTGAGTGAGTTCTGGAACAATTTTCTAATTATATCAGATTATTAGTGAGTGCCAGCGTTGAAAATAAAATAAAATAATTATTACTATCATTAATTAATAATAATAATAATAATAAACTTAAAATAAATAAAAAAATGGGCATTACTGATTATTGGAATAATAATGCAATTCTGCTTTGTCAGACCACAACTCTCAGGGTTATTAGTGCATAGAATACAAAAAACCAAAATTTATTCAGGTAGATATTTTTTTACTAGTGGATGGCAGCCACTACAGTTTATTTATGTAAATGAGGATAGCAAAATAAAGTAAACTGTGACATATTATAGCCAAATCCATACAGTGGACTGCCAGTAAAATTGATAAATATTTGAGAACAAAAAGTATTCAGACACTTTGACCTGACCATGTTTTGTATTGATAGTTGTGTAAATTCATACTAACATTTGTCGACATTTTTGGTTGATTGTAATCCATTCCATACCTTTCTATCAAAGTTATCTGACATTATCAAGATGAATATGTTCTGACACCATTTAACTCTTGTTCTTGTCATATTTTATTACCATTTTCTAAATTATAGCGAATAAACTGTGATAATGTGAAAAATGTTGAAGGTGTCCGAATACATTTTGGTTTGACTGTTTTTGTAAATACGAAAACACTATCTACAACATGCTGTAAATGTGTTAGTGCTTCCCCCACCTGGTGAACAGGAGAAATGACGACCACTCCATTTGCCAGTCTTTAGGCAAGTGCGGCGTGCACTACCAGAATGCTTGTAAAGTGCTGAAACACACTCATATTCTATGCTGGTGTACACATGGTGGAAAGTTGGTGGCAAATTTTCAGAAACAGTAACGGCCTTCTCCACTGTGTCTGCTTCAGTCCCTGTCTGAATGGATGCCGAGTACAGCTTGTGAACTGGACTTTTCCTAGCATAAAAAGGGATAAAATGAGGATCCAATTTTACGAGTTTAATACCACACTGTCACAAAGAAATGAAAAACGTCTACCTGGAAGGAGGTTGGTATTTCAAGACCTTCTGTCGCACAAGTTTTGAAACTTTAGGCTCTCTACAAGCTGTAAAACAGATTAGGTGTTAAAAGCCGCAGTGTATTTACAAAAGGTGTTTCATAATTTACTATTCGCAGGGAGTTTGATTGACAGGCGATTTGACCAATCACAACGCAGAACCTTCCATTTTGCAGAAATGAGAGCAGATTAACGTCGGTCAACTTGAAAAAATGGTGTGTATTGACATCTTTCCGCGATTGAAACAAGGTACCTTCTGCTGGTCATTCATGTTAAATTTATGCTATAAATAGTAAAGAGGAAGAGATGGCAAGTTGCTTGAACTGAGACACTACAGCGATCTATCACCACACATTAAAGACCCACAACATTTATTGCTTTACTTTGTTAACTTCTTAAATAGACTTATATAGAATTCTAGTTTCATACTTAAAGTAACCTGCTCTGTAGGCATGTTGTCAGTTTCCTCTTTGCTACACATTTTTCACTGTGTGTGAATGATGTGTGGCATACAGTTGAAGTCAAAAGTTTACACACCTTGCAGAATTTGCAAAATCTTAAATTATTTTACTAAAATAAGAGGGATCATACAAAATGCATGTTATTTTTTATTTAGTACTGACATGAATAAGACATTTCTCATAAAAGATGTTAAAAAATAGTCCACAAGACAAAATAATAGTTGAATATATATAATGTATATAAGTTTACATACACTTATTTAATACTGTGTTACCTGAATGATCCACAGCTGTTTTTGTTTCGTTTTGTAAGTATTGTTCACTAAACAGGTTTACATTTTTCTTATTTTGCGTAAATATATATTTATATTTTTTTTTCATTTAGTACTGTCCTGCAGAAGCTTCAGAAGATACTTACATGTTTTCCTGAAGACAAAATAAGTTAAATTTACCCTGATTTCTAAATTCTACAAGTTTTCACCCCCCAGCTCTTACTGCATTGTGTTTACTTCTGGAGCATCAGTGAGCATTTGAACCTTCTGTAATAGTTGCATATGAGTCCCTCAGTTGTCATCAATATGAAAAGATAGAAGATCTCAAAATCATAGTGTCATTGTTGGAAAGGACTCAAATACACAAAAATGCTGAAAAACCAAAGGAAACCAAAGGACCAGAAGGATTTTTTTGAAGAACAGCAGGCAGTTTAACTGCTCAGTACAAACAAGGGCCTCGTAAACAACTATCACTAAATAATAATAATTATAAAAGAACAGCTGTGGATCATTAATTTAACAACACAGTATTAAGAATCAAGTATGTAAACTTTTGAATGGGGTTATTTTATTAAATTCAGCTATTTTTTTTCTCTTGTGGACTACATGTAAATGTCTTTTATGTGACATATTTTATTCAGGTCAGTACTTTTTTTGGCAAAATAATTAACGTTACAGATTCTGCAAGGTGTATGTAAACTTTTGACAACTGTAGCAACCGTAACAGAGGGGTGAGTCTTTGCGAAGGGTAAATTGGTTCCAAACTTGAAGTAGAGACGGTACCTCTGACACACAATGGCTGACTGCCGCTCCAGGTCCCATTCTTCTGGCATGTTCTTTTCGAGTCTCCACTGAGAATATATGTATTGTTGCAGAAATATTCAACATATTTTATTCTGCCGTCAGAGCCAGAAACCTCAGTGGTGTATCCATTGTGGAGTTGTGAAGGAGGTGGACAGTCTTTTATGATCGATTCTGTAATTCAAATAGCAGTAGAACAGGTCACTAAAACTTGACCCAACAACCTTTTTTATTAAAACAAAATAGAATTTAGAGAATTGTTTCCATTTAAAATACATATATTTTTTATACAAATGTTGAAAAATCTCAATACAAGCTGATTTTCTGTGATCTCGAGTTCAAAGAAGCATGACTCCCAGGCATACATGCACACCTGACTTTGACTGTAAGCAGCTTTGTCAGTCTCAAAGGATGTTACACCAAAAGTAGTTGTCAGCGTACCCTTTATGCATACAGGAGCACTTCCACTCCAAGTGCCATTGGGAAGGCATGCCCGCTGAGATGCTCCCTTGAGCTTGTACGGTTTATAGCAAAGATACTGAACCGAGGTGAGGATGTCACTTTCCTTGTAGCGCAGGAAGAGATCTCCGTGTGCAGGCTTCTTGGGGGTTGCACAGAAAGGTGGTGCTCGTTCTTGTGAAAAGCAGTAAAATATTATGATGCAATATGTAAGCCTTAAAAATTAAACAACATTTTTGCTCCATTTTAAAGTAATCGCTTTATAAGCATGAATGCATGAAGCCCACTCAGCAAGAACAATAAAAAGCCACAAAAGAGGTCCATAAAATTTGAGAAAACATACATTTAGGAAAGGAAGAGAGCTGTATGCTTCAGGATTTGATAACCAATTTATTATAAATAAATGAATTGCTAATAAAATGTCCTCAAAAATGAAATTAATAAATTAATTAATTCATTAATTAAATGTAAGATAAAAAATAAAGTAAATTGTATGCTTCAGGATGTGATAACTAAATTATTATAAATGATTGAACTGTCAATAGAATATGTTTAAAAAATAAATAAATAAATATAATTAAAATAAAACGTTAATTAATGAATAATTAATTAAGCTGTATGCATCAGGATCTGATAACCAAATTTTTATAAATCATTTAATTGCTAATACAATATATTAATAAATAAATAAACACAATTTGCAAACAAAAGTATATAAAATAAATTTAAATTTAAATGTGACCAAATAAATAAATAAATAAAAATGTAAGACAAATAAATAAATAAATAAAATGTACTAATACAAATATAAAAACACAAATAGATAAATTGATGCATAAATAAATACAATTAAAATAAAACGTTTATTAATTAATGGATTAATTGATTGATTAATTGATTGAATGTAAGTTAAATGAATAAAGTAAGCTGTATGTTTCAGGATCAGATAACCAAATTATTATTGTAATTATGATTGAAGTGCTAATAAATAAATAAATTGTACTAGCAAAATTATACAAATGTAACAATTCAAATAAAATGTAAATAAATAAATAATGCTTGATTTTTGTACCTGAGACTTCCTGGAATGTAGCAAAAAAACCATCATAGTTATTATAGCCATCGGACACAAAACGAATATGCAACGAGTTTCCAGAACTTCTGATTGGTGAAGGGCTATCATCCCCACAGAATCTGCCAATCACAGGCGACTTCGGGCTGTCTCCATCCCGCACCTCTACATAGTCATATCGACAACTATGGTCAGATTCCAGGCTAATAGTTGAGAACCTGAATACATGTGGACATTGAGAGATTGTATTGAGAAAACATTTGCAATATAACAACTTCTTCAAGCTGATTCAGTTGAGAAATGTTTAAACCAGGGCTGCCCAAACTCTGTCCTGGAGGGCCGGTGTCCTATAGAGTTTAGTTCCAACCCCAATTAGACACACCTGAACCAGCTAATCAAGCTCCTACTAGGCATACTTGAAACTTCCAGACAGGTGTGTTGAGGCAAGTTGGAGCTAAACTCTGCAGGACACCGGCTCTCCAGGACCGAGATTGGGCAGCCCTGGTTTAAACTAAAAATGATTATTATCAGCTTTGTAGAATTTACAATAGATACCTGAGTTCCATCGTTGCTCCTCTGCCAACTTGTAGTGTCCATTCACATTTGGCATTAATTGGATAACCTTCTAAAGTCAAATGACCATGTGGTCTCTGTATAACTTCTCCACATGCTAAAAGAGTGTGTATCTAAAATTATTTATATAATAAAAAGCAATAAAGGTAAACATAATGTATTCTGTAAAGGACAGGAAAACTTACTGAGACAGTCTCCACCAGACCAGCCTCGACGACATGATGTGCAGTACCTGCCTCTAATGTAGAAATCATCCTTGGCCTGCCAGGTGCCATTGTTGCAGGTCTTGCAGTTGTCAAAAATGCTGCAACCTTAGTGGATACAGAAATGTATTATATTATATTTATAATATTGTATTATTATAAGTTTATGAAAACTGCAAATGGCAAACATAAATAATAGGCAAATTAATTCTGCTGAGGCTCATATATTTTTAAAAAATCTATCTTACACGTGTATACAATATAAATCAAGTGCTCAAGTTGAAAAAAATACATTTGCAGGTTATTGAAAGTTTAATACTTTTAACAAAGTTATGTTCCCTCTTACCCTGGTGAAGGATGCAGGGGTCACACTCATCCAGAACGTTTCGACAGCAGGGTACAGCGTAGCCCACTTTCGTTCCCTGAGATGGGCACTTACATGAAATCTGCTCATACTCACAGCAGGTACGGCACATGGCGTTCCACTGTGGGCCGGGACACTTATCCTCCTGTGACCTATAAACTAAATCAAACAGACTAGAAGTCAGACATAATGCCTTGCATGCTTTTCTAGAATTCATGTGACTGACGTTAAGTGAATGGTGCTTTCTTCAAATGAAGTGTTCACTGTAATAAGTTTCAGTTGGCATTTAGAGGAAAAGTAGGTCAATTTATCTTCCAATTTAGTCAGGAAAAAGTCTTTTTTTTTTTTTTTTTTACAATCAGTCAGCGAAAGCTGATGTGTTGGTTTGTGAGGTAATATTGTGGCAGAGAAAAGTCCATCTTTAAAGAAATTGTTCATCCAAAATGTACATTTGCTGAAAATGATGGCCCTTCAGGCCATCAAAGATGTAAATGAGTTTGTTTCTTCATCAAAACTGAATTGAAATGTAGCATTACATTACTTGCTCACCAATGGATCATCTGCAGTAAATGGGTGCTGTCAGAATGAGAGTCCAAACAGCTGATAAAAACATCACAATAGAGTGTTTTCACTACTTGTCATCGATCCGTCATATTGGCGGCACTGAACGTAAACAGTGCCACTGAACTGAATGAAACTTGCATATTTGGCTGATTATTGCAGCTGAAAATTATCAATTATTGTCATGTTTTGGGCGGTACTAACCGGGAAATACATTTGGAGTACTATAAACTGCTAAAGACTGCTAAAAAATCAAGAGTGTAAAAAAAACTGTCTGAGGAACAAAAGGTGTTTATGGTTGGCCAAACTGAACCAGGATTTCCAGGGCAAGAATCTTGACAACATTTGTGTTTGTTATTATCATTTCTGGTCAGGTAGGTGAAATATTAGGCTAATATCTTAATTAACACTGCTTGTATATATCTTTACCACCGATTAACAATATTATTTTGATTTGTCAAAATATTGCACACTGTCCTGCTTACTAAATCCTTTTCTATATGATTTAGCAGCTTCCACACATTTTTTCTGTGGTTTATGCAGCATAAATTAGCAGAACATCTTATTCAGCAGGACATTAACCGTGCAAACCATACTGTTCTTTACATCTGGATATCGCCAATATGGCCGCATATCCGGGTAACTGACCAAATCATGACATACAGTATCTCATAAAAGTGAGTACACCCCTCAAATTTTTGTAAATATTTTATTATATCTTTTCATGTGACAACGCTAAAATAATGTAACAATGTAAAGCAGTGTGTGTGTAGCTTGTATAACAGTGTAAATTTGCTGTCCCCTCAAAATAACTCAACACACAGCCTTGAATGTCTAAACTGCTGACCACAAAAGTGAGTACACCAAGTGAAAATGTCTAAATTGGGCCCAAGTGTCAGTATTTTGGCCACCATTATTTTCCAGCACTGCCTTAACCCTCTTGGGCATGGAGTTCACCAGAGCTTCACAAGTTGCCACTGGAGTCCTCTTCCACTCCATGATAACATCACAGAGCTGGTGGATGTACTCCTTTGTACTCCTCGCCTGGTTGCCGCCACACAAGCTTGACACCATCTGAACCAAATAAGTTTATTTTGGTCTCATCAGACCATAGGACATGGTTCCAGTAATCCATGTAGCCATGGCTAAGTCTGCTTGTCTTCAGCAAACTGTTTGCGAGCTTTCTTGTGCATCATCTTTAAAAGAGGCTTGCAGATGACAGCCATGCAGACCAATTTGATGCAGTGTGTGGCGTAGGTTCTGAGCACTGACATGCTGACTCCCCACCCCTTCAACCTCTGCTGCAATGCTGGCAGCACTCATACGTCTATTTCCCAAACACAACCTCTGGATATGACGCTGAGCATGTGCACTCATCTTAGGTCGACCATGACGAGGCCAGTTCTGAGTGGAACCTGTCCTGTTAAACTGCTGTATGGTCTTGGCCACCGTGCTGCAGCTTTTCAGGGTCTTGGCAATCTTCTTATAACCTACACCATCTTCACCAACAATTATTTTATATATATATATTATATATTTTTTTCAGATCCTCAGAGAGTTCTTTGCCATAAGGTGCCATGTTGAACTTCCATTGACCAGTATAAGAGAGTGAGAGTGATAACACCACATTTAACACACCTGTTCCCCATTCACCCCTGATACCTTGTAACACTAACGAATCACATGATACCAGGGAGAGAAAATGGCTAATTGGGCCCAATTTGGACATTTTCACTTAGGGGTATACTCACTTTTGTGGCCAGTGACATTAAAGGCTGTGTGTTCAGTTATTTTGAGGAGACAGCAAATTTACACTGTTATACAAGCTGTTATACACTACTTTACATTGTAGCAAAGTGTAATTTCTTCAATGTTGTCACATGAAAAGATGTAATAAAATAATTACAAAAATATGAGGGGTGTACTCACTTCTGTGAGATACTGTCGGTGCAAACTCTCTATAGTAATCCACATGACTCCAGTCCATCAGTTGACATCATTTAATGTGTTTAGAAACAAACCCATCAGGAAGTTTTTAAAGTTTTAAACCTTTTCTGTGTCTGTAATCTATAATATTGATTTCTGCAGTAAAAAACGCCTCTAGTCTAAATTAGAAGAGAAATATGCACAGATCAAGCACTGCTTGCAAGTGAAAACAGCTCTAAACAAATATGTTGATAGATTTTAAAGTGAAAGCTCAACAGGGGCGTTCTCTCTGGAGGACACATTTTTGTGGGTTATGGACTCGCAAAGGTTTAAAGTTAAAATGCCTTATTGATGAATCTGTTTATTCTCAAGACGTTAATTGATGGACACGTGTGGATTATAAGAAGTTCCAAGCACTGCATTCTCCCAGCATCAGTTCTTCTGGCATCCCTCCACCTCCCCATCTCTTCCTGGTTTCTGTTATTCTGCCTCTAGGTAGTACCGCAATGGGAGGTTGAATTACTGTTCGAGCCTCCATTGAAGACAAGTTTGCCAAGTTTGTTTACCATTAACCATCAGGACTGAATGTGCAGGCAAACTCATGAATTGTGGGTTATTGTGAAGTTTTTATCAGCTGTTTGAACTCTCATTCCGACAGCACCCATTCACTGCAGAGGATCCATTGATGAGCAAGTGATGAACAATAATGCTACAGTTCCCCCGATCTGTTCAGATGAAGAAACAAACACATCTATATCTTGCAACCTGACCTCATGACGGAAACGTACCTGTGGGAACTTTTTTGAAAGACGCAAAATACGTACCGCCATGTTTGATGTGAAATGTCCACTGAGTGGCACTAAAAGAGTGTTTGTGTCTGACTTGAAATGTCCATTTAGTGGCGCTATAACTCTAATGCTCCGTGACGGTTTAAAATAACGTACCATCTGCCCTACACCTAAACCTACCTGCTAGTATGAACAAAGCACATGTGACGTAAAATTTTTTCCTCATCTCTCTCATCTTACAGCTCTTTAATCGTAAGTCATGTTACCCAAGTATTCTGCATTCCAAGTCCAATCTTGTGCCTGTTGAGCTACCGAGCAAGCTTGTTACATTCGGAAAGCGAAACATATAGAGCTGTAATCATAACTGTGTATGAAAACGTCCCACAGGTATGTTTTCGTCATAAGATCAGGTAGATATCTTTAATGGGCTGAGGTAATATATACATGCTCAGCAAATTTGCATTTTAGTGTGAACTATTCGTTTAAGTTCTCAACCGTGTTCTGGCAGGTTCAAGTTGTGCTTTTTGTCATAGATCTGATTACCAGTCTTGTAATTATAGTCTGTAGTCTTTCATCGGCCCTTAAAGGTTTAGCTGTGACCATAATATAGATGAAAGATGAGTGACTGTGATAATTGTGCAACAGTGCTATAATTATAACCTACCCCACTGCTTCAGTTTTTGTGGCAGCAGGATTCCCGTCTGTGTCTTGCTATCTTTGAGTTTACAAAAAAAAATTCTTATAGGCATTTCCTGACGTCTGTTTTTCTCATTCGTGAGAAAATGTCCAAAGAGATTTATGGATGTCAAGCACATGCATTCAGGTTTACTGAACACTAAACAGAACTGACCATGAATAAACCTCTACGTATTTTGGACAATGGCAAAGAATTTTCTTAAATTTGCAAGCAACACAAGGACAACTTATGACAACTCTCGAAAAGTCAACTGGGACTTAAGGAACACTCATCTACAGCTGATCTTTAAAGCATATGCACTTTAATGGAATGTAACCTGCACAATAACGTTAAGTGGTTTTAAAGGACTAAACACACAGTTATATAAACATACTTTCCAGTGGCTGTGGTATTTAAATTACACAGTGCATTGCGATAACAGTGTCTGTGTCAGACAAACACAGTCATTACTTTTGAAAGTAAATGTTAGAGGTCTTGCAAAACTCTTACCATTGGGCCAAGATGCTCCAGTGCTTAAAAGCTGAAGAAGATAAAGAAAGATAGGAAGCCAACCAACATGGTATCCACACTTAGGGGACATCCATATCCCTGCGCTCACAGCCAGCTGGCCTGAGGGAAAGAGCATTCTTCTGCCAAGACTTCTGTTGTGTCAAATGAGCTCCTGCAACATGAGGCCAGTGTTTAGAACCCCCCAGTCTCTCTGTCTTTCCTCTCCCACTCTCTCACAGACAGTTTCTCTTGCCTCTCTTTCTCCCTTCCTCAATTTACAGTCTGTTGCGGTTTCACTGCTCAACTGTTGCTGTGACGTAAGATGTTTGATACAGAGCAAGGGGAAACCTTTAACCCATTCTCCTACCAATGTCATGTTTGTATATTTGTTAGACACAGTTACTAGGTAACTTCTAAATATTACTCTCAATAATGATTTGTCAACAAACCAAATTGTTGCAGCAGCTTGGAACAAAAGTTGGACATGTAAAAACCTGTAATTGTAGAGTCTTTAATCATGATAATTTAGGTTACTATGCACTTGTTTATGCGCTGACAATGCACTTTTGGAAGAACATGTACATGAATAAATATAACACACAGGCACCATTTCACTGGTCAAGCAAATAATAGGATGTGGAGAGGTATTATACAAATGACTGACTCTTTCTTTCTCTCCTGAGATCTCTCTCTAACCCCTCCCCCATCTGTTTCTCCATTTGCTTGATCCATTTGGAGTTTCTTTACATTGTGACTTTCGGCCTTCTGCTGCAACTTTCACTTTTGATATGAGAACAACACTTGTGTTTTTCTTAGGTTGGTGACAGATGTGAGTTATTTGGTAGAACCGTTCAGCAGGATGGACTAAAGAGGAAAACATTACCCCGTTTGTTTTGAGTTCCCTTGGAAACCGAGTTTCCATGTTCTTAACTGTTCCCAAATACACTCATTCTGTCTGAATGAAGAAAACCCCCCGCTCTCATGGCTGTGATGATTAACAAATGTGTCAGACACACAGCACAAACACATTCTAAACCTGAACAAAACATGACTTTTATTTATCCAGCAGGTAAACAACAGCTGATCTCACTTGTTAATATTTAGAATTAGACGAGTAGTCTATAATAAAACTTATGTATCTCAATATCTCTGCAAAAAGCTTAAACTGTTTTCCAGTTGATTTTTTTTTTTTATTACTGCCTGTTTCCACCCTCTCTACACCATACAGTATTAATTTTCCATATAAACTCTCCTCGGATTCTTTTCATTCTCTCCAAACAGTAAAATCCGTACCCAAATCCATATACCACTACAGCTTTGCATGTTTACGATTGTGTGCATATTGAAAACAAATTTTAAGATGTTTATGTCCTCAGAATGTTTGGCAGTTTTACGACTATATGTGACCCTGGACCACAAAACCAGTCTTAAGTGTCAATTTTTCGAAATTGAGATTTATACATCATCTGAAAGTTGAATAAATAAACTTTCCAGTGATGTTTGGTTTGTTAGGATAAGACAATATTTGGCCGAGATACAACTATTTGAAAATCTGGAATCTGAGGGTGAAAAAACATCTAAATATTGAGAAAATTGCCTTTAAAATTGTCCAAATGAAGTTCTTGGCAATGCATATTACTAATCAAAAATTAAGTTTTGATATATTTACTGTAGGAAATTTGCTAAATATCTTCATGGAACATGATCTTTACTTAATATCCTAATGATTTTTGGCATAAAAATAAAATTGATAATTTTGACCCATACTATGTATTTTTGGCTATTGCCGCGAATATACCCGTGCAACTTAAGACTGGTTTTGTCGTCCAGGGTCACATATGTCATATTGACATATAGCATCAATGAAACACCAGGCATATGCGCATAATACATTTACCGAAAGTATCTGCATTCATGTTTGTTTCGTTTTTTGAGAGGTTGTCAGAGATGTTTTACATGCAACTCTGACATTTAATTTGTTTCAGCTGCGTGGCTACATACAAACAACATTCCACCGAAAGTACAGTCTAAAACATATTTCCAAATAAACATCTACAAAAGAGTGTTTATCTTGGACAAATACTAATGAATCACGTCTGCAGTTTAGAAAGACATCTGAATGATTGTTTCGATTATCACTAACTTTTTACTTCTGTTCAGGGGGAGTCACAATCCATCACGTCTGAGCAATATTGGATTATATCTGTGCACAGCTGTGTAACTTATGATAGCAGGAGACTGTAATCACTTATTGAAAACCTAGACTTGCCTCTGGATGTTTTGAGTTAGAGTCAACTAGCAAATAAGAAACATTCAAGAACCGTTGCTGATGGTGTGTTCTACTTAGCATCTCTTGCTGGAGGGTAGTCTGAGGGGAAAAAGGGCTTCTCTCTAAAATATTCATGGACATTCTGGACAAAGTTCGCTGAAACGTGCATTTCCAATGAGAAGGAACGTCGAGGGAACAGACACTTCGGTACTTTGCCACTTTGGCAGACACTCTGTACGGCTCTGCAACATTTACTCACTGTATTTTAATGTTGTTCCTTTTTATACCACCTGCCTCACTATTCTTGGTTGCATTCATAAAGTAAAAGATTAATGGACCATTGAATGCATTTGAATAGAGCAGAATGGAAAACGGAGAGAAGTGTATGCATAACATGAGGTTTTATGTACAAAAAGTAGAAGTAATCATTTTAATATATGACAAATTGATGTATATTGTTTTTTTAGATTAATTGCCAAAATAAACTACATAGAGCTTTGTATTATTTGCTTTGCTAAATCATAATTAGAATACCTGTCTAAGTGATTAATGTAATTCTGCTGGTTATGTTTGAGCAGGCCCATTGTCTGTGATGAAGCACCTGGAGCAGACAAACAATCTAATAAAATATTTTATTAAGATCTTTCTTCCACAGAATAGCCTGCATCTGGATTCAAAATTAGACATTCTGATCTTAAAGAAATAAAGCCTCCCCCAGATCAACCGTCCTCTTCTACTGGACTTGTCTGATGCAATTTAAGCTAATGACATAGAGCTCATACAACATGACAGAACCTGTTTTTAAAGACCAGCTCACGGTCTCTGAACCAATCTCCTTTTAGACAAATTGGCCAGGATGAAAAAACAACACCTGTAACCCAACCTAGCAAAGACAGGCCTCCTTGTCAACCCTTCCAGCCATACAACATCACAACATCTCCATAACAGATAGGCTTAATTGGTTTTCTTTGACCTTCTAGCAACTTCAGCACATTTCAGTGCAGACTTGTTTCCTTTAAGGCATAGAACCAAAGCTATAAAAAAAAGCTTTTTCACAGATGAACTGCATATTCATCAAATATATGATCTAGACATTTCATGTATTTCAAAAGCCCTATTTTTTCAGAACTTCACACAAGTAACAGTTCTGTGATTTTGATCTGGGTTGCGTTCTCCCATGCAAGGGTGTAAATCTTTACTTAAACTAGGAGTAAGGACTTCTACGAATCCTGTGAAAAACACGACTCGCAGTGAAAGAGCTAGAAGATGAGAGATCGAAAAACAAGCTAAAACAGCATGCTTTATTATTCATGCAGTACATTACTCTGTATTTCATGCAGTACATCAATGTATGCTTCATGCAGTATTGTTGTTAATGAATTTAACTTGTTTTAATTTGAAAAATAAATGATTAAACTTGTTGTTAGTTGCACTTGTATTATAGTCCAGTCAACTTAAAATTAGTTAAGATTTTAACAACTTAAAATTTTAAGGCAGCAGGAACACTTACTTTTTTAAGTTGAAACAATTTCGGTTTTGTCAGATTGCACTTGATGTATAAAGTCCCCTTAACTTAATGCTTAGTTAAGACAACTTTACAATATAAGTTCACATAACTTAAATTTTGTTGATTGCACTTGATTTATAAAGTCCACTTAACTTAAAGCTTAGTTAAGACAACTTTACAATTTAAGTTCACAAAACTTATATTTTGTTTATTGCACTTGATTTATAAAGTCAAGTTAACTTAATGCTTAGTTAAGACAACTTTAAAATATAAGTTCAAACAACTTAAAATTTTAAGGCAGCACAAACACTTACTTTTTAAGTTGAAACAACTAAGATTTTTTTTACAGTGCGTGATAGCATTTTTAAGTCACATTTGCTTTCGTTCGTAAGGGTAGGTTTAGGTGTAATGCAGATGGTACATTATTTTAAAACGTCACAGACCATTAGAGTTTTAGTGCCACTCAGTGGACAAGTCAGAACTGGAAATTGTAATTGTAAAAGATCAAAAAACAAGCTAAAACAGCATGCTCGCAATTGTCACATTCACTTTTGTTCATGCTGTCGGGTAGGTTTAGTTGTAGTGCAGATGGTACCAAATTTTAAAATGTCACAGAACATAAAAGTTATAAGTTATGTCACTCAATGGACATTTTAAGTCAGAACACTTAAAAAAATGTAACTGAACACTTTTAGTGCCACTCTGTGAACGTTTCACATTGAGTATGTCACAAAATGTACATGGCGGTACATAATTCAGTAATTCAACTCAAATTGTGAAACTTGTGTATTAAATAAATTCAATGCACACAGACTGACATAGTTAAAGTCTTTGGTTCTTTTAATTGTGATGATTTTTGGTCACATTTAACAAAAACCCACCAATTCAACAAGACCAATAAAATAAAAATAAAAAACATTTTTAGTGAATTGTTGGCCTTCTGGAAAGTATGTTCATTTACTGTATATGAACTCAATACTTGGTTTGCTTTAATTACTGCCTCAATTCGGCGTGCCATGGAGGTGATCAGTCTGTGGTACTGCTGAGGTGGTATGAAAGCCCAGGTTTCTTTGACAGTGACCTTCAGCTCATATGCATTTTTTGGTCTCTTGTTTTTTCATTTTTCATTTTCTATGGGGTTCAGGTCTGGTGAGTTTGCTGGCCAGTCAAGCACACCAACACCATGGTCATTTAACCAACTTTTGGTGCTTTTGGCAGTGTGGGCAGGTGCCAAATCCTGCTGGAAAATGAAATCATCATCTTTAAAAAGCTGGTCAGCAGAAGGAAGCATGAAGTGCTCTAAAATTCCTTGGTTTTCAAAAAACATGTCAGCCTCAGTCCATTCCTTGTGAAGTTCACCCAAATTCTTGAATCGATTTTGCTTGACAAACCTCTCAAGGCTGCAGTTCTCTCTGTTGGTTGTGCATCTTTTTCTTCCACACTTTTTCCTTCCACTCAACTTTCTGTTAACATGCTTGGATACAGCACTCTGTGAACAGCCAGTTTCTTTGGCAATGAATGTTTGTGGCTTACCCTCCTTGTGAAGGAGTCAGTGATTTTCTTCTGGACAATGTCAGATCAGCAGTCTTCCCCATGATTATGTAGCATAGTGAACCAACCTGAGAGACCATTTTGAAGGCTCAGGAAAACTTTGCAGGTGTTTTGAGTTGATTAGCTGACTGGCATGTCACCATATTCTAATTTGTTGAGATGTGAATTGGCGGGTTTTTGTTAAATGTGAGCCAAAATCATCACAATTAAAAGAACCAAAGACTTAAACTACTTCAGCCTGTGTGCATTGAATTTATTTAATACACAAGTTTTACAATTTGAGTTGAATTACTGAAGTAAATTAACTTTTCCACAACAGTCTAATTTATTGAGATGCACCTGTATGCGCACATGGTGCTTACTAAAAAAAGCCCTGCTAAAATATATAGATTGAAGTGGATTTCATAATTTAAAATTTCATAATTTAAGTACACATGTCTTATTAACATGTTACTGGGTCATTCCTGGGATTCGATAGTTTCTAAAGTGGTAGTTCACCAAAATGAATCGTTAGAAGCTTTTCACAAAACTTTGGGATGCACATTATAAAAAATAAAAAATAATTATTGCAAAAAATAATATTTTTTAGCATAAAATAATGTTTTAAATCAATCTTAAACCAAGGATTTTGTCATGTCCCTCAGGCTTCACTGAGTTTGTACTTAGAAAATTATTAACAAAATGTGCATAGTGTCTGTGAGTTTTGGCAACAATGTAAGCATTTATTTGTGTTCCTTTCTTGTAAAAAAATATTTTTCTAAAAAATTGCTAAATATTTTATAAAAACAGACTTTAAAGTTATGTCCCCCAGTATGAATTCAATTTTACACTCATAATAATTTAGCCTCTACACGTATGTGACATAATTTACAAGAAATTACATCATCCAAGTCTCTTTAATAATGGTGCAGAAAATGGTTAGTAGAACCAGACTTTTTATTCATATTTTTGAGGTATGTAATAGTCAGGGAGGGTACTGTCAAGCTTAACAACTCAACCCTGTCACATTAAATTAAGATGGAAAATTATTACTTTTTCAACATTTTATTTTAATCCATAAGTATATACAATGTACTTATTTTATTGCTGTCATATAAGGTCTACCCTGCTACACTACATGAGGAGCAGTGGCCATTTTGAGTGAAAAAGCACAACCCCATCACAAATATATGCATTTCTCATTGTTACGGGGTTGTAAACTTGTGATGGGGTTGAGTTATTTGCTTAATTTATTACTAATTTTATTTTTTTTTAAAAAATAGCCATGGTTTCAGTATATATATATAGTTCAAAATCATGACAACACATATTTTTGCTTTAGATAGAATTTTTGATGTAATACGAAAAAATGTGAAAATGATGATAAATGTTAATTTGTTTATCATCAAGTTGTTATCAGGGACACATGAGCAGTAGGTACATGTTTGTTTTATAACAATTTCTGTGTAAAATCCTTTATAAACCGATCCCATTTTGTCCGTTACTGGGTTGAGAAAAAAAGGTGTCTAAAGTGGAAAACAACTGAAAGTAATAAAAGTTCTTTAATGCCTGAGGTAGGAAAATATGCTTTTTTGGAGGTTTGATACGTGCCTAATGATGTGAGGTATTTAAAAGTTTAATCAAATGTAGTTGAAAAACGTCTAGGTTACTTATGTAACCCTGGTTCCCCGAGGGAACGAGACGCTGCGTCTGACAACGCTTTGGGGAACGCCATTGGCGAACCACGCTCTGAAACACGTGTAGACAATCAATTCTAATGAGGGCGTGCCGTCACGGGCGGGTGACGTAAGCGACCAGGAAGCTATAAATGCACGTGCGCCGGCAACGGCGTCAGCTTCGGACCTTGAAGCGAGCGCTTGCAGGGATGCCGGAAGTATGGTAACAGACGCAGCGTCTCGTTCCCTCGGGGAACCAGGGTTACATACGTAACCTAGACGTTCCCCTTCGGTCACGAACGCTGCATCTGACAACGCTTTGGGGAACGAGATACCCACGCCCCCATACTTTCAAATCCCTGCCACGTAGTTACGGCACGAGAACAGATGAGCCGGGAGTGGCTCGAAGATCTAGGTTATAGAACCTGGCGAAGGTGAGGGGCGTGGACCATCCCGCTGCGTTGCAGATGTCCTGAATTGGGACACCCGAAAGAAGTGCTTTGGAGGCAGCAATGGCCCGGGTGGAGTGAGCCTTGACCCCCAAAGGCAAGGGGAGACCAGAGGACTCGTAGGAAGAGCAGATGGCATCAACGATCCATCTGCTCAAAGTTTGTTTAGAGGCAGGCAACCCACGCTGGGGTTTACCAAAACACACAAAGAGTTGATCCGACCTACGCCACAGGGCAGCTCTGTGGACGTAGGCGTCCAATGCTGTGGAATGGAGGTTGGGACCTTGGAAACATACCCCGCTCTGGGGTAAAGGAAAGCTTTGACCATACCAGGCGCAAACTCAAGATACGAAGGGGCCACCGAAAGGGCCTGCAGGTCCCCAACTCTCTTCAACGAAGACAGTGCTAGCAGCAACGAGGTCTTAAATGTGAGGAAGCGGTCTGAGATCTCTTCTAAAGGTTCGAAGGGAGGCTTACAGAGGGCTTCGACGCGTCCGTCGCTAGCGTCACACGGCGACAAGGAGCTCCCAGCACTGGGCCCTGAGACAAGAACCAAGGCTTCTTCCACATGTCTAAGGCACGTAGGCACCTCCGCGTGACCTTGATCATGCGAAGTGGGTTTCCCCTCGGGGAGAACCCCTTGGTTTTGAGCCACCACTGTAGGGGCCTCATGTACAGCAGGCCAAGAGGTATCACGTTGGACGCTGCTGCCATCAGACCCAATAACCTTTGAAAGTCTTTTACAGTAAGTGACCGGCCTTCTCTGACTCTCGAGACTGCAGTAAGGATCGACTCGATCCGACCAGGTGACAGACGTGCCTGCATCGTGGTCGAATCCCACACCACGCCTAGATAAGTGGTCCTCTGTAATGGAGATAGCACACTTTTCTTGACATTCAGTCTCAACCCCAATGTTCTCATATGAGCGAGCACGACATCTTGATGTCGAGCCGCCAACTGCTCCGAGTGAGCTAGAATCAACCAATCATCGATATAGTTTAATATGCGGATGCCCTGGAGTCGCAGGGGAGCCAGAGCTGCATCCACGCATTTCGTGAACGTACCGGGGGAGAGTCCTAGGCCGAAAGGAAGAACTCGATATTGGTAAGCTTCGCCCCTGAAAGCAAACCTCAGAAACTTCCTGTGTTGAGGAAGGATGGAGACATGAAAGTAGGCGTCTTTTAGATCTATTGTGACAAACCAGTCCTCGGACTTGATTTGACACACAACTTGCTTGAGAGTTAGCATCTTGAACTTCAATTTCTTTACTGAGTGGTTCAGACGACGCAGATCTATAATGGGCCTCAAGCCCCCATCCTTCTTTGGAACTATGAAGTACCGGCTGTAGAACCCGGCCTCCCTCTCGTGAGGAGGGACCACCTCGATGGCCTCCTTCCTCAGGAGGGTGTTTACTTCTTGTTCCATGACCAGAGCCTGCTCGGGACCCACCAGAGTGGGAAAGACCCCGTCGAAAGGTGGCGGCGGAGCGCCGAACTGAATACGATACCCTTTTTCTATAGTACGCAGGACCCATTGAGACACGTTTGGCAGTAGTTTCCACGCTGCTAAATAGTCTACTAAGGGAACCAGCCTCTCGAGGCTGGCCTCTGGTGTACCCTGAACTGCTAGCTCGGTACCCTGTAACGTCGGACCGGCAGAGAAACTCCGAACTAACTGCTCTAGGGACCCCCGTAGGGGTGGCGAACCCCTCGGTTCCGCTACGCAAGCGGGCGGAGAAACCCGAGGTAATGGCTCGCTGGAGACTGCTGCGCCCTGTAACCCTGGCAGGGGTGGCAGACTGATCTCCTGAGGGCCCCGAGTAGAGACGGACACCGTGTAATGCGGTGCTACCCGCTCGTCCCCGGGAGGGGCTACCCCCACAAACAGACATTGTCACTCAAAATAAAGCTGTGCAAACTGGCACAAAAAGCAGTGACAACAAGACAAACACAGTAACACAGAGCGCTTCGCTGAAAGACAAAAGCTGACGCCGTTGCCAGCGCACGTGCTTTTATAGCTTCCTGGTCGCTTACGTCACCCGCCCGTGACGTCACGGCCTCGTTAGAATTGATTGTCTACACGTGTTTCAGAGCGTGGATCGCCAATGGCGTTCCCCAAAGCGTTGTCAGACGCAGCGTTCGTGACCGAAGGGGAACATGTATATTCCAAGTTGAAAATGAAGCGAATCCCAGGAATGACCCAAGTTCTAACCACAGGTTGAGAGCTGTAGTTCCAACCACGTACAGTAAGTTTGCGATGCTGTTTGAAAATGTCTGTTTGAACTATGGTTTTGGGATACACTGAATAGTTGAACAATGTCGGTAACGAAGGAACTTGCAACGATAGTTGGCTAACAATGCTTTTTGCAAATGAACTTCTGGTATGGCTTTGTTCCGCTATGCCTGCATCTCATTTTGGGGACCACCAAACTTATATCTATCATCCAAACCACAACATATCCTAGTCTTCTCAGCAGATGCAAAGCTCCAAAATCAGCATGTGCGCATTCATGTGAAGAGTGACAGAATGGTGGCAGGGGGAGGATTTAGGCACAACACCTGCAGCTTTTTCATGCTCCTGGCCAGACATTTTGGGAGCGTGGGCTGACCAGCTGTATGTCTGGCAGTGCATTCAAGTAATAAGTAACAAGTCAAAACACAATGACAGTAGGATCTGGTCACACATGACAAAACAACCCATGATGTTGTGATTTTACCACACCAAACCAATTTTTTAACAAATTAATGTTTAAAATTAATTTTTAAATGATCTACTGTACATAAATGTTATGTTACTGGTCTGCTGAGAGTTCTTTCACTGCAGTGGCTGTGTTGGATGCATTTTGCAGTGTAGCCGCTGTGACCATCATGTTTATGGTTGGCGCTTGATGTCCCCGCATTTATTCCCAATCTGTGGTGTGAGAGCTGCAGATCACTGCAGTTTGTTTCATGACTCCAGTAGGGACTGCTTTTTTGGATGTTTAATTTTTTTTCTGTCAAAATCATTGTGTTTGGGCTGTCTGTTGGATTGCACACTTTGCAATCCATATGCTCTAGACTATCCTGATGACTCAGACTCAATAATGTTTTGTCTGTTGAATGTACATTTTATATATTTATTTTATTATCTGATGGGCTTGTTTTAGATGTATTTTGTTTATTTATGCTTTATTCTAAGTAGTAGTAGTATAATTTTGAATATGATGTTTCACATAAAAGACATGTAGTCCACAAGAGAAAATAATAATTTAATTTATAAAAATAACCCAGTTCAAAAGTTTACATACACTTGATTCTTAATACTGTGTTGTTATATGAATGATTTTTTTTTTTTTTTTTTTAATTGAGAGTTGTTCGTAAGTCCCTTGTTTGTCCTGAACAGTTAAACTGCCCACTGTGTTTCAGAAAGATTCTTTAGGCCAGACAAATTATTTGTTTTTTCAGCATTTTATTTATTTGAACCCATTCCAACAATGACTGTATGATTTTAAGATCCATCTTTTCACACTGAGGACATCTGAAGGACTCATATGCATCTATTACAAAAGGTTCAAATGCTCACTAATGCTTTAGAAGGAAACACAATGCATTAAAAGCCTGGGGTGAAAACATTTTGAATTTGAAGATCAGGGTAAATTAAACTTATTTTGTCTTCTGGGAAACATGTAAGTATTTTCTGTAGCTTCTGAATGGCATGACTAAATGAAAAACAAAAAAAATGATATTTAGGCAAAAAAAAAAAAAAATGTACACATCTTTATTCTGTTCAAAGGTTTACACCCCTGGCTCTTAATGCATTGTTTCTCTTTCTGGAGCATCAGTGAATGTTTGAACCTTCTGTAATAGTTGCATATGAGTCCCTCAGTTGTCCTCAGTGTGAAAATATGAATCTCAAAATCATACAGTCACTGTTGGGAATGGTTCAAATACACACACACACACAAAATAATAATTTGTGGGACCTGATGGAATTTTCTAAAGAACACTCTGCAGTTTAACTGTTCAGGACAAACAAGGGACTCACAAATATCACTAAACAATAAAAAAAACACACAGCTGTGAACTTTTGAACAGGGTAATCTTTATAAATTCAGCTATTATTTTCTCTTGTGGACTATATGTAAACATCTTTTATGTGAAATATTAAGTACTACTAAAAAAATAACATGCATTTTGTAAGATCCCTCTTATTTTAGTAAAATAATGAACATTTTGCAGATTCTTCAACGTGTAGCCTATTTAAACTTTAGACCTCAACTACGTTATCACAACTTAACATTTTTGTTGCATAAAGCAAACTGTGAGTTGAGTGATTCACTTTGCATCATTCACCACAAGCTTGCTTTCCAACTTGTATAGAATTCTGAGTCTCCCACTTGTAAATATGACTTTGCTTGGTCGTTCGTGTTCTAGCAACTGGTGATTATGATATTTCTGTCTCTACCTGTCTTTACATTGTTAATAAGAGTAATAATTGACAAGATGTCCATAATAATATAAAATATTTAATAGGAATGTTGATATATAATTTCTTTCCCTATTCACTTGTCATGTCTCCCAAAATGCATAACAAATATGCTCTAAGTGTCCTCTATATTGGAAATGTAATCTATGAAACATGAAATCATTTTTTGTAACAGAAAGTAACATTTTGATTTTAAACCCCATAACATTTTACTGAGATGGTGATTCATGACAAACAATTGGAAAATTAGTCAAAAATATCAAAATATTTCCATAAGGGTGCTAAATTTGATTACAAAATTAATGTCAGCCATTTTTAAAAATGAATGTGACCATGAATGTGCCCTTGGACATCCAGACTTAAAACATGTAAGGTCTTAGAGAAATTCCCTAAAAGAAATGTCTTCTACAGAGGACAAAACTACTGATTGTCAGGAGAATATGGTGGCACATTTAAGGAAAATAACCCACTTCATATTAAATAAATTATCCTTTTTCCATAGGTTATGATAGGAACCATCAGCTCATGTGAACGTACATCAGCTTAATTATATAAGCACTGGTTATTTATCTGTGTGTAAAACTTTTATTTATTTATTTTTATTAGGCTAGCAAAAGTTACTGAATGCGCCTTTAAGCAACAACCCGCCAATTAAGCCATGTAAGTAAAGGTCGCCAGAGACCTCAGTCTAACACGTTTTTCTAACACTGTTGATAGACAAGTTTGTAAATATGTCAAATCCGAATATTTTCCTAAGCATTTACCAGAACAGTCTAAACATCCTCGCCTAACATTTTCGTCATTCGCATTCCCCCTGAAGAAATATGAGACCACATTTGTTTGTCAAGTCTCATGATCTGATTTTGGTCACATGACTCGCGTCCATGAGATTGTAGCTGTACTGAAAGCTGAAAGAGTTTCGAAGGAGAGGCAGGGGACATCGCATTGGAGAGGAGAATTCATAATGATAATAGAAGACCTATGCAAGAAGCGAAATGGACTAAAATGCGTTTTGAAATCATGAACGCCGGCAAGGTGAAATTATGCGCGTCACTTTGTATGTGGCTTGGAATAGTTACCTGGATAGGAAATGTGAAGTTGCATCTCTGGTCCGTATTTGTCCAACAACCAACTGAACGAGACATTGCATTTTCTCTTTCAAACGAGCAGGTAAATGTTTCTAAAAGACACGCGTCGGAGCACGCGGCACTGCGCGATGGGGAAACTTTTAACATTCGCTCCCCGGTCATTCTGGATAACGTGATCGAGCACCGGGTCTTCTGGAGCGCATGGCTGGACGGTTTCTCCACTCGTGTTTTTGGCGTGGAGCATGAGAGGAAGTGGAGAGAGCAGGTTCGGGATGCTCGGGTGGTTGTACTGGAAGCGGGCTGCGGCAGACCCACAAACCGTCTGGCGACCTTCGCCGACGGCACAAGAGCATGTGTGCGATACGGCATTGACGCGGATCAAGTGCTGGGCGAAACGCTCTCGTATTATCTAGCGGAACTGCTTGGGATTTCCAACCTTCCGCCCTTGGCGCTTTCCAAGCTGAATCTGTCTAGTGAGCAGTGGGCAAGTGTGCGGGGAAGCATCGAGGCGTTAGAATGGTCGCCAAGTGCCATTGTGTCTCTCACTGAGTTCATCCCAAATGTCACTGGAGTGTTTATCCCATTACATCTGCGGAAACAGCAAGGAGGAGGTCTGCAACTCTCTGCTGAGACTGTATCCAACATGACTGTGGCATATCTGGTTGAATTAATGCAGTGGAGTGATCTAATCATATTTGATTATTTAACAGCCAACTTTGACCGAATCGTCAGTCACATTTTCAGTCTCCAATGGGACGCCCGGGTGATGGAGAGGACCACTAATAACCTTCTTAAAACAGTCAATGGCCATTTGCTTTTTATTGACAACGAGGCAGGGCTTGTTCACGGTTACAGAGTGCTTGGTCTCTGGGAGCGATATCACAGACTACTACTGAGTTCGTCGTGTATATTTCGAAGAAGTACCGTCCGGCGTATTTCCGAGATGAAGCGCTCCGGGAACAGCGCGAAGCTGCTGTATGAACTGTACCGCGCGAGGGAACCGTTGGCGCGCGAACTGGGCTCTCTGTCTGACGAGCACGCGCTTACATTGCAGAACAGGATTGATGTGGTTTACAAACACATTAAGCAGTGCACAGAAATAATGTAGACATTTGCCAGCTCAGGTGTTTCTATTTGTAGGTGCTACACGTTTGGTCTATAAATACGTTGCTGTCTGTAATGTTATTGTGTCATTCCAATGTGAACTTATCCACCTTATTCTTCAATGCAGAAGTTATGGACGAGACTTCCGGCTCATTTGTCTTTATAGGGAAATAACAAAGAATAAGATTGTGACGGTTTGTATTACAAACCAGTGTGTTCATAAGCAAGACAATACATCAAAATACTATGGTAAGACGCACCTATGTACTATATCAAGCAGCAAAACAAGCTGTTTTGTACAGTTAAAAATAGTTGGACGTGGATGAAAAATAAGGTGGATAGTGCTTCGTAGAGTTAATAAATAATGTGGAAGAATAGGGATATTAACAAAAGGCTGTTATTGTTTACTCTATAGGTTGAAACATTCCCTCTCTCCAGAGAACATCTAAGCTATTGTACTGGTTTCCTAGGCTGCTCTTTTGGCTGGTTTTAGAAGAATTTGGGGCACTTTTTGGGTCAGACTGGGAGACCAGATTTAAACCAGTTGGGTGCCAGTTTGAGCAGGCAGCAAGCTGGTTTATGATGTTTTGCTCTCATGAGGGTCCATTTGTTAAGAAAAAAAAGAGTAAATAACCAATAATATAGAGTAAATTCATCTCACAGTCAAAATAAAATAAAAATATTAATAATAATCAAATACATATTTTCCCTTCATTTCCTTTTAGCCTGTTTGGTATGTCAGCTGTGTTGATGTGGTTTTGATGATTAGGGAAAACTGGGGAGCGTTGTGCTATTTATTTATGCATAATACACTAAAGAATGCTTGGTTAAATGCAACCCAGCACTGGGTGAAATATGGACAAACCTATTTACTGGGTTGTTTTGATCCAGCATTTGGGTTAAATGTTTAACACAGCCTTCTGGGTAGTTGTTTTTTTTTTTTTTTTTTTTTACTCAACTGTGGTTTAAAAATAACTATATGGCTGGCTAAATAGGTTGTACAATAAAATCAGACATATAATTACTAGAGGTATTAGCAATAATCAAAAGGTAAACTTTTATTAATAAGCAATTAAAGATTCTTATTATTTAATTATTATTTATTAAACTTATTAATAAATGTTCATTTATTGAGTATATCAATAAATGTTAATTTCCAACCTATTTTGGGTTAATCATAGTAATATAGTAAGAAATATAGTAATCTTTAGGCAATAGTTGAGTTAAATAAAACTACCCAGAAGGTTGGGTTAAACATATAAACATTGCTGGGTTTGTCCATATTTCACCCAGCTCTGGGTTGTTTTCAGCCCAGCATTTTTAGTGTGTAAACTGTGTAAATGGATGTAAAGTGTTGAGTGGTGTTGAGTTACCTGTTAATTTATTTAGTTGTTTTTTTTTTTGTTTGTTTTTTTTTTTTAATAAAATTGCAGTCTACATTATATTCAGTTTTGTACAATATTTGTAGGTCTAACAGAAGTAAATTTGAAAGAAGTGTTACAACGCTCCCCATCTGTCAGCCATGATGCTTCTCATTTGTATAACATGTAGATGAGATCATCTTAGCATTGGTTGAATGTGAGTATGCCTGACAAAATGATGTATGGCTGTCCAAAACAGCTTATTATGAATGCTGAGACAGCAATGCGTTTTTATACTATGCCATCATCTATATCAGTAATATTGATCTTCATGATTGATATCCTCTACGAAACCCTTCATGAAAAACAATTGCATGCGTTATTGTCCTAGTTCAGAATTATACTTTATTAGTGCATTTGTTCATATTTCTATTGGCACAGTAGTGTCAACAAAGAAGAAAAAAAAAACGTCCCAACTTGTTTGGAAGAAATGCGAAGATATTAAATCTGTTAATTATGTTTGCTTCCATAAATCAGTAGTGACGGAGGCAGGGTGAACTGTCACTAAATATTAAAGTGAAATTTTAGAGCACACTTTCTTAGAGGCATGACTTAGCCATCTCATCAGAAGTTGCAGACATGCTTATTTAAAATGCAATATACAGCTTTAGTCATGTGGAAGAAATACTATTTCGTGGGAATTGAGAGAGGGACTTGACAGAGGGCTCCGTTCCTGTATTTCCCCATAGACTCTCAGTCCTTTCATAGTCTGTGTTTTGGGGGGATTTTGTTTCAAAGGCATTTGCAGCTTTCATCAACATCACTCATAGCCTCTTTAAGCTATTTTATCTTGACTGCTTAGGGATCAGGAACACTAACAACAAAGTGAGCTTTTTAAATACTTTTTCTATGCCACATATCTTTTTAATATTTCATGTTGGTATGACTTGGAGTCATATAGCTTATATACAGTAGAGGGTGCAGCAGAAGTGATTAAGTGAAGGTCAGAGGTTAAGCAGAGGGGAATGTTTATACCAGATCAGCCACCTGCCCAATCAGTCACTTTCCATGTCAAACACACCCCACAAACACAGCTAAATATGTTTACTCTTGCAGTTTGCAGATCATAAACTATATCAGTAAGTCCACTTTACTGAAACTCCAACTGTATGCTGGTTTTGTGTTTAACATAGTAGCTTTTGAAGTCTTAGGTTTGTAAAAAATAAATAAATAAATGCTAAGTTCTGTCCTGAAACTCACGCAGGCTGATGGGTCCTTAAAGGATTAGTTAGTATTTCCAAATTAAAATTTCCATGTCATCCAAGATGTTTGTGTCTTTTTTTCTTCAGTCTAAAAAAAATTAAGGTTTTTGAGGAAATCATTCTAGGATTTTTCTCCATATAGTGAACTTCAATGGGGATCAGTGGGTTAAAGGTTCAGATTGCAGTTTCATAGGGCTCTACATGATCCCAGCCGAGAAATAAGGGTCTTATCTAGTGAAACGATCGGTCATTTTATATACTTTTTAACCCAAATGCTCGTCTTGCACTAGCTCAGCGATGCACGTCGGCGACTTCACACATTATGTAAATCACGTTGGAAAGGTCACGCGTGGTTAGTTCTTTGCATGTGTATACTCCAGTTCAAACGGGTAAGGTATCTCATTTTCTGGTCCAACTTCAATCTTGTTTTACTTTTTTTTTTTTTTTGTAAAAGCCGTTTGACTTTCTTTCCACATTTGCTATGTAAACACTGTGGCTGTACCTCGGGTTACAACCCAAGCTCACTGGAAATACCTGCTTCTACATACATTTCTTTAACACCATAATTATGTAACTTACTGCACGTTTGGCGTCAGTTTTATAAAGGGAAATGTCCAGAGAGTGGCGCTAAAACACACATTGAATATGTGACCTTGGCACGTTATTATTACGTTGGTACAGGCACGCATTACTGTGTTTTTATTGTGCAGCTTAAGATACGTATTGCAGCTGTTCAGAATTTAAATATCTGGGTACGATTTGATATTTGAGCTGTTTTGTCGAACCGTAGTTTCACAGGGTTTTTATCACCCAAATGCAACAGAGTAACGCGTGAGCTACCGAGCAAACTGACTGCATTAGAAAACCAATGCATATGAAGCTGTGTATGTGACGGCAACATTCAAAAGTATAAATTTTTAAACCGTGCAGGATGTTAAAATTGTTTTGAAGCCACAATGCAGTAGTAATTGTGTAAAATAGGTTTTATTAATTAAAACTCTGTGTGAAAAGGAATACAAGTTTTACTGCCTCTAGTGTTCATTTCTACTGGAAACTGCAGTGATTAGGACATGTACGTTTTTCAGGTTTGCAGATAGAGACACATATTTCCAATGAGCCTATGTTGCCAGTTTACGTCACATTACGTCACAAAGTGACTACATAATGCATAAAGTTGTGGACACGGAGCTAGTGCGAGATAAGAATTTGTGGTTAAAAAGTACATCAGTAGCCTATATGAAGAGTTCAGATGCAAAACCAGCTAAAAGCCATCTCGGTCAAAAATTAGATAATGATACTGAATGCTCTCGACACACATTATACGTCCATCAAATACTTTTACTTTAAACTCGCTAAAATACCAGCCTCAGCCCAATCAGAAATACCAGAACTTACATAGAAGCCTGTACATCAAAGCCTGATAAAACTGTATTTTTTTAATGAAAGACGTCAGATGGATGGCTTTTGCATCTGAACTCTTCATATGCATATATATATATATATATATATATATATATATATATATATATTAGAAAATTAGCATTAGTTTTGGGATAGAGCCCTTTGAAGATGCATTAAAACTGCAATTTGGACCTTCAACCCACTGATCCCCATTAAAGTTCACTATATGGAGAAAAATTCTGGAATGTTTTCCTCAAAAACTTTAATTTCTCTTCGACTGAGGAAAGAAAGACATGAATATCTTTGATGACACAGGGGTGAAAGTTGTGTAGCAGCCAGTGTTGGGAAAGTTACTTTTAAAAGTAATACATTACAATATTTCGTTCCTCCCTAAAAAAAACTAATTTCGTTATTTAGTTACCTTTTATGGAAAGTAATGCGTTACATTACTTTTGTGTTACGTTTTAAATATGGGCAGGGCTTGCTTCCTTTGAAACCCTCCACCTCCCCAGCTCCACCTGTATAGATCTGCTAAGGGTTATTATATATGCTAGTTGTGTAGCAGCCAGTGTTGGGGAAAGCTACTTTTAAAAGTAATTAATTATGTTACTTAGTTCTTTTTTATGGAAAGTAATGCATTACATTACTTTTGTGTCACTTTTTAAATCTGGGCAGGGCTTGCTTGTTTGTTTTTAATATAACAAGTTTGATTTTTAGCAAATGTAAAATGTAAAAATAAGCCTAAGGCTGAAAGAAAAGTAAATTCAGGTCTGTACAGTAGAACTGAAAAGGAAGTTAAACACTCTTCAGCAATGAGAAAAATAAAGCACAAATGTTAATCTAATGTAAGTTTTGCTTATTAGTATGGTTGAATTGGATCAAAAAAGGTCAGCAGCAAAGACATTGATTAATAAAATGGGATTAAATACATAAAGGAAACAAAAAGTAACTGGCATTACTTTTTTGAAAAATAACTTTCATTTCTTGTAAAAGAAAAACGAATGCATTACTTTACTTTACTAGTTACTTGAAAAAAGTACTTTGATTATGTAACTAGCTCTACTTGTAATACAGTACATTACCCCAACACTGGTAGCAGCAATATGTCTTAAATACAGCACAGTATCGGCGTATGTATTGGCATCAGCAGCAATTTAGCAACAGTAGCGTAGCAAATACATTAACTATGCTAAAATCTTTGAGAGTTGTCACAGGAATACTTTTATTCAACAAGGGTGCAATAAACTGATCAGAAGTGACAATAAAGACATACTACAAATGATTACAAATGATTTTTATTTCAAATAAATGCTGTTCTTCTGAACTGTCTATTAATCAGAGAATCCTGGAAGGAAAAAACAAAACAAAAACAAAAAACAAATCCCATGGTTTCCACAAAAATGTTAAGCAGCACAACAGTTTTTAACATAGATAATATACTTTTGTATTCCCCACTTTAAACTTAAAGTTCAAAAAGTATAAAAAAATGTATCTGAAGCAAAGCTATAGGCATTATGTAATGGCCTCAGAGACCAGGCCTTATTCTATTTTTCAAAGGTCGGTGGTTTTGTGTACTGCTGTAGCTTTTTATTTTACAGTGATATATGGAGCAGCTTGTAGACTATATGGGCTTTTTAACATTCTCCAAACTTCAACAAAAATGAGACCAATTCCCTGTTGTGAGGGTGTCAAGTATGGTTAAAATATTAACCCATTTCCACCCCTCCATGGAACACAAATAATTTACTCAGCCTCCACACGAAAAGCTTACCCCTCTCTGTGCGCCACTAGCACTGATGGAACCAAATAGAATCCATCTATAATAATGACAAATACATGGAGCCGAGTGCAAGTGTGAGAAGTTTGAGTTGGATCATCATCTATCAGAACAGACGTGGGAGTTGCAGAATGGCAAAGTGGGCGTAAGCGTGAACTTACCGAGATTTAATGACTCTGTTTTTCAGCCTTTTCACAACCTTGGCACATTAATGTGTTGTGCAGTAGTGGAAAACTGTACATACAATTATTTTTCTTCATTATTTTGCCAGTAAGAACGTTTTTTTCCTTCTTTTTTTTTGTCGTTTGCCCTGGTATGGTAAGGATTCAGAGAGAAGTATTTGCTCATGAATGCACTGTTTGTTGTAGTAAATCTCCTACTCACGCACACAAACACATGTACACACATGCAATTCATGAGTTGCTATGGAAGAACAGAAGCAAGGCCAAAGCACTCCGTAGCAGACTGGCAGTAATTGGCATTTCTCCCTCTCTCTCCCCAGGCCCTATTTTGCTACCACACTGAAGAAAACGGAAGAGCCATAAAAATAAATAGGCGAATGGCACACAGCGCTTTCCCTCCCCTGTGTTTCCCTCCACTGATCTCAAAGCACATTGAGCACAGAGGAAAAATGGCTCTTTCACGAGCCCATGCCAGCCCCAAGACACTACTTCCTACTACATCCTAATGGTTCAGAAAAGATGAAGTCATCCCTTTTGTCAAAAGTAAAGTAATGGCCTCATCCACATAGTCTCACTCACAAAGCTCTACACATAAGCCCTGGTACTCTTGCATAATACGTTTCCTTACTATAAAGAGAGATTTTGTTTGAATATTTAAAGAGAGATTTTTTAATACACTACTGAGCTGGAGTCGTTAAGAGTTTTACGTGTTTGAGTGTCTTCTGCTCACAAATTAATTGGATGTATAAAATAGAAAGGGCAAAAAAAAGTTTTCTATTTTAATATATTTTAGGTAATTTATTTCTGTGATGGCAAAGCTGAATTTTCAGCAGAAATGACTCCAGTTTTCAGTGTTACGTGATCTTTCAGAAATTATTGTAATTGATTTGGGGCTTAAGAAACATTTTATAATAATATAATATAATATAATATAATATATAGACTACCAGTTAAAAGTTTTTGATTTTTAATGAAGTATTTTCTGCTCATCAAGCCTGCGTTTACTTGATCTAAAGTACAGCAAAACAGTAAAAAAAAAATAATAATAATATATATATATATATATATATTACTATTTAAATTTTCTATTTGAATATGTTTTAAAATGTAATTTATTCCTTTGATTTGATTTCAAAGCTGAATGTTTAGCATCATTACTCCAGTCACATAATCCTTCAGAAATTATTAAAATATTCTTTAGCTGCTCAAAAAAACATTTATTATTATGTTAAAAACAGACGAGATGAATTTTTTAGGTTTCTTTGATGACTAGAAAGTTCAGAAGAACAGTGTTTAGCTGAAACATTATAAAAGTCTTTATCATCACTTTTGATCAATCCTTGCTGAATAAAAGAATTAATTTCTAGAATTTCTAGAATGCAAAAATAAATAAATAATAATAATTACACTGGCTCCAAGCTTCTGAATGATATAATGTTACAAAAGCTTTTTTATTTCAGATAAATGCTGATCTTTGGATCTTTCTATTCATCAAAAAAGCATCAACTGTTTTAAGTATTGATGATGATGATGATGATGATGATGATGATGATGAATGTTTCTTGGAACAGCAAGTCAGCATATTAGAATGATTTCTGAAGGCTCATGTGACACTGACTGAAAATGTAGCTTGAAATAAAATATATTCATAAATAAAGCAGTTATTTTAAATAGTAAAAATATTTCACAATATTACATTTTTTTGCTGTATTTTAGATCCAATAAATGCAGAATTCTCTTTAAAAAAAAAAAAAAACATTAAAAATCGTACTTTTCAAAAACTTTTGACTGGTAACGTGTATATAATGAAATAATATAATAGAATAAAAACTCTGACTTGACCCCAAACTTTGAATGGTAGTTTATATCTGGCATTTAAACACTATTAAATAATACACATAAAGAAGTTAACTTATATTTATTTCATTTTAGCCCCCTAAAAATCAGTTGTTGTGTGATTTATTCACGTTTGCTCAAAAAACAATGCCTGCAGTATCTGTCAGATGATTTTTACACAGCACCCTGCATGATAAAAATATTAATAATAATAATTATATAGGTTCAGTCGGTCAAATTAAGTTTTACCCAGTCTAAGAGGCCAATATAGTCAATCAGGCTTGATTATGTTATTTAAAAAAGGACAGGGATCAGAGAAATCGCAGCTGTGCATATTCAGCCACCAGGTGGCAGTCTGTTATTACAAAATGGACTCCTGAAGCACACTGGCAGCAAAAAGTAAACCAACAAAAAAAGATGATTTTTAATGAAGATTTTTGCTGTGGAAATCTTTGTGTATTTTAATGATGAAGGATAAAAACAGATTATATATATATATATATATATATATATATATAACATAGACATGGACAATATGTGAGAATGTTAATCCCTTAATATCATGTCTGATTTTGTGTCTCCCTCATCCCCCTCCTCTCCCAGTACCCGCTTGCACCTTGCTCTCAGGAATCTCCAGACAAGGGAATGCCTCAGTAATTCCCTCAGGAGTGCTGATACTTCCTCCCGCATTAAATGCCTTAGAGCACCAGGTGATGCAAATATTTTGTTTTCCCTGCGCCAAGAGTGGTCAGCGCAGTCTATATGCTCAGTCAGGGCTTATTGTAATGGGTAAGACCCCCCACTGAGGGACAGTCAGTATAGACCACATTTTCACTCTCCCAAACAGCAAACATACTTTCCCTTTACACAAAAGAGAACAAGGAAGAAATGCTAATCACCTGCCCATCAAACTACCACGTTTAGGCTGTCAAGGCCTAAAATGGAAACATACATTAAACACATTTTTGGCCATGTTTACAATGACAGATGAGCAGGTTATAACTTTTTTTTTTTTTTAGATTACAGTCATTCTACTGTAACATGCCATCAAATATATAGTTTTTGGAAGTAAAAACTAAGAATTACTCTACAATTCCCATTGAAAGTTTACATCCCCTTGATTCTTAATACTGTGTTATTACCTGAATAATCCACAGCTGCGTTTTTTTTTAATTGTTTGTTTGTTTAGTGATAGTTGTTCATGAGTCCCTTGTTTGTCCTGAACAGTTAAACTGCCTGCTGTTCTTCAGAAAAATCCTTCATGCCCCACAAATTCTTTGGTGTTCCAGCATTTTTGCATATTTGAACCCTTTCCAACAATGACTGTATGATTTTGAGATCCATCTTTTCACACTGAGGACAACTGAGGGACTCATATGCAACTATTACAGAAGGTTCAAACACTTACTGATGCTCCAGAAGGAAAAAACATGCATTAATAGGATGAAAACTTTTGAATTTTAAGAACTTAGTTTGTCTTTTGGGAACATCTTCTGTAGCCTTTGAAGGGCAGTAAATAATAAAAAAAAAAAGATATTTAGGTAAAATAAGAAAACTGTACACATCTCAATTCTGTTCAAACGTTTTTTCGAATTCTGGAGCATCAGTGAACATTTATACCTTCTGTAGTAGTTGCATATGAGTCCCTTAGTTGTCCTCAGAGTGAAAAGATGGAATTTAATATCATATAATCATTGTTGGTAAGGCTTCAAATACACAAAAATGCTACAAAAACAAAGAATTTGTGGGATCTGAAGGATTTTTCAGAAGAACAGCGGGCAGTTTAACTGTATAGGACAAACAAGGGATTTATGAACAACTAAACATAGCTGTGGATAATTCAGGTAAGAAAACAGTATTAAGAATCAAGGGGATGTAAACTTTTGAACAGGGGCATTTTTATAAATCCAACTGTTATTTTCTCTTGAGGACTATATGTAAACGTCTTTTATGTGATTATTCAAGTCAGTACTAAATAAACAATAACATGCATTTTTTATGATCCCTTATATTTTGGTAAAATAATTAACATTTTGCAGATTCTGAAAGGGGGGTGTAAACATTTGACCTCAACTACACAGTAAGTACATAGTAGTTAAGCACACCTAATATTAAGTGTGACCTCTTGTATACCTTTTTTAACATATACTGTAGTATAACAAGATACTTTTTTATTAAATACAGTGTATTCAAAGCTTCATTCTGCTCTGTCGGGAGTTTGTAGGCCTGGAGTTTCTCGAATACACCCTTGACTCCGTCAGTAAGCTGTGCACTTTACTCAGTGAAATCTTCTAAGGGCCACTTATTCTGTTTATTCAGTTCACTGCTAGTTTAAAACCAGACTTGACTTCCTCTCATCAAACATGTAGCTCCATTCCAAGCTCAGCGCAGTCTGCGAGCTCATGCGGGACTTTTAAAGATCCCCCGCAGGGGAATAGTGAGTGAGTGCCACACTTTCACTTGGCAAAACAGCAAACATACCTTCCCTTCATTGCCACACAAAGGATTACAAGCAGGAAATGCTAATCGTCCGCCCATCAAACTATCACAAGTCTGAGGTGAGCTGCTCTGTTAACTGTCATCCCTGCAGAGCCGCTGGGCTTCTGATGGTTTCATCTGCCCTCAGAAAGAGACATCCACGGAGGCTCAAACAGTGGCTCAGGCTCTCAGAACAAAAACAGTCCCAGGCTCCAGGGATGTGGGCTCATTATTAGTATGCATGCCGTTGTGTTCTCCCATTGACTTTTGCACTAAGGACAAGGCCAGAGAAGCACTCTTTTATTAAGCAATGGGGAGCTTATCTTATTCATCTGCGAACCGCTCCATTACGTATGCAGGCAGACGAATGTTATCTCATTACTGCTGGCTGTCCGTGCATCAAACGTGTAGAATGTGATACGGTCCGTGTTGAGATGTAAATTTAGATTATGCCATTGTGTATATTCAAAATATCAAATAAGGTGAGTCTTAAAGCGACAGTTCCCCCTAGAATGAAAATTCTGGCATCATTTACTCATCGTCATGTTGTATGCATGAGCTTTTTTCTTCTGTTGAACACATAAAAGAAGATATTTTGAAGGATGGTTCAACTGTTTTCGTCCATACAATGGAAGTCAGTGGGGTTCAAAACAACACTGAACCACAGTGACTTTCATTGATTGGACAAAAAATATCTTCTTTTATGTTCCACAGAAGAAAGTCAATTATGCAAATGACTGATAGTAGAATTTTCATTTTTATTCCTTATAAATGTTTTCTTTTTTACCAGTTCAGTTTGTGTTATTTTAGTTTATATTTTATATTTAGTTTATAGTTTAGTTTTATTTGAGTTTTTTGTAGTAATTTTAGAACTTACTTCTTGGGCAACCTTTCTAGTTTTCATTTTAAATATTTTTTTAATATGCATATTTTATTACATATTTTATTACAGCTTCATTCAAATATATATATATATATATATATATATATATATATATATATATTCATTTTAATTTACAATAACAAAACTGGTTCAAGCATCAGGAAACAAGACATACAGTCAAACCAAAATTTATACAGACACCTTCAACGTTTCTCACATTATCACAGTTTATTCGCTATAGTTTAGAAAATGGT
Organism: Cirrhinus molitorella; assembly: GCA_033026305.1. Lineage (NCBI taxonomy): Eukaryota > Metazoa > Chordata > Actinopteri > Cypriniformes > Cyprinidae > Cirrhinus > Cirrhinus molitorella. The sequence continues at coordinate 33,643,117 of CM065118.1, read as the reverse complement.
AATAAAATGTGACAAGAACTCAAGAGTTAAACTGTGTCAGAACAATTTCATCTTGATAATATCAGATAACTTTGATAAAAAGGTGTAATGGATTGTAATGGATTACACTCAACCAAAAATTAATTCAACTGTTAGTATGAAAATATTTAAACAAATATCAGTACTTTGTTGACCATTTATCAAAAAAAAAAAAGTGTTCAAAGCATTAACAATTAAAGAGAAAAAAACACATAAAGGAATAGTTCACCCAAAAATGAAAATTACCCTATGATTTACTCACCCTCAAGCCATCCTAGGTGTATATGACTTTCTTCTTCCAGACGAAGAATCCTGGCTTGTCCAAGCTTTGTAATAGTGGTGGACAGTGGCTGTTATTTTGAAGCTACAAAAAGCGCATATATCCATTGTAAAACTAACCCATACACCTCTGGGGGGTTAACACATGTCTTTTGAAGTGGGTCCATGTGTTTTTGTAACAAATATTTCTATTTTTCAAATTATAAACTCGAATCACTGACTTCGAGAGAGTCGAGTTCTGGCTTCTTCGTTGACCTCTGACTCGACGTATGATGTAAGCCGCATTTGTAGTGTAAGCTCAGGTGAGAATAAACGAATGAGAATAGAGCAACACTAAATGCCGGTAACAAATTAAAATTCGAAAACAAGAAGTTAAAAAAGAAAGGTCAGCGGATTTCACTATAAGAGAAGAGGAGCTTGTTTTTTGCACAGCCTTGTTTGTTTTTGAACCGGACTAATGTTACGTTGACCGGGAAACTCGACTCTCTCGCCAACGCACATACAGCCATTGCTGGAAGTCAGTGATTTGAGTTTATTGAGTTTATAATTTTAAAAATAGAAATATTTTTGTTACAAAAACCCTTTGATCCGCTTCAAAAGATGTGTTAGCCCCCCCGGAGGCATATAGGTTAGATATATGATGGATATATGCACTTTTTGGGGCTTCAAAATAACAGCTGCTATCCACCACCATGATAAAGCTTGGAAGAGCCAGGATAAATTTTAAAACAACTCGACTGTGTTCGTCTGGAAGAAGAAAGTCATATACAGCTAGGATTGCTTGAGGATGAGTAAATCATGGGGAAATTTTTATTTTTGGGTGAAATATTCCTTCAAGCAAAACATGTTCAGGTCAAATAATTTTTTTAATAATTTTTGGTCTCAATTTGTATCAAATCATTTTTGGACTAATGTATTTTCTGGGCTCTTGCTTTAGATTCATGGCTGTATCTTGTTCGAAATTGCTTGAAACATTAATGGATACTTCAGTTTTAGTTTGAAACCCGTGTCTTTATATTCCCATCACAGCAGGCTGTTAATGTGGTGCCTCACGCTAATATTAGGCAGGCATGCTCACTCAGTCTCACTTATTGTGTTCTCGCCTCTATCCAAAAGCTTGAAAGTTTTTTTTGCTTCTCTATTCCTTAATCAAATCCCCCGTTACACCCGCCACACACCCAGCCTCGGGCTTCAGAAACGCACAGAGCGGGAGGCAGCACGTCCCTATTCAGGCACACACCGCCATCCACAAAAGCGCCAACAACCCGCAACCCATCCGTCACACTGACACCCACCCCCCCCTCCGCAACTCCCCAGTCCACGGCCACCCTCTCCCCAAAACAAGAGAGGGGAAGCGCACACTCCAAACACCTTCACATGGAACCCGAAGCGCCCGACCCGCGGCTCCCTTTTGTCCTGCACCGGCCGGGCCCCCTGGACAATGTAACCGGGCAGGAACAGAGAAAAAAGGGAGTGTCTGGGCTGAGGCACTGGACCCGCCCTCACCAGCCCTCTTCTCTCCGGTCACCAGCAGCATCTCTTGTGTGAGGCTCTCAGAGGGGTTGGTAAGGCCTGCCCCCCATTGCGCTGATACCACAACAATAAACTGGTGTCCATTCACAGTCAGAGTGGCTGTCCTTTGCTGCATCCAAAATGTCCACAAAAGTGATGCATTGATGTTGAAGAGTCTTAGTTCGGGCTTCTTTTGACAGTGTCTTAGACTTAGATGAAAAGTACTTTTCTTACCACGGTGTGAAAGTTATTGTGCTGCTGTCCCACTTGAGTCAGTGCTTTTTTGGCACTCTATCAAATTCATGATTACTATTGAAATTTTGAGACACTGACAAGGTAAGATGGCTATTCAACAGGGTACATCATTCAGCTTTATTATTCCCTTTTTTGCAGTTTAAGCACACAATAAATGAAATCCTGCTAGCATTAACTAGGACTACGTTTAAAATGACTTTTTAATGCAGCATAGTGAAGCCATGCTGATTAAGTCATATTAAAAACATAATATGTAAAATATACCATTTGAAATTTTTGGGTTGATTTTTTTATTTTGTATTTTTTTTAAGAATCCTCTAACCAAGGCTGCATATATTTGTTCAAAAATACAGTAAAAACACTAATATTGTTATTTATATGTGATGGCAAAGCTGAATTTTCAGCATTATTACCCCAGTCTTCAGTGTCACATGATCCTTCAGAAATCATTCAAATATGCTGATTTGCTGCTCAATAAACATTTCTTTATTTCTTAACATTATTAATACTAAAAACAGTTGTACTGTTTAATAGTATTGGCAACCATGATGCATGAGAACATCGTTTTACTTGAAATGGAATTGTTCTGTAACAATGTAGACATCTTTACTGTCACATTTAACCAATGCAATGCACCCTTGCTGAATGTTTTTTTTTTTTCTTTCTAATAATATTTAATATATGATACAGTAAAGTATATTTAATCTAATAGCAGAATGTACTACACTACCAGTCAAAAGTATGTGGACAGAAAGATTTTTCATGCTTTTTAAAGAAGTCTCTTAAGCTCACCAAGCCTGCATTTATGTGCAATTTATTTCTGTGATTTCAAAGTTGTATTTTTAGCATCATTATTCAAGTCACATCCTTCAGAAATCATTCTAATATTCTGGTTTTCTGTTAAAAAAAACATTATTATTATTATTATTATTATTATTATTATAATTATTATTGTGTTGAAAACAGCTGAGTATAATTCTTACAGGTTTCTTTAATGAATAGAAAGTTCAGAAGAATAGCATTTATCTGAAATAGAAATGTTTTCTAACATTATAAATGTTATATAAACGTTTATTGAACAGCAAATCAGCATATTAGAATGATTTCTAAAGGATCATGTGGCATTGAGGACTGGAGTTATGATGCTGAAAATGTAGCTTTGATCACAAGAATAAATTACATTTTAAAATATATTCAAATAGAAAGCAGTTATTTTAAATAGTAAAAATATTTCACAATATTACTGTTTTTGCTGTAGTTTGGATCAAATAAACGCACACTTGGTGAGCAGAAGAGACTTCTTTAAAAAAAAAAAAAAACATTAAAAATCTTACTTTCCAAAACCTTTGACTGGTAGTGCATGTTGGCCTCATTGACACACGCACAATAACACACAATTTTTTATCGCTCCACACTCTGGATTTTTTTAGTCCCTCCTATTTCGTAACACAGAGCTCCCTGTTGCTAAAGTGCCATTGAAAGGCAGCAGTGTGGAATGCAGGGATTCCGCCAGCCTCATGCCCTTTCCTGAGCGGGCATGTGCCACTCAGACAGCAGGGGCCACAACCTCAAATTACGCTGCATCCCAATACAAGAACCCTGCTGTGCAGGGAGGAGTGCAGATAGAATAGTGGCACACACTCGCATTAGCGGGACTGTTTGTAATTCAGTGTTTGTGTGAGGGTAAAAACTGAGAGGCCGTATGATTGGCTGGTAGGGAAATCTAGCTTGGCCTCTTTCATGACCACTCTGATAAAGCTTTCTTCAGGATTTGCTATGGTTGTCTTGTCCTGCTGCAGCTGTCCTTTAGGAGACAGCCAGCGCAGTGAAAAGAACTGGCCTTGAGGGACCAGAGGTAAAGCAGGGTTGATGGGCTTATATTATTCAGTATTGTAGAGCATGACGCCTCTCATTAACTAATATTATTTAGTGGAGCGAGCGCAAAAGATAAAGTGATTTCAGTTGTGATGAATGCATAAAGAAGAAAAGAGGCGGTGAAAGGAGGAGAGGGAGTAATAATTTTTCCTTTTCTCTCTTTCTCGCTTTTTGTTGTCAACTTTTTTATGAATAAAAATGATTGAGTGAGAAAGTGTGGACAGAGTCATTTAACTTAAGTACAAATGATTTCGACTTCTGCTCAGAAAAGAGATATAAACTCAGAATTGCAAGATGCAAGAGAAAAATAATTATATAAAGTTGTGAGATATAAATTTGCAGCTGCAAGAATAAAGTCAGAATTGCAAGATAACATGTCACAATGTATGTATGTATTTATTTATATATCTATTCCATGGCAAAAAAATTTCAATTGTAAGAAAAAAAAAAAACCTAAAATGTCACTATATATATATATATATATATATATATTAATCCCATTATTTAGTTATATATTATTATTTTGTTATTAAAGCAAAAAATCTCAGAATTGTGAGAAAAATAGTGAGAATTTTGAAATATAAATTTGCAATTGCAAGAAAAAAGTCACAATTGTGAGATAAAAATGTCACGCTGTATTTATGTATTTATTTATTTATTTATTTTTATTCCATGGCAAAAAGCAAAAAATCTCAGAATTCAGAGAAAAAAACTCAGAATTGTGAGATAAAATTTCACACTTTTTATGTATGTATTTATTAACATATTTATTTATTTTCCATGGCAAAAAGCAAAAAATAGTGAGAATTGTATTAGATATAAGTTTACAATTGCAAGTCAGAAAAAAGTCAGAATTGTGAGATAAAATTGTCACACATTTATTTTTTTATTTTTTTTTATTCCATGGCAAAAAGCAAAAAATCTCAGAATTCAGAAAAGTTGTGAGATATAAATTTGCAATTGCAAGAAAAAAACTAAAATGATAAATGATACAATTTATTTATTTTCCATTGCAAAAAAAAAAAAAGAAAAAAAAGTGAAGTTATAAACTCAGAATTGTGAGATATAAATTTGCAATTGCAAGAAAAAAAGTCAAAATTGTGAGATAAAATCTCAGAATTCTGAGAAAAATGGTGAAAATTGTGAGATATAAGCTCAGAATTGTGAGATGTAATTCACAATTGTGTTCATTAATATGTTGAACTTATGCTCTGCCATTATGTTCCCGATTAATATTATTATGGGTATTTTTAAAACAAACAAACAAACAAAAAATATTTATTTTTTCTATGGCAAAAAACTAAAAGTCAGAATTCTGAGAAAGATTGTGAGAATTATGAGATATAAACTTAGAATTGTGAGATATAAATTTGCAACTGCATGAAAAAGTCAAAATTGTGAGCTAAAATGTCACAATTTTTTAATTTATTTATTTTTGTGTTATGGGAAAGGCAAAAAATCTCAGAATTCAAAAGGAAAAAGGCAGAATTTCAAGATGTAAACTCAAAATTGTGAGATGTACAGTAATTCATAATTCTGTTAATATATGGAACTTATGCTCTGCCACTATGTTCCTGATTAAAAATATTATGGGTATTTTGTGAGACATAAACGTCCAAAGTGTTTGTTAATATACTGAATCTATGCACTGTCGTTATGTTTCAGGTTATCAAGGGTATTTTTTTATTCTTTATTTAGCAAATATCGAGTCCCTGATAAAATCAGTTCAATCGCTAATTGAACCAGTGTTTTGCATCATTACCATTACTATTTGTATATGTTATTGCATCTTGAATAGTGTACTGACAAATCAGCACCCAATACCGGAACTATCCGTCTTATAATAAATGATTCGGTGGTTCAATCTTTTAGTTGTATTGTTCAGACCACTTGTGTGCGTTTTGTAGCTAAAATGAATAACATTTGTAGTGCGTGTTGAGAAATGACATTTGTATGCGGTGTCCCTGTGCATGTGTGTGTGTGTGATGGAGGTCATAGTCCAGGGCAGGCATTGAACTGGAATGGCCTGCAGGGATACATGTTGCTAGGCAAAGTGCACTGGCTCAGTAGGAGCTGAACGCACAATGCAGCAAGGCCCATTGGTCCTGATGATAATAAATGAGGTGCCAGTGCATCTGTGGTGTTCCAGAGCTCAGAAAGCTTAACGCCGTCCACGCCGTCTGCCATTATGAATTTTATTCATTAGAAGTCAGGCTTTTATTACTTCGGGGAGTTACAAACAATGACTTGACATTTGAAATGGACAGATATTTCTTCATTTAGTGAAGATCATTGTGAATGCTCTTTATTAAATTTAAGCGAACTTTTTTGTCATGATAAATTCGGCTAAATAGTCCAAGTGTGGCTGGCTTGTGGTGTCACTGGGAGAGCATAGCTATGCAACTAAGACTCAGAACACCTCAAGTAAGCATGGGTTTATGTATAAAGAGTTTCATCATTGGTTTGAAGTAGGAAAGGCCTTGATTCCAAAAGTGTAAACTGACTCTGGAACAGTCGACATAGCTGGATTTCCCAGGGCAATTCTTGTAGCCCCTGGCATGGTTGCTTTTAACGGTATCTGCGGCATGTCGTCCTCAGGGGAAAAAGTCAGCCCTCCTGAGTGCTGTAAACCATAGACTAATCTCTGCGGCCTACTGTCAGGGGTCACACTGGCCGCACGCTAGGGTCAGCCCGTGACCTCCTTCCCTCCGGCCGAGCCTAAGGTGCCTTTCACTCCAAACAGCGGTGTAATTATCTCCTTATTGCAGGAGCGCTGAGGCCTGATGAGAGAGAGTTTCAAGAGGGCTTGTCAAAGATGAGAGGCTTTAGACGCGTAATTCTCATCTCTCATTAGTTGTGGCCCCTCTCTCTCCAGCCCATGGGCACACAAAGAGCCTCCGCTCCCCCAGCTGAGAAGGGCTTCATCAGGGACAAAAGGGAGTCCCTTAGTCCCTGACTGGAGGACAGGCCAGGCCAGGAGGTGGAACAGCAGGGCCTATTCCAGCTTAATCCCAGGACTACGGTATAGGGACATGACTTGTGGACTGAAATCCTCCTCTCAGGGACTTAGAGCAGTGGCTACTCTCAGCGGTGTTTGGAATCCTCTTATTGGAGTCACAGTGGACTTTAGGGATAATGTACTCCCCAATAGCCACTACTGACTGAGCACTTGCTGGGCGACTGCATCAAGACCACAGGATGCATTGAGTGCGGGATGAAAAATGTGTTAGGCCTCACTGGGACACTTCCTTTCAACCTCTAGGACACAAAATAACGGCCTGAGTTTTAAGAGGCTAAACCTTGAAATGGCTGAAGGAAGGAGTAAAGTTTGATGTGTTATCAACACTTTCAGAAAAGTGAAAGATCTATTGCTTGTCATTCAACACACTGTGGTTATATTTATATTAACAGGCCTAACTAGAGTTCTGTTGTAAACCAAAACAATGACAATCAACATCCTGTTCAGGAATTTTATTTGAAGTAGATGAGAGATTCTAAGGAAAGTAAAACTGGTTTGTTTGCAATCTAGATTAAATCCCTGATAGATTCTGTACAGCTATGTGTATAGTCAAAATAGACACTTGTTCTGTCATGTTCTGTCACTGCACTGCACATATACACTGTTAATAGTGTGTTATTGTTCTTTCATTTTGCTAACATTTCTAGAACATTTGTATAACCCAGAAACAGAACTTTCTGACGTGGAAAAATTCTGTCATTAAAGGATTAGTTTACTTCCAGAACAAAAATTTACAGATAATTTACTCATCACCCCTTGTCATCCAAGATGTTCATGTCTTTCTTTCTTCAGTCATAAAGAAATTATGTTAGGGTGTGTTGAAAAACTTCCATCTCATTTTCTCTTTAACTTTAAAATCGTCCTAAATACCTTTTACCCTTTTTTCAGGGTACAAATAGCCAGCCGTGTCACACACACACACACACACACACACATTTGAGCTTTCGTATTTACTCTGTGTCACATCTTAGATATGTGCATTGATCAGTTGTGAATAAAAGTTAATTAAATCTGAATTTATGAATGATGAACTCACCTGATGATCTCTAAATTCATGTTAAAGATCAGGATGAGCTGTGTGCCTGCTGTTGCAACAAATGATTTATTATAACAATGCTTGCATACAGGTAAAGTAAGGTCAGCGTGTTCACCTTTATCATCTGTTTTGTATGCAAAATAATGCCATAATTCACTTCTACTGTTGTCTTTATTTACTTGTTTTGAGTGCGTTGATGGACTTTCATCTGTTTGATGATCCATCGCGTTGTTCTGTTATCACGTTTACCTGTTTCACAGCAATTTATGAAGCACTGCCACCTACAGACGAACTTTGGAACAGCAGCGTATAATATACCATATTGATCAAAATTATAGTATTGAACTGTTTGAAATAAACATATAGAACCATTCCTATTGCACGTTCACTTTGTAAACACTGGGTCTGTACTTCTGCTGCGATGTGCGATGATTTTAAAGTTGGAGGAGAAAATGAGATGGGAGTTTTTTGACATACCCTAACACTTTTGAACCAGAGTGCACAGAGTACACATGTGCATCACAGAGTTAGACAAGATGAGCATTTGAGGTTAAGAGGTATATAAAGTGCATTTGTTTTTTAGAAAATAACCGATCGTTTCATTAGATAAGACACTTCTTCCTCGGCTAAGCTCATTTAGAGCCCTTAGAAGCTGCATTTAAACTGCATTTTGGAAGTTCAAACTTGTGGGTATCATATAAGACTACTATATGGAGAACTGAAATGTTTTCCTCAAAAAACATAATTTGTTTACAACTGAAGAAAGAAAGACATAAACGTCTTGAATAACAAGGGGATGAGTAAATTATCTGTACATTTTTGTTCTTTTGTTTTGCCTTGTTTACAACCAGAAAAAGACAGTAAGTAAATAACGCTAGAATTAAATTTTTTGGATGAACTATCCCTTTAAATATAGTGTTAGAAAAAGATTCTGGAATTTTGAAGTTCCAATGCATAGTACCGTCCCGCAAGAACTGCAAAAAACCACAGTCCTTCATCATCCCGTGCCTGGCTATGGTTCCTCGACTGAATGTTTTCTCATGCTAATCAGGTTCTTTGTAGTTGAAGGGATTTGCTCTGTGGAAGCTTTGTCCCCAGTCCAACAAAGAGCCCCCCCAAAGTCAAGCCCACTGCCATGCTGACACAAAGATTCGTGGTTTTGGGGAGCACGTCCCCAGCTCTATTCATACTGAGCGCACCCCTCAAAACTCCTCAAAATCACAGATCACTAATGAACATTTCACAAACTTTAATAAATGCTGAACCTTTCCTCATTGACTAATTGCATCCTCCTAAAACAAACTACCATTTTAACTTAAAAAGAGAGAGAGAGATATGCAGGAAGGAAATACATAACACAAAGTTTTTTCTTCCAACACAGGCAGTGAAAATGAGCTACTAAAAGACAATAACAGGTGCATTAACTGGATTTTCGGGGCCTTGCAGTGTCAAAGACTACATTACTTTTCTAAACAGTGCACATTCAGTGGGCTTTTTGCCTGCTTCTCTCTTTGTGCAGTAATTGGGTTATTGGTATATGAGCATTATAAAGATGCATAGACAAAGTGCGAAGGAGGAGTTAGGTAGGGGGACAACTACACAAAGAGACCTTTCCCTTTACCGTTTCTAATTGGCCACCCATGGCCTTTTGCTATTCACCTTTCACATTTTCATCCAAAAGCCAGAAGGAAAAAGAAGGTATTTATATGCTGAGGACTTGGGCTACTATCTCGAAGAGTATTTACAAACACATCTGACCTTTTCTTTACTTTCTTGATAACGTATATTCAAATCTTATGTATTTTATACAATAGAACCTGATACAGAAGCTACAGCATTATTTTTAGTGTTTCAAAGAGATCAAACACTATTCAAAGTTTCTGAATAATGCAGAGAAATGATTGGATTATTCTTTTCTCTTGAAAATGCCCTTGTAACCCTTATACATACCATCACTCTTTGCTTTCAAGCTTCCTCTGAGAAGCTTGTGAAAGATGATCTAATTATTTCATTTACTAATTAGCACCCATGGAATCTCACCCCAGCGTTAGCCTGCCCTGGCCGACCCCTTGAAAGTCAGTCTGTGTTAAAGGCCATTTTTATTTCTTTACCCAAAAGAAGACAAAGGTAATTTGATTGCCAGACCCTTTCCATATGCTTGCAGGCCTGTGCGGTCAACCAAAGCCCCCAGAGACCCAGTCGGGTTGTTTCACTCAACCCTTTGCAAAGTGTCAGCCCCCCAGTCCCAAACAAAAAAAGTAAAAGCAAACACATTGAATCTAGTTAAAGAGAGAATGAGGCAAACAAACACAAAGAGGGGAATCAACTGACCCGCAAAAAATGTTCTCAAACACAACTGGTCTTCAAACGGTCAGGAAAAGGCTGTATCTGTTCTGCACTGGAGGGCTGGTAAAGGGAGATAAGAAATTGAATTGATAAAAGAAAAAGCAAAGATTTTGGACTAAAGCTTGACTTTTGTCTTATCACCTCCATAATAGTCTGCCATTGAATTAACACAGGCAGATGGTGAGGAGATTACAGCCATTTGAATTCATAAAGAACTGCTTCTTAAAGATAATGAATTAGAAATGTGATTCGCACTGAAAACAGATACAGACTGAGGCCTGTTTCACCAGGGCAAGCTTTGGGTGTTTCAAACTGAAATGCTGCCTGGTCCAGCTCAGTCAGAGTGCAGTTTTAAATGAACCTCTAGAAGGAGCGCACGTGTGGTTATGTGACACCAGTGCATAAATGAACCTGCATTGTCCTGGCAGATCATTGCCTCGTAGACTCATTAAACCTCCCCACCACCTCTGACTACAAGGAAGCACAGCATCCTCTTTACCAAAGAGCCACAGGGCCTGGGGTACCGGTTTAAACCAAACAAGGACGCCATTACTCTTCACAATACTCTGAATGGGCCAGCGGGGAGAAGGGCAGTCTGGCTGAAACTGGGGAATGTTTAATTAAACTTTGGAAAGGCTTGGAAGTGCATCTGCACCAAATGACCCTCCAGCTGAAAAGAAGGATTAGGCCAGTGGAGAGAGAGCAAGTTCATTAGAGGAGCGCAGGCACTGGAATTGCACTTAGAAGAGAAGGCTGCTGGTATAATTGCGTTTCACAACTATAGGCATTCGCTTACACGCGCTAATTATGACTGGAGAGAAAAATATTTACTTTTTGGTGCAAATTCTTACTACTTTTAGGAGGAGACTGACTTAATAAACATTGAGAAAGTTCTAAGAAAGTTAATAAACGATGTACAATTATTTATTTGGTATACACTGCCATTCAAACGTTTGTAATTAGTAGGATTTTGAATGTTTTTAAAGAAGTCTCTTATGCTCATCAAAGTTCCATTCATTTGATCAAAAATGCTGAAAAAAAAAGTAATATTATGAAATATTATTGCAATTTAAAATAGTGGTTTTCTATTTTGATATAGCTTAAATAATAATAATAATCCTGTGATGAAAAGTTGAATGCTACAGACTTCAGATCCTTCAGAAATCATTCTAACATGCTGACTTATTATCAGTGTTGGAAATATTTTTGGATACTTATTTCAGGATCCTTTACTAACAGTCTTTACTATCACTTTTTATCAAATTAACACATCCTTGCTGAATAAATGTATTCATTTCTTTCCAACAGGGAAAGAAAGAAAAACATTTACTTACCCCAGACCTTGAACAGTAGTGTATATTGTTACCAAATAGGTCTATTTTAAATAAATACTGTTCTTTTAAACATTTTATTGAAAAAAGTATCACAGGTTGCGAAAAATATTATTAAGCAGCACAATCATTTCCAGCACTGATAATAAATCCGGATATTATAATGATTTGTGAAGGATCATTTGATGATAATGCTAAAAATTCAGCTTTGCATCACAGGAATAAATTACATTTTAAAGCATATTAAAATGGAAAATCACTATTTTAAATTGCAATAATATTTCACAATGTTACAGTTTTTCTGTATTTTTAATCTAATAAACACAGTCTTGATGAGCAGAAAATATATATTTTAAAAATCCCAAACTTTTGAACAGCTGTGTAAATTCTTTCCCAAAGGTACATTTTGAAATCTTAAAGGAACATTTTTGCAAATAGACTCATTTTCCAACTCCCCTAGAGTTAAAGAGTTGAGTTTTAACATTTTCAAATCCATTCAGCCAATCTCCGGGTCTGGTGGTAGTACTTTTAGCATAGCTTAGCATAGATCATTGAATCTGATTAGACCGTTAGAATCTCGCTCAAAAATGACCAAAGAGTTTCAATATTTTTCCTATTTAAAACTTCTATAGTTATATTGTGTACTAAGGCTGACAAAAAATGAAAAGTTGTGATTTTCTAGACGGATATGGCTTGGAACTATACTCTCATTCCGGCGTAATAATCAAGGAACTTGTGCCATGGCGCAATGATATTACGAAAATGGTAAAACTCAACTGTTTAACTCTAAGGGAGTTGAAAAATTAGCTATTTTCAAAAATAGTCACGTGTTCCTTTAAGTTCTGGGTTGTCAAGATGATTTGAATACTACTTATACTATTACTACTACTACTGTACTACTACTACTACTACTAATAGTAATAAATATAGCTGCAAGCAGCAATTACTGGGGTTCAAATGCACATATGAAAAAAGACATTACGTATAATTTAGCAAGCCTGCAACCTCCTAAATCAATGAAGTAAAAAAGCATTTTTGGCAAATACAGATAATTTGTCATACAAATATAATGCTTTTTTTAACATTTATGACTGTTATAGCGCCAGCTGTGGTCCAATCTCCCTAAAACGTTGTTGTTCAGAATGAGGAGGTCTATTGTATGATATGAATATCGTGTGAAAAACCGTGCAATATACAATCATTTACACCCTTGAAAAAATGTGATATCACCCCCATCCCAGTGGCTGATTTCTTTCAAATTTCTTGCAGACCTTTAGGGCCGTGAGTCAAATCAGCCCACCAAGTTTCATTCTGATCCATTATGGCCATATTTTTTACATCTTATAGCAATACCAAGTGGCTAAGCTCCGCAACTTTTTTCATTTGGACCTCAGATTCAGCTCTTACATACGTGTTCTGAGTTTGGCGAAAATAACTCATTCAGTTCAAAAGTTATAGCCATTTTTGTAAAGGCAGCCCTGCCCTTTTCAAACATTTTGGTATCCCTTTGCGAAAGAGAGTTGAACTTTTTTTGATAATTATTGATATTCACTCTCCAGAGAATCATCCTGCACTGGTTTGGTTTTGAACGGGTGAAAACCTAGGACTAGTTTGCAAAAATGGGTTTTTCAAAAAATGCAAAATATCCGAAAATGTCACCAAGATGACAGACAAATCAGAGGTATGTGTTTTGTCCAACGTGAGCCAGTGATTCCAGCGACATGAGACACTTGAACCTGCGATGATTGATTAAGGAGTTATGAGCGATTTTATACTTTTGATCGCTGTAGCGCCCCCGTCAGGCCGATTGGGATGAGCCATGGTGACGTTGTAGACCAGAGGTCTTCAACCCTGCTCCTGGGCACCCACTCTCCTGGAAAGTTTATTTCCAACCAGCTTCAGCACACCTGCCTGCAATTTTCAAGCAGTCTTGAGGAGCTTGATTGGCCGCTTCAGGTGTGTTTGATTAGGGTTGTAGCTAAACTCTTCAGGATAGTGGGTCCCCAGGAACAGGGTTAAAGACCTCTGTTGTAGACGGTAGGAGTACTACCATCTCTGGTAAGTTTCAAGTCTATAAGACTTATGGTTTGGTCTGCACGATCAGTTTTATGTGGAGATTGCTGATCTTTGGCTACGTGCTTGAACCCCTAATAATGAAACAATTTCAATACAATTTAAAATGTATTTTTATTTTTAGTGTCACACAATCCTTCAGAAATTATTCTAAAATGAAGAAACATTAATATTTTTAAGAGTATTAACTTTTTTCTTTTACTTAACCAAAACTTCTGTGGTGTTGAAAATAGAATTGTTCTAGGGTTGCATACAGTAAAATAATTTATTATTCATTTATGTATTTTTTTTCTTTTTGACACTCAACCCTGGTCTCCCTATTTTTGTTTGGATTTTGGTACCGTACAAACAATGTTTTGTTTAACACCTGAAAAAAGGTTGAAAGGCAAAAACACACTGTTATTGTCATGCTCAGAAGACTGGGGGAATCCCCTCACATTTTGCTCAGCATATGTTGTAATACTCGATACAGAAGGAGGACAAACATCTGTGCACATCTATAGGGATTCTATCGTCATTGTAGAAATTAGCAGGGAGTAAAGCAATTGTTGAAGCGCTGTATTGGTGTATTAATAATTAACCATTTCCCCCTTTGCTTCCTCCCCCATAGACCCTCTCTCTGCTGACATTTCCAGGGACTGTTCTCCGTAGGAGGACGGACTTCTTCATTTAGAAGACAGGACAATGCAGTACACTGCTTTTGTCCCTTTGAAATCCTGCTGGGCCTCAATATGGCCGGTCAGGGATCAATAGGGAAGCACAATAGCCGTTACTCTGCAGATTCACTGGGCCTTTAAAGAAGGCGCAAAGCAGACAGCATCCAGACCGCATGGTGTCTGGCCACACTAGGCACAAATGGAGTGATGTAAAGAGAAAAGGAAAAGAAAAATGTCAGTGGAAAAGGAAGAAGGGTTGTGGCATGTGAGGTTGTTTTGAACTGAACTTGGACAGAAGATCAAAAAAACAGACATACCTGTACTTTATTTTAATTAGGTTTATAAGGTTATATTTCCTATTAGTAAGCTGCATTTTACTTGAATGTAGCATAAAAATCATAACATGCGATACCAACTTATCTGCTCTGCGATCTCTTTCGATGCAGGTCCTTTTACCTCTCTGTGTGGGACAGATGGTCCTCCATTCCCCACATACTATCACAGATTGAACCGGTCTTTGGTTTACATTTGACAGGATGTGATTTCTTAGCTCAATCAAAGACGGCAAGAGGCCTAGCCCAAGTCCATTGTCCGAGCGATTAGAGCATGAATGGGGTCTCAAAATGGAGAACCAGTGCAGGGAGACAGCATGAAGAAAGAGGAGGAGGTGAAGGAATGCATTTTACGGTGAACGAGAATAACTGGCCCCTGGTCAGCAGTCCCCTGCGAGGATCTGGACTTTGTACGCTTAGTCCTCCGCCCTGTGCTGCGACATGGGGCTTTTTAGGCAACATGCTTTCTGCCACCCCACAACTCAACTATGAGAATGGATACGCAGCAGGAAGCCCCTTTCCTCGCAGTCCAACCCCATCTGCCACTGCTGTGTGGAGGGGCCTGGCAATATAAGTGCACTGGACGGATGTGATAAATGACGCACAGAAACTGCACGCTCACATACAAGACTGTGAGTGAAAGCATATTATGCTTGCTTTGTGAATGTGAGTTTGCATTCTATATTGAATGTGGTCCATTTAAAAGGTTGTGTATTGTGAAATAATGGCAAGAAACATCTTTCTATTAAGCTGCCTCCGACTGCTTGCAAAAACAACATAAAGTGTGAACAATGTAGTCTGATTCATGAACACTTGAGTCTTATGAGTCTGTTCTTTATAGTGAATCAGAAATAAACACTGGGTAGTCCAATTCACAAACGCATGACCCCTATGGGTTGGTTATTATAGTGAATCAAAAGCCTACAGAAGGAGTATTGTAGTCTGATTTGTAAACCAATGACTTTTTGAGTCATTTTTTAGTGAATCAAAAGAGTACAGCTGGAGCAATGTAGTCTGATTCATGAAGAAATTACCCTAATAACCTATGGGTTTTTATATACAGTATATAGTGAATCAAAAACTTACAGCCAGAGCAATGTAGTCCAACTGATGAACCAATGACCTTTATGATTACCTTTTTTTATAGTAAATAATAAACCTACAGTGAGATGACCCTTGTGAGTTGGTTATTTTTACTGAATCAAAAACCATGGGACCAAAATAGTCTATAGTTATGAGTTGGTTCTTTATAGTAAATCAAAGACATACAGCAGGACCAGCGTAGTCTGATTCACAAACAAATTATGATATGGTACTTCATAGTGAATCAAAAGCATACAGCAGGAAGTAATGTACAGAGGGAGTGTCACAAAATGTGAGGGAAGGTGCAACATTAAGATAAGATATAATGCAAAGCCTTTAATGTAATCCACAACGGGTAATCTAACAAGAAAAGCAGGCAAGAACACACATACACATTGACAAGACCAGACAATAAAACACAGAACTCAAACAACAAAAAGGGAGACTAATGATGCAAGAACAGGTGTGGGGGATTAAATAATAATGACATAACAAGGACAGGAAGAACCAAATAAGGGCACAAGAGGGAAAAAAAAACAACAAAACCAATCCATAGGGTTTTGACATTTTACCCCCTCCTGGAAGGCGCGACCTTGCGCCATAGAAAAGAAAAAAGGATGGACGGAGGGGACTTTGGGTGCTTCTCATTTCTTGTTTGTGCTTCCTCGTTTCCTTGAGCATGAGGAGCCAGGCGAAACCCAGGCCGCAGCCATGATGGTGGCCCACGGTGGAGCTGATGGAGAGAGGAACCATGGTGGAGGAAGGATTGACAACTCCAGGGGGCCGACCGACAGTGGCAGTGCAGGTGGTGGAGCCAATGAGTCAGAGTGACACAGAGGATCCGGAGGGCCAAGACAGAGCAGATGGCAGAGATCCGGAGGTCCGTAGCGGAGTGACAGAGGACTGAGGCGGAGCTGGAGGGAGGGAGGAATTCAACGGAGCCAGTAGGACGGAGCCATGAGGCGCCGCCGGAGGTAATGGTGGGTCGATGCCCAACCAAGGTGGACCTGGAGGGATGAGGGAGCACGGTGGAGCTGGTGGGCCGACGACCGATGGTGGAGACGAGGGAGCTAGGTGCCATGGTGGAGCAGCTGGGTCGGAGGGCCGAGGCGGAGTTCAGGACTGGAGGTGGAGGTGAGGGATTCTCCAGCCATGATGCAGATGGATATTGGCAGACCTGCGGCAAGCCCACCGCACATATGGTGGGCTGAGAGTGAGCAAAGGGGCTGCCAGGCGACAACGGTGGCAGTGCTGAGGCAGCGTGGATGAATGGGAGATCCAGGAGAAGGAGGATGGGTGGGAAAACTTGGCTTATGTCTGTGATGACCTCTGAAACGAAGTCTATTAGGTCCCCTGAGTCCAGGGTTTGTTCACCCCCAGCGGTGGTGCAGAGGGCGGGGCTCTCCGTAGCCTTCTCACTCTCCACTGTAACTTCCACCTTTGCGGGCACTGTTGCCGGCTCTCGCACCTGGTCAGACATGATGGGCTCTGGCTTGGGGATGATCCTTAGCTCTGTTGCTCCACTTGGCGATGGCTTGCTGATCGCTGCGGGCTCTGGCTCTGCGTCCACAGTGGGCTCGGGCTCATGCTCCGTGAATCAGGATGATGGTGGGCTGGGCTCTGGGCCCAGAAGTGGGGCTGGTGTGGTCGTCTACAATGTCCACAGTCATTGGTGATCTGCAGGACACCAGCACCCACTCCACAAAGGCAGCGAGGCTCTCTCGGGGACCATTTCCGGACAGCTGCGTTCATGTTATGGTGTTCAGTCCTGCGTGGTAGAATGAGCAGTGGCAGTCCGTATAGTGTGTCAAGTTCACCAAAAACACAAAGTTGGTGATGTGGTCCTCGAGAGAGTGTTCCCCCTGCTCCACCAGGAGAATGAGGATGGCTAGGTCATTCATGACAAAAAACAAAAATAAAACACTGATCAAAACAAAAACAAAAAACGCAGGGTAAACACGCAGCTTAAACTTTTCTTTAGGTCCAGTCTTCTGTCACGGTACATGAGGAGAAGAGCGCAAGACAAAAATAAATACAATGCAAAGTTTTTAATATAATCCACAATAGGTAAATCCACAGATGACGGGCATATAGCCTATATATGCCTATAGGCTAGTGGTTACCGCACTGACATATAGCGCAGCTGTGTTTCTGGCCGTCCTGGGTTCGAATCCCGACCCATAGACCTTTGCCGAACCCACCCCCACCTCTACACCCAACAATTTCCTGTCAGTCTCCACTGTCCTGTCATCTAAAAAAAGCATGAAAAGGCAAAAAAAAAAAAAACACACAGATCTCAAACAACTCTTAAAGGGAGACTAATGATACAAGGACAGGTGTGGGTGATTAACTAATAATGACATATATAACAAGAACAGGAACAGGAAGGACCAAAAGTGGGAAAAACCAACAAAACCAGTCCATAGGGTTGTGACAGGGAGTAGCCTTTATTTAATGCTGAATCAAAAACATATAGCGGAACAATGTAGTTAGATTAATGAACAAATAAGGTTATATGATTCACTATAAATATATAAGCATACAGCAGAACCAATGTAGATTGATACATGAACAAATGGTCCTAAAGATATATTTTACTTATTTATTTAATTTTAAAAGTGATTTTAAAAACCTACAGGGGAGTAACATAGTCTGATTCATATAATAATAATAATAATAATAATTATTATTATTATTATTATTATTATTGTTATTATTATTATTTGTTAATTCTATATCAAAAACATACAGCAGGACCTGTATTGTCTAATTCATGAACAAATTAGTTTATTTGATTCACTATAAATATATATAATACATCAGAAACCTACAGTGGTAGCAACATATTTAAATTGACCAAAAAATTACCCTTTTAAGTAGTTTTTATTTTTTAGTAGTGAATAATAAACCTACAGCAAAATGACCATTACTTTTTATGGAATCAAAAACCTGCAGTGGGACCAATGTGGTCCAATTCACTAACAAATTACTCCTATGAGTTTTTTATAATGAATCAGAAACCAAAAGAGGGACCAGTGTAGTCCAGTTCATGGACTTTTTTTTATTTATTTATTCCTAAATCAAACACAGATAGTGCATCTAAAGCAGTCTGAAGACTACTTTGAGATGTTTCTTTTAATGAACAGTACAAAATAAGAAATTGCCAGTTTAAATCAATTTGTATTTTGTGTAAGTATTATGATTGTCCTTTACATAAAATATTATTAAAAGAAATCTCCAATATCTCATTAATTGTGGTTGTAGTTGAGATAATAGCCAAAGAGCATTCAACACAGAGAACAAGTGCAGACATCTACCTTAACTGTGCTGCTATGTTTGTTTGAGATCAATATCTGTATAAACAGTGAAAAAATGTTGTTGGTAATTGAAGCTTTGAATTTTTGTTCTGAGGTGAAATACAGTTGTATGTCAGTTAGTGAATTGCCGCCACTGCAGGACGGTTGCATGAGGGGTTTTCACACAGACAGCATGACTTAAAGTGATCTTGACCTCGGTTAAAGGAACAAGGTACTCCAATGCCATAGTCTAACCTACATGCAGTATGTCATTCTACTGACAGGACATCATTCAGGAGAAATGCAAAACATGTCAGTTAAAAAATTGGAAAACGTTGTTTAGGACAAGTTGGGTCATGTTTAGGTGACTTTTGGAGTCTTGTAATTTTGTAAAAAGAGACAAAAATGAATATCATGGTGATGATTTCACAACATTAAATCACCAACATTTCCTGGTTTGTTTGTCATTGTCCTTTTTTTGTTGGTAGATTGTATCAGTTATTTAAAAATGAATAAAAATGACAAAAATAAAGCTTCACACGTTCTCATAGGACATGATTTCATCATGCCAGTCTTTTCGCTTCATGTTTTCTTTCTTTAGTTCTGTGAGTGTGAGATGAGCTTGGTACTGCTGTGCCTGGCGGGCTCAGAATTCGTCTTGAATCAAGCGCGCTTTCAAGACACACACAGAAGACTGCCTCGGGATCTGTCACTCTGCATTTCAGTCTCACCAGAGGAATGATGGTATGCTGAATGGCACACACTCTTTGACAATTCTCACTCAGTTTGGAGTTTTGGAGAAGGGAGTCCAAAACTCTTCCCTTGATCTAAGAATAGCACAATTGTTTTCAACATTGATAATAATAAGAAATGTTTCTTGAGCAGCAAATCAGCATATTAGAATGATTTCTAAAGGATCATGTGACACTGAAGACTGGAATAATTGTGCTGGAAATACAGCTTTATCACAGGAATTAAGTACATTTTAAAACTTGAAAACACTTAAATTGTCAATTTTAATATTTTACCAGTATTAGATTTGTCTCAATTTTTCATCAAAAAAAAAAAACTTGTGCTACTCATGAGAAGAAGTGACTTCTTTCAAAAAAACTTACCAACCCCAAATCTTTGAAAGCCTGTGCATAATCATAAAATTTCCTTAATTTGACCTTTTTTTCAATTGTGAGGGATCCATCATAACATATATTTTTCACCTACGGCATGTTTAGTCATTGCAGTTGGGTCTGCGCCATCACCAACCCTCATGTGAGTGTGACTGACAACATGTTAAGGGGCAGTTACTCGACGGTTTACTTTTGTCTTAAGTATCAACAGAGCCAGGGGCAAATGTCTCAACATGCATTCCGTAGAATCAGTGTTGCTTGTCACATTTGTGGTGTTTGCATGTAAAGCTTTCGCAGTGTGCTGGCATGAAATAACACTTAGTCATTGAAATAAATATAAATGAATGTATATCTAATTCTGAATCTGAACTATCCATTATTTTTCCCCCACTGAACTTCATTTTATTGTTCTGTATGTTCACAGTAACAGTCTGACCAACTTCATCATGAAACAGAGGACTGGAGTAATGATAGTCTTGCCATGCAGCACAGGACTAAATTACAAAGTAAAATACAGTTGAAGTCAAAAGTTTACATAATCTGCAAAAAGTTAATTATTCTACCAAAATAAGAGTGATCATACAAAATGTAGATAGGATATTTTACATAAAAGATGTTTACATATAATCCACAAGAGAAAATAACAGTGGAATTTATAAAAAATGACCCAGTTCAAAAGTTTACACACACTTGATTCTTAATACTGTGTTGTTACCTGAATGATCTACAGATGTTGTTTTTTGTTTGTTTGTTTTGTGATAGTTGAACAGAATGAAGATTATTTGCCAAAATATCATATTTTTTTCATTCAGTATTGCCCTTCAAAAGCTACAGAACATACTTGCATGTTTCCCAGAAGACAAAATAAGTTGAGTTTACCCGGATCTTCAAATTTCAAATTTGTAATGCTTCATGTTTCCTTCTGGAGCATCAATGAGCGTAATAGTTGCATATGTCCTCAGTGTGAAAAGATGGATCTCAAAATCATACAGTCAGTGTTGGAAAGGGTTCAAATACACACAAGTGCTGAAAAAATAAATAATTTGTGAGACCTGAAGGGTTTTTCTGAAGAACAGCGGGACTCATGAACAATTAAACACAGCTGTGGATCATTCAGGTAACAACACAGTATTAAGAACCAAGCGTATGTAAACTTTTGAACAGGTCCAGGGTCATTTTTATAACTACTTTTTTCTCTTGTGGACTATATTTAACATCTTTTATGTGAAATATCTGTACTGTATTTTTGATCAAATAAATGCAGCCTTGGTGAGCATAAGAGATTTCTTTCAAAAACATTTAAAATTCTGGTAACACTTTACAGTAAGGTACATTAGTTAAACTATTAGTTAAACTAACATGAACTAACTATGAGCAATAAACTTGTTACTGTATTTGCTAATCTTCATTAACGTTAGTTAATGAAAATACAGTTGTTCATTGTTTATGTTAGTTCACAGTGCATTAACTAATGCTAACATGATTTGAAATTATTAGTATTATTATAATTATTAATTAATTAATATTAATTATTAATATTATATTATTAGTATTAGTAAATGTATGTATTAAACTTAACATTAACAAAGCTTAATAAATGCTGTATAAGTGCAGTTCATTATTAGTTCATGTTAACTAATGTAGTTAACTAATGTTAACTAATGAACCTTATTGTAAAGTGTTACCAAAATTCTTACTAACCCCAAACTTTTGAACAGCAGTGTAAATACAATGACTTAAACACGTCTTCTATTATGATCATGTTTTATGATCATGTTATTATTTTTAAGACAAAAAGAAAAAAACAAATCAGGGTTATGGCCTGATACCAGAATCAAGATCATTCATCTTTATTAGCAAAAGCATTGTGTAGTACAGAGGCAGAGTACAGAGTTAGTGACATGGAAGTGAGGCTTCAGAGAAACACAGTGATAATTTAGCCTGTGAGAACAGTCAATGGAATATGGGATGGACAAGTGACATGAAGCTCAGTCACCTGTTTTCTCTTTCACAGCATGCTATCATCCTGACCTGCAGCGTGGCTTCTTATGGTCACTCTTCAGCTAACAGCAGTTTTCTTACAACTGAACTCTACTCAACTTCGTCGACCATGCATGTAAGAAAACACAAATATAGTGTGCAAATATGACATGATGGAAATTTCTGTTAGTTTAGACACTGACATGTTCTGTTAAATGAATAGTTTACCTAAAAAGAAAAATTTGGTGAAATGTACAGGCCATCCAAGAAATACTGTAGATGCATTTGTTTCTTCAACAGAACAGATCTGGAGAAATGTAGCTCTTTAATTCTCTGCAGTGAATGGGTGCCATCAGAATGAGGGTCCAAACAGTTGATAAAAACGTCACAATAATCCAGAAGTAATCCACATGACTCCAGTCCATCAATTAACTTATTGTAAAGCAAAAAGCTCTGTGTTTCTAAGAAAGAAAGCCATCATAAAGGCCAAAATTCATCATAACACTTTCTCCAGTGAGAAAGTCCTCTCTCATCGGTTTTGAACTGTTTAAAAACTGTTTTTCACTTGTAAACAGTGCTTGATCTATGAATAGTTCTTTCCTGCTTCAGACTAAACCCCTTTTTCACCAAAGAAAGCAATTTTATGGATAGAAGACTATTTTGTTTATTACAAACATGTCAAATTCACTCCACAAGACATTAAATGATGGACTGGAGTCGTGTGGTTTACTTGTGGATTATTGTGATGTTTTTATCAGCTGTTTGGACTTTTATTCTGAAGGCACCCATTCACTGTAGTGGATCCACTGGTGAGCAGGTGATGCAATGCTAATTTTTTCCAAATCTGATCCAATGAAGAAACAAATTCATCTGCATGTTGGATGACCCAAGGGTGAGAACTATTCCTTCAACCAAATAAACATTCAGCTCATGTAAAAGGGCATTCGATGTCAGCAACAAACAAACTAATCGTTCTAAATACAAGTATTTGCATAACAGTAGACTTATTACTCAGATTCAAGAAGGGTGGGGCCTGAAGTTCCCCAAATTTCACCCCAGACTGAAGAAATCTAATTGAACAAGAGGAATATGCATCAAAACAGCAAGAGAGGGAAGGAAAGAAAGAAAAAGAATGGGGCAGTGAGAAGAACTAACCTCGAAACGGCACTCTATAGAGGAGCTGACCTTGAAAACAGGATGGAGACAAATATATGGATGTCACCAGTTAGGCATCCAACATCCAAGCATCAAACAGCTTAGCTGATGAATAGTGGCTGAGAACAACTCCCTAATGATAAAAGTTAAGAACTAACATATTTGTGTAACCACAAAACGCAGACGCATTTTTTGGTGGGTTGAGAAAACGTCCCAAACTGGCAGTCTTATTCAATGTCTAGGGGAGAAGAGCGCTGTGAATAGAATTAGGGAAAATCTGCATAGTACAAGAGCTCTCTGACAAAGACTTAATGGTACGTTTGGCTCTTTTGAAGGGGCAGCAACAACCCAAAACCTTTAGTCCTCAGACCCCTTCAACAAACCCCAACCCCCCTCATAAACCCATTCAGACTCCTCTCCACCCTACCCGCACCCTCCGTTCCTGTCCTCTGCTCACAGAGGGCGGCTCGGGAAGGCTAGAAGATGAGTATTGATATAATGAGCGGGAGAGAAAGCGTACAAAAACACTGCAGAAAGCGTAGATGTGATTAGAGCCTGAATTCCATTATGTCTTTCTGCAATGATAGACAAATACGCCCAATAAGAAAAGCATGGGGTGAGGCACTGGCAACACAAAAGCCCCTCGCAGAGATGCAGTTGAATGTTCACAAGAGGATAGGTCTGGATGGTTAAATATTTAAAAATACACTAAATTGTCTACACACAGACATTGCGATGCAAATACACATCTATGGCGAGAAGCAAATATTGCTTTTGGTATACATATGAGTCCTTTAGTGAACGAGATGAAATGCAAAACGACAGGTCTTCAATGTTTATTGGAAGGGCAGGTTTGTATGTTGTGTGCCATTCACAAGTGCACAGTACATACTTGATGTAATTGCATTAGTATATTTGACAATGAGTTTGTGTGTGTGTTTAGGGGGCCGTCATCAAATCCATCCCATCGTATTCTCATTATGGAGATTGTGTAAATAATTTTCTTTGGAATTTACACTAGCCGGTCGTGATGCGCTGCTGCTGCTTTCTAAATAACTGGACCAGTGTAAACAGTCATTGTATTTGTTTGGAGCACCTATAGTGCACTGATGAGTGCTGAATGATAATCAGCTAAGCAAATGTTTGAATAAGCAACACTTTCTTGAGAAAGGCACCATGCAGTTATTATGAAAGTCATCTGGGTGCATATCCGTTCAGATACAGAGTGTAGAACAACAATCAGACTCACAGGTCTTTGGGCTTTGTTTAATTGGTCTTTGAGGGGCTGCTGCTCTGATTTGGGTTGCTTCAATGCATCTGTGTGAATTTGCTAAAAACACATCTTAAAGAAGTCATTTTATGCATGAAGAATCAAATTTATGTTGATCTTGTTGAAGATGTTGAAGTGTAGCTTCTCTCATAATCACCAAGGTTGCATTTATTTGATCAAAATGCAGTAAAAACTGTAATATTGCTAAATATATTTACAATTTAAAATTCCCATTTGAACACATATTTTAATGAAATTTATTCCTGTGATGGAAAAACTTTTTTTTTTTTTTTCAAAAATTCAATCTAATATAATGATTTGGTGCTCAAGAAACATGTTTTATCAAGGTTACCAAAAAGTTGTGCTGCTTAAAGGGTTAGTTCACTTTCACTTTTTTTTTCATTAATTACTCACCCTCATTTCATTCCAAACGTTTACAACCTTTGTTCATGTTCGGAACACAAATTAAGATATTTTTTTGATGAAATCTGAGAGCTTTCTGACCCTGCATAGACACTAATGCAGCTGACTAGTTCAGTGCCCAGAAAGGTAGCAAGGACATCAATAAAATAGTCAATCAGTGACATCAGTGGTTCAACCGTAATTTGAAAAAAGTCCCTAATAGCCACTTCAACATTGCAGAAAAGCTACGATGCCAAGAATCTTTTGACTAAAATATGTATTAGTTTCTGTGACATTTATTCCTTCACTCTAATTCAGTTTATTTTTAATTTTACACAATAAAATTGTGTGAAAACTTTTAACTTTTGGGAAAGTTAAAAGTTTGGTGTTCAACACATTGTTTCAGAAATGCAAACAAATAAAGATTTGTAAAGGTTTGTAAAATGAAATTTGATTATTTAGTTTAGAGATGAAGATCGCCGAATAAAGGCTTGGTTTTGGTTCTGTTCCTTCACAGTCTGGATTCTGAAGATTTGGATTACAGCGCACAAATAAAATTGATTCCTTTTGTAATTATGTTGCGCTTTTCTTTTTTCTTTTTTTTTTAATATAGTTCTATTGTCAGTCACAGCATGTCAGAGAAAACGCCTTTTGTGTCCCATGGCAAGCAAAGTAAATATTACAAGATAAGTAATGACTAAACGATTGCAGGAACATTATTCATTTTAGAATTTAAAGTGTAGTCTTGTTTAACATTATGTATTCTATGAAATGAGTTGGCAGCCGAAATCAAACAGAACAGGACGAAATGTTATCATTTTATATTACGAAAAATAAGTAAACATTTTAATAATGCAATTGAAAAATAATGCCATTGATATGACAGCTTAATACAATAATACCACAATTCCACAAGTCAGTAAAGTTTATACGTAAATAATTTTTACGTATAATAATATACTATATATAAATAATATACTGTCTATACGTCAGTATTGTGTGTTAAAATGCTGAAAATATGTCAGTATTGTACATGTAGATCCTGTAAATACATTATTATTGTACGTTTTAGTGTCTGTAAAAACATGGCAATTTATGTTTTGTAGAGCCACATTTTACATAGAATACATACAAATTATTATGAGATCATGTTGCTCATGAACATGCAGCAGAGACTGACGTGGAAGAGAATTGTTTTTGTTATCATTGCACACAAAAAGTACTCTTGTAGCTTCATAAAATTTTGGTTGAACTACTGATGTCAAATGGACTATTTTAACAATTCCATTACTAAATCTCTGGGCCCTAAACATGGTAGTTGCATTGCTGTCTATCAAGGCTCAGAAAGCACTCGGATTTCATCAAAAATATCTTAATTTGTGTTGCAAATATGAACAAAGGTCTTACAGGTTTGGAACGACATGAGGGTGAGTAGTTAATGACAGAATTTTCATTTTTGGGTGAACTATCCCTTTAATATTTTCATGTAAACTGTGATCCTTTTTTTCAACATTCTTAAATGAATAGAAAGTTCAAGAGAACAGCATTTATTTACTGTCACTTCTAATCAGTTTAATGCACCCTTTCTGAAGTATTAATTTCTTAAAAAAAAAAAAAATTGTACTGACCACAGTAAGATCATAGTAGTGTATGATTTAGCTGCTTTAATATAACATAAATATGTTCATAATGGTGTGAAAACAGTAACACGATAGCTCAGTGTTTACCTACTTGTGTTTGTCCTAACACTCAATGACACCAAACAAAAAATATTTTTCATTTGAATGACACCAAACAAGAAATGTATTCATTGTAACTCATATAATAAATCAATTTAAACGGTCATATTCTGTGGGGAAAACACAAGCTCAGTAGGTAGCTTCTCAAACTGAAGCATTTTTAGTTTAATACTGGTTTGATTGACTAAGACATTCGTTGGGACAATAACAGTATGAATGCACATGTTCTGCTAATGCCATGAACACAATTTGACAGTACTGTGCACATGTTTTTATTTGATATATAAATAAAATGTAGTGTAATTTCAGTTTTATAAAAACAATCCAAAATCCTGTGGTGTACCCCGTACCCCTGGCTGGGAGTCACTAGCCGTGGCTTTTAGCACCTGCTTAGTTATTGACATAAAAAGTGTCTGGAGCATGTACCTTATCATCAGGCCTTTGATAAATGAGCTTAGATCTCACATCTATGCCTTTTTGTAACTATAGTGTCACACTAAGCATACAGATTGTTAATCACAAGGTGATAAGGGGAGGCGAGAACACCAGGCAAATCATTAAACTTAGAAAATTAAAGGCACTGAATGCTGGAGACCCATCTACACCACAAGATTTTAATCTTGCATGCTATCATGCAAATATGTGTATGCAGTTGCAGACTAGTATTACCAAAACTAAAGATGCTTTAAACTTCTTTTAGGGTACCACAGCCATCATTCTTTAAAGCATGTGGGGCTTATCAGGAGGAGAGTCTTATCATTATTTGTCTGGTGAAGCATGGTGGCCCAGGGGGACAGCTGAAGAATGGCATACAGCGGGCAGGCCTAAAATGGCAGGGATGGAATCTGGAGTGACACCCTAGCTTTTGCGTGACCTCTTTCAGAGGGTCATCACTGTATGCTGTCATTCTGTGTTGCCCTCAAACTAACAGTACCTGTTGTTTTGAGCACTAGGGAACACCAGAGTAGATTTAAGGTGCACTCACAAAATCTGCAAAATCACAGAATGACCACAGCAGTAGTTCTTGGAGGAAATATTGAGCAGCACAACTGTTTTCGGCACTGATAGGCCTAATCATTAGAAATGTTTAATGAGGAGCAAAACAGCACATTAGAATGATTTCTGAAGGATCATGTGACACTGAATACTGAAAGAAATGGCTTCTGAAAATTAAGCTTTGCCATCACAGGGAACAAATACATTTTAAAATATAATAAAATCCAAAAGTTATTTTAAATTGTAATAATATTTCAATATATTACTGTTTTTATTGTATTTTATATCAAATGAATGCAGCGTTGACATTCAAAAACATAAAAAATCTTACCCACACCAAACATTTCAGCGATTGTGTAAATAAAGCTAAAAAGTATCTTGAAACACTGACTAATGAATCACAGAATGTTTGCATCAATAACAATTGTGTTTACAACAAAAAAAAAAAATAATAATAATAATATTGGAGTGGCTGCCATTTCTGGAAGTGTACAATATCAAGTGTGATATAAATAAAAATTAAATAAATAAATACATACAAGCTGTATTAAAAAGTAATAAGTAGTGTAACTATTTTATTAATTCTTTATTAATGTAACTAATTACATTTGATGACATTTTGATTGCTTTTCTAAGTTTCTAATGAATGTTTTCAACTGTTCATTTTCAAATATTCAACACTGATTATTATCAGAATCAAAATCCTTCATCACTTGAATTAAGATTAGAAAAAAAATATTTTAAAGCATAGTCATCACTAAATCAGACTTTAGCACTTTTTTACATTGAGGTCAGTCTGAGGTTAAATACAGATTTTAAATCTTAACAAGATAAGGTTTGATATTCTATGTTTTTGAAATCAAATGTGACCACAAAACCAATCATAAGGTTCAGTTTTTTTTTTCAATACATCATCAATAAATAAGCTTTCTATTGATGTATAGTATGTCACTGTAAATAAACAAAAACACAGTTTGTTGAGTTAACTTTAAATAAGTTTATTCAAGTTAAAATGTTAAGTTGTGCTAAGTGACAACTTAGATATTCAAGTTGACAAAACCTTAAAAAAAATGTAGTGTTACTTGGCTGCCTTAAAAATTTAAGTTGAATCAACTCAAATATCACTTAGTAAAACGTAACATTTCAACTTGACTAAACTTTTTCGAGTTGACTGAACTTAAAATTTTAAGGCAGCCAGGTAACAAATTATTTTAAGTTGACTCAACAAATTGTTTTTTACAGTGTAGGACACTGAAAAAAAAAATGCTAAAATATTGAGAAATTAACCTTTTGAAGTTGTCCGAATGAAGAAACATTGGTGTTCATATTTTAGAGCAGTCAATGCAATTTTCAAAAGAAATCATTTAAATATGTTTGTGTGTGAAAATATTCAGAACCCCCTTTGTAATCGTTAACATTTTCATAACTGTTATTTAATTACACATTTTTCCTCTGTGACTGTAACAGATTACATGTAACTAGTTAAAGCACTTGTGAATAAGACACACATTTCAGTCACTCGTGATATCATTTACATCCCTGTAAAAATATTGGTCTGCCATTTTGGAAAGTTTTTAATAAAAATGACACCCTAACCAAACAGAAGACTGGGTGGGCAGTTGGCAGTGGGCAGTTTTGAAACGTAGCCAAATGGTGAGGTCATAGCTGCCCATTCTGATAACAATCACCATGAGATAATAAGACAACACAGCTGATCAGCAGGAAATAAACATGGAAACACAAACATCTAATCAACCAAGAGCCTCCATCCCGGTTACGAACGCCAGTTGATTATTTAGATTACGTTGGGGGGCCTGAATAAATTCAGAAAGCCACCCACAAAGAGGGCCTCTATCAGACCAGCTCCTCAAACAAGCAGAAGCCATGGAGATATGAGACGCCTCACAACAATGGAAGTGTGGCTGAGAGATATAGGAACTTCAGGAGCGTATTTACTTACAAGGCCCCTGGCCAGCACCAGCGCATAGAAAATACTCACTGACCACACACAGGTTCACCAAATCACTGCTTGTTTAATCGTTGTACATTACAGGACTAATCTTTCTCTTATCTATTTTTAAACATCACTAATGAATTTGACTCAAAGTGTGAATGTGGAATAAACTGCACTCTCTCTTTTAGGGCTGCAGAACTGAAGAGTACAGTGCTCAGAGCAGGGTTTGTTTTGGGTGTGTGTGATGAAGTTTGAGGAAGGGGGGGTCTGGCCCTCGGCCGAGACGGATGACTATTGTGTGTGCAAGAAGGAGTGTGTGCGGAGGGTGCTGGGCAATTTAAGACAGCGTTTAGCATGCAGAGCCAGACAGGGTAAATCAACCTGACTGCACACAATCATGAGCCCCAAAAGAGAGAGAGAGGAGAGAGAGATAAACAACCAAGAAGAGACAGAAAAAGGCACTTTTGTAAAGAATAAAGGAAATCTTGTCAGCAAGAGGCATGAAATCCAAGACTAAAAAATGGCATCTCAGAATTTTGCTGCTTTATTTATACTTGGATCATAGGATGTAGTTTTCCATATAAAATAACACTGGGATTGACATGTTCCTTCTTTTTATAGCCTGTACTCTAAAGTTTCATGAAGAACTTTTAACATCTAAGGAACATTTTTATATTTCAGAAGGTTCTTTATAGTAAAAAAAAAGTAAAAATTGTTAAAATGTTCTTCACACTAAAGAAACTGTTAAATAGGGTACCCAAAACGGTTCTTCTGTGGTATCACTGTGAAACCCCCCTTTGTTTTTTAGAGTGTATGATCTCCAAAATGAGAATTGAAAAAAGAGTCTAGATGGAAAAAACCAGAGTGAGTGAAAGATTAAAATTAGTCTGAATGAGGCCCGCACCCGGCCCCTTTCATTTGTCACTGGACCCAAATCAGGCTTTTGTGTGGGACTCTGTAAAGTAGTGTCAATCATTCTGCTGGTGTTTTATTAGAGAGGAGAATTTTTTATGAATTTACTCTTCACGAATTAAAAGGACCTCCTGCTCTAAGTGTTGAAAATAGGCAATACAGACTGAAGTTAGACATCACAATGCCACTCGTACACTGGAGCGACATCAAAGTGGCCAAGACATCCAATCAGATTTATGTTGAAGGCACTATGTGATGAATATGGTGTAGCCCTTGCACAAAAGTGCTTTTGTGTCACTTAAATCAGAGGCCATTCAAAATCAGCACGGGTCTGTCTGATTGGATGATGGCGAAAGGCCTTACAGCGCATCCAAACTTCACACGCACAATAGAAAATGCTAATTTTCATGCACTCAGAACCTTAGTGCTTGGTTGACTCACATTTGGAGCACTTTGAAGGATGTCATTTGAAGCAAGAATAGGGCTGATTTTCGCCTGGTTTAAATGGGGAAAGTTAGAATCACACAAACCTAAACAGGTCTCCTTATCTTTGCTGATAAGGCCCCTGTATATATGCTAAAACTGAAAGAAAAAAGTGAACAGGAAAACCGACATTGGTAGGAAATTTTTGGATGCCCTCCAGGACAGTTAGTTCATCACCATTAGTCTTCTGCTGACGTCTATTCACAGCCTCCATAGGTTGGGACGGACACATTGGTTACACCACAAAGGTATTCAGGGGTTATAAATTGCTTTACTCTTGAACTTTTTGTTGTTGCTTAAAAATTAACTGTTCACATACTGTATCCCAAGGTTGCGTCCCGTCTACAGCTGCCTGTCACTTTCCTTTGTGGTTATACAGTAAATGACTCCCATTAATTAAACCATGTTGACACCACTCAAAGCCACTCCTTTTATGAAAGATAAAGCAGTTGTAAATAAAAGACTGTTGACTATAGACTATTGGAATACTATTTCTGATTTCTTAATTGTCAAATTTACTAGCAATTTCTAAGTAAAATTTGTTTCTACGTTTTTTTAGTGTGTTTGTAGTGTATATTTCGGTGTAAATTAGTGCTACTATACAGTACATAAGTATCTACATGTGTGCAAAGTGCAATTCTGAGTCTTAAATGTCAAACTTATAGGCTTTATAAAAGTATATTTGCTATTAATCAGTACATTTTAAACACACAAGACATTGAAATGAATAAATAAAGTATTTATTTTACATAAAATAGGGTTTCTCTTCATAAAAAATTGCATATACACAAGTTTGTATAAAAACACACAAGTGCACACTTTGATACAAAAGTTATTCATCCAGTACAAAAACATTCCCGCGAATCTAGCACAAAATATTATAATTTACAGGTTGCCTGTGGGCTTCCTATTGTAACGTTAGTGTATCCCCTAACAGACGCTGTATATGGGACCTGATACTATTCTCATCTTCATTTGTTTAACTACGACTGGTCACCTCATCATTTGTACAATATGGAAGGAACAAACTGGCTCATTCAGTTGCATTTACACATTATTGCATCAACTGGGCAAAATGTTGAATGCGGGGTGACAAGACACAAGTCAGCAGTACAGACATCCTCGCACGCCTCAAGTCCAGTGCAGTTGAAACATTTAGAAACTTGCGAGTGTGGCATCTGTGTGCATTGCTGGAAAATGCCCTCTGTGTGTCCAGTTCTCAGCCAATGAACTCAAGAACTTCACGGGTACCAGCAGGTAGTGTATCACCGACTTGGACCGGTCCTGTGTCGTCTCTTCAGCACCAATCTTTAGTAGTCAGTGAAGCACCTGTAATCAAATAATAAAAGTTATTAGTCATAGGCATACACAAAATCTTCAATTCAGTCATGAGAAAAAGAAAACAATAGGGTTTGAGAGTGTTTGAGAGAAACATAGCTTTTTAAACTTGGGTCCCCAGTTGTGGGCCCTTAGGTTTGTAAAAGTGGAAAGCACTTGAAAACTGCTCTTACCTGATTCATATCTGTCGAACCATGTGGTGAAGTCCAGCAGCTCTTGCTCCTCAGAGCTGAGATGCTCGTAGCTGCCCTCATCAGAAGAATAAGCCGAATGTGGAGACTCCGAGCCCGCCGAGTACGCGTTGGAGACCGACGGAGACGGGACGCCGCACTGCAACACAGCAGACACGGCGTCGTGCTCATCCAGCAGCTGCTGAAGCGCTCGGATGTACTCCACCGCCGAGCGCAGCGTCTCCACTTTGCTCATCTTCTTGTTCGCCGCTCCGTTCGGCACATGCTGGCGAAGCGTCTGAAAGCCCATGTTCACTTGCTTGACGCGGTTTCTTTCGCGTTCGTTACGTCTGGCTACAGCCATGGGCTGCTGCTGCGGAATTGTATAGTTGAGTCCGTTGAAAGTCAGTCTCCTCTTGCACCTGAGCAGCTCTGGGCTGCTTGAGCGCTGTCTCTTCAGCACTTTACACTCCCTGTCCTGCTTCGCATGAGGTACGAGGGTCTCCGAAAAAGGCTGGTAAAACGCATCTTGGGTCATTTGCGTCGTAGCGATGACAGTTGCCTCCATGTCGCGGGAAATAAATAGATAAATAGACGGGGAGTTTACGAGTAATGCGCCGCTCTCGTGCCTTTCGCGTGGCTCGCAAGAAGCGATTCACCTGTTCGGCGAATGATTTGAGGGTAAAGCAACTTGCTCTCCCTTTTCTACACGTGCGCCACACCTCCACCCCCTTTCGGGCCGCACGCTCCCAAAGGAAGACCCCGCCCCCTGCATGAATCCCCTGCTCGGGCTTCGCGCGCCGGGCGCGTGGCTTTGACAAACTCAAAGGAACTATTCTGTGCGCTCACTGCGCCACGCGTACGAGGCGCTGCCTCTCTATGAAATCACGCTCACCCCGTCGCACGCGTATGTTCCGCGTTATGAAACGTAAAACTTGCAGTGTTGACCACTAATGTCAAAGAAACGATGGAGTGACGTCAATTTTAGACGTTCAGGTTACTGTACTTCACCTGTTGTCTATCTTTCAGTCTGCTGGGTGCTTTGGACAACCTGCTATAAAGATATGGGTTAGCATAATCACAAAATAAGACTGACGTGTCAAAGTGCCAAAAACAAGCATGTTACAAACCTGTTTGAATGAAGTACATACATTTCTGCGGACTATTACCATATGATACTGCCACAGTTTTGTTAGGGGTATTAAGCAAACAAGTAAATAAGAGACTTGAATACCTATGTGGATAAAAAAATAAGTCTTTACAGACTTTTTTTGATCATTGAGATTGTGTTCATCAGGTTTTTCATATATTGTAAGGGCCAAATGTCTCCACAATAATAGTAAAACCTGTGTTGATTATCTGGTCCTAATGAGGAAAAATAATGAATACCAATCTAATGTTTTCCTAATAAAAATGTATTAACAATGCATAACGGTTTGTGTGAGCATGCAGTTCTGTTTCGGGATATAAATCATTAGCGCAATATAAACAACAGAAGTCAGTGTGTGTGTGTGTGTGTGTGTGTGTGTGTGCCTAACCTTAGACTGCTCCAAGTAAACTGTCACTAAAATTACTAGATATTGTAAAACACCATCAACAAAATCAACAGATAATGACAGCTTGCTATGTACTTTATAATGAAATAAAAATATGATTTCTGATTTTTTTTTTTAATTAACTACGTCAACTACCAGTTTCTGCTTAATATCTGCTAATACTTTATTTTAATGGTCCCCTAATGGACATTCTACTGACTAAAATACAATAGGTCATTTTGCACATATATGTCAACCTAGCCCTAACCTAACAAAACAGTCTACTAATACTGAGTTAGCTGATGCTGCAGTTACTTAAATAGTCAACAGAATGTCTAAAGGGGACCATTAAAATAAAGAGTAACCAAATGTGTCTGTGAAATCCAGATTGAAGTCTTAAATCTAATTATAAGTTAACAAGCACCAAAGTTTGATTTCAACCATCAATTTCACTATGATTTAAACATTCGACACAGCCTTCAATATTAAAAATCAAGGTTAGATTTTCACAGAATGTTCTTTACCTTATGAATGATGACTTTAAATAGAAAACAGTTGGGTTTTCACAGCGACAATATAATTTAGATTTTAAACCTTATATTTGTATAAATATTTATGTTAGGTAAACGTGTAGGCCTACTTTTTATTATTATTATTATTATTATTTATTTAGCTAATTTTAAGCATGTATAGGCTGACAGAAAGAGACTTCCTCCGGTAAATCCCATAATACCTTTGTATCTGGATAACTTTATTGAAGAATTCATTACATGTTCAAGCCAGGAGTCCACAGCAGCAATACTTTACCATCCACAAATAATTCTCAAACAAAATGTGAAACGTAAATGTATAAAGATCACCCCCTAGCGGCGACAATATGTTTCTACACGACAACATATCCGCTGAACATTTTTTTTTTTTTTCAAACTAAATCAAAAAATACACTAGTATAGTATAGGATATGTTTAATGTTCTAGGTATTAAAATTTATGTACTAACGTGTTGAAAACATTACAATTTTCTGTGCAACATTAATATTTTCTGTGCAAGTTGGAGTTTTAATTCATTACGTAAACATGTTCAAGTTGTGTTTTACAATGTTTAAGGAATGACACATGTGTAGTCTGATGTGGGCTTTAACAGCCTTTTCCATCAAGTCAATTGTTCCATGTATCCTGTCCTTAGGTCGAAGCATCAGGAGCTGAAAACAGAAATATTTAAGAATTATAAATGGCAGAAGACTAAGCACAAGTTGTATTTCTCTGTAAATTAAATGCATTTACTTCTAGGGAACAGCAACTCAGTCCTTCGTTGATGTCCATTGGGGCAAGTTAGTTTCTCCTCTTGACCTCTATAAGACAGAACACAGTGGTCAGTCACCTGATTTAATTTCAATACATTAAAAACTAAGATGAGTCAAACATACTTTAATAAAGGAATATGTACTGACTACACAACTAACAAGAATGCTCTGCTGAGAACACATAAAAAAAAGCAAATCACATGACAACTTACATATTAAATTTGTTTGCCCCTGTATCTTCTAACCATTCTTGCCAGTCATTCCACTGAAAGTATGCTTCACAGTCATTGGATTTACAGGGACTGTGGACAGTCAGACACAGCCCTTGCCACTGCTCTGTCAGTGTGTTCAGCCGTATCATAATCTCCCTTATGACCCCCCATGCTTTCTGGATGTCTTCTGGGGTTTCAACTACAGGAAGGAAAATTAAGTACAAGGTTGTATGGATTTAATAAATATGGCAAGAAGACAAAAAAAAACAATCTACAGATTTAATAATTTTATTATAGAAAACATACAAACACATATATACAGATACACTACTGTTCAAGAGTTTTAAAAAGTAAATTAATACTTCTATTCCTCAAGGATGCCAAAGTGACACACTTTTACAGATTTGTATTCCAAATACATGCTGTTCTTTTGAACTTTATATATGCATAAAAAAATTATCACAGTTCACCACAAATATATTGAGCTGAACAACTGTTTTCTACATCATGAGCATGAAATTAGGATGATGTGACAAGACTGGAGTAATGGATGCTGAAAATTTAGTTTTGTCATTAAAGGAATAAATGGCATTTTAAAATATAATAAATTACAAAACAGTTACTTTTAATTGTAATTTATTGTTATTTAATTTTTTATTTTTAATTATATTAATCCAGTCTTTATATATCCAGCCATTTTTAAACATAGACATGAAAGTGTACTATCCAAACTTAAATTATTATAATTCCTGAATGCTTTTGAATATAGATCTAAGGTTGGACTCTTTTTAAATAAGAAAAGTGGAAACATTTCAAAATATGAAAGTATCAAAAAGTTGTCTATTAATCATGTCTAATAATGTCTACATTTCTCTGTTAATATTAGTTCTGTCATAAAATAAACACTATATGGAATTTTGATTAATATGACGGAGACCGGCAAAAGATTTTAAAGTACCATTTCCATTTTAATGTCGAAAATGGTTTTCACAGGATGAATTTTGAGGTTTTAAGCTTTCAAATAGTATATTTATGATGACTACTAAAAGAAAAAAGACAATGAAAAAAAGTGCCAAGCATCCCACAGATACCAACCCCAAGCATTTGAGAAGATAAAAATATAAATCAAAGTGATATAAAATGCAGTAAAAAACTCAACTTACGTTCACTCTCTTTGCAGCGGATCTCAATGAACGAGTCCTCATCACAGCGTTCTCTGAGCAGAAACCGTTTGTCACCACAACAGAGCATACACTGGTCCTTTCCGATCCAGTATGGAGAGTATAAGGAGCATGTCCTGATGACAAGCCTGTAAAGCAAGCATCAGTTTTACATGTCATTACTAGTAATCCAAGGTTACCCCTTACAATCAAATCAATTTAAATGAGCTTTTTGAGCAAATCATCAGGGTATCTGGGTTGAAACCACTTGACAGCAAAACATGATTTTCTTTAATGACGTGCATTTCTTAATTTTCTCTGAAAGAGGCAAGCATAAGCATTTACCTGTGGAAGAAACCATATGGTATCTCAGGTAGGAAGTAAACATGGATATTTAGGTCCTCTGTATTGTCTGATACCCACTTTATTTCTACCAGTTTGTTGTCTGTCAGATAACTTGGGAACAGACAAGCATCTGGCTCATACACAATTGGATTTGAGGGCACCCAGTTTTTCTTCGGACAGAATTCGTTGGCTTTTGGATTGAGTGGACTGTTATGTTTGGTTGACAAACATACATCAAAGTGCTTTAGTAGTGAAAGGAGACTTCCTTCCTTCTTTTTGGACCCAACCATCTCCTCAATTAGCTCTTCATCAGTAATGTCATTCTCCTTGAGCTCAGTCCGCACCAGGATCCGGATAGCCACATTGTTTAAAGATGCTCTGTCTTTATAGTCACTGATCCATTTTTTCTTCTGTATTACAAGTGCATTTTCTGACTTCAGCTGTGCATTGGAAATCTTGTTCAGTTCCTGGACTAGGTCATGTCTCACAATAGTCTGTGACAGAATCAAAAGAAAATAATGGATGAATGATTTCTACACTGATTAGTTTAAGACAATTCAAGGACATTTAATTATTATAGTTTGAATGTTTGATGCATGAACCTTGAACAATGAGATGAGAATTGATGGCTTTACAAACAGGGAATCGGCCAGCTCTGGGATTTCCTTGTACCACATAATGACACCAATTCGGTGAAGATACTGAAGAATTAACTGAAGACTGTTATCGTCCAGTGTAACATGTCTGCTCTTCAGTTCATACAAGAGGGCTCTTTGATTCATAATCCCTATAAATAGGTGCAAATTTCAGAATCTCAAAGACACCAAACATTGTAATCTTAATAAATAAATAAATAAATACTGACCATGCTTAGCAATGTCATCGTTTTTCAGAAGTTCTTGGATATCGTTCTCCACCTCATAGTAGATTCTAGGTAATGTCTGTTCTATGCTAGGGAATGTAGCTTTGTTGAGAACCTCATTTTTGATGCGAGTAAGTAGCTTGTCAATCTCCCCCTGTTTAGTGCAATCTATAGGTACAAAGTCAACGACCTGAAAACAAAATAAGAGGAAAGAAGATTCTGGCAGCACTTTTCATTGGATGCATATTTTAGAAGCCAGTAATTGGAAAACCAAATTACCTTTAGTTTGTACTCAGTCAGTCTTTCAATCTGATTTATCTG
Organism: Cirrhinus molitorella; assembly: GCA_033026305.1. NCBI lineage: Eukaryota > Metazoa > Chordata > Actinopteri > Cypriniformes > Cyprinidae > Cirrhinus > Cirrhinus molitorella. The sequence continues at coordinate 33,604,745 of CM065118.1, read as the reverse complement.
GTCGCAGTACGAAGATGAGTCCTCCATTTCCTGGAAGTTCTTCTTCTGCTGCTCCAAATTAGTTGTATGGGTTTCAAGCATTTCCTTCACCTGCTCTTCGATGTGTATTTTCTTTTCTTTCACCTCATTCTCATTTGTGCACTGGTCAACATGAGTGCCCACAAGCAGAACTACTGAGTCTGGTATCTTAAGCTGAAGATTTTTGATCCAGAAGCCCACATTCTCTTTGAAACTCTGGGCATCCATGTTGTAACTGAGAAAGAAAAAAAGTTCAATGCATTGCTATTTGGTTGCTAGGGTGTTATGCTAGCAAACATAGCAAAAACAAACAAACAAAAAAAGGATTTACCTGGAGAGGTTGATGGCAAGTATGACAAAGGCTTGAGCTGTTATAAATACATGATGAGTGATGTAGTATTCCTCTTGTCCAGCAAAGTCCCAAAAGAAAAAACGGATACCCTCACTATCAACTTTGCTGATTTCGATCCCTACAGTACGATCAGCCTCGTCCACTGGCACAGGGCGACCCTGCTTCAGACTGCGGCACAGAGTGGATTTTCCTGCCATGGAGCTCCCAAGAAACATAGTCTTCACAGTGTACACATTTGGGGCATTCGCCTCAAGCATTGCAAAGTAACTCTGGATATCTTTCAATCCCCCAGCACAGACCTCCTGAGGGGGCTTTCTAAGAGGGTTGCCATTAGCTTTGAACAGAGTTAAGCTACTGTTTTGAAAGAGTAGGTCTGGTAGCTCAGCCAACTGGTTCCTCTCGACATAAAGTTCTTTCAGGTGTGAAAGACCCACAAGAGGATCCAAATTCTTCAGGCAGTTGTTGGACAGGTTTAGGTAGTTGAGATATTGGCACCTGTTCATGTCCTGGGGTAGCTTTTCAAGCCGATTGGTGCTCAACTTTAGGAATCGAAGTTTCTCCAAGGACGGAAAAACATTTTCTGGAATGGTTTTGATATTGTTCTGATTAATATAAAGTCTCTCCAATTGGCGTAACCCTCTAATGTCCACGGGAAAATCAGTGAACTCATTTCTGCTCAGGTTGAGTTCTGTCAAGTTATTCAGTTGAGCGATACCACTGATTTGTTTGAGTCTGTTCCGCTGTAGATCTACCTTTACTGCATCTCCACCCCTCTGGAGAAGCTCATTTGGAAGGCTTTTGAGTTTCTTTCCAGCAAAGTCTTCTTCTTTTTTGGCGTTTCCTATGGTAATAATAGGCTACTGTTAATGTAATAATAATAAAATCATTCTTATTTAAGCATTATAAGGTAACCTACATACTCATCATACATCTTATTCTTAACCTTTTCATAGATGACTCAGAGAAGTAATGCCTATACATTTCAACATTAATTATAAATTAACGTTTTCTTTCATTCAAAGAGTTTCGTTCTTTGAATGATACAGCAAAACCCTGGGAGTCACATTCGCTATGGACAAACTAATTATATCTAATTTGAATATAACAATAGTGTTCACATTTATTACAATTACAGTCACACAAATTTGTAGCATCTCCTAAAGTGCAAGATAAAAAAAAGTGTGAACATACCATTTAAAAGAGGCATGTTGATGAGCTAAAGAAACTCTTTCGCTCGTCTGTGTGTCTGGTAGGTGATCTACTTCCTTATGTTTCATAGAGCAAAGCAGGGACGGGCTTTAAACAGAGCAATAGGCTACATCTGATTTTTACTTTCATTTTCTGGAAAACGTAGCAGTATCTAGTTCAGTTTCTATCACGTGATTTACACAGTCATCTAAAAACGAGGCGGCACTGCCATCTTCTGTCTAAAATGTGAAACAGTGTGCATACGAATGACGCCGGTATAGCAGTGAAATGACGGTATAGCAATAAAACTCGTACCTAAAAAGTATAGTTCAGGGGCACAAAAAAACTTATGTTGAAAAATAATGACAATACAGTTAATCTGTCACAAGAATAGACCCATGTCTATGGAAAAAAAATACTTGCTGCATTACATGATTGCATGGTGGTAAAGTGGTGATTCTTCACGTTGACATAGAATAACTTTCTTGTCAAGAACCTTTAACATCTGAAGAACCTTTCTGTTTCACAAACAAAGTTCTTTGCGTCAAAAGAAGGTTCTTCAGATTATAAAAAAGGTGAGAAAGAGAGATTTGACTGAATGGTTCTTTGTGGAACTAAAAATGGCTCTTCTATGGCATCGCTTGAAGAGCCTTTTAAAGCATCTTTATTTTTAAGAGTGTAAACAAAACTTTCTGGCACAGAGCGGCCCACCACACCCGGTGTGCAACACACCACACCATAAACCCACCAGCTCATTATGCACAGCAATTTTCAATTTTTAACACCACATAATAATATAAACAAATAACACAATACAGAAATAAAATGCTAATCTTTTTTTTAATAACCTTTTTTTTATTCTTATTAACATTAATGAATGATTGGCATACTTCTTTAGAATTTGTCTTTCCTGGTGTATGACAAACAGTAAACAATTTAGAAAAATTACACATCTAAGAATACACATCTCTTTTAGAGGGGCAGTTTAATATCACTAAAGTTAAATACCTACCATAGTATCAGTCCATATGACACAATGCTCTGCTCTAGAACCCTTGGAATGTACAGATTTATTTTTATGGTGCTTTTCTGTTGGTCTTTCAGAAATCATTATTATTTGCTGCTCAAGAAACATTTCTGATTGTGTTAAAAGCAGTTGTGCTGGTTCATATTTTTATGGAAAAAGTGATACAATTCAATTCAATAAAAAAAAAAAATATATATATATATATATATATATATATATATACAGTACTGTGCAAAAGTTATAGGCCACTAGTATTTTCACCAACAACAACAAAAATTAAGTCAGCTATTTCAATTTTTTGCTGTAGTGTGTCAGTATGAAATATCAGTTTATATATAAAGCACTACTTTTATTAAACAAGGTTACATAAATCGATTTAAGTGACAGTAAAGATATTTATACTTATTACAATTTTTTTATATTTCAAATAAATGCTGTTCTTTAACTTATAAAGTTATATTCAGACAATATTCAGGCTCTGCATAATATCATTGCGCCTGCTGCACCCATGGTACGGCAGCAAAGTTCCTTGATTATTACGCCGGAATGAGAGTATAGTTCCTATACATATCAGCTTGGAAAATCACAACATTTAATTTTCTGTCGGTCTTTGTACACGATGTAACTTACAAAAGAGTCAAGTTTTAAATAGGAAAAATATCGAAAATCTTCTGTCATTTTTGAACGAGATGCTAATGGTCTAGTCTGATTCAGTGATTTAGGCTAAGCTATGCTAAAAGTGCTAACGGCAGATCCGGAGATCAGCTGACTGGATTCAAAAACAGTAAAGCTCATCTGTTTAACTCTAGGGGAGTTAAACATTAAACAAAAACAGTTTTCAATATTGATAAAAATAAGAACCATTAGTCATAATTGATCATAAATAATAAAGGATAATAATTAATCAGCAAAATCTTAGAATAATTTCTGAAGAGCCATGTGACACTGAAAACACTGAAAATGGTGTTGAAATCACCATTAGGCTAATTAATCACAGAAATAAAGTACATTTTAAAATACAATATTATTATTTTTAATGTATGGTCATGTAAATTCAGCCTTTTAAAAAATAAATAAAAAGTCTTAATTATTTCAAACATTTGACTAGTTTGTATATAAAATAATTAATGTTAAATAGCAAATTATATTTTAATTAGGGCTGGTAATTTAACGCGTTAATTAGATTAATTAATTACGGTAAAAAATAACGCGTTAAAATTATTAACGCATTTAACGCACTGGCCCCGCCCCAAACCTATGTGGGTCATCTGACATTTCATACAGTTGATTGATGACAAATATGAGGCAGTGCAACAACTCACTGCTTGATGGAGCTTAGATAACGTAGTTAGAATGTCCTTAAAATTTAAGCAAAAAAGTTTTTGTCTCATACTTACATCATATAGTTAAGCAATATCACACAAGCAATAGGCTAAGTGCAATCGACTACAACACGAGTGCAAATGTGAGCAGAACTGTTCGTCTCCAAGCAACACACAGACAGTGTATGAAATCAAAGTACCACGAAAGCTATTTCAAAAGCATTAAGAGGCTTTCATTTTAAATTTTGAGCGCCGGTGTGTGGCTTATGCGCCAGTTCGCTCCGATGCGCGTGCGTTTTGGTCGACGCAGCAACCAACTGTCCTCGTGCCGCGCAAGAATGAATGAATGAGTATCATAGCGCAGCGCGAGGACGGTTGGCTGCTGCGTTGACCAAAGCGCACGCGCATCGGAGCGAACCACTGATGCGCAAGTCGCGCTTAGAGTTCAAGGTTTGCTTTGTATCTGAAGGGCTACACTGAACCCAGCGGCCAGCGTTTGGTGTTAATGCCGCTCTCTATAGCTATTGCAGTACTTCGATGTTACACTCCGATCGATCTAATGCTGATGATGAATCAGCCATTTGAATGAATCAAATGAATTTACCACCACCAACTGGCAGTTTTATTTTATCATTTCATTAAGAAATAATTTCATATTTCCAAAGTAATATTAATAAAATTAATGAAATACATTAATAATAGTTCACCCACCTAAAAATGACAACTGTCATCATTTACTCACCCTCATGGTACGGTACAAAAGAGCATACATTTTATAAACTAAATATTTACTTTTTGTAATGTCTGTTTGACGCTTTACACAACAATGACTTTAAATTATCTTTTGGGAGTAATTTTTCAGCCAAATTTGATGTGCGATTAATTTGCGATTAATTAGATTAATTAATCGCCACATCATGTAATTAATTAGATTAAAAATGTTAATCGCTTAACAGCCCTAATTTTAATATATGTCACTTTCACAGCAACTGAAAGTGAAAATCTTCAGATTTACAATGTTCTAGAGTAGTTTGAGAATAATATTTTAGGCTTGTGTGTTTTTATGTTTTAAACATTTTCCTGGGCACATGAAATTACAAAAGAAAGCCTGGATAGAGATTTACAAACATTCACTTTTATCTTATGTTGTGATGAATAACGTAAATGGCATTAAGAAAATCGGAAAGGCCCTGAAAATGTATGTCTGTCGTTTAACGTTTGTTTTATATCGTAAACAGTTAGCAAATACTACTTTTTTTTTTTTTTTTTTTTTTTTTTGCCAAGGTATCAAAAGCACATGTATATATTTAGCAAATACTACTGAATTGTCTCGCCATTCAGCTGCTTACATCTTACCTTAGCTCCAGGGTTGCCAGGTTTTCACAACAAAACCCACCCAATTGTTGCCTAAAAGTAGCCCAATCACATTTTGAGGGGGTCCCCCATTAAAAATCGTGTTCCAGGGGCTAAATATTACAGGGCGCTTCAACCCTGGCAACAGTGGTAAAGTAGCCCAATTCCGCTGGAAAACCACGGACTTGGCAACACTGCTCAGCTGAACGGTAAATCCCGCCTTCTACACTTGGCTATTTGAAACATTTTGACATTGACGAGCGGTTTTGAGCCGCTGAGTGGGTTGCGCGGACCATTCGTCTGGGTCGATGGACAAATAGGCTATGTACATTTACTATAATTCATTCTTTATATGTATTTACGCAATGGCCCAGCCCACATTAAATAAAATGGTCTGGCATTTGCCAGAATTGCCAGATGGTCAATCTGCCCATGCTTGTGAGACTCACTGGAGTTTATGCTACACTTACGTCCTACTTCATTCGCAGGAACGCCACTCACTCATGAACGCGAGTATGACATTTATTTCTAAATATGGATATTTTTCTTACACAAACAGTGCATCAATTCACTTCAGAAGGCCTTTATTAGCCCCCTGGAGCCATGTGGAGTTCTTTTTTTGATGGATGGATGCACTTTTTTGGACTTCAAAATCTCAACACCCATTCACTGCCAAGTTAGGAAAAGCCTGGGCATTTTTTAATAACTCTGATTGTCTAATAACTTTGATTGTCTGAAAGAATAAAGTCCTATACACCTAGGATAGTTTGAGGATGAGTAAATCATGGGCTAATTTTCATTTTTAGGGTGAACTATCCCTTTAAGAGATTTTGTGACACTTAAAAATTTAAGGTAGTCACATTAGATATATATAGATATAACACTATTATCACACCCAACAAGGCATGACACAACAGTTATCCATTTACAAAATGCTTTTGATTGATCACACCTATTAGCCTTATGAAATCCTATTATACAAAAATAAGTAGCTAAAATTTACAGACTTTCCAAACAGTCCAAAATATTAATGATTCATTCTGCACTAGATTTTTGTCAAGTCAAATGTCACTTCTTATAAAACAGGGGTTCTCAACTCTGGCCCTCGAGTTCCAATTTCCTCCAAAATTAGCTCCAAAAACAAAACACACCTGAACTGGATATTCAAGATTAGTTTCAGACCAGTGAGCCTGATGAAGGTTTGAGCTAAACTCCGCAGGAAAGTGGACCTTAAGAGGCTGAGATAACAAACCCTGCTTTAAAACCACCTGTACACTGTACTCAACTCAAATATCTACGTTTTCATGTAGTACAACTTAACATTTCATGTTGACTAAACTTCAAATTTTAAGGCAGTACAAACACTTTTTTTAAGTTGAAACAACTTTTTTTAAGTTGTTTTTTATTACAGTTTTAGGTGAAGTATGGATTATTGTAGTACTTTATACCTTTCCATCTTGCTACATCAAAGACACAGAGAAATTATACCATTTGAATAAACTGATGAATCTGATCCATTCTTCAAACTGCTTGTCCTCTGTAGGGCTGTGTGGCTGCTGGAGCCTAATCCAGGATCTCTGAAAACTTTAATGTTATATAAAATATAAATAGCTAAATGAATAGAATATATGGATATTAATATTTTTGTGTTTCGACTCTCCAAATGTTACAGTGGCAAATCAATAAGCCTAAAAAGTTGTCATCATTTCTTTTTATTTTGGTTTGTTTTTAGTTAATGAAATATATGTAAAGTGTTAAAATACATTTAAAAATTGTAATGTTTCATAATTACAAAGACAGCACTGTATTTACATAGACTTATTCTTGTGTTCACAAATGCATTTCACAGAATATCTACTATAATACAAAAGAAAATATAATTAACATATTCAGGCAAAATAAAGTAGACATAATATAAAGTGAACAGTGAATAGTTCCTTAAGGTTGCACTCCAGACTTTATCGCCATGATGTCTCTCTTGATGACAGGACTGCAAGACACACACAAAATGGAATGAGGTTCTGGGCGTCATGGAGGATGATTGAAAAAATATGGTGTTCAACACATTGGTGGAGGTAAGGTTTCATAAAACAGATATAGGGAAGACTGGCAAATGGAAGAAATGTGAACAAAGAAAAAGAAAAAAAGCTCTAGCTTAAAAAACAGCAGCATAAAAGCTCAACATCAAAATGCTCCATTTACAGTCAGACAGCCTGACCTTGAGTCTGTTCCAACATTTCTATACACCCACGTGGATCAATCTGAACAGCATCCACTGGAGGCAATTCCATAGAAAGACGTTAAAATTAATAGCTACTTGATTTCTTTCTACTTAAAACACTTGTGCCAAGCAGGAACCATGGAGCAAAGCACACTGGTAGCTTATGATTCACATGTGCCTGTGTGAAAGAACCCCAAGGCAGTGCAGGTTTCGGCAAAAGGTGAAGGTGAACATTTTTTTTGCGGAAGCTTGACAGTCACTATTAGCATGCAGCAAGACAGAATCTTGCTTATATCTTATTATAGGAAACCACAGAAAACAAAGTGAGTACAGTGTTTTTGTTTTCTGGCTTAAAAAATAACAAACTAATAAATATAAATGTCAGCAATCTGTCTTGTTGGCAGTACAGCTGAATTGTCTGAGCAAAGAAATGCCCTTTACAGTGCATTTGACAAGACAAAGAGCCATCAGAGAAGACAGGAAGTGTGCAGTAAAATATTGCGCATTCTGGGAAGCAGGAAGAGGTAGAGGTGGACAAGCAGAAGATTTAGGCCAGCAGAGGGCAGCGGTGTGCAAGCTGTGTGTCACACATACACACCCTCTGGATGAAGGCTGGAGACAAGTGGGTTCTGGAGGCTGCGTGGGTTCCCCAAAATTTGCTTGGCAGTGGTACGGGGGTTAAACTCTAAGATGGAGGAATTTGAATCTGTCATGAACACAAAAAAACTACTGTTAAGCTTTGCAAGCATCAGTTATTTAATTAGGTACAGACAGTGTTCCTCTGAAACTATTAGATACTATCTTTTCCATTTGGAAAACATTCATGAATACATGTTATCCCAAGTTTGTTGATAATTCACCCAAAAATGAAAATTACCCCATGATTTACTCAAGCCATCCTAGGTGTGTATGAGTTTCTTCATATATCTTCTAATACAATCAAAGTTATTTAAGAAATGTGCTGGCTCTTTCAAGCTTTATAATGGTGGATTTTGAAGTCCAATAAAGTGCATCCATCCATCATAAAAAGTGCCCCACACTGCTCTAGGGGGTAAATAAAGGCCTTCTAAAGCAAATCGATGCGTTTAAGATGCATGTAAGAAAAATATCCATATTTAAAACTTTATAAACCATAATCTCTAGCTTCCACTAACTGCAGTACCCACGTTCACAAGAGAGTGGCATTTCAGCAGATGACGTAGGATGTAAACGTATCGTAAGCTCCAGTGAGACTCCAGTGACAAATGCGAAAGCAAAGACGAGAGCTAAACAAAACACCGGTCACAGAGCTTATGGTACATCCACATCCTCCATCATCCACTGGAGTGGCACTTTCTCATAAATGCTGGGGCTGGGAATAGATTCTGAGGCGTTGGGAATTGAGAGTCGATTCCAAAGGTTGGAATCGACTCCTCATTCAGAGCCGTTTTCAGTTCAACAAAACTTATCTATGGGTGCCTCTCAAACGGAAGGCTGCATCCTACGAAGGCTACATATCTCAGCTGTTATGTCATCAAAGGTCGAACACTGATTCACAAAAATAAACTGAACGAAAACTAGTCTGTACTCAGCTCATCTGAGTTTGAGGAAGCAGCCATCCATTTGAGAAGTACCTTTTACTTCACCTCTTGGTCGCTAATAGTGATTCATTTCCATGAAAAGGTTCTTTAGGAAAGATCGTTTTAATGAACCAGTTTTTTAAAAAAAACATTCAGGTGTTATTTTATGGTGGAACTGGCTTATGTTGTCCACAATTTTAAGCACTGCACAACAGAACAGATCATGACGTGAGCTATTTTTTAACCTTTCTATCAGCCAATGATCATTCTGAAAGAAAACGCAGAGAGCACAGATCCGTGGCCGAAAGCGCATCTGATTGACAGATAAAATATGAGCTCTTATCAGTCTTCTTGTTAATTTTCTGGTTATTTTGTTTCAGTGTACAGTTTGGTAATTTTATGCACAGCATACAGATAATAATTCAGCTGTGCACATGTATTTACACATTTCATGTCTTGTTCCATTTGTGCAATAAAGGTATGTCCACTGCTGAGCTGTGGGCTATGACTAATTTCATGGGCAATGCATACAAAATTACAATTTACTTTCTTGGAATCGAATCCCATCAATTCTAGGACCAGGAATCGGACTTGATTCAGAAATGTACAGCCCATGTACGACAGCGGAAGCTAGGGATTACAGTTTTAAATATGGATATTTTTCTTAAACAAATGTGTTGATTTGCTTCAGGAGGCCTTTTTTAACCCCCTGGAGCTATGTAGAGCACTTTTTATGATGGATGCACTTTATTGGACTTCTATTGGACTATTGAATCTCACCAGCCTTTCACTGCCATTATAAAGCTTACGAGAGCCAGGACATTTTTTTTATATAACTCCAATTGTATTCGTCTGGAAAAGGGGTGGGGGAAAAAAAATGTGAATCGCAATTTAGTCTTCTAGCATCGCATCGATTCACAAATTTCTAAAATCAATTTTCTAGTTAATATAATAATAATAATGACACGATGTCGGAACTAAAAAGGCGCAACTCATCTAATATTTATTAAGCCTTGTCCACACTAATACGTTTTCATTTAACACATCTTTTTCTCTCCATTTTGGCCTTCCCTCCACAATAAGATAGTATTATCGTCAAGGAAAACTGAGCTTTTTGATAACGATCTCCAAAGTGGATACATTTGAAGACGCTGTTTTCGCATTGTACTGTGTATTGTGAAAACTGAGGTTTTGAAAACGATGATGCATGCTTAGTACCAGTAGAACCATCTATATTTATAGCCGTATTGTGCATGTTATGTGCTATTTACGTTCACAATGTTGCTACAGATGTATTACTTTGTACATTCATATCACAGTTCTGCAAAGATGACCAAAAATATACTTGTGATTGCTGTTTGCGACAAAACATGAGGGCAGTTGTTGCGTTTTAGATTAGACATACAATCGTGAGTGAGTGCGACCTGGATTTCTTAGTGAATGGTGAAATATTTTCATAAATAAAATGATCCTGAAGAATTGCATGAAAACGTATAGGGTCTGTTTCGTCTGTATTGTCTCAGTGAGCTTTTTTAAGGCTGTAGGCATATGCAATAAAGCAAATTCAATGTTTTCTGACCTCTTCAGTGTGGATAAACTTTTGGAAAATGCTAGTGTGGATGAAGAGCGTTGTAAAACAAAAACATGGGAGTCTAATATAGACATAGCCTTAGGAAGTTAATAGTTAACAACAGCGGAAGCTAGGGATTACAGTTTTTAAAGTTTTAAATATGGATATTTTAATTTAGGAAGCCTAGGAAGTTAATAGTTAATCGGAAACACTGATTTCTTGAGTCAGGACCACCGATTCTATAGACAGGCGTTTTGTATCAAAATACTGGTGCGTTTGACGTCCAGTGTGCACAATAAATTTAATGAAAAATCGTGTTTAAAAAAAAACAAAAAAACATTTGTCTATTTTTTATCGAACCGTGACCCCAATAATCAATATGAATCGAATCGTGAGGTACCAAAAGACTCCCACAACTAGTCTGAAAGAAGAAAGTCATATACACCTAGTGTAGCCTGAGGGTGAGTAAATCATGAGGTAATTTTCATTTATGGGTGAACTATTCCTTTAACTAGTTGCTTGTGAAAACATTTAGTAATTTTACACACCTTCATCACTCTGTCCATCAGGCTTGAGGAGAGCAAAATCAAACTCATCGGTTTGCTGACTGGATTGTGCTGGAGTGACTCCTGTTTGCTGAATGAATTGTTGCAGGTTACACTGGCGTAGCTCCTTATTCAGATCATCCAGTTCCTTGGTTTTAAACTGCAAGGGAACATAAGAGTGATTTATTGTTGTGTTGAAGGAAAAAGCTGAAGCAGTGACTTTTTAAACAGCAATGTTCCTTTATCACACAGTTCTCTTTTCTTGTAATGAAACGCCCACACAGACTTAACCTCTACAATGAGGTCTAATGTCCAAGCGATGTGTCTCAAATGTCATTTTTCATGTGTTCCTACCGTGAAGAGAGATAATACCAGCACTATGGTTCCTGCTTAATCATCACAGACATGTTTCTTAATATAAAAATGTTGCCTTTGCAGATGAGTCTTGTTTTGTTTTGAAGGTGTGACTAGTGTTGTTGGTAATGATAACAACCTGTAGGACTAATGAATACAGCACTGCCCTTGCAGATGGGAGTGAGACAACAACGAAGCAATAGTGAGGTAGTGTGTATCCTGCCCTGAGGTTCAGTTAGTCATAGTGAGCACACAACATGCTTTGTGTGTCGGTGTGAGTCAACAACTAGTACAAAGATGTTTTATTTAATTAATACAGTACAGTCAGCAAGCCATTACAGCGAACTAAACCCTGACAGGGTGATTAGGACTCTGAAATATGTGTATGTAAAATGTTGAGCTGAAATCACGTTACAATTTTAATTGTATATAATCAAAGCTACTGCTAATTAAAATGTCTATTACAATGTAGCAACAAGATAAACTTAACTTAGCAACTTTAGTAACACTCATGTCCTAATGTCATTTTCACCACAAATGATAACTGAGATGCACAATGGCAAAAACTGTGACTGTATTGGACAGTATGAAATTGAGTACAGTGTGATACGAGAGACACAAAAGTAGCAGCAGTTTGAGTAAATAGGCGAGCTGGAAAAAAAGTTACAATGACGATGTCAGGAAAATTAACTGATAAAGCCATGTAATAGCAAACTAGAATAGAAATTACTTGTTCTGTCAACCTTATTTTTCATATAAAAATAGTGGGGGTTTATTTGTAACTTGTGAGTGACTTCCAGTGTCAGGTCTTTCAATTGTGCACAATAGACAATGAAGGTAACATTCTGTGGATCGTTGTTTACTATTAATGTGTCACTGAGCAGAACATTGTTAACATTATTTAATGTATTAACTAACATGAATGAATGATGAACAATACATTTATTACACTATTTATTAATCTTTATTAATGTTAGTTAATGTTTAATAAAAAAATTGTTCATTTATATATATATTTTTTTTTTATCAAAATCATGAACACACTGGCTTGTAGTGCAAATAGGTAGTTTTACTATTTACTACACTTTGTTATTCTTTTAGTTATTTATAGCAGCTAATGAATCAGAAGTCTTGCACATTCTCAGAAAACAGCCTTACTTCCTCATTTCATAGTAAAGTGTGTATATATAGTATGATGTGTAGTATGAATGAAATCTAGTACTACATCTACCATGTTTACTTTGTTATGTGACCTACGCCGTCAGTTTCATTCCTCTCCACATCCAGGTCATTTTTGCCTACTGTTTTTTGGCTGTGATTAATACGGACACACTACTCTTTTGGCTTGCTGTTTTACTTACTATAGTAGGGAAGTAGGCATATTCAGATGCAACTTATTTGCCATTATCTGGAGACTTAGGTATTTGCCCACGCACACTGACTGCAGTATTGCCTCAGAATGTAAGATACTGTACATTGGTTGGGATTATGTACAGTGAGGGAAAAAATGATTTGATCCCCTGCTGATTTTGTACTTTTAGCCACTGACAAAGAAAGGATCAGTCTATAATTTTAATGGTAGGTTTATCTGAACGGTGAGAGAGAATAACAAAAATAAATAAATAAATAAAAATCCAGAAAAACACATTTCAAGAAAGTGAAAACCCCCTCACAAAACTTGACTTCGTACTTGGTGGCAAAACCCTTGTTGGCAATCACAGAGGTCAGACATTTCTTGTAGCTGGCCACCATGTTTGCACACATCTCAGGAGGTATTTTGTTCCACTCCTCTTTACAGATCCTCTCCAAGTCATTAAGGTTTCGATGTTTGGCAACTCAAACCTTCAGCTCCCTCCAAAGATTTTCTATGGGATTAAGGTCTGGAGACTGGCTAGGCCACTCCAGGACCTTAATGTGCTTTTTCTTGAGCCACTTCTTTGTTGCCTTGGCCGTGTGTTTTGGGTCATTGTCATGCTGGAATACCCATCCACGACCCATTTTCAAAGCCCTGGCTGAGAAAAGGAGGTTCTCATCCAAGATTTGAAGGTACATGGCCCTGTTCATCGTCGCTTCAATGTGGTGCAGTTGTCCTGTCCCCTTAGCAAACAATACACCCACCCCCAAAGCATAACGTTTGACGGTGGGGATGGTGTTCTTGAGGTCATAGGCAACAGTCCTCTTCCTCCAAACACAGCGAGTTGAGTTGATGCCAAAGATTTGATTGAATTTGGTCTCATCTGACCACAACACTTTCACTCAGTTCATTGGCAAACTGGACTGTAGCCCACTCCAGCCTTGTGTAGGTTTACAATCTTGTCCCTGAGATCCTTGAACAGCTCTTTGGTCTTGGCCATGGTGGAAAGTTTGGAATCTGATTGATTGCTTCTGTGGACAGGTGTCTTTTATACAAGTAACAAGCTGAGATTAGGAGCACCCCCTTTAAGAGGGTGCTCCTAATCTCAGCTCGTTCCCTGTATAAACGACACCTGGGAGCAAGAAAGCTTGCTGATTGATGGGGATCAAATACTTATTTCACTCATTAAAATGCAAATAAATTTTTAACTTTTTCTAAATGCGTTTTTCTGGATTTTTTTGTTGTCACTGTTCAAATGAAGCTACCAATAAAATTATAGACTCGAAAACGTACAAAGGGGGATCACATAATTTTTTACCTGTAACTGTAAATAAATATTAGAAAATTAACCTTTACTAAAACAATGATATTACAGACGATATGACAAGTACATAGCATGGTGAGTAACAAAATCAGAAATACAGACCTGCAGTTGTTCTTCTGCTAGCCTTAACTCCTTTTCTATCTCTTCAACTGATGCCTGCAGTTCAGCCCCATGACGCTGATGGTTGTTCAGTTGTTCTTTCGCCATAACTACAGATTCTTCAACACTGGGTCTGGCTTGAAGCACACCATTTCTCTTAGTTTCAATAAGTAGCTTAATATCTCGCTCCAGCTGCACTGAATGGTTGTCTGTGTCCTGCAACCTTCGATTGTGTTTGTCTAGAGCTAAATGGAGTTCATTTTTTTGCCGTAGCATGTCCTTTTCTCTTTGAACTTCAGACTGAAATTCATCTTCCCAGTGCAGTGCATGATCCAACTCTGCTTTGTTCCGCTTTGAAAGCTGCTGTAGGTGGTCCATTTCCTCAAGGAGGTCAGGGGAAATGTTTGGAGGAGGAGCCCGCTCCCAAACGCTCAGCTCCCTCTCTAGAGCCTCCACCTGTCCCTGCAAAGACTGTAGCTGCCCTTGTTGTCGAAGAATCTGCTGATAAAATGTGTCTTTGGATGGACCAGCTTGGGCAAGAGATGAGGGCGGAGATGGGGACACCCCTCGTGCTTGAGAGTCTCTGGGCAGCTTTTCAACCTGTTTAACATGAGTTCGGGGTGAGGTGGAGGGTCCCAGATTGAAAGTAAGAGCTTTTTTTGGCTCTTTGTGTTTGAGGGGCTCTGGATCTGGAGGTCTGGGTAATTGTGGGGCTCGATCTTGGTCTGAGGCTTCACTGCTTGTAGGACCGGTGCGACGTAGGATGAATTGCACTTCATTGCCTAATTGGCCCAGCTTAGCCAGGGACTCCAATGGGCGTTCATTGGCCACAAGTTGCCGTTCCTTATCCCGTAGTTTCTGGATAAGAACATAACGACCAGTTTGCCCTGGAGAGCACATTAAGAGCAAACGTTAAAATACGAATGCACTTTGTATTTCAAAGAACAACACAGCAGTTCAAAGAACAACACAGAGGAAGAGAGAGATCCAACAGCTTACCTTTAGCCTGGGCAAGAGCAATGACTACATCCTGACAAGATGTCTTTTCTGATAGGCCACAGACGACACGTGGAATGCCATCCACCCACACCTTCAGCTCCATGACTGTGAGAAAGTCAGTAAGGAGCTTCTCTACATGACAGTGCTCTGCTGAACAGATAGTAAAGGAAAATTACTTCCAATATAAAGAATAAATGCACTTAGAAACCACAAAAATACAGATGTGAGCTGTCAGGAACTGATCGTCCAGATCGCGCTTTAAACTGGGAACATTCCAGATTTTGGTTCTTCAGATGTGAATGCTGTAATTTTACTTAAAGGGATAGTCCACCCAAAAATGAGCTTTCTGACTCTGCGTAGACAGCAAAGCAACTGAAAGAACATCGATAAAATAGTCCATGTGACTTCAGTGCTTCAAACGTAATGTTATGAAGTTACGAGAATACTTTTTGTACGCAAAGAAAACAAAAATAATGACTTCAATAATTTCTTCAGTCTTCAATGTGCGTTCACGAGAGCACCACAATGAATGCGCACAAAAAGTATTCTTGTAGCTTCAGAAAATTAAGGTTGAACCACTGATGTCATTATGGACTATATTAACAATGTCCTTTCTACATTTATGGGCCTTGAATGTGGTAACTACATTGCTGTCAATGCAGGGTCAGAAAGCTTTTGGATTTTATCAAAAATATCTTAATTTGTTTTGAAGATGAACAAAGGACTTACAGGTTTGGAATGACATGAGGATGAGTAATTAATGACAGAATTTCCATTTTTGGGTGAACTATCCCTTTTAAATGTAACAGATCAAACTAACTAAACGAAGCGAAACTATAAGACGAAACATAGTCAGTGCAATAATACACTCCACTTTTGGAATTCAATTATGAAGAATGTTGCTTTACAAGTCAGATAATGGCAAAGTGTGCCATGGATTAAACCAACAAATGCAATAATGTGTTAAAAACATTGTTACTCAAAGAAATGTGTTGTGATGGACATTCACATGGCTTGTAACTGTATAACATGGTTCGAAAGAGTATGATCACTTTTAACCTGACACCACATTTTTCTAGAAATATGCATGCATGCTAAAATGAGGAACATGAGGATTTTATTAACTTCTCAGTTTCATCCAGACTGTAAATGAACCAAGCATAGTTTTCAGAAAGCATCAGTAATGCAAGCCAAAAAACTCCTTCAACCAACACATTAATGAGAAGTCACTGATCAAAAAAACAAAAAAGCTATTAAAGTGCTTTTAGGATATCTGCCCTTGAGCATGTTCTGACAACAGCAATCAGCCCTATTTTGCATGTTATCTTTGATTTTGATGTACGCTGATATTCAAGCTGCTTCTTGCTAATTAACAGGTTAAGACAAAAACTGGCTGTCCGTTTTTAGATATGCTCTGCGAGGTGAGTTAGAGAGAGTCTCATGTCCTCAACCTGCCCATATTGCTCGACTCCTGAGGCAATCATTAACCAACCTTCACATTCCTGTAAACCTTGAAACTGTGCTCACATGCTCAAAGAATGTGTGTACTGTACTCACAGTCACAACACTTCTCCCTGTCAAACTAGATCGTTTAATTTGACAAAATGGCAATAACCATAAGAGATAAAGGGAAAAGTTAAGACAAATATTTTGTCTGCCTTTCGGTGTCTCCACAGAACATGCCTCAGGTTAATGGTTTGTATTTCATAATGCTATACTATAACAAAGATGACTTATTTCAACTCAATGACACAGACAGAGTTAACCTTAATGAATTTTATTTAAGGTACCTTTCACACATCAGCCCTAGAATATTAGTAAATTGTAATGTCAGAAATTAAAGGCAATATCTCAAAATGCTCTTTAAAATGTGATCATGCACAAAAGCAAGACACACCACAACGGTCTATCTAGTATGTTTGCTTATAAAATCAACCTAAAAGCAGCACAGGGAGTGGAACACAAAAATACGTTTTGCGTGAACCAGCTCTTACTGTAAACAGTGCAAATTAACTGTGTTATCTTCGTCATAATTATATGACTGGCCCAAAGCTATTATATGTGTAATTAACAGTAGTGAAAAACACTGCATGTGGTGTTAAGATGTTACGTTCAACTGGTGTTTACAGTCTTAATCATTAGCCTAACCTCACAATTCTAGGGGTTGAACAGATTCATAGTTGATCCATGAGCTGTACAGACCAGGCCCCACAGTTCAGCATGCATGTGAATTGCAAAAAATAACCATAATAGAGTGAAGATCTATCATTTGTATGTGTTTTATTTTTGCAAGAAAAGGCGAACGAGCTCTCGATTTGGTATTCGAGAACACAAACTAAATGCTCTTTTGCATCTCTCCATGCGTTTCGGTGATGTCTTAAGTCAATGAAAACAGCTGAGAAAAAAAAAAAATTTACATTTAGTCAACAAAAGAAAATAATAGTTGAATTTATAAAAAAATTACCCCGTTCAAAAGTTTACATACACTTGATTGTTAATACTGTGTTGTTACCTGAATAATCCACAGCTGTGTTTTTTTTTCTTTGTTTGTTTAGTGATAGTTGTTTATAAGTCTCTTGTTTGTCCTGAACAGTTAAACTGACTTCTGTTCTTCAGAAAAAATCCTTCAGGTCTCACAAAATCTTTGTTTTTCAGCATTTTGATGATGACAATGACTGTATGATTTTTGAGGGACAACTGAGGGACTGATATGCAGCTATTACAGAAGGTGCAAACACTCACCGATGCTTCAGAAGGAAACATGATGCATTAAGAGCCAGGGGTGTAAACTTTTGAACAGAATGAAGATATGCACATTTTTATTATTTTGCCAAAATATCATAGATTTTTTTCATTTAGTACTGCCCTTCAGAAGCTACAGAATATTCTTAAATGTTTTCCAGAAGGCAAAATAATAAAAACAAACCAAACAGTAATCCTTTTGGAGCATCAGTGAGCATTTGAACCTTCTGTAATAGTTGCATATGAGTCCCTCAGTTGTCCTCAGTGTGAACAGATGGATCTCAAAATCATACAGTCATTGCTGGAAAGGGTTCAAATACACAAAAATGCTGAAAAAACAAAAATTCTAAAAAACTTGATAACATTTGTAAATTTGTTCTATTACAATTATCTAAGCTTTTGTTTTTAGATTTTATTAGCTGTTTACTTATTACTTATGTCTACTAGTAGTTTTTGCTGTGGTATCGAAGAAGTATAGTTTTAAGTAATAAATGGTAAGCAAAGTTATATTAAAAAAAATTTTCTTGCTGATTCGAAAAATGATCCGATCCGTGACTCAAAAACAGTAATATGATCCGAACCGTGAGTTTTGTGATGTGTTGAACCACTATACAATACACTTAAAAAGCTGTGTGGTACAGTAAACGCAATGCATTATTGCAACAGTAACCTATATAGTTCCGTTTTTATTTCTGCCATACACAGACAATGGCTGTTTGATTCATCAAGCATGTAAACTTGCATACTTGTGGTAACTGTAGTCAGTTCACATTTGTGATATGATCTTGTGTAATTTATGTTGCAAAGCAAAATATGGAAGTCTCTCTAAGCAATGTTATCCACAGATCTTATTTTACTCAGCTACAGGTGAAGTAAAACATTTTCTGTAAAAATGTCACTAATGCCATTAAAATAGCTTAGAATGTCCACGACACCATATAAGAAAAAATACAAAAAGTAAAAAACTAAATATTAACAATATAATATCTATATAGCACATTTATACATTTGAAAACCTTTTAAAAAGGGTTTACTAAGCAAATTTTGTGAACTTGCTAGCTGTCTGGAACAGATCTGATGATGTAACTGTAATCATACACCATCCACCTCCATTAGCAGACCTGCATTAGATAGTAGTCTCTGTTCTCCCATTGTCTTTTAAAAACAAATCCGCCATGAAGTGTGAAAACCCATGAAATCAGCCTGGCTTGAAACATTCCATTCCTGAAATTCAAAACCATTAACCCTAAACCAGTTCCATGAGCAGGAACATCAAAGATTCAGTGCTTCTAACTGACTCAACTAACTAGAGTAGCGCATTATAGGATGAAACAGAAATCTAGTATTGATCTGACCTCAGGAATTATGCTTTAAAGCATATTCTAAGCATCAATTTCACAATGTTTCCTCAAAATGTAAGTTTGAATTGTCAGTTGTTTAATTTATGATGTTTTAGAAGGTGTGAAACGCAAATATGCTTGGGAAAAAAACTTCCCAATTCTCATGTTTCCCTGTCAACATGGACATAGAGTACCCAGGAGGGCACATGCTACTAGTAACATATGGCAAACTAGAAATACGGGTTTCATGCTCTTTCTTCCGTCTGATGATGACAGATGATCCATTGTGGTCATAAGACCTCTACATGTTTGACAGCTGAAGGACCTATAGGGAAGTCTCTTTTTTGACCTGAAGTGTCATCTGAGAGTTCAGCTACACTAAATAAAAGGCCGTATGTTGATGGCATTCTCACTCAGCGATCCATGAGAACTAAGAAAAATGTTTAAACTGTTTGAATTCCATTTGTTATGTGAACCAACTAGAACCAGGCACAGCGACGTGTCTCACAGGCATTAGGTTTCTTGTGTTAAAGGGGTGAAACTGGCCTGCTTACGTAGAACAGCATATCTAAACCTACCCCATTGTGTGCAAAAGGAGGAGTGTACTCTCTCACTCTCGAGTGAGTTCATTGACGACTACAGGTAAATAGTGTCTCCAAACAAAGTCAGATACTTTTGGTATGCAGCACTACAGGTGCATCAACCTTGTTCTTCCTGCTGAAGAATTCCAGTCGATTTTTATGTAAAAGGAACAGGAAAGTGTAATAAGAACTCTCCTTTAAAAAAATTTAAAAATACTAGTATGAAGTTTAAGTAAAGACTTTTACAGGGTTATTAACTAAACTAAAACCATAAATAAATGTTAATGTCTCCCTTTCAATTAGTTTAACTTGATTAAAAGGGGGTACAATAATGTTTTGTGTATTCAAAGTTGATTACAGCGTTAAAGAGTTGGATTCTCATGCTAAACATGGCCAAAGTTTTAAAAAATCATTTGGACGAATGACGGAGAATTTCTGTGCCGAAAATCTTACTTCCGGGTTGGTACAAGTTTCGGCTGATTTTTTTCGATCATGGCTGTATAATGACGTAGACAATGGTGGAACGCCTTATATGAGCATTTCTCCCGGAAAAATGTGCCCGCGCACACGTCGACTAGAGCGAGAGAAAGAGCGCACCATCAACGCACTTCATTCGACTGCACTGCTGCAAGGGATTCACTCGGGAAGAATGTCTATAAAGAAGTGTGGTTTTGGTTGTAAGGCAAAGATAACTTTGCTCAGCTTCCCGAAGAGCCCAGCGTTATGTGAACAGTGGATGCAGTTTGTTTTTCCGGGGCAGCAATGGAGTTTTGCAAGTGTGTTTGTTGATGAACGTTTTTTATAAACCAGTCCCAGTTCGACGCTGGATTTGCACATTGTTTGATACTGAAAGATGGAGCGGTCCCAGCTATAAAAGTTCCCGGTCATGATTCAGAACTGCAGATTGTAAGTGAAACGGCATCAGTCTGTGTTTTATTGGCAATCTGAGCGCATGTGCTTGTCGAATTTAGCTCCGCCCACGGCGCGCCTTCAGAAGCTCTGCTTTTTTTCGGAGAGAATCGTAAAGCTGTATCTTTCTTTTACAACTATGATAAAACTAAAGACTTTATGGAGATAAAAGGAATGCAGTACTACTCTATAGGTACTCATGATTAACATGAGATTGGGTGAAACTGTGTTTGTTATGCCCCCTTTAATAAAAAAAATAATTTAACTTACAGTATAAACAATAAAATCTAAAACTAATACTAATAAAATGACAAAAACACTAAAGTGGAAAATCGAATTCCAAATATTAACAAAAACTACAATGGTATCTTGAAGAAATTAAATGTTGCTAGATGAAATATTGTGTATATGTTTAATAGGTTTAACAGAGAAAAAATCTAGATCTCTTAAAAATAAAAGCTCTTTATTGGCAACAGTGGTTCCATGAAGAACCTTGAACATTCATGGAACATTTTAAATGCAGAAAAGTTTTTTTTATAGTGAAAAAAGGTTCTGTAGATTTTTAAAATGTTCAAAATGGTTCTACTAAGAACTGTTTACTGAAAGATTCTTTGGGGAACCAAAAATGGTTAACCCTTTTGGAGCCTTTATTTTTTTAGGAGTGTACCCATTGGATTTTCTGTTTCCCTGTTGGGAATATCAATGTTTCTCAAGAATTTCCACAAAGAATAACCACAAACTCAATGTATGTTGGGAGCGGTCCTCTCTTTCAGCCCATCCTCAGTGCGAGACAACCTCTTCACTAAATTTACGACATGATTCGTAGCCTTGAGCTGCAGGAACATAAATCATAGACTGTTCTTTCTTTTTTTTTACGCTCATTGATTTAATCACTAATGCTTTTCAAACTTGTTTTAAGATCCATATTTTAAACTGCATCGATTAAAGTTCAGCATTCTCACCTGCAGGTGCTCAGTTATAAAATCAAGCATCTGCCGTCACTCACATACAGTAGTGCACATACAGCATGTGACTGTAGTTTGTTTTGCATATCCAAATAAAGTGACATCATTTCGTCAGGTGAATGAAACGCAGAAGAATTTAAATGGAAATTTACCTAATCAGACACTTCCTTAAATTATTTAGGTGAAAGATTGTGAAGAATGTAGATTAGATATCTGTGGTAAGAATCTTCTACACATAAACTAGTAGTGAACCTGTTTATGTTGGGCACATGAACATATTGCAAAGATACATGACAGCAGAACCTGTCAAATAAGTTTCAAAAAATGAGAAATTATTGTTTCTGACTCCAGACTTTGCAAACCGGTTATTTCTATTCTGTGCATTTGTTTTTGAAATTAAACTTCAAATATAGGTTCACAAAAGGCCTTGTTTTTTACACTTTCCGCTTACATTTTCAAGAAACTTGTTGATCAGAATGGTCAGAAAAACTTGCCATACCAGGAAATATTTGGGTCTACATTTACACAAGTGGCGGAATGAGTCAAAGGACCTGACCGCTGCAGTTTCCACTGCTTACATCAGACAATCCACACAGTCCAGCCGTTAAGCAAGATACACTACATTAGCCATGGATAATACACAGTAGAATTATGATGAACCATTATGACTAATTCCCTTCAGGCATTTTTTTCTTTTCCTGAATAAAAGCAGGTTTTGCAAAACCTGGTAACCTCAATTAGATATTAATTTTTAGTTTTAACAGACTTCTTCCACATAAGAAAAACATTAAATTGTTCTATGTAGCAGATTTCTATAAACTATTTTATACTAATTCTTGCTATTTCATCTTGCTAATTTCATACTATTTTCTTGCTACTGATTAAATCAGGGGCGTAATCTCATAATTTAATCTACTTTTCCTTTGTTTAAACTGCTTTCCTTTCCAGACAGGATGGAAACACCTGTGTAAAAATTTGGCACATTTTAATGTCAAGTCTGTAGCCTAACTAGACAAACCTGCTAGTCAGACGGAACGCTATATTTACCTTAGAGTTGAAAGCTCGCTTCTGTGTGTTTTCCTTCCTGGTTACCATGTTGAATATTTTGAAAAAGTAGGGTCCCCGAATGTGTCTAATGTCAAATCAAACCTGTAACACAGATGGTGGTGTCCGACAGGTGTTGTTTTTCCTGTATCTACAAGAGCAGGATTAATGGCGCACTACTCGTTTCGTCTCTTGAAAGTGACTCTCTCTTTCCGCTCTTCAGAGTGCTGACACATACCACAGCCTTCCCATGCTCCTCCCCCTCCACAGGTAATACCAGCAATAGAGCTCTCATTATCTCTCGCTCACTATCTCTCTGTCCTGCACTCGTTCTCTGTCATTATTTTGTCAAAGGTCTTAGAGTAGTTTGTTAAACTGGCATAGGTAGAAAGTACTTAAAAAAGTACTTTATTTTACATTTTTGTCATTTTTTCCAAGTTCCATGGCCTGTCATTGTATTTATGAGTCAGAATTGTGGTCTTTGTGTTCCTATGTAGATCAAATGCTTTGACTTCCTCTATAAACTGAATAGCTTCCTCCTAATAACTTTCCAGATGATACTTGCCAGTAAGAAAACGTGAATGGTGTGGCAACAGGGTGTTGTAGGCAGTTATAACAAGGTGTTGCTATAAATTGTTTTAAGTGTTTAGTGAAAATGCTAGCGTGTGAATGTTATGAGTGGTTGTTAAAGTGTTCTAGATTGTATCTTAAATTAATATTCATTCACTTTTTCACTGTAAAACTGGGGATCATTCAACTGCTAACTGTAACAGTTTAAATGTCAGAATAAAACAACAAAAAATAAATGTTTATGTTTTATGGGGGAAAAAGACATTGGTGGTGCTGTTGTGTGTGATTTCCAGGGTCTTGCTATGCTGTTGCTAAGGTCTTCTGAGTGTTTTGTAAGACATTGCTATGAGGTTGATAAGGTGTTTTGGTTGGTTGCTAAGCAATTGCTTACTGGCCCAAGTCAAAGAGCCCAACCCTAAACCCCCATGATAATTTGAAATGTCTCAGTACACCTTAATTTAAGTCTGTGGGATGTTTGCTTTTATTTTGAGCTAGGCAAAAAACTTAATAAACTTCAGACTACCATTCATATATTTGTGATCTGTTTATTTTATTTTATTTTATTTTATTTTATTTTATGAAGGATGTCTCTCTCACCAATGCTGCATTTATTAATTTAAAAATACATCAAAAAATGTAATACTGAAATAGTTTCAATGCTTTTATTTTAAGTTAGGTAAAAAAAAAAAAAAAATACGATTCTAATGTTTTGGGTCTGTGGGATTTTATTTTATTTTATTTTATTTTATTTTATTTTATTTTATTTATTTATTTATTTTTTTTATTTTTTTTTTTATTTATTTTATTTATTTATTTTTTTTTTTGAAAGATGTCTCTCTCACCAATGCTGCATTTATTTATTTAAAAATACATAAAACAATGTGAACTCAAATAATTTTACAATTACAATGCTTTTATTTTGAGTTAGATGGAAAACAGAGACTACAATTATAATGTTTTGGGTCTATAGTATTTAATTTAATTTTATTTAATTTTTAATTTAATGGATGTCTCTCTCACCAAGCCTGCATTTATTAAATACATAATGTTTAAAAACATTATGTATTTAAAAATACATAAAAAATACATAAAAAACAGTAAAGTGAAATAGTTTTACAATTAAAATTGAAATTGAAAAAACTTGAACTACCATTCAAATGTTTAGGGTCTGTAGGATTTTTATTATTATTATTATTATTATTATTATTATTATTTATTTATTTATTTATTTATTTTCTGAAAGAAGTACGTCTCACCAAGGCTGTATTTATTGGCTCAAAAATACATCAAAACCTATCAATTGAAATATTATTACAATTCATTATTACATATTATTAAATTTTTTATTAATATCAATGTTGAAAACAGTTGTGTTGCATAATTCTTCAGGGTTCTTCTGATGAATAGAAAAAAAAATAATAAACAATATGAAATAGAAATCTTTTGTAACATCATATCTGTCTTAACTGTCACTTATGATAAATTGAATGCATCCTTGCTGAATAAAAGTATTCATTACAAAAAAAAGTTTACACTTTAGTTTAAGGTATCCTTGTTACAGTGTAAATATAGATGAGGACTGAGTAATATTAATTAACTACATGCATGGTTAGGGTTAGGATTTGCCATAGGGTTACTTGCATGTAATTATGCATAATTAACAGTTATTATAATAGTAAGTACACGTAAATAAAGTGTTACATAAAAAAAAAAAATTCCAGACCCAAACGTTTAAAGGGTAATAGCCTTTCCTGCTAAAAAAGGTTAAAAGCCCATTACAGTAATACTACATTTATGCTAGAAGTGTTTCAAACACTTGTTGGTCTGCATGATAACACATGAAAGGTCAGATATCCTCTAAACTTCCTAAACAAAGCAGATAAAAGCAGTGAATAGCGTTTAGCTAAGCATCAACCAATTATTTCCCATAACTACACGGGCTCTTGGGCCAATATCAGTATATACAACACAACATACAGAAATCATATACAGTCTTTTTCTGCAACACAAGCAAACTTTCTGCTGCTGTTCGTATCATACCAACTTGTTGCATAGATGGTAGAGAAGGCCTGCAGAGATACGTTTCCCTTTATTTTATGCTTTCACTATCAGCGTGGCCACCTTCATGACTCCATGTTTGCTGTTAATTTACATGGCAGAGAATAGAACAGGCTCACATCACTCCTGAGGCTACAGTCACCGTTATCTACAATGGAACATCTTGCACTTGTTAGAAATGGCTCGAATAAAGTCTGAAAGTGACGAACGCCGGGATGAAACAAATGAGGAGATGAATTGCTCAAAGCACAATGCTTTTAACAAACCAAACCTCTTAAGAGATAAAGAATTGTGGCAACTCAGTCACCATTATTCAGGTAAACTCTTCCATTTATATGGAATACTTTGTTAGCTGATCAACCACTAGAAAAGAAAGCAATGGTAACTTACCTGATGCAACATATAGGCTAAAGTAATTATACAATCTCATGCATTATCTTATCCCTCATTATGTGTGGTCCTGTCTGCAGCTTTTACTAGAATAAGCTTTCATTAAAAGCAAAAATATACATCTATGTTTAAACAGCACAGTATGGTACGTTTCTTCTTTTGACTTACCTCTTGTAAACTCTTGAGATGCACAGGAGAGAAGAGAGTGAAACAATAAGCAGAAGGTAAAACAAGGATCTGTGTGACTTTGTCAAGGCCTCACCAGACTGAAGTGGGACTGCGGCTCTTGGTTGTCTTGACGACGGATGCTTTTTCAAGCAAATCAGCCAATGAAACGCACACTGGTCGTCATACAAAAGGCCATGTGACTCTCGGGCTGCCTTTCAGCAAGGAGAGACAAGAAGCGCAAGGACTATTGACGTGGGAATGACAGCGGTATGATTTTTCTTTACACTCTTTGTTTTTATGATGACTGCAGTCCCATAATTGAAGTAGATGTCTGGAATATATTTGAGGTTAAATACGGACTGGAAGTGTGAGCCTTAAGGCTACGGAGATGAAAGATTGCCACCTAGTGGACCATTCGGATAATTACCTCATGATAGGTGTTTATGTTAATTAAGTATGCAAAGAGAAGAAATCGCCGGTTATGACACATTTATATCACATGCTTGTTCTTACTCATTTGTGGAATTTTTTTCTTCTATAGGACTTTTCTTGAAAGGTGTGAAATGAATGTAGTGATGATATACTGTATAAGAAACTGAGAAAAATGAAAAACAGCTTGGTTATATGGACATTTTTCTGTAATAAAAAAAAATGAAAAAAGTTTTTTTTAAATTCCTTGTAATTGTCAGTGATTTTTTTGAAAGTATCAGAGAAAGAAAATTAAAATAAATGATTTTTAAAGGCTCATCTGAAATTTCTCTCTAATTTGTTGTTTTTTGTATTGTTGTGTAATGATGAAAAAATAACAATTAAGGAATTACAGTATTTTTTTCTCAAAGTTGAATGTGTTTTATAATCTTAAATTTCCTTCTAATTTCCAGTGTTTTTATACTACTTTTTTGTTTGTTTATTAAAAAAAAAGAAAAAGAAAGAAAAATGAATTATAATAAAAACATTTTTAAGACTCAGTCTTTGAGTTTTTTATCATCTAAAATTTCCCTCTAATTTAGTGGTTTATTTATTTTTTATTTTTTGTAAAATATTAATTAATTAATTAATTAATTAATTTATTTATTTATTTATTTATTTATTTATTTATTTATTTATATTTATTTTTTTGTTATATGGGCATTGTTGTTTAATAATAAAAAAAAAAGTCAAAGAAGGAATTACAGTATTTTTATTTTTAAAGT